>JARFIW010000858.1:4242500-5442500 GCA_036346225.1 Platerodrilus igneus
TATGACGTACCGTGATAATTTTAATCACAATTTTTTAGTTTCACTTTCCCACATATTTACGATTATTCCATTACGTGTAACGACGTATTTATTAATGAATAATGCATTGTATGTTTATGAAATCTTTTATTTCGGCGTTTAGAAGTTTATGCGCTTTTTACGGTTTTCATTTGTCGCAGCATTCCAATTTATTTTATTGCTTTTGGTTATATTAACCGCCTTAATTTATACTATATTTCTGGAAACAAAATAATTAAATGAGAACAAGCAAATTATCTAGTAGGAATGACTGGCCTGATTCGAAAAAGAGATAACATTCAGAAATACTATAAAACCAAATAAGATAACGAGTTTTATTGGCTCTGAATGTTACAGAAGCTCGAAAGAGATAGAGACAACATCTATCACTTTTATTCACTAATAAAAGACGGGAGACTTTTACGATCACAATAAATTTAAAAACTTACAGCTCATTAAAGAGATAATAACGTGAAATTGTGGGTAATTGTTACATCATTCGGATGACTAATACTTCCAGGACGTAATCAGAAGGTTCGAGGCCGATGGCGTATTAAGATTATTTATTATATCAAAACGGAAGTGAATCAGAGGGGTCATTCATTCTTTCGACATTAAACAATCTGATAAGGTTGTTGGATACTAATCCATTCTGATGAGACTCGAAGCCGAAACCGGTCAATGGATGTTTCTTGCCTTTGTGAAGGGACAAATTTTTTTTTTGATAATGGCTATACAATTATTAGCTCGATTTGTATTGGTAAATACGCTTTTATTATTTTCATAAGAGTTTGATGTTTTACAACACTCGTCTTAGGCTCGTGTTGCAAAACATACTCGTGATTATAGCCGTCATTACATGCCCATTGAACACTATTTATTGTACTCTGTAGCATAAAGATTTGAATATAAAACTCATCATTTCAGACTTTTGAATGACGTTGTAACTATAACAACCCATATGCATTGTCAAACTTGTCCTTTTAAATTTATGATTGCTGCTTATTCATATATTAATTTAAAACTAGCAGTTACAGATGTATAACTGAAGAACTCCATCAAGCAAAAAATTAAAGTTTGCAAAGGTATGTTCCCTTTGGAATTTTCAAATCTTGTTCAGCAAATCTCAAACGTAGTACTAATTCTACAAACAAAAACTCTTTATTTTCAACATGACATAACAAAAATCAACTACCACCTGTCATTCATATTACTAACTTTGATGTGTTTTACAATCAGAACTTTAATTAAAAATTGAAAAACAAGTGAGATTTTTAGTTTAGGTTGATTTTCCCCATTTAAAATGGACCTGCACCTGGCCGAAGTTCTAGATTACTAGAACAGGTGAAATGGCGTGCGTGTTCTAATGAGCTAAAGAGCCAAACTACAGGCCCAACCAAAGTAGTAGGGTTGTTAGTAAGGAACTAGACTAAGACAGGTCCCCGAAAGAGGGCAGCGGCGCTTTCGGTACTTAGATTGGCAGAGACCATAGGAGTCGGTATGGCAGTCTAAGACACACTACTACGATGTGGAAGGCAACAGGAAACCACCACATTGCCCCCAAGTATACAGCATACTTAAATTGTAATAAATATCATGGCATTCTCTAAGGTAAAAGATTCCGGAGTTAAAATAGTCCCCCATTCGGATCTCTAGGAGCGGACTACTTCGGAGGATGCGATCGGAAAGTTCAGAATAAGAGTCAGGAACATTTTGCGAGTCGGAGCGTGGAAGGTTAGAAGTATGTAGCAAGTAGGTAACCTGAAAATTGAAATGAATAGGATAGCACTAGACATAGTAGGGATCAGCGAAGTTCGGTGGCCAGAGGCGGGGGATTTTTGGAGTGGTGACTTCAGGGTAATTCATACAGGAGCAGAGGAAGGAAATCCGGGTGTGGGAATAGTTATGCGGAAAAAGATAGGACACTGTGTAGAGAATTACTTGCAAAACAACGAAAGAGTACTCATGGTTAGAGTAGAATCTAAACCGGTAAATACAGTACTACTACAGATATACATGCCCACCTCTAACTACAGTGACGAAGAGGTAGATGCGATCTACAAAGATATCGAAGACATACTAAGATACGTAAAAGGACATGAAAATTTAATAATCACGGGGGATTTTAATGCAGTGGTAGGGGAGGGTAGGGAAGGAGCGGTAGTAGGTTTATTTGGTTTAAGTACGAAAAACGACAGGGGATATAGGCTGATAAAATTTTGCGACAAGAACAATTTAATCATCACAAACACATTATTTCAACATTCTGCTAGAAGACGATATACGTGGAAGATGCCAGGAGACAGGAAGAAATCAAATAGATTACATTCTTGTTAGACAACGGTTTAGGAATCAAGTAAAAGACTGTAGAAGCTACCCAGAAGCAGATATAGATACTGACCACAACATCGTAATTATGAAAGCCGCACTTAAATTTAAGAATGTGAAAAAAAGAAACGGAAAAAGGCACTTAGACTTAGAGAAACTAAAAGATAAAGACATTCAAGAAAGATTGGAAAAAAAGTCAAATGAATTGCTGAAAGATATCGGGAAAATATCTGATACTAAGGAAGTAGAAACCGAATGCAATAACATTAAATCCTGCTTAGACATGGCGGCCGTAGGTATTCTGGGGTATACACAAAAAGAAAATAAGAAACCATGGATAACAAAGGATATCCTGAATTTAATAGAAGAAAGACAAAAATCCAAAAATAAATAAAACGAAACCGGAAAACAGACCTACAAAGCCATAAAATAGGAAATTATTCGCAAATGCAGGAAAGCTAAAGAACAATGGATTGATGAAAAGTGCAAAGAGGTACAAACTAAGATGGAAATACGAAAGATAGATAAAGCATACACACTAATTAGAATCAATTTTAGGGATATAAAACCGTATAGCAAAAATATAAAGGACGCGGGAGAAAACGTCATTATAAAAAATGTAGAGAAAGTGGGTAGATGGCAAGAATATATAGAAAATTTATATGCAGGAGAGGAACTAACAGCATTAGAACTAGAATTAGACATTAAAAATGATGACCTGGGATATCCTATACTTAGAGATGAGTTGGAATTAGCATAAAAGAGTCTGAAAAATGGTAAAGCGCCGGGTACAGATAAGGTGCAAGCAGAAACTCTAAAAGCCGCTAGACAAGCAGTAATAAATGTCTATTCCAACTTGTAACCTGTATGTATGAGACAGACGAGAGATCCAAAAGATTTCAAACCTACCCTCGTAGTAACTATACCAAAAATGAAAGGCGCGGATAGATGTAAAAATTTTCGAACAATAAGTTTGACAGCACACGTGTCACAAATATTAACTAAAATTGTACAAAGTCGAATGGAAAAACAAATACTAGGAGAGGATCAATCTGGAAAAAGCATTCGACAATCAAAAATGGATAAAATGTTCAAAATACTAAAAAAGATCGGAATGAATTATAGGAATAGACGAATAGTACATAGCTTATACAAAGGCAAACAGCAGTAATAGAATTAGAGCAGGAACGTAGAGAAGTAATCATTAGAAAAAGGATGAGACAGGGATGTGCCCTGTCCCCATTAATTTTTAACTTCTACATTGAAGAGCCAATGAATACTGTCAAATGCAGGAAGACATTTGGAATTACTATGCAGGGACAGATAATTTATGTGCTTAGATTTGCAGATGATATAGCGGTATTAGCATCTAGCAAGGAAGAGCTAGAAAAAGCTCTTAATGAAATGGAAACGGTTCTAACAGAGAGATACGGTATGAAAATTAACAAAGTAAAACTAAAGTACTCGTATGCAAAGCAGGAGAAAATAAATCAAAAACAAGAATACAAATAGGTAACAAGAACTTACGAGAGGTTAAGGATTTCTTAAGACATGCATGGAGCACAGCACTGTACGGCTGTGAGGCCTGGGCAGTAGGAGACAACCTCTGAATGTCGGAGAATTAGGGTATATAATTGTAAAACAATAGAAGGGGACCGAACTGCATCTAACAAGAAAGAGCAGCATTTATGATAAAGACAACAAACATAGAAACAAGAAGAAAATTGTAGAAAGCATATGAGTAGACCATTTAGTGACGAACCACCACCTCATTTCCACCAGCTTCCCTCATTTCCACACACATCTGGACCAAAAAGTTTTCTTCGACTAACCATTTTTCATCTTTCGAGATAAATATCTTAAATTTTTCATCTTTCGAGATAAATGAGCATCCTCATTTCCACACACGAGATAAACCTATCTTGTTTGGTATCAATTAATATTAGAATTTTCTCAGCTACCCGAATTTCTAGGAATTTTTTAGATAGCATCATCCCCCAGGGAGCTACCCTAATTTTAAGATTTCTTACCAAGACCGATTTCTAACCGTCCGCATAAATTTTTTTAGTCATGCGATACATCTTGTTAGCTTAGAATTTTACGCAGAATTAGAATCTGCAAACAGATTTGAAATCGGACAACGCCCTGCAAAGTTATACTTTAAGCTCTCAAACCTCTAAATTTCGCCTTTGCTCTATAAGCAATACTAACAAATAGTTTTCCTCGTCTAGCCAATGCATCTTTCGAGATAAACCTATCATGTTTGGTATCAATTAATATTAGATTTTTCTCAGCTACCCAAATCTCTTTAAATTTTTCAGATTGCATCATCCCTAAGGGAGCTACCCCAATTTTAAGATTTTGTACCAAGATCAATTTCTAATCACCTCTCCTTTTTAATATCTACAATCCTTTAACCAAACACGTAGCAGTATTAACATAAATTAAGCATGCGAAAATTTATTTTATTCGATTTACAGTTTAATAAACTAATTACAATTTTTACAAAGTATAACATTATTTCCGGTGTGTACCCGAATCCAAGCAGGTTAACCTGTAACAAAAAAAAAGATTAATGTGTTGTTTAAATAGACCTGTAATAAAAAGAGATTAATGTAAAAAAGGAGACGTGTTTTCGGTTAATAAGACATATTATCGTTAATCTAACAATATGTTTTACCGTCCAGCGACACCACGTGGAGGTAAACACATTCCAATGTAATGGGTTTTAAATATGAGAATGGGGAGGTCAACTTTCACGTAATCATCGCGTGGTTAATAATTAAGAAAGCTGTATATAATTTTATTTTAAACGTGTATATCTTCTCCAAACAAATGCGGTTATTATAATAGGAAAGTACGCTAAATACAAGTCAATTAACAGCAATTAAATATTGCTTACTGACCTACCTTAATTAGGTTGCTGTGCTATTAGGAATGATGTTTAAGACTTCGTACGTATTTTCCGGATTATATGTTGTATTCTTTTTATTAAGTAATCGAATAAATCGTTCCTTCTGCTTCCAAAGAAACTCGGACACTCCATTGTCGACGCTGGCGTTATTTATGCGATAGCTAGCCATGCAGTTGTTAAACGCTGTGCTAATCATTTCTACGCCATCTTCGTTAGTAGCGGTAACTGATGCATTTTATGTTTGTTGCTCCTTAAGTGTGCGGCGTACGTAGTTTTCCATTTCGAAATCGCATACTTTACACATAATTCGTGGTTGTTTCGTACAAGACCCTTTAACAGCTGGCGGCGTTGAACGTTTACTGCTTAATGACATACCGTGCTGTTTTTCCTTGTGTCGCTGTGAGCTATTCTCGTAAAAGCGATACCGCAAGACCCAGAGTTTAAGTACTTTGCTGCGGACGGCTTAACCCTGGGCGATGTTACACTACGACATTTGTTCTGGTGCCGTTTGAGAGCATTTTTCCAGGTATAGGAAGCACCGCAAGGGTTGCACTTATAAACGTTTGCAGGTACCATTTTAGTACAAAACAAAACCCGCACTATAGCACTTTAGTTAAACTTGTAAGCGAACTAACTAAAAAGCTTACTCGAGCGTACCTGATTTATGCTCCTTATAGAATGCAAACCGAAGGTTTCCGAAGACATCCGAACGAAGTTGAGGATTCGGCGGGGAACTAAATGACGTCATAATCCTTGCTGCTCGTCCAATACATTTAGCGCTAATGCATGCACCTGGTCCGCTTCGTCGATGGTGCGAATGCCGTTAGTAGAAACACCGGAAAACGTCTTCCATGTTATACGGATCGTGTGCATATTAAAAATCCAAAAGAGCGGTAGCACACGCACACAAGTTGTGTGCAAGTCGTGCTGTAGAAGATGCAATGCTACTATAACCAAAAACACTTTAAACCATTACTAAGAAAATACCAACTTGTTGTCTACAGGATACTTACAACAATTTAATTTTAAATAACTTCTACGTCATATTTTAGGAAATGGGGGGCTTGAATATTTTCTAAATGAATCATCAAGCGAAAGTATATGCTTAACGGTATTAGAATTACCCATTAATTTCCTATTTTTACGACCGTGGTTAATTATAGATTGAAATTTAATTTGTGCACGTTCGAGCTTCTCGTAAACTAACATATTTTAGAGCAACAATGCGCTGTATAATACATGCATACCCTTCGCCGCGCTACTGCTATTCTTGTAATTGCTAGAAAAGTCACTCTCCTTTTTACTGTTAGGAGCGATGCAAAGCACCATTTTTATACTTTCTATAGCACATCGCACACTTTTTCGTCTGATAATTAAATTTTGCTTCTGTAGGCTTTTACACTTTCGCATAGCGGTCGGCCGCACGTATTGATTTCTAGAACCGGTAAGTACTCGATATCCTCCAAATAGAGAATTAGATGCTCGATGTCTGTCAACTTCCAATTCCCTCGTAAAGGTAGAAAACTCGGTCAATCATCCATTAAACTTCGACCCGCTACCGTTTTGATAATTTCCAAACATTTTCGAACGACAATGGGCTGAGAATTTTAAACCTCCGAGGGATCTTTAAGTCGTGATCAATTACACATCCGAGCTACGCGTAAACTAACATATTTTGCAGCAACTGTATAATACATGCATACCCCTTCTCTGCGCTACTGCTATTCTTGTAGTTGCTTGGAAAAGTCAGTCGCCCTTTTACTGCTAGGGTCGCTAAAAGCACCATTCCATACTTTATTTATAAGTGTAGCACATCGCACACTTTTTTGTCGGTTAATTAAATTTTTGTTTATGTAGGCCTTTACACTTTCGCTTATTTAAACATCTAATACGACCGATTAACCACTTTCGATTATTCTAACGGGAACCACCATACATCCCACCGCATCGTTCTTTTGAATCCAACGATCCTATAGGCTTCCGCACACTAACACCTAACGTATCTTTCCTACTAGTTGTTAAACAAAACTACCGGTATCGCCATTGTGGATATAAGCAGATGTTTGTGGATGTGTACGAGAATATGTAACCATATACATTAATTAGTCTAAGCTATTTTATTTAGTCCAAGAAAATTATTATTTTCTAATCCACAACTAATAATCGCCTTTATAGGTTTAACATTTCTACCATTTCCCAATGACTGGTGCTACGTACATGGAAACTTTAATTTCTTATTAGAGAATTCTTATTATCCCACGCACTGCTGCGTAGTTGCATGCCCACCCTTTTGGGAATATATGCTCGTTATAGGTTGTAGCACCGCGGTTTTACTTAACTACACTTCGTGAGACCCTTTAATCTTTTAATCGAATCTTTCTCGCTTACAATACACTGGGACTTAGCCCTACTACCAACAAATTCTAATACTAGACCCCATTAAATTGGTCTTTAAATTTCCTACAAGTTTTTATCGACAAGTGTTATATTGTATTTATTATACGCGGGTAGTCACTCTTTAAGATAAATATATTTTGCTAGGTATCAACTAATATTAAATTTTCTAGGGACCCCAAATCTGTAAATAGATTTTAAATAGCTCCACCCATACAAAGTTATGCCTTCTAAAGACTAATTTTTGCCCATCTTTATTTAACTCCATCTTTAAAACCCTTTTTGCTACGCAAGACATATGCTTTAGCCACCCATCTCCCGAGAAATCTAAAACCGATGTATCCTCGAACACCACGTGGAGGTAACACGTATACTCTGTCAACCAGGATAGAAGCAGGAAAGATTTGGAAGGTGGGCGAAGAACTTAAAAATTATGGAATTTAAAACTAATATATACAATAGATTTACAAAATCTATACAAATATAAACAACTATCTTATATCTTTACGTCCCCATGCGTAGATTGTTGTACTATTAGGGTGACGTAACGCTTGTCATCTTCCTCGATAAACTAATTTTATTAATAAGCTGCGTATGCAAGTCGTATTCTTTACTCCGGATACATACGCAGACAAGTACTCGATACCATCCAAATAAAGAATTGGATGCTTGGTGACTGTTAACATCTGCCTCCCTCGTGTACGCCTAAGCACGCCTGTGCCCATGCGCGCCCCTGCGCGTGCACACCCTGCCCATGCGCGCCCCTGCGCGTACGCACCTGCCCATGCGCGCTGCCCATGCGCACCCCTCTCTATGCGACTGCTATTTCGTGGTAACGTCACAGCCTTTTATAAATAAAGAACAATGTTATATACTATTATAAAATGTTTATTCTGACATTATACATAACAAATTTAAAAACAACTAATGCCAAGCATGGATCCATTTAAACTTAATTTTAATACAAAGTTATACACAGAAGACAGTCCTTTCTTTATGTTTGTTTGCGGTGGTTTTAATTTTATCTAATTTTATTCGCAGCTTAAAATTTAAATCAACACCCAAGTCTTCTATCTCCTTTTCTAGCCAATAGTTTGATACATAAAGACCGTCTAGGTTTTCGAATTGTAAAATGTACCGAAGTTTGCCTCTATATTTAAAGTCTTTGATTCCGCCGACAACCAGATCCATTCCTTCGTGTAATTCTTGCAGCTTGTGACAATCTTTTAATCGCAGCTTTCCACTATATCCTGCATACGTATCTTGTTAGCTTGATCGACTTCTTCTTGTCGGTATTGGAGGAAATCCTTTTCTCCCACACACTGTTGCGTAGTTGCATGTCCACCACTTTTGGGAATATATGGTTGTTATAGGTTGTAAGACCCTCGGTTTTAAATGATCCGAAAGGTTCTTTACTGGGCAAATATACAATGTTTAGCGAAACCCCTTTACGTGTGGTGTACGCCAAGATTACGAAACCCGCATTCCTTAGTTCTTCTTTGTTATCTGCCATTTTGATAAATACGTTTTAGAATAACCTTTTAAAAGTATACGGATTTAGCACCATCCTTTTCCGCAAGAACGCCTACATAACTAAAGAGTCTTTCTTACTAACCGCAAATGCAAACAGCTTGTAGAACCCGGATGTATTTAAGTCACTCCATCGGCACATAAAAAATCTTTTAATTCTTCCTCATTTTCTCTAATAAGATGTTCTTTGTATAACACATCTTTGTATTGTTCGCGTATTGTCGCAGTGTTTTCCATGTACTCAATTTTCGTCTTTTGCATCCATTTCCTCTAATTCCAGTTGTCTTTTCCTTCCACTTACAGCGTATGGTATGCATAATGGAGCAATTTCCTTTAGCGTAAACGGATAAAGTTTACTACCAATATTTACGCGTTGTCGTACAACCTCTGGACGAATGTTATGCGTATCTATCAACCCCAATTCCGAAATGATTATTTCTTTTGGAATTGTAGAATATGGTGTTGCAGATTGTGTAAAATATGTACTGCCTGCTTTAATGTAGCACTTGTGTAAGATTTTATTTTATCTGAGCTGTCTTCCTCCTCTACTATCTCCAAATAATTTACAGGTAAATAGTTAAAACTAAAAGCCGAAAGCACATACTTTATCAATTTTTCCCTTTCTTTTGGTTTTTCGGACAACTTAATCTGCAAGCCCGTCAATTTCTTTGTATTGCCATTCCCCCAATACACGTACTGTAGCAGGTTATTAAACACTAAACAGCAGCTATTTTGTAGCTTGTCCGATAGCTTACTCCACATTTTGGCAAGTGGTACCGAGTACATTGGCGCCTTTAGGAAGTATAACTTACTATCTTCCAATAAGGTTAAACAGTCTTTTAAGGGATTATACACCCGTTCCGCACTGACATAGCTTCCAATTGCACAGTTGTATATTGTCGCTTCCAATCGCATAATACCATGTTCTTTGGCCAAAGTAGACGCAAATGTTTCCCTTAAACGTACATCTGGACAACGTAAAAAATCTAGTATATGATTGCCAAGTTGTTTATTAACACCAGGACTTGTTATCTGACACACAAATTTGTTGTATATCTTAATTCTTGCATTGGTTGTTAGCCATGTTAAACAATCAATTCCTACAGTTTTATCGTTGTCAACTATAATATTACACTTTTCTTCGTATTCGCCCTTATAGCAAAAGTTATGGTTTGTAGTTAAATAATTACACATCTCCATCTTGCTAAATATACCCGCAAAATCTTGGGTTACATCCATGTCAAAAGATAGAAATAATCTTTTCGAGTTCGTCTAATATATCTGGTAGTTCCTCCAATAAAGTTTCCAACTTAACATCTGCTAGTTCCACTTTGTATGGAACACATATAGGATTTTGGAATTTTTATTAATGCATTCGAGGTCTTCTTTTCCGATAATTTCTTTTACTCTCTGGCCCATCTTGTTAGTGCTTTCCAGAGAAAACGGAAGCTTAGCTTTAACACCATGTCTAGCGGAAACAAATCGGTCAAACTTTCTTCGTAGATAGCTGTTAAATGCACCACAAATTTCTTTTTAGGATAAACATCCTTTTGCTTGCAGAGGTTTGTTCGGCGTCAGAAAAGTCGCAAATTTTAACCAACATTATATTGTCACAAAATGGTTCTGTAATTGGTGTGTGTAGTCCACCAGTCAGCATCTGCTCGCCTTCGACATAACAAATATTACCAATATCTGTTACCAGATTATTGTTGCACATATTTTCTACCAAAAGCCATAATCCAAATCGCTCATTTGTCGGTTTCACTTTATGGTCATGTGGTCATATGGTCATGTGGTCATGTGGTCATATGATCATGTGGTCATGGGGCAATTTCACTCTATGGGGCAATTTCACCCTATGGGGTAATTTCACCCTATGGGGTAATTTCACCCTATGGGGTAATTTCACCCTATGGGGTAATTTCACCCTAACTTTACATCCTACATATATCCGGATATATGTCGATGCGCATCCCTGTCGGCTTAGGTCGGATAACAACATATTCGACTATCTTCGGCAATATACGCCCCCACTCTGTAGAATACATAAGAGAACAATTTTTTCGTATTTAATTTAGTATTCGATAGTAGCTAGAACGGTAAACATGAGCGTCTCCAAGGTGATTAACGTTTCTCAACTTCTTGGGAATAAAGTGAAACCGACAAATGAGCGATTTGGATTATGGCTTTTGGTAGAAAATATGTGCAACAATAATCTGGTAACAGATATTGGTAATATTTGTTATGTCGAAGGCGAGCAGATGCTGACTGGTGGACTACACACACCAATTACAGAACCATTTTGTGACAATATAATGTTGGTTAAAATTTGCGACTTTTCTGACGCCGAACAAACCTCTGCAAGCAAAAGGATGTTTATCCTAAAAAGAAATTTGTGGTGCATTTAACAGCTATCTACGAAGAAAGTTTGACCGATTTGTTTCCGCTAGACATGGTGTTAAAGCTAAGCTTCCGTTTTCTCTGGAAAGCACTAACAAGATGGGCCAGAGAGTAAAAGAAATTATCGGAAAAGAAGACCTCGAATGCATTAATAAAAATTCCAAAATCCTATATGTGTTCCATACAAAGTGGAACTAGCAGATGTTAAGTTGGAAACTTTATTGGAGGAACTACCAGATATATTAGACGAACTCGAAAAGATTATTTCTATCTTTTGACATGGATGTAACCCAAGATTTTGCGGGTATATTTAGCAAGATGGAGATGTGTAATTATTTAACTACAAACCATAACTTTTGCTATAAGGGCGAATACGAAGAAAAGTGTAATATTATAGTTGACAACGATAAAACTGTAGGAATTGATTGTTTAACATGGCTAACAACCAATGCAAGAATTAAGATATACAACAAATTTGTGTGTCAGATAACAAGTCCTGGTGTTAATAAACAACTTGGCAATCATATACTAGATTTTTTACGTTGTCCAGATGTACGTTTAAGGGAAACATTTGCGTCTACTTTGGCCAAAGAACATGGTATTATGCGATTGGAAGCGACAATATACAACTGTGCAATTGGAAGCTATGTCAGTGCGGAACGGGTGTATAATCCCTTAAAAGACTGTTTAACCTTATTGGAAGATAGTGTTATACTTCCTAAAGGCGCCAATGTACTCGGTACCACTTGCCAAAATGTGGAGTAAGCTATCGGACAAGCTACAAAATAGCTGCTGTTTAGTGTTTAATAACCTGCTACAGTACGTGTATTGGGGGAATGGCAATACAAAGAAATTGACGGGCTTGCAGATTAAGTTGTCCGAAAAACCAAAAGAAAGGGAAAAATTGATAAAGTATGTGCTTTCGGCTTTAGTTTTAACTATTTACCTGTAAATTATTTGGAGATAGTAGAGGAGGAAGACAGCTCAGATAAAATAAAAATCTTACACAAGTGCTACATTAAAGCAGGCAGTACATATTTTACACAATCTGCAACACCATATTCTACAATTCCAAAAGAAATAATCATTTCGGAATTGGGGTTGATAGATACGCATAACATTCGTCCAGAGGTTGTACGACAACGCGTAAACATTGGTAGTAAACTTTATCCGTTTACGCTAAAGGAAATTGCTCCATTATGCATACCATACGCTGTAAGTGGAAGGAAAAGACAACTGGAATTAGAGGAAATGGATGCAAAAGACGAAAATTGAGTACATGGAAAACACTGCGACAATACGCGAACAATACAAAGATGTGTTATACAAAGAACATCTTATTAGAGAAAATGAGGAAGAATTAAAAGATTTTTTATGTGCCGATGGAGTGACTTAAATACATCCGGGTTCTACAAGCTGTTTGCATTTGCGGTTAGTAAGAAAGACTCTTTAGTTATGTAGGCGTTCTTGCGGAAAAGGATGGTGCTAAATCCGTATACTTTTAAAAGGTTATTCTAAAACGTATTTATCAAAATGGCAGATAACAAAGAAGAACTAAGGAATGCGGGTTTCGTAATCTTGGCGTACACCACACGTAAAGGGGTTCCGCTAAACATTGTATATTTGCCCAGTAAAGAACCTTTCGGATCATTTAAAACCGAGGGTCTTACAACCTATAACAACCATATATTCCCAAAAGTGGTGGACATGCAACTACGCAACAGTGTGTGGGAGAAAAGGATTTCCCAATACCGACAAGAAGAAGTCGATCAAGCTAACAAGATACGTATGCAGGATATAGTGGGAAAGCTGCGATTAAAAGATTGTCACAAGCTGCAAGAATTACACGAAGGAATGGATCTGGTTGTCGGCGGAATCAAAGACTTTAAATATAGAGGCAAACTTCGGTACATTTTACAATTCGAAAACCTAGACGGTCTTTATGTATCAAACTATTGGCTAGAAAAGGAGATAGAAGACTTGGTGTTGATTTAAATTTTAAGCTGCGAATAAAATTAGATAAAATTAAAACCACCGCAAACAAACATAAAGAAAGGACTGTCTTCTGTGTATAACTTTGTATTAAAATTAAGTTTAAATGGATCCATGCTTGGCATTAGTTGTTTTTTTAAGTTTGTTATGTATAATGTCAGAATAAACATTTTATAATAGTATATAACATTGTTCTTTATTTATAAAAGGCTGTGACGTTACCACGAAATAGCAGTCGCATAGAGAGGTGCGCATGGGCAGCGCGCATGGGCAGGGTGCGTACGCGCAGGGGCGCGCATGGGCAGGTGTGCACGCGCAGGGGCGCGCATGGGCACAGGCGTGCTTAGGCGTACACGAGGGAGGCAGATGTTAACAGTCACCAAGCATCCAATTCTTTATTTGGATGGTATCGAGTACTTGTCTGCGTATGTATCCGGAGTAAAAGAATACGACTTGCATACGCAGCTTATTAATAAAATTAGTTTATCGAGGGAAGATGACAAGCGTTACGTCACCCTAATAGTACAACAATCTACGCATTGGGACGTAAAGATATAAGATAGTTGTTTATATTTGTAAAGATTTTGTAAATCTATTGTATATATTAGTTTTTAAATTCCATAATTTTTAAGTTCTTCGCCCACCTTCCAAATCTTTCCTGCTTCTATCCTGGTTGACAGAGTATACGTGTTACCTCCACGTGGTATTTGCAGGACACTGCGGTTTTAGATTTCTCGGGAGATGGGTGGCTAAAGCATATGTCTTGTAGCAAAAAGGGTTTTAAAGATGGAGTTAAATAAAGATGGGCAAAATTAGTCTTTAGAAGGCATAACTTTGTATGGGTGGAGCTATTTAAAATCTATTTACAGATTTGGGGTCCCTAGAAAATTTAATATTAGTTGATACCTAGCAAAATATATTTATCTTAAAAGAGTGACTACCCGCGTATAATAAATACAATATAACACTTGTCGATAAAAACTTGTAGGAAATTTAAAGACCAATTTAATGGGGGTCTAGTATTAGAATTTGTTGGTAGTAGGGCTAAGTCCGAGTGTATTGTAAGCGAGAAAGATTCGATTAAAAAGATTAAAGGGTCTCACGAAGTGTAGTTAAGTAAAACCGCGGGTGCTACAACCTATAACGAGCATATATTCCCAAAAGGGTGGGCATGCAACTACGCAGCAGTGCGTGGGATAATAAGAATTCTCTAATGAGAAATTAAAGTTTCCATGTACGTAGCACCAGTCATTGGGAAATGGTAGAAATGTTAAACCTATAAAGGCGATTATTAGTTGTGGATTAGAAAAATAATAATTTTCTTGGACTAAATAAAATAGCTTAGACTAATTAATGTATATGGTTACATATTCTCGTACACATCCACAAACATCTGCTTATATCCACAATGGCGATACCGGTAGTTTTTGTTTAACAACTAGTAGGAAAGATACGTTAGGTGTTAGTGTGCGGAAGCCTATAGGATCGTTGGATTCAAAAAGAACGATGCGGTGGGATGTATGGTGGTTCCCCGTTAGAATAATCGAAAGTGGTTAATCGGTCGTATTAGATGTTTAAATAAGCGAAAGTGTAAAGGCCTACATAAACAAAAATTTAATTAACCGACAAAAAAAAGTGTGCGATGTGCTACACTTATAAATAAAGTATGGAATGGTGCTTTTTAGCGACCCTAGCAGTAAAAAGGGCGACTGACTTTTCCAAGCAACTACAAGAATAGCAGTAGCGCAGAGAAGGGGTATGCATGTATTATACAGTTGCTGCAAAATATGTTAGTTTACGCGTAGCTCGGATGTGTAATTGATCACGACTTAAAGATTCCTCGGAGGTTTAAAAATTCTCAGCCCATTGTCGTTCGAAAATGTTTGGAAATTATCAAAACGGTAGCGGGTCGAAGTTTAATGGATGATTGACCGAGTTTTTCTACCTTTTACGAGGGAATTGGAAGTTGACAGACATCGAGCATCTAATTCTCTATTTGGAGGATATCGAGTACTTACCGGTTCTAGAAATCAATACGTGCGGCCGACCGCTATGCGAAAGTGTAAAAGCCTACAGAAGCAAAATTTAATTATCAGACGAAAAAGTGTGCGATGTGCTATAGAAAGTATAAAAATGGTGCTTTGCATCGCTCCTAACAGTAAAAAGGAGAGTGACTTTTCTAGCAATTACAAGAATAGCAGTAGCGCGGCGAAGGGTATGCATGTATTATACAGCGCATTGTTGCTCTAAAATATGTTAGTTTACGAGAAGCTCGAACGTGCACAAATTAAATTTCAATCTATAATTAACCACGGTCGTAAAATAGGAAATTAATGGGTAATTCTAATACCGTTAAGCATATACTTTCGCGTGATGATTCATTTAGAAAATATTCAAGCCCCCCATTTCCTAAAATATGACGTAGAAGTTATTTAAAATTAAATTGTTGTAAGTATCCTGTAGACAACAAGTTGGTATTTTCTTAGTAATGGTTTAAAGTGTTTTGGTTATAGTAGCATTGCATCTTCTACAGCACGACTTGCACACAACTTGTGTGCGTGTGCTACCGCTCTTTGGATTTTTAATATGCACACGATCCGTATAACATGGAAGACGTTTTCCGGTGTTTCTACTAACGGCATTCGCACCATCGACGAAGCGGACCAGGTGCATGCATTAGCGCTAAATGTATTGGACGAGCAGCAAGGATTATGACGTCATTTAGTTCCCCGCCGAATCCTCAACTTCGTTCGGATGTCTTCGGAAACCTTCGGTTTGCATTCTATAAGGAGCATAAATCAGGTACGCTCGAGTAAGCTTTTTAGTTAGTTCGCTTACAAGTTTAACTAAAGTGCTATAGTGCGGGTTTTGTTTTGTACTAAAATGGTACCTGCAAACGTTTATAAGTGCAACCCTTGCGGTGCTTCCTATACCTGGAAAATGCTCTCAAACGGCACCAGAACAAATGTCGTAGTGTAACATCGCCCAGGTTAAGCCGTCCGCAGCAAAGTACTTAAACTCTGGGTCTTGCGGTATCGCTTTTACGAGAATAGCTCACAGCGACACAAGGAAAAACAGCACGGTATGTCATTAAGCAGTAAACGTTCAACGCCACCAGCTGTTAAAGGGTCTTGTACGAAACAACCACGAATTATGTGTACAGTATGCGATTTCGAAATGGAAAACTACGTACGCCGCACACTTAAGGAGCAACAAACATAAAATGCATCAGTTACCGCTACTAACGAAGATGGCGTAGAAATGATTAGCACAGCGTTTAACAACTGCATGGCTAGCTATCGCATAAATAACGCCAGCGTCGACAATGGAGTGTCCGAGTTTCTTTGGAAGCAGAAGGAACGATTTATTCGATTACTTAATAAAAAGAATACAACATATAATCCGGAAAATACGTACGAAGTCTTAAACATCATTCCTAATAGCACAGCAACCTAATTAAGGTAGGTCAGTAAGCAATATTTAATTGCTGTTAATTGACTTGTATTTAGCGTACTTTCCTATTATAATAACCGCATTTGTTTGGAGAAGATATACACGTTTAAAATAAAATTATATACAGCTTTCTTAATTATTAACCACGCGATGATTACGTGAAAGTTGACCTCCCCATTCTCATATTTAAAACCCATTACATTGGAATGTGTTTACCTCCACGTGGTGTCGCTGGACGGTAAAACATATTGTTAGATTAACGATAATATGTCTTATTAACCGAAAACACGTCTCCTTTTTTTTTACATTAATCTCTTTTTTTTATTACAGGTCTATTTAAACAACACATTAATCTTTTTTTGTTACAGGTTAACCTGCTTGGATTCGGGTACACACCGGAAATAATGTTATACTTTGTAAAAATTGTAATTAGTTTATTAAACTGTAAATCGAATAAAATAAATTTTCGCATGCTTAATTTATGTCAATACTGCTACGTGTTTGGTTAAAGGATTGTAGATATTAAAAAGGAGAGGTGATTAGAAATTGATCTTGGTACAAAATCTTAAAATTGGGGTAGCTCCCTTAGGGATGATGCAATCTGAAAAATTTAAAGAGATTTGGGTAGCTGAGAAAAATCTAATATTAATTGATACCAAACATGATAGGTTTATCTCGAAAGATGCATTGGCTAGACGAGGAAAACTATTTGTTAGTATTGCTTATAGAGCAAAGGCGAAATTTAGAGGTTTGAGAGCTTAAAGTATAACTTTGCAGGGCGTTGTCCGATTTCAAATCTGTTTGCAGATTCTAATGCTGCGTAAAATTCTAAGCTAACAAGATGTATCGCATGACTAAAAAAATTTATGCGGACGGTTAGAAATCGGTCTTGGTAAGAAATCTTAAAATTAGGGTAGCTCCCTGGGGGATGATGCTATCTAAAAAATTCCTAGAAATTCGGGTAGCTGAGAAAATTCTAATATTAATTGATACCAAACAAGATAGGTTTATCTCGTGTGTGGAAATGAGGATGCTCATTTATCTCGAAAGATGAAAAATTTAAGATATTTATCTCGAAAGATGAAAAATGGTTAGTCGAAGAAAACTTTTTGGTCCAGATGTGTGTGGAAATGAGGGAAGCTGGTGGAAATGAGGTGGTGGTTCGTCACTAAATGGTCTACTCATATGTGTGGAGCATAGCACAGTATGCCTATGAAATACGGGCAGTAGGAAAAGCAGATAGAAAAACTGTAGCAGTCTTTTGGAATGCTGTGCTTCAGATGTATGAGGATGATAGCATAACAGACAAAGTTAATAACAAATAAGTTATGGAAATTGTGGGGGAATACAGATATCTGCGGGGAATAAAAGGAGAAATAGAAGGACAGAATACGTTCTAAGACATTTTTGGGGAATAGTATGGGATATATTACAAGCAGAGATAGGAAAAAGAAGTTAGATGTAAACCTAGATCAGATAGTGATAGATGTAGGTTAGTTCAGAATAGGAAACAATGAGGGTACGCGTCTAACTAGTTCCAGGACTGAAAACCTAATGATGATGATGTTAATTTTCCGCCTGAAGTTTGCTCTGTTGTAAAAAATTGCTGTGTTTATCATAATTAAATTAATACAGAAATTATATTAGGGTGGTTAAACATCGAATATGCATTTTGCTAATACGAAACAGCGATATCTTGAATTTACTAGCTTGACCTTTATTTGTAGAGAAGCCATCAAGATTAAAATATTCAGTTTTAACTGAAATTCCATTAACAAAAGACTGCGTAACCAAGCAAATTTAGAAGATTTTTGTTAGCTGTAGTATATCAAAAAGATTTATTTTATACGGCTGCTCCTTTGTTTCATAACTGTATAGACAATCTAATGTAAATCGTAGATACTTTCTTACGCCCGAAACATGTAATGTTATTCTAACTCTGATCTGGGGTTTTCTCTATGATATTTATAGATTTTACGAGGTCAAAATGCGTGTTGATACATATATAGAGATTGTAGGGGTTATTTTCTTATAAGTAATTCTGGAAATACCACCAGTATGCTGATCCCCAATAACATGCTTTTCTACTCTTATAACTCAGCAGGATGATAACAGTATGTATTTTGTGACTTCCTACAGAATTCTTAGTATGGTTTTAAATTGTTTTCATGATACTAAATAAAGCATTACAGAGCCCGATTAAAAATACTCAATTACACAATTTAAGTGTTTTTAAAAGGGCGTTTATTTCGTTACTGCAAGAATTCGTTTCAGCTCAATATTTGAGTATTTCAGACATTTACTTTACTTGTGTTAATGGTAAATCTTAAACTGAAAAACTTTTGGTATGAGTTAGACAATTTGTAATTTAAATGTTGATATGTGTTGGTAGAACCCTTAAAAAAAATAACCACCCCGGGCGAACTTATAATTTTGATTTTTGACAGAAAAGTTCCTTATTTACACTCTCAATAAAATTCTTATTGCTGAGAATGTAACTAATGATTTTGCAAACGAACTATCTTTGGTCTGGCAATTTTTGTACAATCAAAAAAACCACAGATAAGGACAACTATGAAAGCCAATACTGACGTAAAATCAATCCCACATTATGCCATATCCTCTGCTAGTATTAAATGCACGAATAAATTACTAATTGCTGATTACTGTTACTGTTGCAAATAGTTTACTCTCTCTTGTTCGCGACAAAAAATAAGAGAAAAAAGTAAAGCATATAGCCCAGACCGGCTCTAAACTCTAACTTCAGCGGTATATGATGAGACCAGGGGAGGAGTAAGATTTCGCTCTGTATCAATAGTTGAGCGCCGCTGCACCTTTGAATTAAAAAATAGATCGTAAGGGAGAGCGATAACAGTAGGCGAGAGGGTGTTAGGAAGTTAATTTAATTTATGAAGGACCAATAAATGAGACGCTCAATGTGTGTCAGTGCACAGCATGTACCTCCTAGTGGTCGTAGCGTGGACAACTTTCTGCTGGCTTACAAGTAATCTCCCTGTGAAAGGGAAGGTTTAGCTTGTATTGAAAGACGTTAGGCACACCTGGTGAACTGGGAATCGTGGCGACGTCTGTGGCAGAGAGGCTAAACATGCCAACACTGAACGGTAAGGTGTCGCTACCATTAGCAGGGAAAGCTACAACGGCACGGTTGCGATCTAGGCTGGTAACCTGGTTCAACCTATTTAAGAATTACTAACAAGACCTTTGCAAAAGCTTCGGACCGTAAAAGTCATGGTGGGCAACTGAGACAGAAAATATTTGGCCCACCAGGTAACTACCGCATGAATCAGGAATGGAGATTTGGTACTTGGAATGTCAGGGGAGTGTACGGTAAAGAGTATGAAATCATGAATGAAATAAAAGATCGGCGCATAGATGTGCTGTGTGTAAGTGAAACAAAGTGCAAGGGGAAAGAGTTGTTAAGTTAGATGACGGTATGTTAGGTTTGTTGTCTGGAGTAGAGAGCAATGAGTTCAGGGTGAAAGGTGTTGGTTTAATTTTCAATAATCAAGCAAAAGCGTGCATAAACAATATGAATTGGTGTCCCCCCACATATTGTAGGTTATAATAAAAGTGGGTTTCAGAAAGATCTTTTTAGTAGCATGTTATGCTTCGATCACTGACGGTACGGAGTGTGAGCGGTTTTGGCAGAATTTGGAAAATGTATTGGACAAACGCGAAAGGAATGACCGTGTGGTTCTATTAGGTGATACGAATAGTGGGGCCGGAATACACAGAGAAAATGCTAAATATGTGGTAGGCCCGTTTGGAGATCCAAGAATAAACGAAAATCGAGATATGTTAGTGAGCATGTGTATGTAAAGAAAACCGTTTGTATCCAACACTAGACATAAGCATAAGGACATGCACAAGTACACATGCCAAAGGGGAAATGCGAGAAGTACAATTGATTTGGTTGCATTTGATTAAAGTTTATGAGAACTGGTAAAAGACACGAGAGTAATGAGAAGATTTGAGTGTAGGACCTATCATTTTCGGGTTTTGTCCAGAATTGATCTTAGTCTAAAGTGGGCGTAGAGAAGAAAGCAGAATGTGAGACAATCAAGAATGATAGTAGAACGCTTGTTGTAAGAGTCGACTCAAACAGAGTGTGCTACTACGTTAGAGAGGGAGTTTTATGACTGAAAACAAAATTGGGAGAATGGTCTGAAATCTAAAAATGTGGAGAAAACATGGGATTGTTTTAAGAATAGTGTGATGAAATGTGCTTTGAGAGTATGTGGAACGACAATGATTGGTACAGTAAGGTCAAAAAGATTGTCGGGGAAATATATACACACAGAAAAAGATGTTGAGTTAAGAGAGCAACTTCAGGAAATGTATAAAGAGAAAAGGCGATATGCGAAAGAAGTAGTGAAGGCAAGCAAAGAGCAACTGAGAGAGGTGGAGAGTGAAAAAGTACGCTATGATTTTGAAGGGAATAAAAACTTGCTTTGGAAATGTGTAACGAACATAAGAAAGAGTGAAAATAAGCGTATGAATGGCGTTGTTAACGGTAAAAATAAAATTGTTTGGGATGAAGCAAGTGAGAGAAACTGTTAGAAAGAGTATTTTAAAACGCTGTGTGGCGGTGGCAAGAAAATGATGAAGAGAGTAGTAGTGTACTGGTCGAAAACGTACATAATAGTATGTAGTTCGAATGCAGTGTAGATGAGGTATGGAAGACGGTGAGGACACTGAAGAATAGCAAAGCGGCGGATGTCAATGGAATAACAAGGGAATGCTTAAGCATGGGTCCGAGGTGCTGATTGAATGTTTGTGCAAACCGATAGAGTTGTGTATAGAACAAGCGAAGGTGCCTAAAGATTGGAAGAGGGCGATCATTATACCTTTGCCTAAAGGTAGAGACAGCAAGTATGAATACAAAAATTATCGTGGGACAAGTCCATTGAGTATACCAATAAAGTGTATGGAAAAATTGTGATTAAGAAAGTTCGAAAAGAAGACAGCAAGATATGGGACGTTCAAAGTGGTTTTATGCCTGGAAGAGAATGTGTGGATCAGGAGTTCGCAATGCAACAAATTGTCGAAAAGTATATGCATGCCAAAAAGAAAATGTATGCAGCGTTTGCAGATCATAAAAAGGCGTATGACTCTGTGAATAGAAGTGAATTATGGAAGGTGCTACGTAAATACGGTGTAAGCAAGTGCTTGATAAAACCTAGCAAAGTAATGCACGTGTGAATGGTAACATAGGGCATTGTGGAAGGTGTAGGACAGGGCTGTGTGATGTCTCCATTGCTGTTTCATGTATTTATGAAAAAATGTATCAAGCATGCTTGCAAAGGAACGGAAGGAGTGAAGATTGTAGAAACAAATGTCAGGGTACTGTTGTATGCGAATGATGCAGTATTGTTGGCTGAATCGTCACGAGATTTGCAATGAATGGTTGGCCATCTGTCGGTAGCGTGTGAAAATAGGCAAATCAAAGTGAATGTAAATAAGACAAAAGTAATGATTTTTGTCAGAAATGGCGGAATTGATTATCTTGCATTTAGAATGGCCAACGACACGATGGAGTCAGCGAATGATTCCGTGTACCTTAGTAGAAAGTTTTTAAGTAATAGAAAACTGGATGGTGAAATAGAAAGAAGGGCAAATTCTGAAAGAAAAGTGTTTGGAAGTACGTAGGTAATGAACAGAAATGAAAGATTGAATATAAATGCGAAACTAGCCATTTACAATCAACAATGAATGTCGATTACTTTCGTTTATATACAAGAATTATCTCTATACATCATATTCAAGATATCCGTTGCAAACAAAATACACACAGATAATGTAATATTTCCAACAATTTTAGGGTGTTAATACTCTAATTAGTGTCAAGCTGTGATTTATGTTATCGTAAAGCTTACCGTCTATCTTAGTCTAATGCACAAGGTTAATGATCGTGTCTCGCATCTTATTTAACCCGGAAAGCTATAAATTAGTTTTTATTTATCTCGGTTTTATTTTATTGCATTTTAATACCCGTGCGAGTTCCTTGAATAGTGCATTTGTTCATAATTAATTTATATATTTCTTAGTAATTGATGACGTATTGGTCTATTAATCGCAAAAATTGTAGAAAAACTTTTAAAACAAATTTAAATGTTGTATACACATGCGGAAGTCAGTTTAGTATTTTGAAAGTACGCAATTATTTTGTTTTGCATGGATTTGTATTCTAACAGGATACGGATGCATATTTTAATGATTAAAGCTTTATTTTTAACAAGAATGAATGTTATTTTGTTTTAAATGAAAATGCGTTAAATTGACACTACTCTATGCCATTTACGGCGAATGAAGCGAATATTTTTATGGTAATGAAATGAATGGCTTTTATACAGGGCGAAGAAGTTAAATATTTGGAAATTTCAATGTTTTTCCGTTTACTTCTCTTTGGAGGGGTTTTATTTATAGAGCTTGAGCTTCAATGAAACTCTCGTGACCTCTTTATCACATCATTATATATATATATATATATATATTTTCTAAAAATGTTGTGGGTTTTAGGTCGGCTGGATTATTTAAGAAAACTCTTTTTTATAAACCTGAGCTTTCTGATATATTTTAATCCTTTTTCAAACGTATAAGGCGAGGTTATAATAAATTGGCGATTAACATAAAAAGTTGTTTTTGTTATAAATCTTCTAAAATGTATATAACAACTTCAAAATACAACAAGAGGTAAGAGTATTATGTAAATAAAATATTGATAATAAATAAAAGTTTTATTTATTTATTTATTTTATTTATTTTATTTATTTATTTATTTTATTTACATAATACTTTTACCTCTTGTTGTATTTTGAAGTTGTTATATACATTTTAGAAGATTTATAACAAAAATAACTTTTTATGTTAATCGCCAATTTATTATAACCTCGCCTTATACCTTTGAAAAAGGATTAAAATAAATCCGAAAGCTCAGGTTTATAAAAAAGAGTTTTCTTAAATAATCCAGCCGACCTAAAACCCTCAACATTTTTAGTAATAAAGGAGATCGTTATTAGTAATTCATTATATATATATATATATATATATATATATATATCTATATATATATATTAGAGGTCATCAAAAAGTTATTTAACATCATTTTACAAAGATACGACGCCGCAGACCCGAGCAAATTCGGATAAATATAAGAAATAGCTCGAATTATGTAAACATTCATTTTCATAGAGAGGCATATTTGTTAAACACTAGGTATATAGAGTAGAAATTCATAAAAAAGTGATTAAAAGAATTTTCATTCTAAATGACAGATATATAGCGTTTTTAATAGGAACAATGGTATATTTCGCGCAAAGAGTTTCATCTACATTTTTGTTACAAAGTATTCGATGCGTAAATGCCTAATTATTATAAAATATTTCATTTGATAGTTTTATGTTCAAAGGAATACAAACGGTTTTAGAAGATTATAAAGCACATTAAATTTCATTTTATATAAAGCGCGAGTATAATATTTAACCGCGTTTACCTTTTATTACCAGTTAAAATATCAGTCGATACTCAAAGAAACTAGCAAAGTTATATTTTCATTGAAAATGTTTTCGTTGAACTTCTAGAATAATTCAGTGCTCGAATGGAACAGATAAGGTAAATAACACCGTCTAAATTAGAATTAATTATAGCCATAAATCTTGAAAATCGTAAAAATAAGATAACGCATACGTAAGTGATACTAATTAGTGTAACCTGAGGGTATAATTAGAACGACCAATTTCTGAAGTATGCACCATTCAGAAAGATTATATATGCTTACGTAAAAAGACCAGTTCACTTTTAGCACCAATCTGAATATAGAAGCGACTTTGCTAGATTTTTCTCGATGCGTGGCGTTACCAGAGGTTTGTCTACATAATCCAATGGAAATCAAATACGGAGATTAGTTGTTCAGTCCTTATTTTAAATGTCACGATGCAGTAGAAATAATGATATATCACGTAGTAATAATACTACAGTTTTAGTAGTTGAAATTATTTTTTAGTAAAATAACGAAAGAAAAGTGTTTTAAATACTCAAAAGTAAGCGAGATTATTGGAAGTACCTGAAATGAATTAAAATGGAGAATAAATAAATGAATAGTAATTGACCACTGCAAGAAGTTTTTTCAATTTGAATAAAAGCAATATGGGATCGGAATGACAGTTCTGGTGGTATTTAATGGAAAATATTTAACGATTTGAACAATTTTGTACATGGGTGGACGACTAGAAGTCAAACAAAGGCAACAACAACGACCAGAATAATATCCACGGTAAAGTAAAATTACATTGGTCAAAATTTAAAAAGGACGTTAGTATTTATCAGCTAAGTTCTATGATAAGCGTATTTTGTGTGCTAGTATTTGAAATTAGAGTAGAACGTGTGCGTAGAAGTTGATTATTTGATTGAAGGGTGGCCGCTTTCGGTGAGGTTTTGCCATTATAAAAAAATATATTAAACCTAACTGATCAGATACGTTTAAAATCCGATTTTAAGGCGTGGATCTCGAGATCTATCTTACCTTGACAAAATTTTGTACATAATAAGATTTAATTAAAGAGTTATTGGTGAATGAAATTAAAATTAGAGTGTGCTCATCATGATTATAAAAAAGGCTTTGGACTCTCATTTTGGCATAAGTAAGTGATTACTCAGAGGTTATATTTTTGTTAGATTTAAGATATTGTTTGTAAAGCAAAACTGTTCTGGCAATTTTGGACACTACCTTTAGATTTTAAAATTTTTTAGAAGTTATATGTAAAATATTGTTTGTTGTGGATGTAGTAATTGTTATTTGAAAGATTTTTTTGTTAAAGAATATTTCGTGTCATTATAAATGTGATATCTGATTCTTGAAGATTTTTAACTGATTTACAAAAGCTGAAAAGTTTATAAGGGTTATAAACAGCAGCATCTCCAATCTTAGCATGATGTACACAAGAACTTTATATCGAAAGCTTATACGACCACAAACATTAAAATTTTATAGTTTTACAAAACTTTATGGTCGCCAAGTAGGATGTGATATATAAATTAATAAATCCAGTAACCTTACAAAATGAACAATACTAAAAAGTGACTATATTAATAAATGTCTGATTTACTAAATACGCTAAGGAAGTCATATTTTTAATGTACATATATAAAAAATGAGAATAAAAGACTAAAATTATGCTCAGACACAATAAAGTTTTATTTAATTTCAGAAAAACTGGAATTATTCGCGCGGAATCAATGTACTCCTTTAAAAACGTTTCTTTTTGTTTCCTTTACCTAAAACAGATATCATTTAGGTCATACAACTCGAGTTTGGAATGACTAACAAGATAGAAGGTGTAAAGCACTGTCGTAAACAAAAACTGCGAGTTCTTTCTTATCACTTGATGGTGGCAGTAAAATCGCGATAGTCTAGAAATGAGTTTTGTTCAGAGAGCTCTGGAATAAAATACAAATACTGTTAAATGTGTTCGGTATTTCTTTTTTATAAAACATACCAATTACTACATTTTTAGGAGACATGGTATTTGAACAATATTCAGTGTGCGTTATGATATTCGAGTCTAAACGAACGTAACATAGTTTGGTTCAATTACAGTGCATAATAAATCCTTCTATAGAATGAGCTTTAATTAAAAGATTCGATGACAATACTCTACAACTCAATTTAATTTTTAATAGCATCTATTCATTAACAAGTGACTATAAATACACTGGGATATCGGCATATAGCATTACATTTTGAGAGTTCTCATCGTCATCATTAGGTGTTGAGTCCTGGAACCGGTTGGACGCGTATCTCCATTGATTTCTATTCTGAGCTAACCTACACATTTCCCTGAAATTCTGACAACCTGCAGCTTTCACTATCCATGTGCAATAGTCTAATCTAGGTCCTACCTCTACCTCTCTTTTTCCCTTTTCTGCTTCTAATATATTCCGCACTATTCCGTCATGCCTAAGTATATGTGTCATGTCATCCTATCTCTCCTAGAGAGAGAGAATTACACTTTATTGGTACAGATGTATTAAATGGCTATCGACCTAGGTCCTTCAGCCTATTTACAAAATTGAGTACAAAGATTTAAATATAAGCACAAATAAACTACACATAAACACAATTAACAAAAATTGAGATAGTAAAAAATGGTGTTGATAGACTACTGTGTATTTGTACAGACTTCATTGTTTAAAAGTTCGATTTTCTCATAGATAGTTAGTGCGGGGTATTTTCTTCTACGGACAAAATCTTGGGGGTCTTCAAGATTTGAGGTTCTGGTTGTTGTAGTTGGTTTCCATAATGTACAAAGGCTTTTGGTAGTTTACTGAATCTGTTGAGAATAGGCTCTATTCCAGTTTTATTATATAGGAGGGCATTGGAAGGGTTATGGAGTGGATTGTTAGGATGACGCATTTTGGTGATAATTCGAAGGCATGTTGTCTCAGCTACACTGGCAAGTGTCAATGCTGAATTTGTGCAGTTAGATATAACCATATTCCATCATAGGCCTACAGATCATTTTATAAATCCTTGCTGCAGTCATCAAAGGAATCCCATTGTTTTTATAGGTTAATGATCTGAAATGTTTAGCTCTTGTAACCATTTTTTAAAATTGTTCTAATATGATGTTTGAAGCCTAGTTTATTGTCTAATACGATTCCCAAATATTTAACAACTTCAGATGGTTTGATTGTATGTTTGTTAATACTGATAGTGGGTGAGTTGTCGCAAATAGTGTGACTAAAATTGATTAAGTGGGACTTTGAGGGATTTATTGTAAGTCTCTAGCTCTTTGCCCATTCTAAAATGCTGTTAACTTGTATTTGTAGCATTTGCATAGTATTACTAAGTTATTACTGTAACATAGGATAGCTATGTCATCAGCAAATTGTAGTAAGTTGCTATTAGCTATTCGTTGATTGGATATATCACTGCAATAGGGATTATATAGTAAAGGGGCAAGTGGGGAGCCTTGCACTACTCCTTGTTCTATTGAAAACGTGTCTGATATTGAATTGTTAATTTTAATTCTTCCTTTTCGATGAAATAAATAGTCTTTGAAAATCCACAGCAGATATTGTGGAGATTTCATTTTGAAAAGTTTGAGTAGTAGGCCTATATGCCCCACAGAGTCAAACCCCTTCTTGATATATATTAGAACACCTGCAGCCTTAAAGCCTAATAATGTTGCAGCTTGTACATTGGTCGATAGAATAGTAAGTGGATGGACAGTTGATGTTTTTTGTTTGAAGACAAACTGGTGAGTTGAGATGTTTCCCTGAAGTTCCTTCTGAAGCCTTTTTTGTATAATTTTTTCAAAAGTTTTCCCAATAACCGGTAAGAGAGTAATAGGACTATAATTTGCGGATGCTGAGTGGTTTAAGTTAGGTTTGGGTATAACAATAATTATTCCTTCTTTTCAAGACTGGGGGTAAGTTACTGTTCCCTAAGCAATAATTATATATTTCAATTATTTTCTGGTGGATTTGTGTTTCTAGTTGTCTCAATATTTTTCTATTTATGCAATCTTTTCCTGGAGCTGTATTTTTGCCCTCGTTCAGTATGTCATAGTATTCTTGTTCAGTAATTGGGGGAAAATTTAGTTTCGGGATGATACTGAACCCTTCCTTATACCATTGTGTTACTTCTTCAAAGGTGTCCTTATCGTAGTTGACATTGTTATTAATTTCATGTTTTCGAAAAGTAATCTACAAAAGCCTTACAATTTTGATAGTCGTTATTAATTATTAAACCATTTAACTGTAGTTCTGGAATTCGTTGAATCATTGGTTTGTATTTTGAAAGTTTTATAATTTTATTCCAATAGGTTTTGCCTTTCATCAGATTAATATTCTTACTTGCTTGAAGTCACTTGTGTTGTTTGTATTGGTTTATATGATTATAGATATCCTTGTTTAACTTATTGTATCTTACTTTTAGATCCGAATTATTATCATTTTGCCGATTTAATCTGTATAGTGTTCTCTTTGACTTGATTGATGCTAATATGAACGGGGGCAGATTGTAATTGAAGGAGGACTTGTTCTGTGTTGGCGAATTTTTAATTATTAATTTGGTCATTGTATTATTAAAATTTTTGGTAAAGTCTAGCCTAACATCTCCTACATTTTCAATAAAATTAATCAGTTCTTGGTTGACTTTTTTCACATTACATTTGTTCAAGTTAGATGATCTAGCCACAACAGTAGAGTTTGCTTTAAGGTCAAATTGGATTGCTAGGTGGTCACTTACCAGATCCGGCGATACTTTGATGTTGTGGATATTATTTCGAATATTTTCTGAACACAGAAGTAAGTTTGGTGTGGTACTAGGGTTATTTGCCATTATAAAAGTAGGTGGTGTGTGGACTTCGCAAAAGTTGGAGTTATTTAAAAAGGAGTTGATTTGCCGTTTGCGCATGGAGCTAGAGCTAGCATTGAAATCGCCTATTATTATTGAGTTTTCATATAAGGAAGCCTTAGTAAAAATTGTGTCTTTAACTAAAGATGAGTGGTGGTTATACACTAGGAAAATGTGTAGTTTTGACTGATTATAAGGAAATGCAACATGAATGCAGTTGTTTAAGGGGTTATTAATTATAGGAGGGTTTTCTTTTCCCATTTGTATAATTTTTGCCTACCTCTCCTATTTTTTACTGTTTTCCACATATTTCTTACTTCCCCTACCATCTCTAAAACCTCTTTGTTCTAACTTTGTCTGTCCGTAACATCTTCATCATATATCTGTAGTACCACATTTCCACATTTTAAAGGCTTCTATCTTTTTTCTGTCCATCTCTTCTACTGATCACGTTTCACAACCGTACAGTGCTGTACTCCACACATATGCTTTCAGCAATCTTTTCCTTGTATCTATGTTTGTTGTCTTTGAACATAGTAGTTACGTTTTCTTGTTAAATGCAGCATGGCCTTGTGCTAATCTTTGCTTTATATCTTTTGCACTTTTTCCATCTAGCGTTATTAACCTATTGTAAGTTCTCGTTTCATATTTTAAATCTCGTTTTTGACTTCTTTAACCCTAGTATACATACTAGTACGTTAGTTTTATTTTTGTTAATTTTCATACAGCATTTCTCTGTTAGTGCTGTTTACATTTCATTAAGAAATGCTTCTTACTCTTCTTTTCTACAACCGCTACATCATCTGCAAATCTAAGCATACCAATCGTTTGTCGCTGGATAATAATTCCAAATGCCTTTCTGCATTTGACAGTGTTCATTGCCTCTCGATACACCTACTATCGCTCCTTCCCCCACCCACTGCATTAAAATTTCCCAGAATCATTAAATTTTTATGTTCTTTTACGAATCTTAATCTGTCTTCGATATTGTTGTAGAGGTGGGCATATATACTTATATTTTTACTGTATTTACAGGTTTAATCTAACAATGAGTACTCTTTCGTTCCTTTGTATGTAGTTTTCTACACAGAGTCCTATCTTTTTCCGCATAACTATCCCCACATCTGAATTTCCTTACTCTGATCCTGTACGAATTATCCCAAAGTCTCTACTTAAAAATCCTACGCCTCTGGCCACCGAAATTCATGAACCCCTACTATGTCTAATGCTAACCTATTAACTTCAATTTCCAAATTCTCTAGTTTGCCTTCTTACTTCATGCTTCTGACATTCCACGCTCCGACTCGCAAAATGTTCCCGGTTCCTCTTTTGAACTTGCCGGTCACATCCTCCAATAGTCCCCTCCTGGAGATCCGAATGACGGATTATTTTAATTCCGGAATTCTTTACCCCAGAGGATGCCATCGTCTTAAATAACAATATAAGCACGCTGTGTATCTGGGAGGTAATGTGATGGTATCGCATTGCCTTCCACATTGAAGTAGTGTGTTTTACGATAACATACCGACCACTATGGTCTCTGCTGCTATAAGTACGGAAAGAGCTGCTGCCCTCATTCGGGGACTTGTCTTAGTCTGGTTCCTCGCTAAATAACCCACTAATTTGGTTAAGCCTGTAGTTCAGTTCTTTAGCTCACTGAAACACGCCAGACTTGCTACCCATTCCAGTACTCTAGAACTTCAAGGTGTAGGTCCCTAACACTACAATAATATAAATGTAAATTGTTATTTTTTTAAATGAAACAACAGAATGACCTTTAAAAAATAAATAATACCATTTAATTGGCTAGTACAATAAAACAGATATTATTCAAAAATTAAAAAATCAAAATATATTTCTAGAATAACATATTATGCATATTAGAATTGCTTTTGTATGTAGCTACATTATAAGTTAAAGTTTAAATTAAAAGTCTTTTTCTGAACATCTACGTGACTTCCTGTTGCGAATTGCGCAGTTGACTGTTAACACGTTGGCTGACGATCGTCGGCCAATGAAAGCTGACTGTTTGATGCAGTTGGGATATAATATAGTTCTCGAAGTGTTCCCTGAGTGAACTGTACTGATACCTCAAAGTGTATGGTGTGCAGAAGCGGGTCCTCTCTTCTTCCTTAGTCCCTACATACCGGTCTTGGACCGGAGTCTTGTCTACAGGAAATGGCAAAGTAAATATGGATAGCGCCTAGCTCGGACCCCTCCTTCCCCCCGAAATTGCCGTGAAAAACTTTCATTAAAATTGTAAGTAGGCCCTCTTACTTTAAACGATCTTAGTATTTTGAAAGATTACGTTCTTAGTTTATTGCGACTTTTTTTAATAAGGCTTCACCTTTCATCTTACTACTTAAGTTCAGGAAATTTTTAAACCCCGCGTGGGTAAGTCTTCCATTATTATTATTATGTTTAATTTAAACATTACGTTTGGGTCTCACGTATTTTGGAACATTCACTGCGATTTGTGGTGTAGGAAATAGTAAATATTGCATTTTTCATGCCCTAGAAGTGCAGTTGTGTCTAACAGTTTAGCGTGAGAACGTTAAAATATCTTCGAGAGGACAATAGTTCGTAGGAGCCAAGTGTCAAAACTAACAGCACTTTACTACCGTCTTTCATCGAGTGCGGATATGTTAGTGTAGAGTTGCAAGAGTCAATGAAGTAATCCACCTTCCTTTTCTTACCTATCCCGTTACCGATATAAAAAATATCGGCGTTTCGTCGATAAAGAGCTACCGTCAACCAAACAACAAACACCTGGACACACACCTGAGAGACAAGACGAAGCGGGCCTATGATATTCATGAAGTAAGTTTTTTGCATTATAATTTGAGAGGCTTTAACGCCCCGGTGGAATTTAATCCCATATAAATTTGCATGATTTTATGTTATTTTATATGGGGCAAAATACCGCCACATTTGGCGCCTTCAAATTTTGGCACGTTGTTTATAATTTGTCTTAATTCGCCAGCTTTTTCATACATTGGTTAATATAGATGATGTCATCCATATGATTTCGTGTTCGTCCTTATCTAATATCTAATTAGATAACATAAATAATTGCATGGTTAAACATGAAAAACAGCTACTGAAAAAATTGAAATATGAAATAAAATTTGCAATATTTTAACCAACCAAAACCAAAATACACAACCCAATTAACCAAAGCTTAATAAAAAATACCAAAAGCTTCTTACAAAACAATAAAGATATATACAGGGTGTTTCAAAATTGCACGGCATTATTTTAAGAAAGCGTTCTTTAGCATAAAATAAACATAAAACTTCTAATAAACATATGCACTAAAATGTACCCCTATGGAGTTGTAGCCCCTTTAAGGGGTCTAGGTGAAATTGAGTTTTTTTTAATTATGTGAAGAACCACAACAAATATTTTATTCAGATTTTTGTGGCCTACCCATGTTCTTATGCCGAATAAGATAGGCTTATCCATTTTTCGATAATAAGATCAAAAGCGTCCCATTCGGGGGTGGGGTGGGGGACAATCACGTTTACCCCTAGAATTTTTTGTGTGCAACCTTTTATAAATTCATGCCAGAATTAGAATATTTTGACATTTCTGAGTAGTAAAGTCACTCTTGTTCGAAGTCAATATCTGTAGCCGTTTTCGAGTTAATTGAGGTAAGGCATTCAGGATGCCCTATGATACCTTACATAGATATTGAGAGTTGAAAATACATATGGGAAGTTAATATTAAAACTACATGAATTTTAAGTACAGTATGTATCACAGGGCATTCTGAATGCTTCACCTCAATTAACTCGAATTATGGTTGACATCTTCCTAAAAGAACCGATAATCGTACGTACGACTTTTAGATTGAATCACATCTGTCATATTTAAGTCTACAGTGGTTGATTGATCTTATTTTCAGCTTACTTAATTTCATTTAATTAAAGACGAATATGATAATTTTATATGATTTCGCATAAGCTGATCATATTGATATACAAAGATGCCTGGGGGGGATATAAACTTACAAGACTATTTGACTAGGTAACTGGTGCTGCAGTACTACGTTCAGAAAAAACAAAAGACAACTAATGAAGTGCCTGATGTTATTTTGGATATATATTTTACTTGATACAGCCTCAGCATATTTCATAGTATCGACGGCTGCCAATATTGCAGCTTGTACCTACACTTATCTTTATTTTCCTTTTGCCTTTATAAATATTTTATACTAAATGTGATAACATTCAAATCGATAATGCAATTAGAACCGACTTCCAATAACTATACCCGCAAATTTATATACATTTTAATTATTCTCAAAGACTCTAGTATTTACACGAGTTATGCAAATTACCTTCTCAAGATTTCCTACTAAAACTCTAATAACATCTCGAATGTACCTATTGTCGTCTTTAAATGCAGTCTTATACCCGTCAGTCAAAATTTATCAGAAAGGTGTAAAGTCGCGGATGGCAATCAATGATCTTTTGTATTCAAAAGCTTCGATATGTTCTAATGTAATCACAGGTAGACCAAGTGGTGCCACAATCTTCGAGTTGGGCTTTCTAATCTTTAGGTAATTGAAAACATAGAAAGCTGAAGTCATTACATTCCAATAAAGAAAGCCTGAATCTTTTCTCAATACTTGAACAAAACAATTGCGACCGTAATAGAGGATATACTTCCAAGGCCAGTTGTGGAGCACTAAACGCTATACGCTTAGCGGTCTATACAATTGTCGCATTTAGCAAACCCAACAGTGGTAGAACTATTTATTATTTTTCAGCCTGATGCATCGCTACTTTTCAACATGGTCCACATCAGCCACCAGTATGTATTATGAAACATGTCGGGCAAAAATTTCAAAAGTTGAGGGAACTGTAAGTTATGAGTATTGTTAGAAACTGTATGGAATTTCATATTCGTTAATAAAGTATGGATTCTAGCGCAAGTTGTTATTTTTCCGTTTCATAAAAAGCACATTTTATTAATGCAATCAAAAATTGCATATTTCACCATATTTGGCAAATCCTTTCATATTCGCTTAAAAATTGCATTTTTTATGAAATCCGTTGTATTTATTGCATATTTCAGGTACATTATTCATACTAGTGGCATATTTTAAAAGTATCTAAGAATTTACATTATATTTTCCTTTTTATATTTTTTGCATTCAAATCTGACAAGTATTGTTGGGTCCCAAACTTTAAGATGGGTTTACAACCTAACCAATCCCTTAATCCTTTGTTTATTTATGTTTGTAAAGTAAGACATTCCAAGTGCTATTCTATTATGTTGTTTTTAAAAAGTTTACACAGAAACCCTCTTTTTGAAAACTTTACTTGAAAAGCTATTCTATCATGCAAACACGGATTGTTTCTGTTTAATGCGCGGGGCGTCTTATAATTTTATATATCGACTTACTTCCGCGTTATTCTATTGTTGTAAGTGTCGTTCCTACTTTTAAACGAAGTGGACTGAATGACGATTTATTGGACGCGTTACGTTTGCACTATCACTGTGTTTTTTAGGGGTTATCACAAAAAAAATCACATTCGGCTATACTAATGACTTAACTCACGTTACAGAACCGAACTGTTTCCCTTCGATGTCCATGAGCAAGTGTCTGTCACTATTCCCTTTTTCAACTTAATTTCACAGGCACAAAGGAGGTTTTATGACAGGATATTACGGGACAAGGGATGACAGCTTTGATATTTCATTTACAACTACGAATTTACAAAAACTTAAAATTAACCACGAAAACGTGCGACAAATAGATCAAACAGTTTCATTGTTCAGGTTTTAAAAACCAATCACTCGTCATGCTATAACCTGACAAGCAGTTAAGTACATACTTACATTAGATTGTTAAGATAATTCTGGTTAAAACTTTGTCTCACATATCCCACCACAGTTCGGATGATTCATTCCTTCCTCTAAACTATAAATACTATTGCACGTAAATCTATTTTTAGAGTTATTTAATTTATTTTAAATGTACAGTTCTACGTAGTTCGTGATCGAGTAATTATGCCGAAAAGTAAAGTGCGGGAATGGGCTAGCGCCTTTAAATTCTACACGATCGACGATGAAGTGTTTTTTTTTGGTACCGCGTGTGTGCAACAAGCAAGCATCTGCAGCCAGAAAGTTCTTATTGGAGCAGCATACAAAATCGGCAATGCACCTGAATTATTTAAAAAAAAGGGAATCCCCTAAGTCAAGTTTTGTTAACAAACACGATCTTTGACGAACTTCTACCCAAAAAACATTTTATCAAGATATGTGTGAAGCATTCGTGGCAGCAAACATTCCCTAGTATAAATTAGAGATCCCAAAGTTTAAACTTTTTCTGGAAAAATACACAAATAAGCATATTCCTACCGAATCCACTATAAGGAACGGATACTTACAACCGACCTATATAAAAACGCTTTATAAAATAAGAGAGGATATAGGATTTAGTTCGTCGTAGATGAAACAACTGATAATTTAAGTAGATCTGTAGCCAATATAATCGTGGGTAAATTAACAGAAACTGAATACGGTACCTCGCATCCACTAGCTTCCAGAGTACTGTAGAAAACCAATAATTCGACTGTGGCTAGATTTGTGAACGATTCGCTGCATATACTTTGGCCAGAGGAAATTAAAGTAGATCAAGTATTGGTAACTATTCAGATGCAGCTCCGTACATATTGAAAGCAGCTCAGATATTACAAGTATTTTATCCAGAAATGCTACATTTTACGTGTCTAGCCCACGGTTTACATAGGGTATTAGAAACAATTCGAAATAAGTTTCCAGAAGTTGAGCAAATTAGTAGTCAAGTTAAGAAGGTGTTTCTTAAAGCACCCTTGCGCACGGAAGTTTATAAAAGCGCATGTGATTTACCGCTTCCACCAGAGCCTATTATAACTAGATGGGGGATATGGTTCAATGCAGCCCTATTTTATGCACAAAAGTTTGCAGTTATCAAGAGTATTATTGATACATTCGATAATGAAACCTCCGCCTGCATACAATCAGCCCAAGAAGCAATGGCTACAAGAAGTGTGGACTCAAAATTAACTTACATAAAAGATCATTTTTCTAAACTACAAGAAGTGATCAAAAAGTTGGAAAGTAGTGGCACCCCGCTAGTTGAAAATTGTATTGTAGAGGACTTTTGCAAGGAACTGAATTCAGCACGTGGGGTTTTAGTAACGTCCGCAGCAGAAAATATGAAGTTTGTGTTACCAAAAAATCCCGAGTATGCTTTCTTTAAAAAAAATTGGCAAAATCTTAGAAGATAGTTGAGAAGAAATGCTAACAGAAATAAAAAGTGAATTAATTTGCAAATTTCAGTTTGCACCAGTAACGTCGTGTGATGTGGAACGAAGTTCTTCATTGTATAAGAACATAGTAACGGATAAACGGCATAGATTATTACCCGAAAATATTGAGATAATGTTAGTAATTTATCGCAATGGTAAATTGTAGAACAGAGAACATAAACTAATAGTATTTCTAATTTGTTTCCTGTATAATACGTATAATAAATAATTACAAAAATACATCATTTACTGCGTTTTGTTTTATTTCAGGGTTTTAATAATGTAACTTTTGCGGTAATTTCGATAGCTACTGATGGTAGGGAAAAGTGGATATATATATATATATATATATATATATATATATATATATATACGAAATAACATTAATGATAATAAACAAAACAATTAATTACGGGTTTTAAACAACACAAACAATTAAAACATTTACCTTTGTGGTTATAACGAAGCGAAGCATATTTATTTTATAGCGGTCGTTCTGAACGAACTGCGGTTGTAAAAACACTGTTGGAGGCGTCCGTCTAGTACAGAATACGAAAAAGCGACTCTTCTATCTGGAGAAGCGTAACAGAAGTAAGTTTGCGGCCTTCTACAACGAAAATCGATACTACTATGCTTTGTGTGTTTTCCAAGGTGATAAGAATGTTTTTGCACATGCGAAGACCAGAGTTTATCGATATCGAGGCACTTTGTACAGGTACACGGTACATAAAATAACATTTTAATATACCGGACGAAGGTAAATAATCAACAAATTTCAACTTCGAAAATAAATTATGCGGTAAATTATATACAATATAAACGAAACCTACCGCTCACCAAAATGCAAGGCATTTTAAAGAAAAAATAATTAAGGAAGGGCGGGGGGCGGAATGAAAAAGCGAAAAGAAAAGATTTACAAAAAACAAAAGAAAAAGAATTTCTTTTTTTCCTACACTGAAGGCAAAAGGGCAGAGATTTGACACAGGACGCCTCAGCTCGCCATGAGCGGTTTTAAGTGTGACCACCCTAACAACACCATCTGTCTCAGGATGCAGAGCCACAACACGGCCGGGGGATCAACGAAGGAGAGGAACATTAGCGACCTTAATCAGCACGGTGCCCAACTCAACTTGAGGAGACGGCGTGTACCACTTGGAGCGCTGTTGGACCAATGAGACCAAAGATCTTGTTGAATTCGCTGGAGCAATTGCCAACGAGGGAGGCGGTTGAGCGAAAGGTGAGAAAGGGTGGGCTCCGGGATGGCGGTTAAAGAGGCGAAAGTTAAAAAATTACCGGACGTAAGACAGCTCAAATCATTGGGGTCAGTACTCAAAGAGCTGAGAGGACGTGAGTTCAAGATGGCCTCAATTTGGATAAAGACTCTTCAAAAGTTAACATTTGCTCGCCAATAGTACGCAGTAGCAAGGTTTCACTCCCGCTTCCCATAAACCACCAAAATGAGGTGAAGCTGGCGGTATAAAATGCCACGAAATATGATCCTTAGAAGCAGCAAGCATGGCGAGATGAATTAACTGTTTATGAGCACTCACAAAATTTGTGTCACTATGGAGGTGATCACAACGGCCACGCCTGGGAATAAATCGGCGCAGAGCCGCTAGAAAGGCGTCCGTTGACAAGTCGGATACGACTTCAAGGTGCAGCGCCTTGGTGGCCATACAAATAAAAAGACATAAATACGATTTTAAAACTTTGGCGCCCCGTAGTCGAGACATGGTAATAGAAAAGGGATCAGCGAAGTCGACGCCCAAACACAAAAAAGGTTTAACTTGAGTAACTCGACGTGAAGGTAGGTTGCCCATAGGAGGTTGCAATGCGACCGAATTGGTCTTCCAGCACGTTAGACAATGACTCAAAATACGACGGATATATTGCCTTCCAGAAATAATCCAGAAGTGCTGACTGACGAGAAAATTGATGGAAGTATTTTAAATGAACGTAAGTAACGTAAACATCAGTAAATCGACTTTTGTTATGTAACAAAGCGGAAAATTTACGGTCATAGGACAAAGGCGCATGAGCCAGGCGATCCCCGACCCGCAAGATTCCATCACGAATAAAAAGGAACAACTTACGAAAACTCTTTTTTAAAGGGAATCCGGAATGAATGGCCACAAGCTTGAAAGCAAAATAAGATTGATAAGTGTACGAAAGCAAAGGGATGAAAGCATTGTGCAACTCAGAAGATGACAAAGGTCCGGAGTACCTTTCGAGTGGATGACGTAGATTATGACGAAAACGGAGAATCCATATCTGGTTGCAGCTTTGGTCAAACAAATAAGTGATCGTTTAAGGATGATTGAGAGAGAAGAGAAAAGCGTTGAAAACAACTCGTAATTTCGTACTTATGCTTTCGGGTTTCATAACGCAATGATGCGGGATGTAATAAGAAAAGTCCGACCCACTAACAACAGATTGCATGTGTTGAAAATCCAGATATTAACGCAAGAACGAAACGTGGTGTTCATAAACACGAGGATGCTTAAGTAGACGATTTTCTAAAGAAACAAATCGTTGTAAGGCAAGATCACGACTACCTGGAAAAAATGGTTCTTGATCTCTAAACGGCAGTAAGACGACATATCGCCCTTCTTCATTGCGGCGAAACGTATTGACAAAATGTTTTTCAACAAGAGTTTTTTCAGGCGTGAAAGGTTAAGTGGCGGGGACAGCTTCGACTTCCCAGAATTTAGCGACAATATCTTCCAATGGAGAAGTAGAATCTGTCATACAGAACAAGCTAGTTACTTCAGAAACGGGCGAGGAAGGTATATTTTCCATTAAAACATATCCAAAAATAGTATTAATAGCAACAGGATGATCGCTAGCACCCTGGATGCGACCGTCTAATAACACTTGGGGTAAAATATCCGCGCTAAGTAAGAAATCAATGGGTCCAGATTGAGCAAAAAGCGGATCAGCTAGCTTGAGGTTAGCCAGATGATTAAAATGTTGTAAAGAAATATTAGAAGTAGGTAAATTTTCACAAATTTTGGGAAGTACTATACAGTTTAAAAATTAATAATCGGTGAAAAACAGCTATTGGTTTGAGCAAGACAGCGACAGCGCCATGCAGAGCGCATAGAGCCTAGACCACTAAAAGTAAGGGAATGGGGAGTGGTACGAAAACCTAAACGTTTCACACTACTTTGCGAAATAAAAGAAGTCATGCTGCCCGAATCGAGTAAACCGCGAAATTTTTGAAAGAACCAGAGCAATCAGCAATTTCCACTTGAACGGTGGAAAGTAAAACAACTGAAGTTTTAGTTAAAGAATTAAATTCGAAGTTGACGGACCACTACAGCTAAACGGTCTTGAATTGCGGGTGTAGTACGAAGTAATACCTTAAAGGCGGCGGTGTCCGGGCTCAAGCGAGCCTGGTTACTAGCAGCGAGAGCAGGTTTAGACGAAACGCGATCGAAGTTCAATAAGGAATGATGAGGTTGATTGCATTGGCGGCATGAGAAAGTAGACTGGCATTTATTTAAAATGTGAGAATTGCTAAGGCAATTAATGCAAAGATATTGTTTTTTTGCAAAGTTGTAGCGATCTTGTGACGAAAGTTTGACGAAATCATTACAGCGATAAAGATTGTGATCTTGTTTGCAAAGTGGACATTTATTAACATTAGGCTTCGTCTGGACTAACATGAAAATGGCGGAGCGAGACCTAGACCGGTTGCTGGAATGAATAACTTTGTTTAAATCAGTTTTATGATTTACCGACAAATTCGATAAAGATTTACACGTTTTTTTCCGATAAGCAATTAACTCTTTATATGATGGGATAGCGATTGGATCTTGATGCAATTCAAAACTGCGGGCAGTGTGTACATCAAGGCGATTTAAGATCATTTGTACAAGAATAAAATCCCATTGCTCTATGGGCAAATCAAATTTCTCAAGCGCTTGAAATTGTCGGTAAAGTTATCGACTAATTTTGGCAAACACGTGGGGTTATCGGAATTCAATTTGGGAAATTTATCAATATTGTTCCATAGAGCTGAGGTAATGTGGCGAATATTAAGATTTTTTCGCGAAGTTTATTGTAGGCAAGAGGGTAATTGGCTTGTGTAAGGTCAAAGTTCTTAATGGTTAAGAGTGCGGAACCTTTTAATGCTGATTGCAGATACGAAAATTTATCCACGTTCGATCGATCGTTATTAAGAAGAACCAAACTATCAAAGAGATCAATAAAGCTTTCAAACAAACAACCTTCCCTATCAAACGTAGGGAGCGTCAGCGGGGGAAGTGAAACTTCGATTTAAAAGTATCTAGCGGCGCGGACACATTAGCCAGTGACGACGAAGATTGGCTCGAAAACAACTTGAAATAGAGCACTTTTATTTGAAAGAATTGGTTATCGAAGCGTTTACGAATAGCGTCTTCCGTTTCAAATTGTTCATCGGCGTCATCTGCAGAAAAAATTGAATCTACCATCCAATTATGGTGTGTAAAGAAATTTTCTCGAACTGTTTCGAGAGATTGGTAACGCGCCGAAATAAATCAAAAACGGTTGGTTCAACGGTAGATTTTTGCGCGATTTCAAACGTTTCCTCCAGCGAATTAACTGCAATATTACGTAGAAAACAGCTACGTTTCAATTTTTCTGTCATGGTTAAAAATTAAGTAAACACAATGGATAGACGAAATAAACCGAAAGTTCGATGTTTAAAATAGCCTTGCGGTGATAACAAATACGTAAATGCTGGTACCAAACCCGATAACAAAGCAGGCTCGTAAACAACTCAAAGGATAGAAATAATGTTAATTAAAATTGGCAATGCTTTGATAAGCGGTATGCTAACGTGAATCTAATTATTAATTAAAATTTGTTGTTTATTCAGATCCGGCTCGAAGAGCCAATGTAACTTTTGCGGTAATTTCGATAGCTACTGATGGTAAAGAAAAGTGGACATATATACGAAATAACATTAAAGATAATAAACAAAACAATTAATTAAGGGTTTTAAACAAGACAAACAATTACTTCAAACACGTACCTTTGTGGTTATAACGAAGCCAAGCATATTTATTTTATAGCGGTCGTTCTGAACGAAATGCGGTTGTAAAAACACCGTTGGAGGCGTCCGTCTAGTACGGATTTCGAAAAAGCGACTCTTCTATGTGGCGAAGCAAGTTATGTGATCCCCCATTTGTTATACATATGAAACTAATAAAGATATTAGGAAATATTAGGAAATATTAGGAAAGTGCAACAATGTCATAAAAGACAAATTGCAACAATTTATTACAATTTAATTCAGTTATTTCAGTTCCCACGAGTGGAAACGCAACAAAGTAGCACAAGGATAAGTGACACTGCAGATGTCAGGTCACAGACGGTTGTAGGAAGTTACGTACCGAGATTACGCAGAATAAGCCTGCAACATTGTAATTATGAATAGCTTTTAAGATAGCAACTAAGTATTATGAATAGAGTCAAGGGTAAGCAGACATTAGGTCCGCAGGTTCCCACAGAATTGTAAAGAGGTAGGGAGATTATAAAAAGGCCGGGAGCTCCACTCCCAGGCAGTTCATCAACGTTCAGCTTTCACATTGCAGTCCGTCGGCAACTCACTTGTACAATTAATTAATAATTTGGAACTTAGAATAATAATTCAAGATTGTCAAAATTCAATATTTAATTTCTGCACAAACTTAAATAAATGTGTTAAGAATCAAAGAAGTCTTTTTAAAAAAGGACCGCTCGAAGCCACGAATCTTAACTAGCGTAGTACAATAAGTTTGCGGCCTTCTACAACGAAAGTCGATACTACAATGCTTCGTGTGTTTTCCAAGATGATAAGAATGTTCTTCCACATGCGAAGAGCAGAGTTTATCAATATCACGGCACTTTGTACAGGCGCTGTGTTTGAAGTAATACACGGTACATAAAATAACATTTTAATATGCCGGGTGGAGGTAAATAATCAACAAATTCCAACTTCGAAAATAAGTTAAGCTGTAAATTATACAATATAAACGGAACATACCTTAAGCGGTAAATTATATACAATATAAACGGAATAAATAAATGTATTAAAAATTGTACCTTGCATATTTGTTTCATATTTCAGCAAAACCATCTGCATATTTTGTCTTATTTATTTCATATAATTCCTAACACTACTTAATAGCATGAAAATACGTATTATACCATTCAAGCGATATAGGAGAAAAGCATATAAAATTATCAAAAGGTTAGAAAGAGTTCTACACCTAATAATTTGTGTGAAAAAAGTTGCAGTGTGTCAATTTAAAGCGATCACTAGTGGCTACAAAATGTCTTGTTTTGATATAACTCACACAGTAAACAACATTGTTTTCTAGAAGAATAATGTTGTGGGCTACTAAATATGGCTGTCGGGTCCTGATATCTTGCAGTAAAATCTGTTTAATAGTAGGTTTATGATATAGATTTCGTTTTGTTTATGTCAAATACCAAATATAGGCAGCTAATTTGACATTTGATGGAGCGATGCGTTCATCAGATTTTCGCTATCGCTACGTTGCACAATCAGAAACTGATAACTCTGCCGAATGCGTTCATTCAAAGTCTCCATTTATTTCTATCACAATAGAATTTTACAAATGGCTAAACGCGATATTATAAATCAATATCCACTGTATAAAACTTGGACGAAATCAACAACTGAATTTATCGTACTAATAGAATCATTATCCTTGCTCAAAGTCAATTAAACAAAACATTTAACGTGTGTATGCGGAGGAAAGTAGTATAATCTGCTACAAACGCTGTTTTGCCACCAACCACGCTTTATACATTTTAAACAAAGACCTATACAAACTCTCCAAAATAGTGCGTTAGAAATGTATCCTTTTTGTTCCCTTACCTTGAACAAAGGGATTATTTAGGCCATATAACTTCAGTTGGGAATGAGTAACAAAATAGATGTAAAGCGCTGCTGTAAAACAAAACCAACCAGTTCGTGCTTATCATTTTTGATGATGGAGCTAAAATCGTGATAGTCTAGAAAAGGTATTTACACCAAGCTACACAGAAACGAGATATGATGAATTTGCTAAATTGTGAAGCGTATAGTTAGTAAATACTATCCTTATTTATAGTTCTGGTCTCATCTTCGATGAGACTATACCTGTCGTCCATGCTGTAGTTAATACGCAACTCACATAAAACGTAGAAATGTTTCTTGCACGATAAAATAAATTTTTGGTCCAATACATCAAGATATTATATGTATGTAGTCGATCAATCTCAACGCTAATGTTTGCATTTCGAAACGTATTCGTACTTCGAATTCTCGGTAACCTAATATGTAGAAGTCGTTCTTATGAAGATGTGAAATACATCGAATGTTCTTTTCTCTTATCCCTCTGTGATAGTTTCAACCATTGGGCTGGAATGAAGTTATTTATCCAATGTTTTCCATTGTAATATATCTCTTTTAGTACCTTGTAACCATAATTACCCAATATCATCTAGATATTTAAACCTTGGCGTTCTTCTATCAAATTTACACTCCGCTCTTAAAATACGATACACCATCATCCTTGGTACGTGTCGAATTGACGTTACGCTTTGAATTAATTTTACTCTACAAAGGCGGAGTGACGTAATAGTAAAATAGTGAACCGCTAGCTTTTTTAGTGGTGCGAGAAGGGTTCCATGAACGTAAATGAAAAATTCTTAGAGGTATACATATTATGACTCTTCTGCTAGATATCTACATGCCTACTTTGAAATATCGTTGAACTCCTTCTTTATATAGAGCCTTTGAGCGCCAACCCATCTGAATTAAATTTCAAATTCAAATAAGCCCATTAGAAAAGCGGGAGACTCGAGTACCTGTTTGAGCGGTTCTTACTACTGCTGGAGGTTGATGCAGCTTAGAGTACAACTTTCTTGCATCCTACTAATTTTAAAATAAACAAAGGGATAAAACTCGACTCCGTGTATATCTAACGTATATTACAAAACATAATTTCCAAAGCAGTAATTAGCAACAAAAATAAAAACAAGAATTATGGATCTGCCCTAATTTGGCCACATTCGTATTAGCTACAAAACTTAGATTATAAATAATATTACTTTTGTCAAGATTATTTTTATTTGCTAATTTACCCTTAAATTAATGAGCTTTTACGTATGAAAATTCTAAGCAAACGATTTAAATATACTGGAGCGTGCATTAACATTAATAGTCCTTGTTAAGAATAAGCTCCATACACTACAATTTTTAGACACAACAAACAACATGTGCTGGTTATAATTCAATTAACTTAGTTTTTTGTTTCATTCCTTCGAAACTCCATCCATATTAAAGGACAGGATTTCTCACGGGCAAAACTTTAACCTGTTGTCGTCACTTTTCCTGAGGGACCGGTATCTGACGTCCTCGTTAATTGCGTGTTCGAGGACCTGCCCAATCACCGACAGTCTCGATATTTGAATACCATCCCGTAACATAACTTACCTGTCATTAAACCATCGTCTTGCACCATGATCGGGTTTTGAGAGGTTGCTCGTTGGTGTCTAATACTCTGATCTGAACCGATCCTTCCTATTATTATCTAGGGGGTTTATAAATTTCAACACCCCCAAGGTTACTGCAGGATCTCCCGTTTCACGGGGCAGTGCGTTCAAACTGCTTAATATTCAAGGTCAGTGTTCTATCTAAATTAACGGTAATTTTATTCCCACGCTTTTACATTTGATGCCGAAGCTGCGTCATTTGTTTTGGTTCCCAACCCATTTTTTATGGCTGTAATTTGTGTATATGATTATTAGACCCATGTGAATTTGTACAAATAACTTTAATATATCTGGTTATATTCCGAGTGTCTGTTTATAATTTTTCTGAATTTAAGACGAAGAGGTGTAAATTTCCGATATTTATTACTAGGTGTTTTACTGTTTTAATTCTTCTGTCCTAGTTGGATACCACACACCATAATACCACATCTTGAACGCTTATAACCACCTAACTTTCCCTAATGTTCTCGTTTCGTACTCGAAAGTGAGAAGCTTCATACAAAAGAGTTAAGTGTTTTCTCGTACAAAGCGGCATTCTAAATTTTGATATCACGTTTCATTCAGGTCTTAAAAACTTTCTTGCATTAAGCAATGTCGCTTTTTAATATTCATCCTTCCACTACCGTCGTTGGTTATCCAACTAAGCAATAACAATACTTTTTCTTTACTTCAGATAATCTTTCCCTCGTGGAAAAAAATATTCTGTACTAGCATACACCGTTGGATATATTGAAAGACTTGTCGAAAAGTATAGTTTGGCGCTTGTAAAACGGTGTGATACTTTCTTCATGGAACTTGGAACTCATAAAATTCTAGTTCGTGCGACAGGAAGCCTTAAAATATCAAATATACGTTTCCGGATGCTGATATTTAAGATATCAAAAATTATCAAGGATTATTTGTTAATCGTTAAAGAAATAAAGTTAAGGAAATGATCAATATCCAGACCTAAATTAACAAACGAGATTTTGACCAATTAATATTAGGTGGCGGCGGTTTCGTCAATTATCCAAAACGGCATTATATTCGTGAAAAGAATATCTATTAGAATAATCAGAAATCCAGTTATTATTAAGTGGTTAAAGATTACTAATAGGAAGGGTCCAATTTTAAAAATAGAGAATTAGTCTAATAGCATTTTAAAAAATAGGACTGGAAAATTTGCATTATAGAAGATATTGAATAATGAAATTTTCAAAAGAAGTTGCTAAAGATGTCATGATGTCAAATAAAAACGGTTGGATACATTTTTCATGGGCGATTAAAAAACGTGCCAGTAATTCAGTGGGAAGAAGTTGCAGTTTCGGTTCCTTTTCGCGCTAAAAGTAACTATCCTTGAGATAGAGTGACAATGCCGTAAACCCAGCATACCCACGGACACATATGTCTTCTAATGTACTTTTTAAGCCCTTCTGGCTCTAAAACGTATATTTTTTTATAAATCCTAATTTCAAATTTTTAGCGACTTCAGTACTTTCAAATACCGTCAATCTGCAATAATAGCTTGAAGTTATTGCAACCCACAAAATACCGCTCAATAGGTAACCACTTAGTCGGGGACTACCTACAGTTGACTTTCCATCCGAAGGTATACATTGGCCAGGAAGTGAGTTTTTTAACCTGGAATTTTTTATTTTGCCAAACCCTTGCTATTCCAAGCAACTTGCGTGACAACACACACACTGGATCTACTTTTACCTCTCATCCGAACAAGGGCGTATTTTTGTGAAAAATGCTCGCCTAACATTTTTCAAGGTGTTCGTATCGGACATCGCCAGAACCTTGAAATCAGCAGTTATACGCGAACCTGTTTGATCCACCGAACCCCTACTTTAATCGGGGACTGCTCAGTGGGTGACCGTTTAATCGGGGTGCTGCTCAGTTGGGGACAACCCCAGTTTTCATCCTCCGAATGTAATAAAAATATTGCACTTAATAATTGGAAATTAGATGCAGTTTTTTTTAAAGCTAATAAATCGATTATTTAGTTGTAATATTCTGGACAATTCGACGCATATACAAAAAAAAAATTCCATACGCAAACTCAAAAATCGTAGTTTGCTATTAGCTTTATAAGAAGGAAGAAAAATGCAACTGGATATAATAATACATAAGTTACGTTGCCATGCAAAAATGCAGAGCAGCATTAGAAAACTTGTGAGTGGGTGTTACATACGCCAAAAGGCTAAAATATCGCAGAGATGTAGTGGTGAGATGTATTCGGTTATGGGGAATGGGCCAAATCATACGATCAGTATAGACTTAGTGCGACCTTTGCCGAGGTAAAGTGGGAGTGTTATGCAAATTTCTAGAGCCCTTGATATTTTTAGCAAACGAATGGCGTTATATTCTCTAAAGAAAACTACGGCGGCAGCTATCCTCAAATATTTAGGCACGTACTTTGAACTAATAGGAACACCTAAGGTTCTTTTGTCCGACAATGGGACACAATTTTACAGTTACGCCGCGAGCGCGTGGGGACATCGTCTTAACACAATCAAACCTAGACAAAAAATTAACAGTACACAACGAAGTGTTTTACTGCGACTGACGGGGGCTTATGGGACTACCGCACATGATGCACTTCATGTACTGGTGGGAACTATGCCCTTGGACCTAGTAGTGAAAGAGCGAGCTGCAATGTACATTCTTACACACAATGACAACCAACAACTACAACGCATCTTAAACACAAACCAACTGCCTACGACAAAGACGGAAATAAAGAACTACATACCTGCAGAATGGCAGACAAGATGGGACTAAAGCACAACCGGCAGAAGGGTATACGCAATGATCCCAAATATTAAAAACCGCCTAAAAGCCAAATACCTGGTGCCCAGTCAGGCATTTATTCATTACCTAACTGGCCACGGACCCTATCCAACATACAGAGAACGCATGAACTTAGTTGACAACAACATATGCACGTGCGGAGAAATAGGAACACCGGAACATATAGTATTCGAGTGTAATGACTTACAACCGTACCTCTACGCACATAGACAAACATTATTAAACAAGACCCTGCACCAGATGATTTGGAACGAAAACCTTTTCCAAACTTAAATGCACTCACACAAAAAACCACGGCACTCATCCTCCAACGTTATCTTGACGGATAAAAGACACAAACAAAAACTACCCGGAGAAGCAACAAGATCAAATCATCAACCCGACTATGAAACGATACAACCCCCTAATATGTAGAATATGCATGCTTCTACATATTAGCAACCCTGTCTCTAACAAATAATAACCAACAGTAGTAGTATAAGTTAACTTTAAATAGTAGTATAAGTTAATTTTAAGTAGTAGAATAGGAAATTTCTTTTCTTTTTAACTAACGCTAAATTTTAAGAACTTACACATACCTGAGGCAAACAATACAGCTAATAAATCCTTTCATCTGAAAGAACCTAATTTTTTATTTATGTAATAGTATAAGTTCAAACATGTACAAAATTATACTAATTCAATCCAACCTTTTAGTAACCTGGGCAAACATAAACACAAATTAACATTTCAAACACACTTCACACAAACACACACACACACAAAACACCTCTTATGCACTGTGCAAATACAAAACACCATTCACACATTCACATCCGTCGAGCGTTCCACTTTGACGATTGTGATATCCGGCTTCCGATGGTCCTGGTCCTAAAAAGGGTACGTAACACGGATACCAACATCACACACAACACACATACACACAACTCTCTCTCTCTCTCTCTCTCTCACACACACACACACAAACACACACACACACCTAAACACATGCTTCATTGCCTTTTCAACATCTGGATTTCCGGCTGCCAATGGTCCGGACTGACAAGGCAATGTCCGTTGTGCGTTCTTCCTTGACGACTGGGATATCCGGCTGCCGATGGTCCTGGTCCTAGAGGGGGAACATAACACGGACCAATATCACGCACAACACACATACACACAACCATCCCCCCCCACACACATACACATGATGGTTACTTTCTGTGGGGAAGCCAGGTCTGCTTAAATTTCAGGTAGCAGACTACTGAAACGTTGTAACAAATAAATAAATAAATAAAGTAAGGCTTATATGAATTTTATGAAGTTGAAGAATGTTTCTGTTGCTTATACTTCCCTGTACTACCCACAAGGGAATATATTAGAAAGAGTGAACAGAGAGATAGGGTGTTAGCTTTGCACTTATGCCACTTGCAGCATCAAAAGTGGGGTCATTGTTTAAACATAGTTGAACAGTTTTTGAATAAAGTAATTTATTCCAGTACTGGATTCACACCAGAAGAGATTCATACCAATAAATGCACACTCTAAATGAATTAGGGGCCGTTCCGTTTCCATAGAAACCGATGGGTTCTGCAGATGTTCTAGTATTGGCCCAGGCAAGACTAAAGGTCTCGCGCGGAAAAACGCAAGCAGTAGCACGACCGTATTCGCAAAGTAACGTCGTTCAAAGTTGGCGACAAAGTATTGGTAAGGCGTCATGATCTGTCCTCTGCCGAAAATAATTTAATTCATAAACTTTTTCTGCTCTACAGAAGCCATTGTACCGTTCGACGCGTAATTAGTCATAATGCTTACCAAATTGTAGAACATGCTTCTGGAACATCTTTAGGCGTTCAGAACATTTATAATCTTAAACCCTACAAGTTTCCGATTGATGAATAAAAGATATGCCAATTTTCTGGCTATAGTATCATAGTATTGCCTTATAATTAATGATTAAGGCGATTTTCTTTTTTTGTGCATGTAACAAAAACTCTAAAATTATTAATCTAATTACACAAGCCAACAAAGAATTTGTGATTTGTATTTGTTCATTTTTTTGAAGTTTTGGTGGCTAATCTAATAAGCAATCAACATTTTTTTGTTTCCATTACGCACAATTTTTTAATTAATTTACGAGATGTCATGTATAGTTTTTCAAATATTTGCGAATAAAAATTAAATGACATTCTAAAAATTGCTACACCACTGAGATTAAACTGTGTACAAATCAATAGAATAGTACAGGGTAATTCCCGAAAGTAAAATTTAATTGCTGGGATTTCCTGATTTGCAGTCAGACCGTCGGCGAATGAGATAAATAGACGTCATTCATAAGTCTGTTTGCGTTCGGTCTAGGCAGTAGTTGTTTAGTGAGTTTAGAGGCTTTTTGCAGTTAAATTCGTGTTTAAAATGCCAAGACTTTGTCAAAATAATCCAGATACTTTATGCTATGTGTATGATTGTTTTGTGGTCAAAAATTTAGACGTAAAATTACATCACTGTTGAAATACCAATACAACGAGTATTTTAAAGTAAAGATTGGTGATCACAACATTGGGCACTACATGTGGTATTTATTTGTTCCAACGTTTCAGTAGTCTGCTACCTGAAATTTAAGCAGACCTGGCTTTCCCACAGAAAGTAACCATCATGTGTTATGTGTGTATGTGTGTATGTGTGAGGGATGGTTGTGTGTGATGTTGGTCCGTGTTACGTTCTCCCTCTAGGACCAGGACCATCGGCAGCCGGATATCCCAGTCGTCAAGAAAGAACGCACGACGGACGTTGCCTTGTCAGTCCGGACCATCGGCAGCCGGAAATCCAGATGTTGAAAGGCAATGGAAGTGTGTGTTTAGGTGTGTGTGTGTGTGTGTGTTTGTGTGTGTGTGCGCGTGTGTGTGTGTGAGAGAGAGTTGTGTGTATGTTTGTTGTATGTAATGTTGGTATCCGTGTTACGTTCCCCTTTTAGGACCAGGGCCATCGGAAGCCGGATATCCCAATCTTCAAAGAAGAACGCTCGACGGATGTTGCCTTATCAGTCTGGACCACCGGCAGCCGGAAATCCAGATGTTGAAAAGGCAATGTAAGTGTGTGAAAAGTGTTTTATGTTTGCACAGTACATAAGAGGTGTTTTGTGTGTTTGTGTGTGTGTGTGTGTGTGTGTGTGTGTGTGTGTGTGTGTGTGTGTGTGTGTGAAGTGTGTTTGAAATGTTAATTTGTGTTTATGTTTGCCCAGGTTACTAAAAGGTTGGATTGAATTAGTATAATTTTGTACATGTTTGAACTTATACTATTACATAAATAAAAAATTAGGTTCTTTCACAGGAAAGGATGTGTTTGCTGTATTGTTTGCCTCAGTATGTGAAAGTTCTTAAAATTTAGCGTTTGTTAAAAAGAAAAGAAATTTCCTATTCTACTACTTAAAATTAACTTATACTATCACTTAAAATTAACTTATACTACTACTGTTGGTTATTATTTGTGAGATACAGGGTTGCTAATATGTAGAAGCATGCAAATTCTACATATTAGGGGGTTGGATCGTTTCAAAGTCGGGTTAATGGTTTGATCTTGTTGCTTCTGGTCGTCAAGAGCAGAGCTCTTGGAATTCCAGGAGATCGGTCTCCGGTCTCCGGGGCAGAGCCTCGGTCCAAGGAGAGGTGGTACTTTTATGTCTCTGTCAGGGTGGTTTTGTTTGTGTCTTTTATCCGTCAAGATAACGTTGGTGGATGAGTGCCGTGGTTTTTTGTGTGAGTGCATTTAAGTGTGGAAAGAGGTTTTCATTCCAAATCATCTGGTGTAGGGTCTTGTTTAATAATGTTTGTCTATGTGCGTAGAGGTACGGTTGTAAGTCATTACACTCGAATACTATGTGTTCCGGTGTTCCTATTTCTCCGCACGTGCATAAGTTGTTGTCAACTAAGTTCATGCGTTACTACATGTGGTATGTGGTATGTAAGATATGTGAAGAGGGTTTAAGGCATTGGAGTAATGGAACAAGGAAATCCCTACCCTTTGGAATACCAATGATTTGGAGACAGCCAACAAGTCACCATGATGACTGTGGTTGTTTTGCGGTCAGGAAATTTAGACGTAAAATTACATCACTGTTGAAACACCATTACTACACATATTTTAAAGTAAAGATTGGTGATCAAGACAAATATTGGGCACCAGATGTTGTATGTAAGATATGTGAAGAGGGTTTAAAGTATTGGAGTAATGAAACAAGGAAATCGCTACCCTTTGGAATACGAATGATTTGGTGAAAGCCAAGAAATCACCATGATGACTGTTATTTCTGTATGTGCAATGTACGTGGATATAAAACAACAAATTTAAAAACGGTATTTATCCGAACCTCAAGTCTGCAATTAGACCAGTGCCACATGGTCCAAACGTGCCAATACCTGAGAAACCAACAAATTTAGAAGATGTTACAAGCAGTTCTGAACCTGAAGTTGATGAAAACAACTTTACCGATGTCAGTGAAATATCGAGCGTTTCTAAGCAACCGCAGTTATTTTCCAATATCGAACTTAACGATTGATTTAAAGACTTAGGTCTTCCCAAGGATCTTTCCAAAATATTAGCATCCAGACTTCAAAGTAAAAATTTACTGGCAGTAGACTTTAAAATCTCGTATTTTAGGAAACGCGAGTCCGAGTATTCAGGCTATTTTGAAAAAGTGGTTGTCTAGTTTATTGCATCGACATTTCCAGTCTGATAAACAAACTTGGGGGCACATACAATCCCGATGATTGGAGGCTTTTTATTGATTCTTCCAAAAGAACCCTTAAAGCTGTTCTCTTGCACAATGGGAATGTTTTTTCATCGGTACCGGTTGCCCATTCTGTGCAAATGACAGAAATTTACGAAAATCTTAAAGTAAGGCTTGAAAAAATCAAATACAATGATTGTAGTTGGAAAATTTGGGGAGAATTAAAAATTGTGGGACTTCTACTAGGACAGGAGTCAGGGTATACAAAGTACCCATGTTTATTGTATGTGGGACCGTAGAAGTAGACATCAACATTAGAAGAAAAAGGACTGGATAAGAAGAAACAATTTAACTCTCGAATCAAAAAATGTTCTGCACGAAAGTCTTGTTGATCCACAAAAATCTTGTTACCTCCACTGCATATTAAACTAGAGGCTGTTTCAAATACCTTTGTAAAAAATTTCCCGCTATCTCAAATGCAAAATTAAAGGAAGGAATATTTGTCGGTCCTGAAATAAGAAGATTAACGAAAGATCAAGAATTTGTTAATACCAAGACCAAAACTGAAAAAGATGCATGGATTTCATTTACTAATGTTATTGAAGGTTTTTTGGGGAAACAACAAGGATCCTAACTACAAGGAAATTGTGAAAAATATGCTACAGAAATTTATGGAATTGAGATGTAATATAAGCATTAAGTTCACTTTTTACACTCGCATCTTGATTACTTCCCCGAAAACCTTGGTGATGAGAGCGAGGAGCAAGGCGAGAGGTTCCACCAAAACATGAAAGAAATAAAACGCAGGTATCAAGGTCGGTGGAAATTTCAATGATGGCTGATTACTGCTGGTCAATAAAAAGGAACAATACGGCCCTGGAATGCAGAAGAAAATCCACTAAACGTAGTTTTTCATCCAAGAAGGAAAGATCTTCTGGAAAGAAAAGAAATTAAAGATTGTTTAAGATTTTTTTCAATTTAGTTTACTATTATTAATTTGTTTTGTCTCTGTATCAATAAAAGTAGCGTTTATTTTGACAAAATTTATCATTAATTTATTTTCAATATTGATAAAAACCTTGCGTGATAGGGCAAAATGACACTCGGATTTGAATTCAGCAGATTAAAATTATACAAAATCAGATGTCAGGTCGAAATCAACTTTCAAAAAGTCAATATTTGTTGGTCTGTGTTATTTTAATCGTCTGTGTTAGGGGGTTATGTAGCCGGTACGCCCCTGACTGTGTTGCGAACCCTTAGAGTGCACGTGGCAAGGACAGCAGTCAGGGGTTGACACATGACAACCATCAAATGCGGTCGTCTCGCAACGTTCGAGGTTATTTATTTTAAATTTTAGTATTATTAATATTACTAATTATTTTGTTTGTTACAAGAGCCACCTTCTGTGGCTCTAGTTATTATCCCGACACGGTCCGCTTGAAAAATGTTAGGCAAGCATTTTTCACAAAAATACACCCTCGTTAGGATGAGAGGTAAAATGGAGATCCCGTGTGTGAATGTTGTCACGCTCGTTAAAGATCCCTACCTTGCTTGGAACAGCAAGGATTCGGCAAAATTCCAAATTTGCCAAGTAAAAAAAAACTCGCTTCCTGGCCAATGTAGTACCTTTTGGTAGAGTATTGGAAATCACATGTAGGGCTCTAGTTATTTGTTTCTCGAGTTCTGATTTCAATGTTGAACAAGTTTACTAACCATTAATGTTATTAAAGCCCCTTAGTGCAAGTGAGTGTTTTTCATTGGTTATTAGGTAGTTCACGTATTTTCTAACAAAGTCAACAAAAACCCACCCGTGACAAACGTAACACCCCTGTACTGCTTTTGACCCACACGTATTTCAAATATGATATAATTATCTGTAGCTAAAAATTAAAAATATACGTTTCTAAAAAACTGTAAATATTCCCTATAATTTTTATTTTTACCGAGATTATTCGTAAGTAAACCCAAATAAGGGAATTATTTGCTTATTTTTTAACCAAATGAATTCGCACACAAACAGAAGATATAAATAATACCCAAAAACACATAGAATTGATCCTGCTATATTAAACTATTTAGCTTATTAACTGTTTCATTTGATTTTCTCACAATGCTATTCAGTAAACTTGTTTGCTGTATAAATCGCTATTCAATAGAGGCCGGTATTATTCGGGTCATATACTGGAATTGTTGTTTGAAGTATCAATCAAAATGTGCCCAGATCAAGCGTTCTTGAATAATCCACTATTTTATATGATAATAAATAAGCTGTTCAAATAAGCTAATTTTAACAATTATGGTACAGTTAAAATGCGAGTTGATAAACTTTAATAAAGCTGTAAAAATTAAAAGAATAATTAAACACCAAATTGTTCAGTAAGGCAAGCAGTTCACTCTAGTATAAAATAGGATTCATTGTTTGCTTTATAATTTTTATGCATTACTACAAATTAAAGCAATTTCAATTTAAATTAAGCAAATTGTCTTTCATCGTATAAAAATATTCATTTCACAATATTTGCACGAGTACACAGCGGTGGTAATTAGCGGCTTTTGTTTGTATTCGGTGTTCCATCATTTATGTATGCGGGATTTTGTGGCACTTACCTAACGCACGCGATGTATTGATCTAGCACGACCAAAGAGAAATATCATGTTGGCATTATTACTCACCTGCAAAAAAGAAACGGCATTAATGGTAATATAATTTCTGAACACAAATAAAATGTTATGAAAAAGTTGTACGTACACATTTCGGAATATAAAAACGAATAAAATCCAATTTAAATTATTTTTTAACATAGCTACTTTGTTCTAAAATGTTATAAAAAAAATTTGGCATTCCCTCAATAAATGGAAGATCAACAGTATAATAAACTTGCTCCAAAAAGTGATATAGTTCAAGTAATTTACACAAACCAGGAATGTAGCCTCAGTACTAATTCCTACTAGTTCGCAGAAATGTTATTATTAAATAATTATTATTAAATCACATCCATGCTATGTAAAAAAAGAAAAGAAAAAAAATTTGCAGTAAAGATGTTTCAGATGACGTATCGTTTATACATCTAAAAAAATACATACACATTTATATTTAATGCTCTGAAATCTACCTGGAACAAGTAGGTGAATTTGTGTCCTACACTTTGAGCGTCATAAATCTTCTGAAATTTACATGAATTAAGGCCGGATCCCTAATTCAAGCCCCACTGTTGGGTCGACATAATTGCTCTGAAAAAGCTCCACGAATGGGCCTCCATAATTGCTCTGGAGTTAACCTGCAAACAAGTGCTGGATCACCTACCTTCCTGGTCGCCTAACTTATCTTTTTCTGTGAAGTTCGCCACGACTGCTCTGCTACTTATACCTAAAGTTATTACCCTATTTTCTACCAAAGAAAATTCGACTACCAAACATTCAACACAATTTATTGCAACAGAAAATTCAATACAACAAAAAAAAACAACTTTATCGAATAATTATTTTACACATAGATTACATTATAATCATCCTCATTTCAAAATAATTCATTTTCAATCTAATATTTGCACTACAACTCTACTCATCTATAAATTCAGTAAAGTAACTGGGCTTAACCATAAACCTTACTTTAAATCCCTGGTCTAATAAGAGCTCATAGTAAACCTTTTTGAACATGTGTGCTAATTTTTGCAGTAAAAATCTCCTATAACCCGTTTACTTTTTACATAAGCAGATATTACTCAATTATTTTATAATACAAGTTTCTACATAAACATATTTTCAAATAATTCATTGTAAATGTTAAATAATCAATTCTTTTTGTTGGAATCTGTTCTGGTGTTAAGCAAAAACTAAATCAATACTTCCTACTACTAACTTTCAGTTTTTACAACACTAAGGAATTTATGTTTGACTAAAATAGCAATCTGCGCCCCATGTAGGGTGCAGGTAGTCTATGTTTTTAATATAACACTATGGTTTTTCTAGCTAGTAGTCTTATACTTGATTTCAGAACGTTCAGAAGTGCTTTTAAATGAATGTGTCTAAATAAAACAATTTATACCAAACTGTCTTATTATTATTTTTATATAAATCCGACTCCTAAATCCAATACTTTTGTCCAGAGAATTCAACAAAATACACCCCAAAATGCACAGAATGTCATAACACCAAATAATCACAAAAGACAATGTTTTTACAAAAATCGGTTACCTGGAATATATCACAAACAGGTATCTGCCATTAAACCATCGCTGACGTAGCCCTCATCAACGACTGCATGTACAGTAATCACCCCAAGTTGACTCACACCATCTGGGACATCAATTCTTTACCCAAATTTCTATTCATCCAATCTACGGTAATTCTAATCCATCATACATCTGCTAAGTTCCAACAACCTCCACTACTCCATTTCAACATTACACCAACTTGTGCATGTTTCAATTACAATATCAAACTTACTTGTCGCTTAACTCATTTACTAATGTTGTTCGAAGCTTGGATGAAAATTATAAGAGAGTTTCTCACCGCCTCTCGGTGGTTTATATAGACCAAAAACGACCCCCGGCTGGTTTCATTTCTTAAAACACACCACCACCACAAACAAGATTTCTTTGTAAATTTGTACCATGGCCAACACAAATCTAAAAACAACACTCAACTGTCGTCGATTCTAAAAATAACGTCGAATAAATCTAAGAATTTAACACAAAATAAACGCTTTACTTCGAAAATCTAATTAAAATTTACAACGGCTCTCGAATTTGTTGAAGTTTCCCGTCAACCGACACAAATACGAGCATCTAAAACACGCCTCTCGAATACGCGTATGTTCTGTCTTCTATTTTGTACCCTTCCTATATTTTCTATGTCTGCTACCAGTTTATTGTATCATTGTCTAACCCGTATTTTATATCTCTTTTCTTTTATATTTCCTGTTTACAAGTACAATAATATCTTAACAACAGCTACCCTCTCTTGAGTATCGTCTATTCCCTTTCTATATGTGGAGTCCAACCAACTATCTCCGTTTCTCATGTGCCCATTATTAATAGTCCTTGTAGAAGTCAACCACTCTATACTTTAAACCTAAATTTTGTCTTATTTTAATACATGCAAAAACACGGCCTCTCTATCTAATATCGATCCATATTCGTATTCAACCTTCAACGCCCTACCTCAAACATACTTGATGTTCGTCTATAGCGATCCTTGACGTAGACAACCTTGACAATTATCTTCCCTCTTTTAAATTAATACAGCGAACGTATTTTCAACGTTAAATTTTTACTAGAAATGTTTTGTTTGCTTGCACGATCTTTTCGTCAAACTCTTAGCCGTTATAACTTGTTTATCGACAAGACTTTTCCTATCTTATACTATAACTTTAACGTTTTATGCTACCCTAAGCTAAATTATGTACACAAAGAATCTGTAACCTTTGAATATCAGTAATTTTATGCAATTAAACAATTCACCCTCCTAAATTATTATCTTTGTCTGTCCATGCTATCGTCCTCATACATATGAAACACAGCATTTCAAAAGGCTGCTACCGTTTTTCTGTCTGCTTTTCAGACTGGTCGTATTTCATAGGCATACTGTGCTGTGCTCCACACATATGCTTTCAACAATTTTCTTCTTGTTCTATGTTTGTTGTTTTCGTCTTAGGCGCTGATCTTTCTTGTTAAATGCAGTTCGGTCACCTATTGTTTTACAATTATATATCCTATTTCTCCGACATTCACTGGTAGTGAATGGAGGTAAGCAGCCTGTGGCTGCCAAGTTCCCCCAATACTTACACATTTACCTATTTAATATTTTTTACAATATATCTTTTCGCAGAGTCAACATTAGTTGCAGATATTTCACAACCAACACCTGTTAGTTGTTTATACTAATCATCAGATTTATCAGCGCTTATTTTTTCGTCATTAGGTTTTCCGTCTCAAAAACTGGTTGGACACGTACCTGCACTTATTTATATTCTGAGCTAGCCTACATAGTTCCCCTTCTATTGTTTTCTAATTTTATGCCCTATTTCCCCGAAATTCAGTGAAGGAGGTTAAGCAGCCTGTGGCTACCAAGACGTAGACATTTGCCGAAATAATGGTTTTCCAGTAAATCCTTTCACACAATTAACATTATTCGAGAATATTGCCCAACCAATTCTTGGAGTTGCTTATAATAATCATCATGTTTAAGCACAATTATTTTTTCGTGATTAGTTCATCCATCTTGGGACTGGTTGGATGCGTACCTCCATTGATTTCTATTCTGGGCTGGCCTACACATCTCCCTGAAACTCCTACAGCCTACATCTTTTACTATCTGTGTACAGTAGTCTAACCTCGGTATACCTCTTCTTCTCTTTTTTTCCTATCTCTGCTTCTAATATATTCCGCACTATTCCCTCATGCCGTAGTATGTGGCCTATCATCCTACCTCTCCTATTTTTTACTGTTTTCCACATATTTCTTTCTTCCCCTATCATTTTTAGTACCTCTTCGTTCTTAACTTTGTCTGTCCATGATATCTTCATCATACGTCTGTAGCACCACATTTCAAAGGCTTTTACCTTTTTCTTGTTCGCTTCTCCTACTATCGAGGCTTCACAGCCGTACAGTGCTGTGCTCCACACATATGTTTTAAGCAATCTTTTCCCTGTTTCTATGTTTGTTGTCTTTGCACACAGTAGTTGCTTTTTCTATGGTCTCTGCCAATCTAAGTACGGAAAGAGCCGCTGCCTTTTTCGGGGACCTGTCTTAGTTTGGCTCCTTACTAACGACCCTACTACTTTGGTTGGACCTGTAGTTTGGCTTTTTAGCTCATTAGAACACGCTAGCCATTTCACCTGTTCTAGTAATCTAGAACTTCGGCTAGGTGCAGGTCCATTCAAAATGGTTTAAAAACCTATTTTACCTTTAATATTTAGATAGTTAAAACACTTTAGTTTTTCTAAATGTCTTTATTGTTTTGATAATACCCTCCAATTGTTTGATTTCAATGACAGTGATTTTTCATTTGTACAATATACCTATAATTTTTAATTCTTTGGCTCCTTAAATATTCAAAGTATCTTCAATCATTTCTCTAATATTCTTTCGGTTACAATTTTGTCTACACCCCCACCCTCCATTTATGATTGTTATATTCTTGAGATAAGTAACGAAATAAAACTTTAGGATTTGTTAGAGCTTTTCAAATGGTGGTCGACGACCATGCCTATATTGAAAAAGTCAATACTCTCAGTTGCAAAGACAGGAAACCCTATTTTTAACGTTTTCTTTTTGGAGTTTTCACTCATAATCATCGTTTTCCTTTATTTGCTATCTAGAAATTGCATTACATTTTGTCTCTTTTTGTCTAACATAAGGGGTGACGCTGTCGCTTCTTTTATACGGTTCTTGATTATGGTGGTGTAAATTTACACCATATATTTTTCCCATCATTTTTGATATCACTGGGTTGAGTATGTCTACTTTCGAGAATAACAGGGCGTATGTTTCGTTTTTGTTTCTTTTTCTAGGCAGAGGTCCTACAGACTTTCTACTCCTTCTATTTGGCAACATTTCTCCCTCTTTCTCTCTCCTATAGGACGGTTGTCGGAAAAATTAACTTCTTCACAACCCTCTATCTCCTTTTCCGCCTTAATTTTCCTCCGACGGGCATGTCTAAGTCCCAAAGGCTACCGCCTGTCACATAAGAGTTGTGCTTCTCCACTCCAAATTACTGACTTCGTTTTGGCGGGTTGAGTAACGTTTTCGCATCCACCTCGTCTACCACCTTTTGCTGAATGTGCACCCTTCTCTTCATCTCTCTTCGCCTCGGAAGGCACTATGGCATCCAACTGATTCCAATTTCGTTTTTAATAGCTGTTCCTATATCTATCTATTTTTTCTTTTCTCTTAGTCGTCGTATGGTTCAGGGACCAGAGCTCGTTTTCAGTCATGCGTCGTCACTGTCCTTGTCTTAAGCGGCGACAGTGTTCTTATTGTCAATTTGTTTACCGATGGCATATTTCAGCGACTCCATACCTGGGGCACCGGCGATTCCTGTATAAGCGGTAAACCGGTCTCTTGTGCGTTCAACAGAACAAGTGACTAATCGCAAACCTCCATTTTGCGCACATGAAAATTCCCTTTAAACGGTCCTATGGGACCACTTCGAATTTAGTTTTAAATATATCGAAAGGTGTAGAAGTGACCGTTTATTTTGCCCGAGGAAAGGCTACGACTGTAAATGGTTGAATAATTTCAATTTTTCCAAAAGGGAAGCCTTTAGTTCATCGATGTCTATCTTGAGTTATCTTGGGATTTTATCTTTATCTATGGGTTGCTTTTGGGAATTATCTTTAGGATTTTACCTTTATCTTGAGGTTATCTTTGGGAATTGTATTGGAATTTTATTTCTATCTTGAGTTTGTCTTAGGAAATTATTTTCTTGTTCTTATAAATGGGCAAAAATTTCTGGGAATTTTAATTGACTGATATTTTGAAACCAAGATTTGTATATTCGTGGTGAAATTTAAAAGTTAAAAGAAAGAACATAACTGGCCTTTAACTTTACACATTGTTTGGACAGTTAGGAAAAATTTGTGTTAGTGATATTGTAGCAAGTCTGATTGATCACAGGAAAAATTTGTTTGATTCAGATGCTGCATAGACATGATAAAATTTGGATACTTACCTGTTTTTTGTAAATGTCTTGTGCAGAATTTCGTACATACCAAAATGCTTATATTACTAAAAATTTAAAAATAGTATAGTTGAAATTTCTAATAATAAATAAAGAAAAGTATCTAGTTAAAGTAAGTCATGTTTAAAGATTTAGAATACAATTTAGAGTTCTAAGATTTTAGGTTAAGAAAAGTCTCTTGTTATCTGACAAAATATGTTGCTGTCGGGAATTAAAGCAAAAATAACTGTACGCGCAATGCTGAGGTAGTCTGTTAATTAGTGGCTAGTTCCTTTCTGTTTCCTGATTTAGTGCGGTTTATTTTAAGCTTTATTTAGTAATTAAGGCCTTTAGGTTATAAGTAGTTGCATCGAGTTAGATGAACAGGAAAATTTCTTTCTTTTGTATTTTTGCAACGAGCGTTAGGTGTACAGTGAATTAACTCGTAACATACCTTTTCAATTACTAGATATCCAAGTTTCAGTCTATTATATCTATTAAATCTATTGTATTTTGTAAAAAAAATAAAGGAATTACTTTTTGGTATCCTACATTTGGGCCAGAATATTGTATAAATTATTATTTACATTGTAAGAATAAAATGGTTTTAACATGCATAAATACGTTACATCCTTCGGGGATTTTTATCGCTCTTGGGGAAATGATGTGAACGCGCGTTCTTCAATTGACGGCGTTCTCTATTGTAATTAGATGTAAGACATCAACCGGTTTGAATAATCCAATCCCGCGAAGGACGGAAAGTTCGGAGACAACGAGGAATCACGTGGACACTTTAGTACCGGACTTCACGGATGCAACAGTGTTTTTCGGGAGAGTGTCGTTACCGCGTGCTTTGATGTAGTATTCTAATTTTTCATCACTCCCTTTTTACCTGTTTCCTTTAGGACACTACATCGATAATTGGCAGGCAACAGCGTTATACAATTTGAAAAAGACAGAATCACTACGACTCTGAGAAGGGCTCCGTTGCAGGAGGCCATGAACCGTAAATGATTATTACTTTATAACTTGTAGAAAGTATTAAAATTTGAATGATTAAACCTTAATAATCAATTAAGAGAGTGTCGAGGGTTGAGGGTGTAACAACATTCGCGGTTATTACCAGAAGAGATTTAAAAACGTTTGTTTTGGTGACGTTGTTATGACCTTAGTTAGCAAAACTGTAGTTTAATTATGGTCCACATTCCTTTCCCGCATCAAGATATAAAATCACGTCTATAAAAAGAACGAATTATTAAAATTTTAATAGAGAAATATCGTGTGGCATATATAAACTCTCTTTCTAACTTTCTAAAAATACTTTACCTCATAATATTAAAGTAACGCCCTCAAATGAATATTTACCCTTCATAATGTCCATTAAGAGTAATTAATTAGTCCGCTGTTAGTTGGCTGACCACAACACTCTTAAATAATTGATTCATAATAGAGCCCATTATTCAATAGCCCGCCAGAAAGATGATTGAACGTGTCAAAACTATAGTATAGGCTTATCCAATGTTCAATAATCTATTTTCAGTTTAAAGACCACAACTATAAGTTAGGAGACTTGTAACTATCAGCCTATTTTTAACAAAAAATATATATAATTAAGCCACGTACACCCTACAGAGGCATTCGATTGAATAATTTAAAGGTGAAACGTAGTTTTGTTGAATAGCTTAATTTATTTCAGAATGCCACAGGAGATACAATCTTATTAGCGATTCTATAATTGAATTTGTACCCTCTTTTGTGTTGCTGTTCTAAAATACCAATAATAGAATTATCCACTCACCTACAAGGTGATTAAAGCATACGTTGCATACAAACAACCTGTATAGCGAAGCTTCAATAACGTAAATAATACATCGTTATATTACAAATACATCATTCAAAACTACAAAGCAATGCAAAATTAATCCGTATGATTTTATTACATGCTGAATTGACGTTTAGCTTCTGAATTCATTTTACTCTACAAGGGCAGAGTGACGAAACAGTAAAATAGTGTACCGGCTAGCTTTCAGCGGTGAAGGGTGGGTTCTATAACAGCAAATACATTACTTGTAGGGGTATATAAATTTTAACACTATTACTAATTACTTTTACACATACTTGAAAGGTCTTTACACTTTCATTGCCTAATGAAGCCGCTGAGCACTAACCCACCTGAACAAAACCTTAATTAAAGCCAAACCGGAAAGTGGGCGTTCCGAGAGGTGGTTTACCGGTTTCTACTGCAGTTAGAGGTAGATGGCACCTCAATTACACCTTTCTTACCACCTATTAATTTAAAATAAACAAAGAAAAACTTCACTTCGTGTACATCTAACTTATAGTAAAACATAATTTTCAAAACAGTAAACAACAAAAAGAAAATAAACAAAAACTATGATCTACCCTAATTTGGTCAAATCCGCGTTTAGCTACAAAATTATTGATAATATTACTTAGTCGAAATTTAATCAAGGTAATTTTTACTTGTTAATTTTCCTCTAAATTAACGGGCTTTTATGTGGAGATTTCTAAGCAATACGCTTTTAATTTACTGAAGCGTGCACCAACATTAATAGTTCTTATTAAGGAGTAGCTTCACGCATTTATAAATGTTAGCGATGAGTTACAATTCTTTGACGCAGCAAATAGCATGTGATGGTTATATTTTAATTAACTTACAGTTTTTTGTTTCATTCCGTCAAAACTCCATCCACATCAACGACCAGGATTCCTCACAGATAAGCTGTTGTGGTTGACAAACGCGTTCAACCACTGGCCACTTTGTTTTTACGAGACCCGGTATAAATGTCCGCGTTTAATTGCGTCCGAAGGAAAGTCTAATCCCTGTTCACTACAATTTATAAATTCTTTTCTGCTAAATAATATTTGATTAAATAACGCACTAGTGTAACTATCTTTAGGTAACAAATTACAGGAATGTTCTTTAGTGCACACGAAGATTTCTGATTCAACCAACAAAAACTTCTCTCTTTTCTCTTTATACACGATTGATTTACATAATCCTTTGTGTACTTAGTAAATCGATAAAGAAAAAGATTTTGTACCCATAAGACGACGAGGAAAGTCTGAAACGCGCGTTGGGACAATGTTGTTGCCATTAACCACGGCTGCTTGCTTGGAACCATGGATAACATCGTAAACAAATTTATCCAAGTGTTATGTTGGCGTAATAGCTTAGGAAAATACCTAATACCTTTTCTGCTAAAAAGTGCAAGTGAAGATTTTCCACCTGACTTATCTTCATTTTAGCATCATAAATAATGTCTGTAGTTCTATGCAAAATCGTGCTTGCATCAAAAAATATAAAGGGTTAAAGATCACGAAAATAAGTTATTTGAGAATATCTCGTAAGCTATTAGTTTTACGTTAATTGAAATCATTATGAAAAGTGTTTATTGTTCTATTTTCCATAAAAAAAAAGTTCCATAAAAAAGGTTCTATACAAACTTTACGTAGTACCAACACTTCTTGATATATTCCGTCGCGAAGAATTGGAATAAGACGTATAGTTTACTACACGTTTACGTATAGTGGTTGTATATTGATGATAAAAGGTCTTTATGTTCAGAAAGGCCGTATTGTTATTGGTGCAACCGCTGCTCGTATTATAATATCTCCGAATGTTAACGTAATCACATGCCGAATAGTTCGTTGATATGTTTTAAGCAGTTTGGTCTCGTTTTCTTCGCTGGCAGATTCACCACAGAACATAGGATAATGTATTAAAATCAAACTAGATTGATCTATGCTTACGAAGAGAGCATTGAGATGTTGAAGGAGAATTATTTGTACGAGGCTTCTTGAATGAATCGATTGTTACGCGTTAAAAGCGCTGTACAAAAGATTTTATAGAATAATTGTAGGATATAATTAATTTAGGTATACTACACATCGTAGTGTAATCTAGTTTTTGAAATTAGGCTTCAACAAATTACCTTTAGTGTTTGCATAGTAACCGTTTCTATACCGTGGGAAGGAATTGTAAATATAACTTCCTACGGTTAGTAATAAACATAGATTACCTGGCAACCAATGTAAAAAAGTCGTGGTTTACAAGATGTTGGAATCGTCATAAAGATTCCTGTCTAGATTACCTTATCGTTAACTGCTTGTACGGGAATAGTACATTATAAACTATGTAGTGGAGTGTTTAGCTCTCGATTTCATTAAAAGCAGCTTCTAACTCTTCTTTGCTAGATACTAATACCGCTATATGATCTGTAAATCTAAGCGTATCAATTTTTTGTCCCTACATAGTAATTCTAAAAGTCTTCCTGCATTTGACAGTCATTGCCTCTTCAATGTACAAGTTAAAAATTAATGGGGATAGGACACATCTCTGTATCACCCCTTTCCTAATATTTCCTTCTCCACGTTTCTGCTCTAATTCTATCATCGCTGTTTGCTCTTTGTATAAGGTATGTACTATCCGTCTATCCCTAAAACTCATTCCAATCTTTTTGAGTATTTTGAACATGTTTTTCATTTTACATTGTCGACTGCTTTTTCCGGATATACAAACACTATATACACGCTTTCCCCTTTTTTTATTATTTTTTCCATTATCACCCTCTGAGCTAAAATAGCCTCCCGTGTTCCCCTGTTTCACCTAAACCCAAATTGATCTTCTCCTAGTGTTTCTTCAGCTTCATTCGTCTTTGTACAATTCTAGTTAATATTTCAGACACGTGTGCTGTCAAACTTATTGTTTGAAAATTTTCACATCTATCCGCGCCTCTCTTTTTTTGTATAGTGACTATGATGCTACGTTTGAAATCTTTGCGTATCTTGCCTGTCTCATACATATAGCTTACAAGTTGGAAGAGACGTTCTGTTAGTGCTAGCCCAGCGGATTTTAAAGTTTCTGCTTGCACCTTAACTGTACCCGGCGCCTTACCATTTTTCAGACCCTTTAATGCTAATTCCAACTCATTTCTAAGTATAAGATATCCTAAGTCATCATTTTCAGTGTATGATTCCTGTTCTAACGCTGTTAGTTCCTCTCCTGCATATAAATTCCCTATATATTCTTGCCAACTAACCACTTTCTGAACATTTTCTATAATGACATTTCCTCCTGCGTCTGGTTTTATATCCCTAAAATTCATTCTAATTAGTTTGTATGTTTCGTATGTCTTTCCTATTTCCATCTTAGTTTGTACCTCTTTGCACTTTTCAGCAATCCATCGTTCTCTAGCTTTCCTGTATTTGTGAATAATTTCCCATTTTATGGCTTTGTATCTCTGTTTTCCTGTTTCGTATGATCTACTTTTGTATTTTCGTCTTTCTTCTATTAAATTCAGGATATCCTTTGTTATCCATAGTTTCTTTTTTTCTTTTTGTGTATACCCCAGAATATCTCTGGCCGCCATATCTAAGCTGGATTTAATGTTATTCCATTATGTTTCTACTTCCTTGGTATCAGAAATTTTACCGATATCTTTCAGCAATTCATTTGACTGTTTTCAAATCGTTCGTGGATATCTTTATCTTTTAGTTTCTCAAAGTTAAAGTGTCCTTTTTGGTTTCTTTTTTTCAAATTTTTAAATTTAAGAGCGGCCATCATAATTACGATGTTGCGGTCGGTGTCTATATCTGCTTTTGGGTAACTTCTACAGTCTTTTACTTGATTCCTAAACCGTTGTCTAAGAAGAATGTAATCTATTTGATATCTTCCTATATCCCCTGGCATATTCCACGTATCAATAATGTGTTTGTAATGATTAAATTGTTCTTGTCGCAAAATTATACCAGCCTATTTCCCCTGTCATTTCTCGGGCCTAAATAAAATAATCCTACTACCGCTCCTTCCCTACCCTCCCCCACCACTGCATTAAAATTCCCCGTAATTATTAAATTTTCATGTCCATTTACGTATCTTAGTATGTCTTCGATATCTTTGTAGATCGCTTCTACCTTTTCGTCACTGTAGCTAGAGGTGGGCATGTATACTTGTATTATTACTGTATTTAGATTCTAATTTATCCATGAGTACTGTTTTGTTTCGTTTGTAAGTAGTTTTCTACACAGTGTCTTATATTCTTCGCATAACTATCCCCACATCCGAATTTCCTGTATGAATTACACTGAAATCTCCACTCCAAAAATCCCCCGCCTCTGGCCAGCGAATTTTGCCGATCCCTACTATGTCTAGTGCTAACCTATCCATTTCAAATTTTAAGTTCTCTAGCTTACCTACTTGCCTCATAATTCTGACATTCCACGCACCGACTCGTAAAATGTTCTCGGCTCTTTTCCTAAATTTTCTGATCACATTCTCCAAAGTAATCTTTTCCCGGAGATCCGATTGGGGACTATTTTAACTCCGGAATTTTTTACCCCAGAAGATACCATCAACTTTAATAACAATTTAAGTACACTGTGTACTTGGAAGGTAATGTGGTGGTTTCCCATTGCCTACCACATCGCACTAGTGTGTCTTAGAATGCCATTCCGACCCCTATGGTCTCTTCCAATCTAAGTACCAAAGGAACCGCTGCCCTCTTTCACTAATTTGGTTAAACCTATAGTTCGGCTCTTTAGATCACTGGAACTTTGAACCCGTTCTACCCGTTCTAGTGATCTAGAACTTCTTCAAGGTGCACATTCACTCAGAACGGAAAATAGTTATTTATTATACAATGGAAAAAAGTTGAGGGAGACAAAACACCGAGAGTTAAAATTTTACATTTTTACCCGTGTATAATACACTATTTTTTTCTGTGACAGGCAAAACGATGATTTAATATTGAAAAAAAATATTACAATATATGAAAGTCAAAAAACCAATCGATGTCAAATTTGAAGTTTCAAACAAGTAGGCTGTTGTATTTATAGATACAGTTAGACTTGCATTGCTAAGGAAACCTTTAAAATAATCAAATATCTGTCAATTTAATTCTGCGAGTGGTTACCTATTTGCACATACCCGGAAAAAAAGTACTCAATTTTTTCCTGGGGAAAAAAGTAAATTCATAAAAGGTGACATTTTGTTACCTGTCAAGAAACATTAAATGTCAAATATTTTTCCCGTCACAGAAAAATATATTTATATAATATTTAAGATCAGAAAGAGCAAAACTGGCGCAAAATAAACAATTGAATGCGTGTTACTAAAAAACTTAAAAAACTTAGGCGCCAAAAGTTATTATACACATTTACTACCAGACGAGGTTCTATAGATGGCACAACGTAGCACAAATTTTAATACAATAAAAAGCGATTTACAAATAAACAAAAAGCTTACCGTTAATTAATAGTCGTAGTACAAAGCAGGCCTTTGCATTCTTTGCTTCTTGAAAAACCTACGCTGGCGTCTAAATACACAGCAGGGTCGTCATTAGGATCGGCTGCTGATTCTTTTATAAATTGCTGCAGTAAAGTTGTTGTTGAACTTACAACTTTAGGGAACACGAACGCACTAACTGTTCAGGTCTTCATAGTAAGACAATTCAGGATGAAGTCCTCATCAAAATGCACCTTTCTCATGAACTCGTCGTTGTCCTCACCCGTCATCCAACGTTTTCATTGATGATGACGCTAGCCACACATTCTTCAAAGCATGTGAAGATGTATGATTAACGGAATACATAGAATAAAATTGTAGGTTATTCCTCTACGGTGCGTGAGAATATAGAAACGCAATTTTATGCATAATAACTTAAATTATACTGGGAAACAAAACTCTCCCTTTTGGGATTAGGGCAATCCCTATTCCTGATATTAAGGTAAAACTTTGTGCAGCCAAAAAGCGTAACACAACAATCGGGCTACTAACCCTAATGATTGACGTCGGGAGCCTCAAGTGAAAAAATCAACAAATGCTTATTATTTGTAAAGAATATTATAGCTTCAGAAATTATTTCTCTGACTAGCATTTTCAATACAAACCAGACATATTTATTTAGGTGTTATGTTTAAGATTCAAAATTTCAATAAAACAAATAGTTTTAAAACTTTAAACCCTTGAAATAATTGTTCAACATACTTTAAAATCAAATGAGATCTAAAAGTATGTAAATTATATCTATCGAGTTTGATATTTTTCATATAAAGATGGGTGCACTAAATATTATGTTACTAATAACGTAAAGTTCTGCTTTGCACAACTAGTTAAGCAAAATGCCTTTCCAAAAGTTCTCAAAAGTGAAACCTTATACATAAAAACACTCAAAAAAATTAGTCTAACCTTGCGCGTATCTTAAATTAGGCATTTATATTCAAACTATACTCATTCGAAGTGTTCTGTCCTTGACGGGTTTCGAGAGAGATTTTTCTTCTACCGAATCTTTCAGTATAGTTCGTGTCTGCACTTCGTTTAATCAAAGTTTTCATATATCGCCCTGAGACTGAATAACAATTTGTCTGCGTCGATCTATTTTTCTCAGACATTATGCAATTTTTCTTCCATGTTAGCTCTTTTCTTTGTCATTTTTAGAATTTCATCGTTGTAACTGTCATCGAAAACAACACTATGTAAAACAGTGTGCTTAACTTGAGAATAGAAAGGTTGTATACCGAGCTTTTAGATTATATGCAAGTCAGCTCAAGCATTTGATATTTCGTAAAAATACTAGTCTAAGTCCTTCGTAAAAACAATCTTTTGCTGCTTTTCATGTGTCAAAGATATCCATTAAAGGAATTCATTAGAACTATAGAACAAAATTGTTCAAAGGATTTTATTCCACTAGTTTCATTCAGTTTGAATCGCAAACGCAGCTGATCTGAAATGAAGGGTTATCTTCTTTAATAAAGAATTCGTTATTCCCAAACCGTGTCTGCTCTAAAGAATTCTACTCCAAGAACTTAACGAACAATGGCTTTTGTGTTTCGTGACTTTCAATCTTTGAGGGAGCATAGGTAATCTCGAACGGTGAATTTGAAAAATCTTTAACAGTGTTGCGTATTTTATTACTTGGTATATGTACGTGATTTATGGTTGCCCGATTTAATGATATCTATCTAGAATTGACAATATATGTAGTTTCTGCTATATTACGAGAACGGATATAAGAAATATTTTATTTCCGAGTTTATTACTACTACACAAACCAAACCACATTGTTGTTTGACAGATTTGGTTTTTATACGATCGTAAATAAAATGATAAAACAAACAGAAGCACGTCGAAGGGACCTAAATAATTATGTTTCAAATTAGATCTTGGACGACAATGTAAACCTAGATTTATATAAAAATCTTCTTAATGAATTTATTAACAAACGAAAACATTTTCTCATATATTTATGTCTTGTATAAAATCTTCAGTTCTACGTGTAATGGATAGTATTATTGCGAGCTACTATTAGGCAACCCGTCGAACACACAAACGCCGCAAGTACTGTATATTATCCATAAACCGAGAAGCTTCTAGCAATTTCTGGAGGATGAGTCATCCTTTTTAATTCACGGTATAAATAAGACCGCTGATGAAGTACAGAGTTAGGCTATATCAGAATGTTGAACATAAATTATATCGTGTAAAGTTAAATAGTTGGGCTTTTGGAAGTCCAAGAGTAAACATAAATGTTATGTGCACGTGTCTAATGTACATGCAGCTTGTAGAATACATAAATTAATAAATAAATAGTTGTGTTAGTGTTGTTAATGGACCAATCCTTAAGAAGTTAGTTTAAGAAGATATTAGTGCTTGTAAATTCATTAGTGTGATAGTGCTTCATTGTTAATTGGACTGAAAACATCTATAAATAAGGCATATACTGTTAATTCGACTTATGAACAGTGAGTAATAAAGACTCTTGTTATTACTTGTTTTAAATTAGTGAAACGCGGTAGTAGTAGCCCGCAACACTGGTGTCAGCCTGTGTGGGATATATAGTAATTAATTTAAAAGAAAAAAAGCACAAGTCTAAAGATATTTAAGTAGTTTGTATATGCCTGTAACAAGAAGCCAAAATAAGATGGACGCAGAAACTTTAATAAATTTCCTTAAGGATTTTAAATCCGGTATACGAGAAAAGTTAAGTGAAAACGCAGTGAGGTCAGTTGAACTGGAATCAAACCTTACCGAAAGGTTAAGTGAAAATGCTGAAAAAAATAGAAGAAAAGCTAAGTGAAAATGCTGCGAAATTGGAAGAAAAATTGAATGAAAAGACGGCCACGTTAGAACAAAGATTAATGGAAAGCTCCATTGCATTGAAAGCAGATTTCACTGAACAGGTAAAAACAGTTGAGCAAAAGTTGGACAGTAAATTGATGAAAATGGAAGAAGATATGATGAGGCTGCAAGAACAAGTGATTTCACTAACAACGCGGCCACTTGAATTAGTAAACCAAGTTGTAAATCAGAACATTCCAGAAATAAGAAGCATGGAAGGAAGCGAGTCAATACCGTCTAAATTTAAAGTGAAACCACCTACATTCGATGGTAAAACACCTTGGCCCACATATTTGAAACAATTTGAAGCTGCTGCAATAGCCAACGGTTGGTGCAACAAAAAGAGGCTATCTCCTTAATAGTGGCCCTACGGGGGAAAGCTCTTAACATCTTTCAAACCATTCCCGATCACCAACAGAATGATTACAGCCTTTTAACATCGAAGCTTGAGATGAGATATGGAGACGCTCACTTCAACAGGTTTACCATGCACAAGTTAAGAACCGCTCGCAAAAGACAAACAAAAGCCTGCAAGAATTCGAAGCTGACATTACCAGATTAGTTAGATTGGCATACCCAACGGCACCAGATAGCTTCCTCAAACAACTGGCTGTTCAAACATTTGTATATGGCGATAAAGATGGCGAAATACAGCAAGCGCTAAGATTAGCACGGCCAAAAATGTTAGATGACGCACTAGCTCATGCGCTTGAGTTTGAAGCAGCTAAGCAGACATCACACAGAATGAGTCACAAAGTTCGGTCTGCCTTAAAAGAATCTGAGCAATCGCAGAACAGCATAGAAGAAATAATCAACCGTGTGTTTGAAAAGCAAAAGGCGGAAAGGCTGGAAAGACAACGACCGCAGAGATGGCGTTTGCGATGCTGGAGCTGAGGTGAGGTTGGTTATATACAGAGACACTGTACTCAACCAAAAAAACAACCGGTTGAGCAGCAGCAATATGACTTTGACACAGAACATCGTGTATGAACAAGCCATCGGAATGCAGACGCTCTGTCAAGGAAACCTTGTCCGGTAGACCGCAATCATTGCTCCAAGATGGAAGAGAAAACAAGTGTCATTTATAGAATGACAGTAACTGATGACACTTGGCAACCCGAAAGAATACGAGAAGACCAGGAGAATGACGCCGAATTGTGCGTATTATTGAGTGGAAAAGTAGAGGACAACGACCAGCTTGGGAAGAAATTAGTATTTCAAGTAGGAGCCTGAAGGCATACTGGGCACAGTGGGACTCCTTGGTAATTGAAAATAGAATTTTGGAACGACGCCTGGAATGTGAAGATGGCACTGAGAGACTTCAAGTGATAGTGCCAAGAAGCAGAGTGCTCGAAGTGTTGCAGCACTTGCACGATGGTATTTCCGGAGGACACTTTAGCGTGAAAAAAACTCTCAAAAGAGCGAGAGAAAGATTCTATTGGGTGAACTGCAAAGAGGATGTAAAGGAGTAATGCCGGAAATGTGAGTTGTGTGCCTATACAAATGGCCCGATCACAAAACGGAAAGCTCCAATGAGACAGTATAACGTGGGGAATCCTTTTGAGAGGGTAGCCATTGATATAGCTGGTCCGTTTCCTGAATCAGAGAAAAGAAATAAATATATCTTGGTTGCAATGGATTATTTTACCAAATAGCCGGAGGCATATGCTATACCTAACCAAGAAGCCGAGACGGTTGCAGATGTACTAGTGAAGGAGTTGTTTTGTCGCTTTGGAGTACCGTTGGAATTACACTCCGATCAAGGTCGGAACTTCGAATCAGCGTTGTTTCAGAACGTCTGCAAGCATCTTGGAATCAAAAAAACTAGAACCACACCACTTCATCCCCAATCGGATGGAATCGTTGAAAGAATGAACAGGATGTTAGGAAAGTACCTGGTCAAAGTTGTCTCTGAACATCAACGAGACTGGGATCAATATTTACATTTGTTCCTACTGGCGTACCGATCTTCGGTACATGATAGCACAGGATACTCTCCCGCTTGCGTGATGTTAGGACGTGAATTGCGGCTACCATGTGATCTTCAGTTTGGATTTAAACCTGGAGAAAAGATCGCAGGTGAAGATTACGTTAGTAAGCTTCGTGAAAGATCAAATAGCATTCACAAAAACGTCCGAAAGAATATCCAGGCAGCAAGCAATCGAATGAAATCACAATATGACACGAGAGCTCAAGAATGTGGTTGTCAACCTGGGATTGAGTGTAGTTGTATAATCCACAAAGAAAACGTGGATTGTCGCCAAAACTACAAAGACAATGGGAAGGCCCGTACGAAGTGTTAAAAAGAATTAATGATGTAGTGTACCGGATCAGAAGATCTCCCCGTGGTAAACCGAAAGTGGTACACTTTGACCGTTTAACATCCTACGCTGGCAGCAACCAGGAAGGCTCAAATAATGAGAATGGTGTTCGACGAGTTATTTATCATGAGCCAAATGTAGATTTTGAGAGGCGTATGGTGGTTCTGCTAAGGCGAGATTTGGCGTTGTTGTTGATAAACAGCAAGATCTGTTTATAGCACCAGAAGAGTATTCCCTTGCACATTGCGTAGCTCAAAATTTGGAAATGTCAAGGGGAATAGCTGTTGTTTTCAAGAAAAAGTTTGGATGTGTGGATGAATTAGTACAACAGCAGCCAACTGTAGGAAAAGCTTTGGATCTTCAGGATAAAAATCGTTATGTTTACTATCTGGTCACCAAAAATTCTTCATGACAGAGACCTAGTTATGGATATCTATGGGAAGCTTTGCTAAATCTTAAGGCTCAGATGATGGAAAATGGAGTAACGAAACTAGCGGTGCCCAAGCTAGGCTGTGGACTGGATCGCTCAGATTGGAGGATAGTCCGAAATATGCTAGAAGTAGTTTTCCAGGGAACCAACGTCCAGGTCCTTGTTTGTTGTTATCAACCGGTTGTCTACCAAGACCAAGAAAAGAGTGTTGACTGTTATTTCCAACGACGCGGTGGAAGCACCAGAGGAGATAGCTGCCGATATCGTCATCAGTCATCGAATTGGCGTCAAAATGTATTTACAGTTACGAGACGTAACGGTTTTAAAGAGGGGGCAGTGTTGCGAGCTACTATTAGGTAACCCGTCAAACACACAAGCGCCGCAAGCACTGTATATTCTCCATAAACCGAGAAGCTTCTAGCAATTTCTGGAGGATGAGTCATCCTTTTTAATTCACGGTATAAATAAGACCAATGATTAAGTACAGAGTTAGTCTATATCAGAATGTCGAACATAAATTATATCGTGTAAAGTTATATAGTTGAGCTTTTGGAATACCAAGAGTATACATAAATGTTATGTGCACGTGTCTAATGTACATGCAGCTTGTAGAATACATAAATAGACAAAAGTGTAATAAATAAATAGTTGTGTTAGTGTTGTTAATGGACCAATCCTTAAGAAGTTAGTTTAATAAGATATTAGTGCTTGTGAATTCATTAGTGTGATAGTGCTTCATTGTTAATTGGACTGAAAACATCTATCAATAAGGCATATACTGTTAATTAGATTTGCGAACAATGAGTAATAAAGACTCTTGTTATTACTTGTTTTAAATTAGTGAAACGCAGTAGTAGTAGCCCGCAACAGTATCAAGAGCAAATAAGTTAAGATTGATGGCATATAACGACTATTGGCTGCAAATATGGTGTTAGTAAACCCCTCGTTCAGACAGAGTCAGCTAGTACCTTGGATGAGGGGAAAAGGCAGGTCCTTGTTCAGACAGTCAGCTAGTCCATTGGACAAGGGGAAAAGGCAGGCAGTCTCCTACTGTAAGTGCTGATGGTATTACACTTTAAAACCTTTTTTCTTTTAGTATTAATGTAGTACGTCGAAAGCAAGTATTGTGATTGTGTTTCAATATTATCACATATCGGTTAGCTAACATCAGAAGTAGTCAAGGATTTGACATGCCCAGATATAAAAAAAGAAACGACAGCATTCTAGCTCTGCAAGCTCAAGTTTGACATCCTCAAGCATTAGCAGCGGTCATGAAAGGTCACCACCGAAGCGACATTCCATTGCACGTTAGTACACACCTCCTAGAGTAAAATATATTGGTTTGACCGTGGCAAGTCATTCATTTGCTACTACAAATTTTGTAGCACATGCAGTTATAGTGTCTGAGTTTAACCCTCTAACAGATTATGTTGGTAGATGGTTAAAAGTAGTGAACCATCTGCGTGTTGAATAAAATTGGAATGAAAATTATGTTGACACTTCAAGCTCTTAATAAATTGCGGGGTACAGCTCATATTTGGTACGAAAATACTATTAGAAATGAGCTAGGTTGGTCACGATATACTTGGAAAGCGTTGCTACAGAATAGATTTGTTACAAAGCGAAATATGTTTGACTTAATAAATGATTAATTATCCCATAAACCTAAGATCGGTGACAATTCACACGAACGCATTCAAAATGCGGGTAGTGTGTTACGTTCCAATTTTGTTTTAGAAATTTCCCTTGTTAATTCATAAGTCCGCTTTACGACAATTTTGTTAAATCAACTACGTTACTATTCTCACATCCGTCAACTTAATTAATAATAAATACGCTCGCTAATACTTTTCAACTCAAATCTTTTTTGCTTTAAAAACGACAAGGTTATGATAAAATTTAAATAAGTCAATATCGTGTTTAGGTATCCGAGAGTACGTTATACCTACCGATAACGTATAATTACGTTCTGGTGAGTTTCCCATCTAAAGATTTGTCGAAATACTATATCCTATTATTCTCCGGTAAAACCGTGTTTTCCAGTTTCAATCGCGTTTCGATAACGCGGATGTTTGCTATTCGAGTTCGTGTTATTTTGAACTCCTTAAAAACTTTGATTCTGTAGCTTGTGCGTCGATGCACTTGTAAAAACTACTCGTTCTGTTACTCCTAGAGTGATGCACGTTTCTCCTTTATCAAATCTGTAGATTTGGTGTGGATCGGTAAGCGCTCCTGAGTTGTTAATATTAGTAAGATTTTCCTTTTTCTTAGCTCTTAGCTGAAGACTAAATTGCTTGATACGTAGCCTGATTATTCCTTGATGTAGATCAACTGCTCTTGCATATAGACCGCCGTTGCAATTACGAACTAGTAGCATGGTTGTTGCTGACTACCCCCCGATGCTGTGTCAATTTGCTTCCGAGGGCTGACAAGATAAGTGTCCCGACACATGTATGTGACTTGGTTTCCTTTTCTAACATACCCAGAGATAAACCCAATTTGAAATTAGATACACTAATGTTTGTTCTGGTAAAATCCTTATTAGAAAGGTTTCTAAATTTAATGTTTTTTTAATTAATCCATCCGCTTATACGAAAGTATCAGCGTTATTCTTTTTGGTACTGATTAGATTTATTGCATGTTAGCTACGAATTGCGCACTTCGTGGAACAATTAGTGAATTTGTCCTTAGAGTAAAATTGTTTTATTAAATAGTAACTCTAGTTAATTTTGTTTGCTGTTTCGATAGAAATTTCTATATTTGTTTTTTTTCTTGTAAATAGAAAATCGTTGGCGATGTATTATTTTTGTGTTGCTAGGAACCCCGCCCCTCAACCGCATTGGTAGTTAGCCTGGTATATTTACGTTTTCTTCCGGCTACGTCTAGGTACGTAGCAAGTGTTTCTTCTGGCACAGTGCGGAAAACTTTCATCCTGTATCCGCTTAGAGTCGTAACAGTAGTAAGTTACAGAATTCTAATCTCGGTCATTCTATTAAACAATGTTTCTCCTGTGGTAATTAAGTGAATCTTCGTACCCTAGTAGATGCAAAGTGCGTAGGAAATGCAATAAAGTTGGTCATCTGAAGGCCACTTGCAACCAATATACCACGTTTGAAACGCACGTACAAGTTAATTTAGTTAGCGCTAATAATCATGATAAACACTAAACAAATATTGAGAGCAGATAAACCGCTTACCGCTTTTGATGATCTTGGAAGTGATTGCTCTCTAATTCAGAGGGAAAAGGCACTATCTCCTGGTGTACCCATCCTACATCTGAAAAATCGGGTAAAATTATCAAGGTTTCTGGGATGCGGTACGTCAGTCAGCGTATGATTACATAAAAACTCTTATCCACATAGATGATGCAAAGGTCTGTTGTAAATTGTATAATATAAACGACACGTCTGTTTCATATGATGTGCTAATTGGACGCAATTTTTTAAAGGACAATTCAGTTATTTACTCAATTAAAATTTAGACAAAAGCACATCGACGTTTTTTATTTTACTGTTAACCATGGAGCTTTGTCTGTATATGAAAAAACAACTCTGTATCAATTACTAAACAAATTTCCATTAGTATCTACAGAAAACTTAGTGACTTTGGGAAAAGTTCCGTGAATCTCGTTGCGCATTAAGCTAATGGATAATAAACCAGTTGTTAGCAGGTCTTACAGACTATCTGAAAGCCACGAAAATATGTTGAGGAGCATAATCAATGAGTTGTTGGAAGCAAACATAATTAGGCGTAGTACATCTCCTTGCGCTAGTCCTGTCATGTTGGTTGATACAAAAATGGCGGCAAAAGAATGGTTGTCAATTACATGGCCTTAAATAAAATCTTTGTCAAAAACAAATTCCCTATAACTCTTATAGGGGACCTCATTGACAAACTCTCCCATTACACATACTTTACGTGTATCGAGTTTTTATCAGATCCCATTTTATCCTGGTTCAATTAAGAAAACAGCTATTGTATCGTTCGATAGTGTTTTTGAATTTTCTTAGGACCCCATTTGGTCTTACGAGTGGACCGTTTGTATTTCGGCGCTTACTAACATTTTGAATTCATTAAATTAAAGCCGCGTGCTATCCGATATAAACTCCGGTTTTCCAGATTAATTCTAAATAAAAAATACTACATTAAGCTCTGATCGCTAGTTAAACAAAATTAATATCCACTCTCTTTTCGAACAGCAACACGAAAGCATTTAATATATTTTTGGTTGTTTCCGTTCCGTTTTGCTTGATGAAGATTTCGTACACGCAATGCGGCGTGGTGAGTATCTAGGGGTTTTTAAACAATTGTATTTTTCGTCGAAACTAAATTAATTGTAATTGCTGTAGTTTCTTCTGGTGACCATAAAGACAGGATAAATAGTTGTCCCTGGTTATGATGAGAGAACCACCCCAAGGCGGGATCACGGAAACCTCTCCTCTGCCCCATTGTTAAAAACGGCAACAGTTACAAGGGTGAGTGGTTGTTCCATATTTTATTTCTATGGGCTCACTGGTCAAAGCAGTACCTTTCCGCTTTACTGGTGGACTAAATTTAATGATGGTAGAAAGATGATCATTATGCGTGTGATGGGGTGATCATTAGTTAGATTGGGATAGTAGTTATTAATTTCTTTTTTGGGGAAATTGTATGTAATTGTAATTTATAACTGTTGGTTTACCGTGTTTTTTTTGTGTTCTAAATTTTTATTGGATTAAAATATTGTACTGCCAATGTGGCATAACTAATTTTATAGTTATAACCATTGAGAGCTATGGTTTTTAGGGTTGCGTTGGGTTCCTTTTGTTGCTGAATAATTTAGGGGGAGATACCTAAAAACGACAGCTCGATATTTCAAAACTATCTTCTGTTCATTGTGTATATATGGGTAACTTTTACGTATGGCTTGCTAATTTTTGTTTGGGTACTCATGTGCTATTGTACATACTTTTTTAATTATAGGTTTCTTGTTAGTGATATATTTTGTGTTGAGTATGAATGCGTGAGTGTATAATTTCTCTTTCTGTATTTTATTTCAGGCTCTCCTTTACGGGTTTATCTGTACAATACCCTGCCCACTTTGCGGATTGGCCCGGTAATACTGTTTCTTTTTTGTCTTTGGTTGTAGGCATCGTCAAGGTAAGTAACATACTGCTATAATACCGAAGTGGAACACAGTTTCGTTGATGTCACAAAGACCTCTCAAAAATTGGAGGAAAATCGCATTAAACAAAATGCATATTTCGATAAAAAAGTGTGCAGGGCAGGAACCTATTTCGTGGGTATCTTGTTTTAACACGAGTAACTAGTTATCCAGTTGGTGGTGAAAGTAAAAAACTACTGGCTAAGTACAGAGGGCCATTTAAGGTTGTTGAAGTGCTAGCGAATGATCGCTGTAGAGGTAAGGAAGATATTCACACCACAAAGTCACAAATTCCTTATGATACAGTGGTCAGTGTCGAGAATATGAAGTCCTTTCGGGTGTTTAAACAATAATTACGTTCCAAATGCTGAACGATTATTTTTATACATGCACGTGATATGTTCCGAATGCTCAACGATTATTTTTACACATGCACGTCGCACGTTCTGAATGCTAAAGGATTGTAATTTTACATATGCACGTGATACGTCCCGAATGCTGAACGATTATTTTTACACATGCACGTGGTACGTTCCGAATGCTGAACGATTGAATTTTACACATGCACGTGGTATGTTTCAAATGCTGAACGATTATTTTTACACATGTACGTGGTACGTCCCACATGCTGAACGATTGTATTTTTACATATGCAGGTTCCAAATGCTGAAGCACAACTTCTGCTCAGTCCCAACCGTTAATAGTATCTTTTGTTCACAGGTCGATTCCAGGGCGATTTTTTATCGGGATGGCCGAATGATAGAAACCCCCCGTTCAGACAGGGTCAGCAAGTCCCTTCGACGAGAGGAAAGCGCAGGTAATCTCCAACTGCAAGTGCTAAGGGAGACACCTCCAAAACTTTATTCTTTTAGTATTAATGTAATACATTGAAATACCTAATTGCTACTAATTATATCATTCAAGTGTTGTGATTGTGTTTTAATATATATCATATATCCGTTGTCTAACATTAGGTAGTCCAAAAAATCTATAATGCAAAGATTCTGTGTCAATAAAAACTATATAGAAATTCTGGTACTTGGATAAATCATGTCATGTACTTGACGATCTATAAGTCAAAAATGCATCCCGGCAGTTCTGTTACTGGAGAGAGGAAAACATTTCGTATCTGCGATTTTAAGTAGGGGATCCACAGATTTTTGCTCGATAGACATTATTGTTTCCATGCTCGCTACAGACAAAAAAATCTTATCTAGTTAGCGAATCGTTTAGCCGTCTTTCTACTTCCGAGACGATGCTAGTTATTGCAATAGCAGCTACGCATCGCACTGATCCCTGTGGATTCTATAAATGGTATATACGAGGTTCGAATTTTCACCTTAAAGAACATTTTTTAAAAATTCTTCATAAAACTTTGCCAGTGTCTCGTTAACGCCGTTGCTAAGTACGTTATTTAGTTTTCTAATTAATTTAAATATCAATTTCTTGGTTTTAATTGGTAAAATATTATTTTTAGAAAAATTTTAATTAATGGAACCCCATATTTTACCAACCAAACTAGATACATCAAATTAAATTTTACGTCCTGAAGTATGTGCAATACGTGTATCTTTGCCTACAATTTTGCAAATTTGCAAACACAACTTACGCTTGGGTTTTAACCCAATTCGCAAAATTAATGTTTCATTACGTTAAACATTTATCAGCGTTAGTTAAAATCTTTTTCCGTAGACTCCTCCATAAAATGCGATTTTACGAACGCATTTAAGTATGAAAAAAAAGTGTTTCCTTTTGGAATCCGTTATTTTTTTCACGCAAAGCTATTTCTTCCTGAAATGTCAAAACTTTTTTGTCCGCGTTTCGCAATATAAGTAAAGTAAATACTAAGGTAGGCGCAGACGGCCTAGAAAAAGTTTAATTATGTAACTTTGATAAGAACTGTTGTTTGTGGTCTCACCTACTTGCTAGTCCCGGCTATCGCTTGCGTGAGCATTGCACACTCGTCCGTAAAAAGGCAGTTTTTCGTCCTTGGTACTTACATAAATAACTATTGTAATACGCATGTTTTTGATATTGAAAGATTTGAATCACTAAAACTTCTTCTTTTTCTGTTCGGGATTTTGGACATTTTCACTGAAAGCACTTTCGTCATGAAAACATTTTACGAGTGCTTTTAAAAAGTACATTCTTACTTTTTAGCTTCTTGTAAATTTTTGTTTGTAAAATTTTTTCATATTATTCGACTGCTTGGAACGTCACTTTGTCTGTTGTGGCAGTGTTAAAGCGATTGTAGTTCGATAAGTGCGAACTTTATGTTGCGATCGATTGTGTTTCTAGAGATGCCTTTATGGTTACATTTTACCAATTAATATATTCACCAGACAATCTGTTTAGCCCAGAAACATAATACAAGAAAAGATCGATCTGCAAAAACAATGCAAGTAAAGATTTTCCACTGGGATTATCTTCACTTTAGCAGCATAAATAATGTCTAGAGTCCTATGCAAAATCGTGCTTGCGTAAAAAATATGGAAGGTCAAAGAGCGCAAATCAGATTTTCGTAAAAACCTCGTAAACTATTGCTTTTACGTTAAATGAAGTCACTATGAACACTATTTATTGATCTATACTACATAAAGAAGGTTCCATACAAAATTTATGTAAGATCAATAGTTCTCGAGATAAATGATTGACATGAATTGGAATAAGACGTATACTCCACTACACGTTTTCGTATAGGTGTATATTGGAGATACGCAGTTTTTATCCTTAGAAAGGCCATTGAATTTACACACTCAAACATTAAATGTATTTAGTAAAATGCATGGCCAAAACCACACGTAAACAAGCCAAAATACTTTATGTTAATATTTCGTAGCCGACGCAAAGTCGTGTTACACATTGTCGTCTTAAGTGGTTGCTTTGTTCATTGTTCTATGAATTTTAATATTAAGTGGGCAATTTGTTTAAAGTAGTTTAAAAATGGTATAAAATTTTAATATCCAATGCTAGTTGAGTTTTAAGACTCTGGAGCTAAAGATATCAAATCAAAGAAACTATGGGTTGTTGTCTTGCACTTTCTATAATTTTAATAAAATCGCGCAAAACTTCAAACTTATTCGCTCTTTTCCCCAAAGTAAAGTAAATAAAGACAAGCGACATCAATGCACTTAAAATCGTTTGATAAAAAATTCCGACTTTGTACAGACAGGTCGAAAAAATGTTTGTTGTGGCACTTAAGATCCTAAAGCTGCAGTAATCTAAAGGTATGTTAAAATAGCTCTTAAATCCTTCTACAATTTCATGCTTCCATCGCTTGGCCAAGAATTAAAAAAGTAAGAACAATTGAAAAAAGTGCTATTTTGAGAGGCCCTCTGGAACTATATACCGTTTTAGTCGTTCACCTAATGCTCTTTAGTTTGCAATCTCTCGACATGTCAACTATCGACTCCACATCCCATTATAAGAAGTTCATTTCATCCATTTGACTAAAAACATAATTTCATTAAAACACCAACGACATCTAACGTAAACAAAATCAACTTCAGCTCGTAGGTTACTTTAATGTAAAATGTAAAAATGTACACGGCGCAATATTATTTTAGAAATATTATACACTACATCAATCCTAAGAAAAAGTGTTATAAACGCATAAGCTTCTAAACGAAACAACAGTATGACTTGGGCAGATTAAGAAATTACATCCAGTCATGTTACAATTTGTTCCAAAATGCAGCTTTAATAACTACTCTTCACATGACTCGGATGATTTTCAACTACTTATATCTTCCGTTCAATTTCTTAGTAGTAAAATCCATTGATATATTCCTTTAGTTCCTTTGGTTCTTAGTTCAGGTGTGGTATATACAAGAACTAATAAGAACACTGTAAAGCGAAGTAAGCAAAACTAATCTGAAAGATCCAGTGCTTTATACGAGGAACCGTGAATTACGATATAAACTTCCTGCAATTTAACTACTGCTCCTTAATTTCCAATTCTCTCTACGGATGTCCAATACCAACTCCGCATTCCTTTTTAAAAGTGCATTTCACATCCCTCTGCCTAATAATCGAATTTCATTAAATGTTGTCTGAACTTTACTTCGGTTTTTCGACTGTTTTAACGTGACTGCGAGTTACTATATTTTGAATGCTCTACACTGCAGTAGCAAAAAGCTTCATTGGCGAATACGTTTATAGATGATATACATTTTTTGTATATATGAATTTTGATCTAAATCTCTATGCAAACATAAAACTTTTACGCAGTTCTTAACTTCTTTACATATTTGAACGTTGACATTCCCTTTTATTCACAGATATTAAATTCTTTCAAGATGTAGAATAAATTTACAAGAATTTGCGACCCACTCAAGTGTTTTCAATTTTCCATTAGATTCCACTTTCAAAGCAAATACCTAACCTTGAATTCTTACCGATTTGTTGTATCAACATTTCAGGGAAAATCAATTTTACAGACAAACAAGTACAAAACTGAAAAATATCAAAGTGTTTTTCTATAAAAAAAGACAAATTTCAACTTGACTTCACCTCTGGAATAACACGGTAAAAATAAAAATAAAACAAATTTCTAAATTAATGATTTTTGCATTTAATATGAACGTTTAATAGGGATGTAACGCCGTACTGCATCCGGGACTAATTCAATGTCTGCAACTTTATTGCAGACAAACGTTTTTAATATGTGGGAGATGCTATTCGACCACTCTAATACAATTTAAAATTAGACCACGAAATGACTTTAAAATTGGCAGGTGCAAAACCTACGAAACTTGGTCACCGACTTTGGCAAGAAGCAATGCACCAAATAGTTCGAGTTTTGATATGGTAACAGACTTGAGGGGAGCAACACGTAATTTAGAACACAGTACGTAGCTTTGAATATGATTATTCACGTCAATAGAGCGAAGATTAATACAAGCATCAGAACCATACTTGGAGATGTCTCAAAACCCATAAAGTTGAATGTCGACAGTCTTGTCGTAGAAGGTAACGAGCAATTCCAAGATTGGTATGATCGACTAGTTCTTTACAATAGTTAGTCCATAAGGACTGAATGCTGGATGAAACTGGATCACCCCAAGACAACCTTTCTAACTAAAAGTGTTGCAACATTTCTGTAGCTTTTGTACAAGGAGAAAGCAAGCCAAGTGGATCCAAATTTGGGAGATTGTGAAAGAACGGTTCTCTTGGTGATGTTTGCTGTAACAATAATAGGGCATGTGACAGAGTACATTAAATGATCAACTGAAAAAGACCAAGAAACGCCTAAAATGCCAGTGTGCTCATGTGATTGGAATAAAAGTACCCCGGACGAAGATAAGGTTCGAGAATGGTTTTTCAGGCTACAGGATTATTTGAGATATATTTTCGGAGTTTGAAGAAATCGGACTATAAAATACTTGAAAGGTGAGTGCAAATCATACGAACTTGATTTAGATTATCGGCTCCGGGGCTCAAATCCTACACCAAATTCTCTTTTTATGATTTGTGAAATCTCGGAATGAGAAGTCTAACAATCTACGCCGAATAGCTTGAAACAGATGCAGTGCCGTATGTGACCTTGTTAAGATCAAACGACTGAATAGATTCTTCAGAATTGGATCGCCATAAGATACGTTGCAGTGGTGTTTGAAAGGGTTCTGCTTACACCTGCCTGAATATTTTCTATATATCGACAGCCAGAACATACGGATATTTTCTCAATCGTACGAGAGTCGAAAAGAGGTTCCATGGGATTGTTGGGCCTACAATCAGTATTTTGTTAAGAGAATGGCCCGTCGTAGTTGCTTGGGAGCTACTGAAGACCAAAGCTTGGTGGTGAGACTGTCCTCCTGCAATACTCCATAGTGGAGTAAATAATACGAGATCTCCTCAGAATTCGCATAAGATATTGTCATATGACCTAATTCTAAATATTTTTTCATAAAAGCGAAGCAACTATCTGAAAGTTGAGAACAAGACATGCCCTATACACAAAAGCTCAAAAAAAGTATGTGTGCTGATCAATAAATCAATTTTCACTGGTTGATCGCAAGAGGGATCTGATAAACAAACATTGTCGAGAATCTTGAACTGACCTATCTATCTCGAGGGAAGATATTGTATCCATGATGTCGTATAGTATCAAACAAGAAAGTGTTTCCTTGTAAAACGAATGGCAGGCAAAAAGTTCTAAACTACAATTGGAACGAGTATGTGAAAGAGCTATTCAGTCCTGAAACAGCAATACCGCAATGTACCGATTATCCGCTAACGGATGATCCGTGGTGCGGATTATTCACGAGCGAATTCCGTGACGTCGAAAATTATGTTATACACTCTCTAATCACTGACCTTGACGACCTGAGCGGGCGAGAATACTTTATGAAATTCACTAACCTTCCTGCTCCCTTTATGTATATTTCAACCTGCCAGTGGTCTCAGTTGTCAGTAAGCGTGCTTAGTGATAAGTCGTGTTTTATATTTCTTTGTCAGTGCTCAAATTTAGTATACATACTTCGATAGTTCCCGAAATTATGTAATAATGCCTGAAAAACCAGAGAAAATTATGTTAACGATTGCACAAAAACTTGAAATGATTTCGAAAATAGAAAATGACGCGTCAAGGAAGCCGATGTGTTTGGATTACGAGACCGGGAACAACCATGTGAGACATTTTAAAGAAAAAAGAAACGGTCCGCCTTTGCATCAGTGTCGGAATGTGCTTCTGAAATAAAAAAAGAAAAACAATAAAGAAATCCCCCTATAACAAACCTGACTCGGCTTTAGCGAAGTGCTTATTAGCTCAGTTGCAAAGTGAGAGCACTCCCCTGTCTGCAGCTAAAGCAAAAATCTTTCTTGATTTGTTAGGCCCGAAAGAAAATTTTGATGCGTCGTTCGGTTAGTTACATTGTTTTAAGAAACGTCATGGAATTCGAGAGATTGGTCTACGCGGAGAGAAGCTGAGTGGTGCTAAACAAGCACTACATTTGTTTTTCCAACGCTCAACTCGAAGGTACTACACTGACCAGGAAGCGAGTTTTTTTCTACGTAGAAAATTTTGAATTTTGTCAAACCCCGGCTGTTCCAAGCAAGACATGGACAACATTCATACGGGACCTCCATTTTTCTCTCATCCGAACGACAGCGTATTTTTGTGAAAAATGCTGGCTTAACATTTTTCAAGCGGGCCGTGTCAAGATTTGAACCCGGAACCTTAAACGTAGTAGTCACACGCATACCAACTACATCACAAAGCTGCTTGATGTTCAACAAGCAGCCGATGCTTTTCAACGTGATATTGAAAAGTGTGTGTTGTGTGAGGATTTGTAATATGAACAAATTTGTAACGTTGATAAATCATGCCTTTTTTGGAAATATCTTGCTATTCGTACTTTAGCTTTAAAGGTCAACATCAAACGGCAGGTCACAAAAGTAGCAAGGAAAGAATTACAATCTTACCAAATAGCAACGCTTCCGGTAGTCACAAACCCAAGCTTTGTGTAATCGGTAAATCTAAGAAACGTAGGTCTTTTAAGGGGATAAGAGCAGTTGATTCTTACAACCAAAAAATACGTTGGATGAATCAGCAGATTTTTTAAGAGAAGTTTCAAAAGATTTTTGTGTCCGAAGTACGTAAACATCTTGACTCAAAAAATTTACCAAAGAATGCTGTTTTGTTAATTGTCAACGCGTCTTCACACTCAGCCACAATTGTGCTTAAATCTTCTGAAGGGCAAATATTCTCAAAGTTTTTGCCCCCAAATGTTACTGCTCTGATACAACCTATACACCAAGGTGTTATTGCAATCATGAAGAGAACACATAGGACAAAGTGTTACTGTCAAAAAACGAGGAAGTCTACGATCTCAAAGAATTTTTGCGGAATTATACAATTTTGGTTTGCATTTGCGATATTGCGTATGCATGGAATTACATCAACATTTGTGAAGAAGAGAATGAAGTCATGACGACCGATACACTTGTTGACTTAGTGAGATCCGTTCCGGGAAATGTAAATGTCGACGAAGAGAATGTAGAAGAGCGGCTGGAACGCGACGCAAGTGACTCGGGATTTGAACGACTGACTGGCATAGAGATAACAAATAGAGCAATGGGAGTATGATACACGAAACTTGCAGCACGTAGACGGATTGCTTCAATAATTGGAAGAAATAAAATGACGATGTACATCTGGCAGAAAACTCATATTAAGGAAAGTATAATTTAGAATAAAGAAAAGGTGTTTCCAAAGCAAGAAGCAAAAACGAATGACTGGACTATTGTTTTTGTTTACTGTTCTTTATTTTAGTGATTTAGACGCAGGACAAAGGTTTCTGCTGTACTGTACATATGTATGTATGTACAATTTTAAAAGTTATACATATAATAGTTTTTGTACAGTAAAACAATTATGTCAAAATATTTTCTTTTAGTGTTTGCACCTCATTTTTAGTGTTTTTTCGGGTTATCCCCTATTTTTGCTATCCACGACGCCCTTGCCACCCAATCCCGTGGACAATCTGGGCTTTACTGAATAAGTTTTGCGTAGAAACTTCTTGGTGCATGGGTCAGAACGCATAAAGTTCGATTGTCTGCCTGAATCAAGGAGGACGCGAATTTTGTGAAAATTTCGAGGAGTCAAAAATTTTACAATTTACAGCAGGGAAAAGAATTTCAACTGCATCGCACATAAGACAGATACATTGGGTGTAGCAACAGCAAAACTTTGTGGTGTCAAGGCTGTGGGAGGTGATTGCACACCATTTGAGACGACAATAGAACTCACATGAAGCAACGGATGGTATTTTGAGGTGCATGCTCTGCAAGTGAACTTGGGCATACATTGCGATTTTGCATGTCCCCTACTTAGACAATTGAAGCTAACGTTCAATGCCTTGACCTTAGCTCATCTCTCTTCGTTTTAAGAAAATAGATACATCTCGCTAGGTAGTGATCGTTTTTACAGAGTGCGCACGAAGGGATGTTGGTAATAAAGGATTTTGACTGAATCTTTGATTTTTTCAAGACAACCTTAACATGTTTTGATTCTAGTTTGATTCTAGTAAATTCGCTTGATTGGTGATGCTTTAAACTCTGTCAAGGTTGAAAAATACGACTTGGACTTGTTGCGAAAAGTTTCACATTGACGGGCAGTGGTTATATTTAATTTGCACAAAACTATTGTATAATGAAAGTTTCAAATAAATGCGATAGCGTGGCGCGTGACTGAAACGCCGTGACAAGTTTAAATATTGATAATCTTTCGAAGGTTAGACACAGACTCTTTAGTCAATGATTCAAATTCCAATATGGAGTTTAGATGATTTTGTAATAACTTGGGTTGATCGTACCTTGAAGTTAATACTAATACTTGGAGTGCTATTTGATAATTATTGGCAGAAAAGTCCAAGGATTTGATTACTTCGGCAGCTACCTTGATCAAACTACCTTTTCAATAATGCATCTTTTGAATTTCTGTTAAGTCGGAATTATTACGAATTAGACTCTAGCCACGCCTCAATATTGTCACCACTGAATGGCGAGATGTTGATTTTATTTTCGGTAACTAGAAAGCAAGGGATTGTTGATATAAATGCGTACTTTGATTTGAACACTTGCTCTATTACTATTTAATGACTGGTAATCCAAATGGCTGAAATATTAAATTTTAATATATCTAAATCTTATTTTCACTATACAAAACAGACTCATCGTCCGACATACGACGGCACTGCCCTGAATTCTCTATTAAAAGGAATTTTTCATGCAGCATATCAAAGTACTCACTAACTATACAAAGGACAAAAAATAACCATTAATTACTACCTATCTCAGTTGCACAAAGACTTTCATAACCTCCTAGAATGAACAGCTAATTTCCACATCAATGTTACAAAATTGACACCTCACGTGGCTGTACTGCTTATAAGAAAATACATTTTCTTATTCTCGTAATTGAATTTTTATTTATTCAATATGAAAGAAGTCGACCATATCCATACAGAAAAGATTGTTAATTACTATTCTCCTTACGATATTTACTGACTCAAAGAACATCTGATGAGGCAACCATTTTTAAATTTCAAGCATTAGCTTTAAGTTTTACCATTTATTTTCTTTCAGAGGCGTTAATTTAAATTCAATTAACGTGTAGCCTCACTACATATTTTCAACCATCGCAATTCATAATTTCCATATTTCTAAAGACATGGTTAATTTTTTCTACCAACAGATGCATTTTCCGATTAGAACATCTCCCATGAACATTCGTTACCTATAACAACACCTGTAAATATATAATGAAGACGTCATCACGCCTGAAAAGTAGCCAGTACAGTGACCAAACCCATGTAATAATGATTGCGTATTCTGTGATATCGATCCAATGATAATTTATTTATTTAGCTATTCTGTGTTGTACAGTGCAGTATTTTGAATGTACTTCACTATCCAAAATTATATACAAAGATGAAATACTTTCTTTTGAAATGTCATTTGCTTTATTCGGATGCTACTACGGAAACAAAGTAATTACAAAAGTATTAGTGAAGAATAGGTGATTATGTTCGTCACGTTAAGAAACTGAAAGAAGCGTTTAGTCCACAACTTGTCTCCGTTATCTAAATATTAGTTCACACCGTTGCTCAGCGTCACGCTTCCTGGTTTATATAAGAATGAAGCTGCCTCTTTGATAATATTCCGTTAAATGCATGGCATGGATGTTAAGCACACGAAAAAATGTTTTATAAACTGATTCATCAACTGTATTTACGCAGTTCCATCCACATTAAAAGAGATCTAGTGTTTTATTCTGATATAAATTCTGTCGTTTAAGCGCAAATGTAAATATAAATTCGTAAATAATTGCAAATACAACTTGTTAGTATTTGTTTTTACTTTAAATTTTTCTCAAAAGTCAATTACACAAACAGTACAGACTGTATAAACAAAAGTGATTAAATATTAAAGCTAAATCGTAATGGTTAGTTACCTACTAAGCGAATTTGTCCAGAATTTTGCTGAGATTTATAGCAGAACACGGGAATAAAATTCTGTAACAAAACTCTATTTGCAATAACAACAGTTCTTTATTTTCAAACTGATTATACAAACATTTTCAATAACTCGTAATTACAATGGAATTTGCTAAAAGCTTTCTCAACCATTTATTTCCAGCTAATCGTTAACAATACAATTACTATTTTCTTAAACAATGTTATCTTCTAAACTACTATCGACCGACACACTATAATTAACTACCCAAGCACTAATTAGTAATATACATAATCACTACATTAATTCATATCACATAGAGTAATTTATATGGACAGTAATGTATATAAATTCCTTCAAAGCTTTAAATTAGAACATATTATAATCAAGGCTTCAATCTGAACTGAACTCGAATATCTACAACGGCAATTTATATACATATTCACAACCTCTAGACTATTCTAAAACGCGCCACAAATTGAACAAATAACATTCTCGAGATTACCCATAGTAATCTAAATAACTCTTAAATGCAAAACCTTTGTACCTATCAATCAAACCTTCTGAAAGATGAGGTGTTGTCAGGACCTATGAATCATCTTTTTGTGTACAAACACCTCACTTACGATCCAATGTAATTATTCTGCTCAACGGCAGACCGATCGGTGTTACAATTCTAAAGACAGAAATGCATAAGCGGCATACTATTTTTGGAAGAAAATGATAATCAACGTTGCCCTATGATATGTATGATTAGAAAATTTTACGTCACCCGTTTGATTAAAAGTGATTACTGCATAATAAAATCAAAAATTGCGCCTAAGATTGAAATAAGGCATAACATTGCTTTACGATCGCTACAGATAACCTTTTTACAGTTCGAAAGCGCTCAACGGCTGATGATCCACTATGCCGAGGGATGTCGTTTATCTTTCTGTGGCATGGGTTTACCACTACATTCCACGGAGTATAACAAGTGAGTTTGTAGTAAACAAAGAAAAGTCGGGTGCAGAAATTAAGGCCAAAGCTCTACGTCGCTGTAAATGTATTCGTGACAATTTATTCAAATTTTAATGGAGCTCTGGCACGTGAAGTTACATAAACATCCAATAATCGACGGTGCGTACTTTTGTGAGCTTCTAAATAAAGCAAAACTTGTATGTCGGCAAACACAACATACCTTTTCACTCTAAAAAAATCATTCGTCAGCAGGATAACTCCAAGCGTCATGTCGCTATGCAAACATGTGTAGCTTTGTTTTGGGCAGTAATGAAGCACCTTCCTTGCAGTTCGGTCGTGCAACGCTGTTATTCTCAAATGTTTGATATCCTGAAAGAGAAACTACAGCTTCGACTATAACACAGATCTACAGATGTTTACGCGTCCTATACCTTTTGCCAACGAAGACAAAGTGTTACCACGTCTTCAGAAGAATGTGAATGAAATCAAGAGATTAAAATACTCAATATTTACAAATAAAAACACACTAAATCCTCATTTAAAACTTTTTCTCTCGAATTTCCCCACTTCTCATAAAGAAATAATGTTTTTAACTTTAAACAACTCCAGGCACGTTATGCACAAACTTTTTTCTCCTCAAATGTAACAGTTTTAGTGAGCGTTCAGGAATTGGAAAGAAATTTTCACCAAGTATAAATAAAGTCCACTCTAGTGTCACGTTCCTTGATCCAATTAATCAATAGTTAAATAATAATAATAGTTAAATAGTCACTTCTCTGATCTCAGATTTAACTATCTTGCTATTGACTTTGAATGGCTTTGAATAGTACAAAAACTCTCCATAGTGTGCCCGAATGAATGTTGGTTACTAGCACTGAACAACGAGTTGTAATTTTCTTGTTTTCTAATGTGTGATGGACGTTTCTTATAGGATTTTTCCCGCTAATTACAAATCTCTCAACAGAATTTTTCTATCACCCTTCAGTCAAAAGTATTTCATATTTGTTATACTGCAACGTTTTATTATGTATGGTTTACATTTGCATACCACGCCACTATCGAATCTCAAAATTTTGCATGTGATCTTCGTTAGTAGGTTGCCTCTGGAGCATTTCTGATTATGTTCCAACAATAATCTGTGACCATTGAGGGGCTCGACTCCTCTTGGTATCGGTTTTGACACTACATAATGTCTTGTTAAAACCTTTCATTATGTTCATCACTCACAACCCTAGTGGCTCCCAAGCGGCTCCGTGACGTAGTTGATATGCATTTGACTACTATGCCCAAGGTCCCGGGTTTGAATCTCGTCACGGTTCGCTTGAAAAATGTTGGACGAGCATTTTCACAAAAATACGCCCTAGTTCGGATGAGAGGTATAATAAAGGTCCCGTGTGTGAGTGTTGTCACGCACGTTAAAGATCCCTACCTTGCTTAGAACTTCAAGGATTCGGCAAAAATCAAAATTTTCTATGTAAAAAAAATCACTTGCTAGCCAATATAGCACCTTCGAGTGGAGCATTGGAAAAATCAAATGTAAGAGAAAAAAGCCCAAATACAAATGGAAAAATATATCTTCAAAGACATGTTACAACCCATATCGATGTATGTGAAAATTAAAAGATTCACAATTTGTTCGTAATTTTTTGTCTTTGTATTTATCTGTGGCAAAATAGGAGAAATAGAAGGGCATAATACGTCCTAAGGCATTTTTGGGGAATAGTATGGGATATGTTACAAGCAGAGATATGAAAAAGGAGGCAGATGTAGACCTAGATCAGATAGTGATAGAAGCAGACTGTGCAAATTTCAGGGAAATGTGTAGGTTAGTTCAGAATAGGATACAATGATGGTACGCGTCTAACTAGTTCCAGGATTGAAGATGTAATAATGATGATGTATTTATCAAGAAATGAAGACACCTCCTTAAATGATACCCATGCAACAGTCTCAATCTCAGTCACTTTTGGATCAAATACATTATCCTTTGTAATGTGACGAATTTGCCAATAAAAATTCCTTTTTTTATTTTTACCTCACTCAGGAAACTTCTGTCTCAGATATTGGAATCTTTCACCATTTTTATTTAAAGCTTTGACAAGGTTTATCATCAGTCCCAGTTTTATGTGCAGAGGTGGTAGAAAATCTTTCTTTGTATTAACCAGAGGAGGATTTCTAACATTTTGTTCTCTCTAGCCACAAGGTGTTCTCTTACTTTCCAGTCTTTTACAAAGTAGTGTTTATCCTTTGCTCTACTGTCCCATTCGCAGTGAAAACAGCAGTACTTAGTGTAACTCAATTGCATTCACAACAAAAGTGTTATGACTGTTAAACCTTTGCTGTATACTTTTTAACAATACTAATAACAATGTCCTTTGAAGGCCCCACTTGAAAATTGAAGGTAACAAAATAGATATGTTTAATATATGTATTTATTGATATAATTATGGTATAAAAACATAAAATTAAATTTTTTCTCTTTACAAAAAAAATAAATACATCAAGATTCTAAACAATTGAACATACTCCTCATTCGCCACAATCCAAGCAATGTACAGTTTTCGTCTCTATTATTTCCATTCTATGATCTTTGCAGATGAACATTCGTCATTTTTCACAAAGAACATTCATTTCTCTGTCGCAAGATCTTGGACAAAGTCTGCATCTTTCTCGTTTCCCAGTCGCACGTGCTGTATGTGCTGCTTCTTGAGTCTGAACTGTATTTACATCAACTCCGCAGGCCTGGATAGCTTTCAAAATATTTGTTTTTTTTAACTTATGGTATGCGAAGTTTAATATTTTGAGCAGCTAAGTCTTTACCCAAAATCTAGAGAAAAGTTCGTTGTCTGCATACAAGGTTCTCGTTCCAATCAGGATTTTTGTTATGTAAATTATGAAGACATTTAGAGCTGCAGTTCTAACATTTGCATAAAGAGTCTAAATGGCCTTCCTGCAGTTCGGCGAGCACAACTATATTCACAGATAAGTTTATCAGCATTATCAACACCACCTTTGGTGTTGTTATAATCCTCTATAGTGAAAAGCTTTTGTTACTCTCTATTTTATATGAAAGAATCATTATGGTGAGAAAATATTACATGAACCATTTTTCTTCGATATGTACAATATAATTATCAGATCCTTTGTGAATACAAATTTCGACGAGTACACTGCTCTTCCTGCCAGTCTTTTCAGTTCTTCCGCTGTATCAGGTTTATTCTTCCTTTGCGTTCCGAGTAATGTAGTTTTCTTAGTGAGTAAAAATTCAGCTAAGGGTATAGACGTAAAAAAATTATCTGTAGTAACAGCGCATCCAGTATTGTAAAGAGGTCCCATAAGATCTTTCGCAACACAGGAACCTTGCTTCTTTTCCGGTCGATTGCCAGCGAGAATACCTGTATGCCTGTATACACTTAAAGATTATAAAAATAATGTTTTTACGTCCGTGAGTAGATTTCAGGTTCTTGGAGCGGCTTTTTAAAAAGACTTCTCCCAAAAACTCTTCTAACAAATTTTTATTAAACAAAAATTACAAGTAGAGATTAACAAATGGTTGCGTTATATTCATTAACGCTTTTAACAATCAAAATTACTTTCACTAATTAAATTAATTAAACTAAATTTAAGTAGCTTGAACAACCAACAATGTTAAAGTTGTGAAACTCGAGACCCCACTGGCTATCTTGGTCTCCTGAGAGTGTTTATGCTGTCCCTACCCCTCAAATTGCTTGTGGGAATTGCAGAGCTCGTGTCTGCTATTTTCTTTATTTATTTATACAATACAAAGCAACCATCTTAATTCTAACAATTTGTTTCTTACAGTATATTGTGACCTGCACGTGCAGTGTCAAGTTACGTCTGGAATGCAATGTATTCACATCCGTTCTCATGTCTGGTTTATGAACTTCCATTAACCTTTGTAATATGTCCTTCAATTATACGTTGTTGCATCTAACTTAAGTTTTAATGATTCTATTTAACTATACATATATATTGTTTTGGGGGGGATATGTAACTCGCGGCAATTCAAACTTTTATGCTGTATTTTACAGGTTTTGATTTCATGCATTGGCGAGAAGAACACTTTCCACGAAATTGCACAAGCTGCTCATCAACTGTAATTGTGTTGTGAGGCGAATAGGAATCTTTACATGTTTCGGCAAAGGCGCCCCGTACTTCTCCAATGGATGCTAATTTTTCTTTGTTCTCTTCGCGGTGGTCTTTTTGTATTATCATCGAAACAAATATTTGCGAATTGAGATGAATCGCTCGCAAAATTTTGAAACTGTGAAGATTGCTCTTCGTATTGACTCAGCATGGTCCACATTGCAGTTGTATCCTCTTTTCGACATCGTAAAATACCAGCTAAAATCAATATTCCAATAAATGCGTTCAATTCTACTAATTCAAGTGGCTTCGATAGCTTTGATTTACTACGATTTTTATCATTATATGCGTCGTGAACTCTTCATTTGTGGGAATACATATTTTTTTGTTTCATATCTTTTGTCACAAAAGGTTCAAAGATTTCTAGTATAGTTGCTGCTGAGTAAGCCGTTAGTCGGGGTTGTGTCACAATATTATGCATGGCACGTCGTCCTCGTCTCGAGCAAGTTGTTTGACAAAGCTTGCCAGATTTAGATGTATACCTATGACATCCGGTTTCTTCTTCTTCTTCCACCTCAAGGATGGTATCTTCAATAGGCACTTCGTCATCTCCTTGTTCTTCAATAAGCTCGAGATTATCTTCTACTTCTGATACTACATTATTGTCGATATTATAACTAGAACCATCAATACTGCCATTTTCGTCACTTTCACTGTCCCAGAGGCCTAACTCAATACGCAACACTTCTTCAATATCCTTCTTAGTAAGTGGATGATGTTTGTCATTTGTAAGTTTTAGTTTTGACATCGTTCGTCTCTAAAACTATTGCTAAATAGGAAAATGAACACTAAAATGAAATCGCTCATAGTACTTACTTGTAGTTACTCTGTTAATTGTATGCGCAAAAGAGAGGAAGGCAAGTGGCACGAATTCAGAACGTATTCTAACAAATCAACTGCCTGCAAAGCTAAACCATTGATAACAGAACCAGTGCCGTGTATGTGCCTATATAATGCGACTCTGCTAACGCAATGTGCGGCCGTAAAAACATGAAAAACGTGTTCGGTCGGCGTTATCTGCCGATTTATTGCATGAGAAACGAGTGCACACTAATTACGGTATGGGGTCTCCTGAAGCTCCCATTATGTTTATACGTAAAAACAAAATAACAGTAATGTTTTTAGAATAGACAAACTATCCACAATACTTGACGATGAAAAAAGAGAAAATGCATAAAATATGAAAAATTACAAAAAATTACTTACAAAGTTATGAAGGAAAAATACTTTCTGGGTTGTATAGGGCTCCACTCAGCATTTAAGGGTTAAATCGCCACATACGCTCCAATTCATGTTCAGTAAACTTCATTAAAATAATTTTCCTTCGTATGTACGTCTGGGCAATAGGAACAGAAGGGTACGAATTTCGATTGTAGAGGAGAACTCTTTTCAAGCTTAGAGTAGATGAATCAATAAATAGTCTCAAGTCATTAGTCTTGTATTGACATCCTAATGCATCCATTAGTCCAGGAACATCTACACCGTACACCAACAGATCACACGGAGTAAAAAAGTAAACAAAATCTCGTTCACATCTCCGATATGTGGATATAGGCGTGCAGTTCTCTAATAGATTCCAACCTTTCAACCTGACTCCCAACAGTTCAGTTTGTGCTTTTCAGCTCATCTTGTGAAAGTAAACATGTATCGAATGGGTGGGAACCAAGATCAGTGTCTTCTTCCATAAGTAACAATATTAACTTCTGCAGCATTCATATCATCGTAAGTGTATGTGATTCTGGACGTTTGGGGACAAATAAATTCTGGCTGTGAACAACTCGTCTGAAACTGATTGCAGATTTGGATACTGTACAGTATGTTTCGAGTTCAGTGAAATTCCAGATAGATTCGTCAAGCAAAAATAGCGATCTGTAACATGATCTTTAGGTTCTCTCCGCACCCTGGACACTGCAACAAGCATTGACTTACAGGTACCGTTGAGTCATTCTCTTAAAATTCACAGAGAACGTTGCGCAAATGATATATGGCGCCATGATTTATCTTGATCTTCCAGTTTGCACCCAAAATAAAGCTCATAAGCTTTTATGATTAACGTAGTTGTTCTTTTGTGAGATTTAATTGTAGAATCGCCACATGCGTAACAAAACATATCGGTTTGATGATTACACTTTCGCGGCATTCTATAAAGTCTATCAGCAACATATACTGTGCAGTAAAATATTACTTCTTTATTTATATTTTATATCTATTTACACGTTTAGGATATCAACTGCTGCTAATCCTGACCGTGGCACTTATATATCTTAAACCGGATGGCTTTCCAACGATTTCTAAAACCTTGGTCAGCCATTATGACGCTGTTTACATTCCAATGATGAGTCACCCGAGGGACATTCGTTACAATATGTTATACTATGTAAGTATCTTTAAGTAATATCTTAATACCTAAGAATGATATGCAAATTCTGAGTGCAGATTCGATTCCAACGATCAAAAGTACATCAAAGACGCTCATCAGACATTAGGAAGCAAAACCCGTGTTGTCTGCGTAATTGGTTTGATTTAACCCAGGTGGTGCAATATATTTAACTCCAAACAGTAATGCTTATAAAGAAAATTCAAAATTCGTTAAGTGTAAGATAAAATTCCTACACTGCTATTGTAGTTTATAATTGTTAAAATCAAGTTTTGTATTTACTGCTTTGGGTTTGTACGGAGATTATTATCTAATTTATACAAAATGTTCTCTATTTCTAATAACACAATTTGCAATACTCTGAATAGGCAGTAGCCACAACAAAGTTGTATTGATAAAAATTCCTAAGTTTTTCTAATAACCATCGAAATTGTATGATAATTCAATAATACTATAAAAATGTTTGACAAAAGATAAATTAAACTAAGTGGTACAACAAATGAAAGCCCAGCCGTTTTGTTCAGTTTTCGCTCTCCAAAAGTTTCATAATTTATACAATTACAAGTCATCTTTCTAAATGCAAATCAATACTTCAGCGAGTATTTAAAAAATGCCAAAGAAAACCCTGGAGAGATAATAAATCTTGTTGTGCATAGACAGTGAATGCTACAAATAGTCATACATATCAACAAACTAATATACAAAAATTGCTTTTATTATATTAGAATTACACTAGAATATAATTAGGCATTTGATTTTTTACGAACTAATTTGCAACACTAATTAAAACACATTTAAACCACTAAGAAGGTCAAAAAAACTTTTCAAATCGTATGGAGTTGCTGTGAAAGAGGTTTCGCCATAATTAAAGTCGTTCCATTTATTTTTATAGCAAACAGAGAAGTTTTTATACCGCACATATCTAACCAATATTAAACCCAACTAGAACAGCTCCATTTAAAGCTCAATTTCAGTATTTTCGTAAAAGCATGAGGCTGTAGTTATTTACTTAATAGAATATTATGAAAGTTCACCGTGCAAACACAAACATCGCGCTTTTAATTTCGGTCGAAAATAAAAGCAAAAAAAGACTTTAAGTAAACAGAAAGATCATAAATTAAAAAGCGAAAATAAATATACAATGAAGAGACTACGAGTAACAGCATATAAAAATACCAAAGAAAATTTGAAAAAAGCTGACTTATTTAGACATAGTCACACCACCAATGGTTTTCAATATAGAAGCTTTCATACTTCAGAGGTTGAAAACCATTACTTCGAGAACACACTTCGTAATGTGTTTCTACCGTCTGGCTCAGGGCAGAAACGAGGCTCATCAACTAGTCTAACAGTGAATTTCTATCAGTCTGTCGCACAAGTGCTTGTGCCTGATGAGACGAACCCAAAAAAGGCTGCTACTATTCGTAGTAATATATTCATTTCCTCCGTCATCAAAAAGCTTATTAGTAAAGCTATTTGCAAATTCATAACAAATAAAGACATTTATCTCAATTAAATTTCTCACAGTACAAATCAGAGAAACCTATACCAAGACAAGTCTCATACGTATTTATAAAACCTCTTTTCCTTCATCACCGCGACGATATTCGTCAAATACAGAAAATGCGATTCGTGTATCAAATTAAGTAAAGAGTGATATCGTATTTTGAGGTTAACTTAGAAACTATATATATATATATATATATATATATATATATATATATATATATATATGTATATATGCTGTGTTAATCGTGCACCACAGTTGGGCATGTCATAAAATGCTATGATATAACCTTTATATTCTCGCCGCACGAATTGGGCGCAATAAAATGCTGTGTTATTTTCGCCCCACGGCTTGGGCGTACATAAAATGCTGTGATATTCCCTTATATTAGGCCCTACGACTTGGGCAGACCATAAAATGCTGTGATACTTCACCAGCCCCTACGATGAGCGTCCTAAAGTGCTGTGTTATTTTCTTTATATTAATCAAGCACTTGTAAAAATGTTGTTAATTTATAAATCTCTTTGCCTTAACTAGCTGATTCAATTAAATAAAGCAATTCTACAATACACAGTATAATGATTAAATATTTACAACCTTTTTTTAAATATCTTCCCCTTTTTAAATTATTTACATGTCATATTTTGAGAAAATGAAGCCTGCAAACGAGCTTTTTATTGTATTTAGAGACCTTTTGAAACGTTTCAAGATGCCTATTGTCTTTCATAAATTTATCAAAGAAACCCCGGTTTTGTCGGCTCTTACATTTTTGAATTATTATTGAATTAAAACAGTTTACCGAAATAAATCATATCAAAGTATCTAACCTGGAGTGGTTCAGTAGCTTCTCTGCATCCCCAAGAGTTTTCGTGTCCAGTCTGAATGTTTTGAGTCGAATTTGAAAGTCGACATCCAACCAAAATACTATCCAAATCGTTATTAATGAGTTTATTCCAATAAAAGGTTTTTCATCTCCGTAATTAACGAAACAGTAAAAGAATATTGACCATGTCAGAGATTACCAAATTAATTTAACAGGCAGTAATCTCCAGAGTCTTCCTGACTCGTATCCAAAACTCGTACCTAAGAGCCCTGTTTTATTTATTTTTAAAAATTGTATAATTTCACTAAATCTGGTTTACTTACGTCTGTAGTAGAACGGCTTGCTTACACACTTTTTACACTCTTATAAGAATGATTTTCACTTTACTTTTATTTTACTGGTTGCGTGAATAATTTAGCACTTTTGAGTATAGTGACTGCCCAGTTTCAAATGTATACTAACTCGTTGCTCGATTGTCATCATATTTATAGTCCTTGTCCCTTTTGTTTTCTATTCGTTGATTTCACGTGTTGGGTGACACCACTTGTTTTATCTCTTATTTACTTCGGAAATTTTACCAATTGTGTAGTTCAATTACTTGGAAGAACGCTCAAGTTGTCACATAATTCATTCACATAACATCACATTTAATACAAAAATTCCAGAAACCTTCTTTCATCAAATCACGTATTATTGTTGTTTGCTTATTCTAATCTGAATGGAATAAATTTGGTGTTTGTTTATTTCCTAGTTAAATTGGATTTTTGAACAAATGTAATACTTTTCTATCACGTACGCTTTTCAAATAATACATAATTACTGCCTGCGTATATGATGATATATTAACGCACTTATTGAATATTTACCTAGCCAATTCATACAGGTTTTCACTTGATTTAATTTTGATGCAATTCGTTACATTTTAAAATTCTTATCTTTGCTCGTAGCTACTCTTGGATATGCGTTTAATCGCATGTACTGTTATATACAGTGTGCTCTCAACCAACAATATGTATAGTGACCTATTTACTCTTCTAATATCTGTAATTATGTGCTTTTGTTACTTAGGAGTTTCTTTTGGTTATTCTACGACCCCTATAACTTAACCTACCCCTAAATTAACCATATAATTACAGCAATATATATTGTATATATATATATATATATATATATATATATTGCTATGATAATTAGATTATTTAAGTTCATATAAGGTCACAAGGGGGGAATACCTCATGTAAATATCATAAAAACCACGAAAAACAAACATTTAAATCATACAATGTACATAATTCTCTCATTATGCAAAAGCAAATACAAATCATCTTGTATAAAATCAATAACAAGCTACAATCAATTAAAGAAAGCTAATTCCGTAATAACTTCACCACATTCATTAAAATAAATAATTGCGGAAGTAATCCAGTCATTTTTAAAACATTTAAACCATTTTTAAGCTTAAAAACAAATACACATTCAACATATTTGAAGAAAAATAATCGTGAAATGAAATTTCTTTCAATCTAAACGCAGTTGCGTAAAGAAGTCAATAACGCGTGTAATTTATACTAGTTTGTATAGGCAAACATCTAAAAGCAAACATTTTAGATAAAGTATAGATATTGGAGGCGACGGAATACGTGCAATTTACAACGTACACAAAATACCACTTGTTAAACAAGTCCCGCTTGCGTAAAAGTTGCATGTGTTTAAAATATTCTGTGTAAGAGGTCAACAAAAATTTGGTTGGTACGTAGAATTATGTTTAAGAAAAGGAATATTTCTTTCAACGTTCAACGAAACTATTCGTGGTACGATACAATTGTTTTTGCTGGCTTTAATTGCTACAAAAAGGAGTAAAAGGTTAGAATCTTCGTAAATAACTAATTCGATAGGATGAGTTATTTTAATTTTGATTTAAAAAGTTGTATAAAAAGTAAATGATATAAAAAGCAAGGCGCAGAGTTGTAAATTGTAATTTTATATAGTTCATTATATAATTTTTGTTGAATTTAGATTGTCTTATTCTGAGGTATTGAATGTTGTAGAGAAGTGAATAAAAATTCTCTGTGCGTGGTGTCACTGAGCTAGTCGAGGCATAAATATAATTGTGTTATTTTTAAATTATTTTAAAGGCTTAGAGAGGTGGGGATCAATAGGCATTTGATCGTTGAGCATCTGGCGAAGGACGATATCGTAGCAATATACTGCTGTGAAATGTAGCGTTTATGAAAATGAATTGAAATAAACCCTTCATGTTGAGTGTCAATAAAACTGGTGTGAATTATTGTCTGAACATATCAGTATTGTCCTGCTAGCTCAGATTAAATGAAACGAAGATCCAACATCAAATTTAGAATATCATCAAATATTCATTAATGAGCAATCCTTCAAATGATAGTAATTGCTATATCCACGAACATCTTTCCTTAACACACATTATCCAAAGAAATCACTTACGTACAAGCATTGAAATCTAAAATTGAAGAGTACATCTTAAGTATAAAAAATTTCATAACTACTAGATACTAATATAAGTAGAGTTTATACAATCTCTCTTTGTAATTAATATTTCCTAACCATTCCTTATACAAGTCACGCTATGTGCAAATTCTTAGAAATATCTATGGATATTTTAATAATTTTCTTACTCCCGTAAAAATAGAATAGGCGTAGCTGATCAGATACATCTAAAACCTTTCGTAATGGTCAAATTAAATCGGAATTCGACCTCAAATAACGTCTGAAATTATTCTTTTATAAGAAAACATCTATATGTCGAACTTTTATGCAATTTTAACCCTGCTTTAAATAAATAGAGCAAGCAAAATGCCCTTCAAAATATTTTAAACAGTTAACTTGCGTTTCACCATTAAATTATCCCGGAATTCATAAATTCTTCATTGTTCAAATTGTTGATTATATTTCCATGTCGTTCCATTTCGAAAAGTATTTTACCAATAAATGCATTGAAAATCCATGTCATTCCATTTTTATTTAAATTTCCAATATCATACAGAGATTTCTTTGATTTACCCATTAATTTGAGTTCATTATTTACTTCCAATCTGAGATGTTAATATTTAAATACAACTTCACTTTATACGTTCATCGTTATATGTGATAACTTAAAAATATATTGTTATGTCACATATTTTAACGTATACATGAAATTTATTTACTGATATAAGATTATTTGTAATTGATCGGCATGCACACAATTCACCCCTCATCGCCGTTCTAATTATTCCCCGCGTTTTATAATAAAAAGGTTTCTGTGTCATTAGCTTCTAGAAAATTCTATAAGTTTTTGGCCTAGGTGATTCACAAGCTGATGCAATTTCTCCGAAAATGGCTTCAATTGATACTTTGTTATCTGAATAGCTGTCAGTTTTGATTTATTAGATCGGAAATTACTTTATTATCATCTCTAATTGATATCTCTCCTGAATGACAGTTCAAATGCTTATCCGTAATAGCCTGTTATCGCGGGTTATCTTATCTAACTTATGGGATATTCTTCACAATCGCTGCAAGTTACATACCTTCTCACTTTTTCATCATGCCGGACGTGCGTTCAGGGCGCTGGATGAAAACCTGAAAACTAACACAACAATCTCACATTCATCTCAAAAAACAAAAACATTGAAACTCCAAATCATCTACATGCGAAGTGGGCCTGTATGATGCGTCATTTATTTACTTTATATACCAAAAATTATCATGAAATATTCACATAAAACATTTTGCAAATCGTAATATTTATGTACAAAACAAAAAAAAATATTCGTTACAAAATTCGTTCTTTCAAGGGTAACTATCGTAAGATTGCACCTTATTAAAACCAGCACCTTATTATAAAGGATGCGGCAGAAGAAACGCACGGTTTTGAGGCGTCTAGTACTTGGCAATGAAAATAGCAGGGATTGTCGTCCCTTATTGGTAGAAAGCTAAGTAGTAGCCAAGGCGCCGAAGACCTTGGAACATAGAGTGTTTGCCTTTGAAACTTATATTGAAACAAAGTCCGTATCGACAGTTCAACATCGTTTATGTGCATAGTTTAATGTGGACCTTCATGGAAACATCCCTAATCGCAACACAATACTGAGATAGGTCGAAGCGTTTACAGCAACTATACAGGAACCGTCATAAAGGAGAAACTACCTGGTAATCCCGCAACTGTGCGCATGCCTGAAAACGTTGAGTGAGAATGGCGGTTCTCAGAGCCCGAGTCGGTCTGCCCTAAGTCAAGCTTCAGCTTTAGGGATGTCAGATTGATCCGTACGTCGCATCCTACACAAGGATTTATAGTTGTTGCATCCCTCCTAGAAATTGATAGTTGAAAACTTGCATCAAAGGGATTTTGCACAGCAAAGATAATTTTAAGAGACAATGCTTGGTATTCTTGATGAGAATACGGTGCACTAATGATAAATGACAACGCATATTTCCTGTTAAATGGGACTGTGAATAAACAAAACTTCATTTGCTGGGCGCTAAAGAATCCACAACAGCTACATCAGACATTTCTCCACAGTTCTATATTGTAGTAAGTGGGTCTGACTGATATTTCACGTTTAAGTTTGACATCAACTCAGATAAATGAGAATGGATTAGAATATGGTTGTGGTGACTTAAAATGGAAAATAAACAATGAAAGCTCGCTTCAGTTAGAAGCTGCTAGAATTCAATCAACGCCGCAGAACAAAGAGACGAACAATACGTTTCAAGAAGAAACCCGAGTTTTTAAAGGTTATTATATACTTTAAATCTTTGTCATTTTATTTTAATGGATATAAATGTGGTGAAAATGTTCTAATTAATTTACCATATTAGTAGCTAGCAGTCACCTGGATTTATTTATTATCTTGATAGTTCTCATATTATGTAAAATTTTATGCAATTAAAGCCTAAAAAGAATAGCATCTCATTGCAAAATCCTCACAAGATTTTTGGATTACTAGGTTGCGTCCTATATTCCTTTTGGCATTCCGCACAAAACCTTTCGATTCCGAGTTCCTTAGTAACGTAAGGAGATTTATTTACTTTTTATTTTCAAACTTCTGAAATTTCTCGGACGTAGTGACAAGTTGTCCTGTTTGATAAAAAGAGGATATTATCCCTAATATGATAGCTATGAATAAAGGATAACGTTTCTTCAAGCATTCATAAAACCTTCCGAAACATAAGATTTTGCATTACCTTTCACACTTTCGTGATCTTCTAATCTCTCTTCGTTCAGAGAGGGGAAATACTATTTTTTCGGGAATGTTATCTGAATCAACAGGGATGTAGTATTCATCATCAACGATAGGCGTTGTTATCGAGATTATATTGTAAACGTTTCAACAACCTTGTTTTATGGAAAATTCCTTATTTGTACAATAGGTTAGTGCAGCTAATTTTAAATGCGTTTCTGGATTTTGGATACTGAACACTGCCAATCTGAGTATGGAGACTGTTTCCTTGATCGAAATTGATGGATTATACTTAAAGAGTGCATTCAAGCACTTTATTTTGTAACACATTCCTGTTACCTCAGATATGAACAAGATAGGAAAGGAAAAAATTAATTTTAAATGGACAGAATAAATGCGGATGTACCTTGTGTATTTAGATTTTCCGAATAGTTAATGTTAAATAAGTTTCTATAAAGGAAAATACTCAAACCACAAAGTCAGAGTAATTTCTTTTACAATACATGGTTGAACGTAACTCATGTCAATGACTTATTTAAAAACTGCAAATAAAAACAGATTTAAATGTTATGCACTACGAACCGAATTACAGACGCAAGTATACGCAATGACTATACACAGTTTTGAGTAAACATACACAAATGTAGCTATAGTTTAAATTGTAACCAGACAAGATCAAGGTAATTTTACTACAATATAATTAAATCACCTACAACAGCCGAGAAATAGATAAATTTCATAAACATAATATTATAGACGGCGTCACCATACATAATAATTCAAAAGGATGCAATGTTAATCGTTACAATGTAAGCACTGCGGAAAATATGCAAGCGTAAAATAGACTCGCGATAGTAGTAGTGCGATCAAACAAAGGAAAAATACGGTTTTTCACGTGATTAATTGTAAGCTCGATATGAATGACCCACGAAGGCGCAGCGAGACAAGAGCTGGACAATCGACCGAAAAGGAAAATTAACTAGTCGTGAACAATTGACCAGAACACATGTTAGGGTAATCGTCAATAGGAAGAGTTAAAAGAAATTCATTGGACTGTAACATCAGCCATAGGAATTCAAATGTGGTGCAATCCACAGACTAAATCAACAACGGCCCGACAAACAGAGAAAGAAATAGGCCAGATTGATCTCAAAATAAAATTGAAATTCAATTACCCGTAGTAGAGTGAACTCACACCTGGCTCGGTGAAGATCTTTATAAAATACACAGACGTAACGCTCAAGCTGTAAGATTTTACTAACTATTTTTTGTGGCGTTTGTAAATTAAGCTTGTTAAGATAGACATTGATGAAATTAAGAAGCGTCTGCTATATCGTATAGTATGAGGTTTATTCTATTATAAAAACTGGACCTAAAATTTTATGAAAAATTTTGCCGACTTAATGAAATAATTGTAGTTGGTTATTCTAGAACTATAATGAATCGAAATTTATGTACTTCAAAATTTATCTACGCCTTTTTACAACGATAATGTTATGACGCTTGTATTAAAATAGAATTAGGTGACGCAGTGAGAAAAAATTGTGTTTTCTTTGTTTGAAACAAAGTTATATTGGTTGTAACAGGAAATTCATCACACCAGGAGGTCGAAATAAATACGATCCACGACGGATACTCGTCTTTCAGAGGATCGTACCCTAGACCAGACAAGTTGGCGCCCATATTAAGACAGTATATAAAAACATTTCAAAATAAGGGTTTATGGTAACGCAGCTGTGTCAATTTTTAATATTTGTTTATCGTTTTAAACTATACCTTGGCAAAAGCCCATCCTAATTTAAACATTCTGATTAAGCGTAGATAAATTCCTTGATAGATTTGCATGTTCTTCTTCTCTTCTTTTCTTCCACGATCTGTTTGACGCTTTCTATGGTCTATTGCTTCGTGCTGATTGCAAAGGTGATATAGTGCTAGAGTACTGTGATCCGCGTGGTGTGTGTAATGTTGTGATGGTTAGCCTGGAGAGTGAGAATGAAAGGTATGTCTGTTTGTTGTATGTTCTTGTCGCAGGTTAGTTTATGGGGGAAAGGGGTTAGTAGGCAGTATTTTCTTAAGGAGGGCGTCGAGCTCCTTTCGGTAGTTTGATACTAAGAAGGTAATATTTGGGAGAAGGGTTTAGAGATATTCATTAACTGGTATTTTAAGGCGAGCTTGGAAGTGGACGGGAATACATAAGATGTGTAGGAGTTGCGGGTTTGGATAGCAGAGAGCACGGTCAGAATGTGAAAGGAGTGAGGTTAAAGGAATGTAATTTTGGCCGGTCAGAGAGTGGAGTTGCGCCGGTGCATAGAGGGATTTGTTGAGGAATGTTTGAAATGGACGAAAATATTCCGAAGGTGTGTCTGCCGGCGTTGAATAGGATCCAGTGTTCCTGCCAAGTTTTGATTGTAGAATTAGGTATTAGAGATTTGGTGTCTGTAAGGGGTTGGTTGTGGTAGTTGTTGTAGGTAAGGATTCTGTCGTGCAGGTAGACCGGGCGATGGAATTTTAGGTTGCGTAATTGGACAATGGGAGAATCTCAAGTGGCGGAATCAAAGGTAATGCGTATAGAGAGACTGTGAGGGGATACGAAGGGTCCCGAAATATAGCAGGAATGGCCAAATAATGGGATTTAGTGAATGTTGATCTGAAGCGGTAGTTAGAAAACCAGGAGTCTGCGGCGTATCTAATTATTGGTGGAGGATAATTGTACCGTTGAATTTGGATAATCTGACGGACGGGGAGGAACAAATAAAGGTTATTACGAATGATTTTTGTATTGGTGCGGAGTTTGGAAAGGTGAGTGTGGAATTTCAAACTGGTGTCGATGTGTAGATTTAGGGAAGTTGCAGAGAGACATCGTTGGGTAAGGGGTTTGGTAACAGTGTGGTAGTTGGTTTTCAGAGTGGCTGATCGGGAGTTCAGGTAGGATTTTATGATCTGGAACATGATAGATGAAAAGTTGGCTTGTTTGAATGACCACCAAAGTAGGTCAAAGGCGGAACGGAAGACTATGAAGGCTGCTAGTACGTAAATAATTACGTACTAGCAGTCTTCATAGACTTCTGTTCAGTTATAAAACTGGGACGATTTGGTCGTGGATATAAAGAAGTAGATGAATTACTGTGCACTGTGTCCTTTTCTGAAGCCATGCTGGTTTTGTGAGAGAAGTAAATCTTGTTGTATGTGGAATTCCTGTTTTTAAAGCATGATTGTTTCAAGAAGGTTGTATAAAGTGGGGAATAGGGCAATCGGATGGTATGATTTAGGATAGTCTGGTTGTTTATTAGGTTATAAAATAAAAGTGATGGACGCCGTTTCAGGCTTTTGGGGAACGTACAGGATGTTAGGCATTTCTTGAACAGAATGGAATGAATTCTTGTATGATTGATGATGATTTCTGTAAGATAAGGTCGTTCATTTAGTCTGAACCTGAGGCTTTATGCAGGTTTAATTGCTTTATCAGGGCATTTAAGGTAGTTAGGCCTATATCAGTGTCTAGGTCGATTACAAGGGACGTGAGGCAATAATCGATTAGGAGTTGCTGAGGATAGGGATGGGGCATCACTGGCAAAGAAGAAGATGGCAGCGTCCAGGAGGATGGAAGATGATAATTTGTGTGCAAGAGGAAGAAATTAGGATTTGCGGAGGTATGGATTTCACTAACCTACACTATAATTTCCAGGGGTCTGTGTATAGTTCTGTTAAAACTGAGAAGTGATCTTGTTTCTTGGCTGCATTTATCATTTCTTTATAGAATCTTCTTTTTTCCGAGTATTCGACTGATAATGTTGTTATCAGAGTAGTGTTTTGTGTAATTCTTCCCCTCTTTGCAATCAGTGCCTGTGTTTGAAAGGAATCCCTTTGCTGAGGAAGTTCTTTGCTTACACCACTGGACAGCTCTGGTGGACATGTAAATGTGCGGTATAGTTTTGTAGGCTGCAGGGTGTATGTTGTTAATTATGAGTGTGGCCAATGTGTCAAGATTAATATTGGCGTATGTAATTGAGGGAATTTTGGGAGTCAGTTTAGAAAGTGATTCAAGATAATGGTTACAGTTTGCGTGCCGAGTGTTATAGACGAGTGTTCTATGGGTGTCTTGGTGGATGATTTGGGTGTATGTCGAATGTGATAGTGTTGTGATCAGTGGTTTTATGGGTATAAGAGGTTGTCTGGGAGGTGATAAAATTTGTGGCTGTAGGAATGGTTAAAGTTAGGTCAATATTGAATTTATGGTAAGGATTCCAAGACGGAGGGGGATTTTAGTACGTTTAGGTGATGCTGATGGATCAAGTCTTCCAACATGGCTCCAGTTTCGTCATTGACTTCGTTAAACCACAGGGTCAATTTTGTGTTCGCATCGGCGCATATCAAAATAAGCTTAGTACAGATCTTCGTGATGATGTGGTCCAGCTTGTGTAAGTAAGTAGGTAGTAGGTAGTAGATGGAGGCAAGAAAGACGGTACTTGCTTGCCAGTGGGCTTCTACCACTGGTACCTGAGGAGTGGACGAAGCGATGAAAGCGGCGTCTATTGAGTGATTAGAGATTACTATTGATGTGGTTACGTTTGGATCAAAAGAATTCGGGCGTGCATAGGTGCGGGAGTTTGGCGGGAGATTGGGATTTTGTTGTGAATTAGATATAGTGCTTGGATAAGGGAGATTGATAGGTTGTTTTCTTTGATGCTGTGTCCGAGTTCTAAGGTTATGGAGCGGGAATGTTGTCAGGAATGTTGTAGATTGATTTATAGGTTACTAATTTTGAGAAGTTGATTGGGCGGGAGTGGCGAACGTTTTGGATAGGGTGTTTAATATCCATAATCAGTACGTAATTTAGTTATTTCTAGCGCTTGTTAGTAGACAAGACAGTGATGGCTGGTGGCAGAAAGGTCATAAGGGCGGTATGTACGAGACCAGTTTGTGCAGGCTGGAGCGCCTGTAAGTGGTTTACGGCAGTTGCAGATGTGTGGTCCGGTGCTGCGGTCGTAGGCTGTTTCGTATCGGTATACTTTCGCAGAGTGGTCAAAATCGCTGACCACTATAGCATCTAGTCACGGCAACCAGGTTCCTGTTCCTACAAGCCTTGTAATCAGTGAATACATGGATGTTGGTTATCAGAATGGGCTCTTTTAGGGGCAAAACGTTTAGGGTTAGGTTGTCGGTAGAGTAATTTTTTGAGCAGTGTATGGCGAGGAAGACTTCATTATCTATTGTCTATGTTTCGTCGTACATTAGTGTATAAATTTAGAGTGTTTAAATTAACGTAATTGATGAGAGCGACAGGGAATTTCAGATGAACTTTTTGAGTTAAGGCCAGGTTGCTTGACTCAAACCATCACGCTGAACCTGCCGCTTTCAATACACACTCATAACCTCACTTTCTTATTTTAATCTAAGTTAAGAGTGTTTTTACTTGATAGTTCGCTATCACTGAATGTATAACTGGTAGTATGCACTATATGCATATGCACTATTTAGTCTGAAAAACTGCTGACAACATAATATATTCTCATAAATGGTCTTTCGTTAGTAAGTGCGCAAATAAACTTTTATAAATAACCTTCGCGTAAAGCGGAATATTGACACAAATTGTACGTCTTTGTTATGTGATCGCACATAGATTTCATATCATTCTTCAAAGAGATTACGTTACATTTAAACAGTTGTTGCGTTCCGTTCCTGTAGTTAAAAATTGGCGTATAGTTAATTTAATACTTGATAATTCCATACTGTTCCCACGGTTATATGCGTGTAATAAAAAATCCGACAGCCTTCGGCCAATCGAAACGGTCACTTATTCATCATATTATAGAATCTTAATAAATATTCAGTTATAAAATTCAAGCAGTAAAATTTGTGATTGTTGTTATTAACAAATTTAAATATTTTGAATCTAACCTATTCTGATAACGTGGAAATATATGGGATTTTATTGTAATAAAGTGCGGAAATTTATTTTATTTTAGATATATTGAATGCTGGTATTTACTTATCAAAGACATTCGCTTCAAAAAAATTACTATAGCGTTTAAACTCTTGTATTTGGTGTTAAAACATTTGTTCTCAAAGATTGTAAGGTGTTTCCAAAAAGGTTAAATATATGTGTTTCGTCGAATAAGTTTTATTATCAAAGCATTTGTTTTCCACGAAAAGTTACAATGTTGTAACGTGTTTTCTATAAAGTCGATTACGAACAAAAATAATCGACTTTTATTGTCTCATACAGGAAATAGGTAACCTATGTTACACCTACCTCTGTGAATCTGAAAAGCTGCTGGAATTGTGGTGAGTTTGAGCATATACAGTCCAAATGTAAACAGGCTAACAAGGATGCAAAGAAGTTGGAAAACTAAGGGGGGCCGACAGGAAGGGCTGAAAGTCTACTTGCAAGGATTTTGCCCGAGAGACCATCAACCGCATCGCACGATCCAAGTATGCGGTCAGCCTTTACATATATCGAAAGTTTAACGCCAAGACTGTGAAGTTCTTGGTTGATACAGGAGCTACTAATACAATTGCTAAACCGGGTGTAGTGCGCCACAGTGATAATGTGTCACCTGCGACGATGCATCTTCGAACTGCGGTTGGTGAGGAAATTCAAACATACGGAATGCTAAATATAAAAATTGGAGTTGGGAGTAAAGTATTTGACCATCAGGTAGTAGTGGCAAACTTCGCCGAAAAAGTTATCTTGGGAATGGATATCTTGAAGAAGTGCGGATTCCACGTAAATATGTAATCGGATGTCTTGAGAGCAGGGAACGAGTAATTGATGTTTTGCGAAGCAGACGACGTGTCTGTGTGAGTTTGTCTGACGGACGACGTTATCCTACCTGGAAAGACAGAAAATGTGGGAAAGAAGTTTGCCAAAATGCGTTCCAAAAAGTAAGGCACCTATTGACAACAGCTCCTATCTTAAGTTATCGTCGGTCGGAAAGCAAACTCATCTTAGAAAAAGACCCTGGCAATACCGCATCGGAATATACTATCCCCGATGCAAGACGGGCAAGAAAGGCTCCTTGATTACTTTAGCAAGTTGCTCTCGAGACCGGAACCAAATTATTGCATAACTAGAAGAGAATTGTTGCATGTGGTGAAATCCGTAGAACACGGCGCCCTTTAGTGACTGTTACGTTTAGAAATTCTGTAGGGCAAATCGCCAGATGGATAGAAAGACTGCAGGAGTATGACTTCGACACGGAACACCGTGCTGGTAGCGGTCATGGTAATACGGATGCGTTTTCGAGACGATCTTTCCCCGAATATTGTAGCCATTGCTCACGGTTAGAAACAAGGTGTGCTCTACTTGGTCGAACTATGGTGATTAATGACGATTGGTTTCAATGAGGCAGTATAACGTGGAAAGCTCCTATGAGAGAGTGGTAATTACCGATCCATTCCCTGAGACCAACTCCGGGGATAGGTATATCTTGGTAGCCATGGACTATTGTACGAAGTGTACCAAGTTGTACCAAACCAAGGAGCTGCAACCGTTATTAATGTGCTGGTAAAGGAAAAGTTCTACCGTTTTGGAGTACTTAAGGAGTTGCACGCCGATAGGGCAGAAATTTTGAGTCAGACTTAATCCAAGAATTTTGCCGGATGCAGGGGATGACGAAGACTCAAACAACAACATTGCACCCGCAACCGGATGGTATGGTAGAGTGTATGAATCGCATCTTGGGCAAGTACCTTTGCAAGGTGCTCTTCCAATATCAGACAGACTGGAGCCAATTCATACATGTATTTATATTGGTCTATCAGTCTTCGGTTCATAAGAGCACTGGACAACACCTGCATGTACTATGTGGGAACACGAAATACGTCTACCATGCGATTTTGACTTTGAGAGATGACATTATGAGCGAAGACTACATCGAGAAGCTCAAACGCAAGATACACAACATCCATGGTGACGTTAGGAAATATATCCACATCGCAAGCAATCAAGTGCAGACTAGATATGACATCAGTGAGACGAACAAACAGTTTCGCTCGTGATGATGAGCAAGACCGAGCTACGATTGGTACATATCTCCATACAGAGGCACAGGTAAAGCGAGAATTGGAGTCACGGAACAGATACAAGGTGATCTATTCGATGTGCCATCGTTATACTCCCTGGCACGTTGCGTTGCGACATACCTTTATATGTCCTGAGGACTTCCTCGGGTACTTAAGAATAAATTTGGTGGTCCTAATCAAGTTCGATGACAACAACCAGAAGATGGAAAGACCATGCGGTAAAGGTACCAACAACGGAGCATCAACTGCTTGATGGCTAAGCAACAGCCCTCAGATAAACCTAATTTCCAGGATTTGTGGAATGCGCTAGTGGAGCTCAAGGGTCAAATGATCGGTTGTGTGCTCGATAAATGGACTGGAGGGTGGTACGAAATATGCTAGAAGTACTGTTCCAGAATACCGGGTCCAGATTTTGTTGTGTGGTTACAATCCAAATAGTATGAAGCCTTGTAAGAAAATTGTAGATTACTACTTCTATCAACTTGGGAACTGTAGAAATGGTTTCGGCTGTACTTGCCGCCACAAGGTGTTCCAACGACCGGGCCAGTGTTCTGAAATAAAACAGCTTTAAGGGGGTTGCAGTGTACCGCCTATCGGTCTATTCGTGACCAAAATAATACATCAGAATGTAAACGAAAGGTTTGAATATATAAAAGATGATTGACAGGTTCTGCCGTGCGAGATCTCCTCACTGGCAGGCACAAGACTTTCCATTTAAAAATTACAATAAGAAATCTTGAGAATATCATTTGCTTACTCTGGCTTGTAGATTAATCTAGAACAATTGCAATGTGTATAAATTTGCGGTCATAGTTGTTGTAAATCAGTTCTAATCGTAGCTTCTATTACAATAATAGTTCTGATCGGCTTTGATCACGATGCTCGTTCTGAAGTTAATTTCCGATTTGAAGCCTTGAAAGTCGTGATGTGATATAAATTAGTGCTACAAATACAGTACCCTATGTGATAAATTATTGTAGAGATCGATATAAATTTATTGTAGTGATAACATAAATTAATATTAATCATAGTGCATCAATATAAGTTCATTAAGTAGATTAGCATAGTAGTATTAAGAAAATAATACTTGTACAATTAGTGAAAGCCCTGAATATAAATCGTCGAGAGAGCTTTCAAAATTTTACTGTAACTACGAGTTGCTGAAAAGGCTTGTTAATCAGTTTGAAAATAAAGAACTGTTGTTATTGCAAATATAGTTCTCGTTACACTATATCTCCTGGCAACTTATTGATTTGAGTCAAACAAACTGGTTTGTATTTCTATAATGCAATAAATAGCCGTTCTTCTCATGTTTTCTTCCCAAAAAGGTTTATTCGTCTCCAACATGTCATGTAAACTACACGCGGAAATAACACTTTGCGATGGTTTCATTTTTATTGCGTTTTGTGACTATTATTATAAGAAAATCACATTAAATTTATCACATCTAGTAGATAACCATACAGATAATTTATAATAAAATTATTGTTATGTTTACAAAGTCGATTATATATTGTGGTTCAAAACAAAAACTGTCGCTCTGTTTAAAAAACAATATCCTTTAACGTAATCTTCACTAGAAACAGAATTCTTAATATAGTTCATCTCAACAGCAATGGAAAGTAAAGATATCAAAGTCAAATGTGCAGAAAATTTGTATAAATAACTAAGACATTTCGAAGTTTACCTTAGTTGAAATATCGACAGCACTGCGATGGCACTTTGAAGTTCAGATTTAAAGCAAGCAATAGATCGATCTACTAAACCTCTTTTACCAGCAGTAAAATCATTTTACAATGGCTGCCATTAATCTCCTGCGATTCTAATACAAAAGGAGCCAACTTCTCTAAACTTTTCATAATTTATACGAATCAAAGCACTCCTACTAAACGTAAATCAATATTTCAGTAATATTTCACAGGTCTCTGCTAAAGCTCGTCAGAAAGAAGCTTGTCGCATAAAGAAGAGAAAGTTTTACAAATAGCCCTATACATACACCGCCAACAAGCTGATCCAGAAAATATACGGGTGACGAAGAGATTACACTAGGGTTTAAACGACCAGAATTTCTTTATTCATCTAATTTTTCAGGATTACCCTAACATCAACAATTAAAAAGCGCTTAATCCAATTAATAAACTTCGTCCTTTGTAGGTCGTCGAGTTAGTTTTCTAAAATGTATGGTATCGATACAGAAGAGGTTTAGGGATAATTAAAGTTGTTTTGTCTGTCTTCCTAGTAAACAGAACTATTTTCCTTGCCAACAATAAACTAGAACAGTTCCATTTACAGCTTGATTTCCGTGTTTCAGTTAAAGCTAAAACCGCGTGAAATTTAAGTTATTCGCAATCCGTCGTATAAACAGAACGAAGACCAGACAAGCTTGTTAGTAGCAACTGGGAATTCTTTGAACCCGAAACCGACTTTGAACTACTATAGAGAAAACCCGCAACAAATCCAGGATGTGGAATTGAGATTTCTGCGGCTTGTCTCTTTGTCAACGGACGTCAAATAATTACCAAAAAGCAGAATGCTCTATGTCCGGGAAACCTCCCGCAATTTCGATCAGAAACGGGTGAAATATTCCAAACAAATCACACAAATAATGGTGTGTTTAAGCTTCGAAGATTGGAGAGCTTAGAATTCTGTAGTTAAGAAAAGATTGTACGGATATCTGGCTTTATTTATTAATAACGCAAATGCCGAAGTTAAATGATTCCGCACTTCAAAGAGAAAACAATTCATTTATTTTAGCATCTGTCAAAAAACTTTATAGTTTAAAAAAATTTGGAAAATTGCCACAACTAAGACAACTTGGATTGGGTGGATCGAATTGAGAAGCATGGCAAACGCCACACACAATTAAGCCTGCTATTGGGTCCATCGTACTGTCTTTCCCACCTTGAATTGGTCTATTATCACCCGTCCACCTGATCTTGCAGTGAATTTGAGGATGTCGGACCATGGAATGTCTCTGATTCTGTACTTATCAGGCCAAAAGTCCCCTAGCATAAATCCTCCAAGTCGGGCAAGTGCCAGACATGTGCACAGAATGTTCACCAACGTCCCGTCCTCCTGCTGGGAGCCGAGATAGGTGCGGTCGTCTGACAAATCCATCCTGTGCAGAGCTCGATCAGAATACCCACCAATAGTCATAGTTTTCGTTTCTACAAGCATATGGCAGGTTCTTTTAATTTAGTCATTGAAGAGCTAATAAACATTTTGGTCTGTTGGTAGCTTGTCGTACAAACCCATCGTCTTTATGACAGCAGTGGGTTGTTTGCCTTATCATGGTGAACGTCGCTGATGTCGATATAGAAACCGATGGTGCGGCCAACAAAACACTGAGCCGATCCTGGTTTAGTCACATCGTCTGCCTGTTCATTGCTATGGCCTAGTGCCACATTGAATGTAAGTGATTGAAGCGATTGTGATAATATATAAATAAAACTTTTCAGATCGGCAGTGGGCACTACCCTGCCATTTCCTTGATGTAAAGTCGGACAACGACCGGGGACTGCTGAAACAAAACGCAAGTTTTATGAAGGAGAGTTTAAAAATCCTCAGCGTCTATGACAAAAACACAGAGGCAAGGGCCTTCGGACCGCACCACTACTTTCAACTGTGGGAACAAGTGAAATTAACCTTACAAATTTTAAACGCAAGTAAACACTCGTTTGTGAAAGTGACACTTAGTGATTGTTAAGTTATGTGAAATGTCCTAAATAGAAAAAAAAGAGCTTCACAAAGAAGCACGTACAGCATGTACACCACCGGTTATGTGAAAGGACTTAACGAAGAAGTGTAATAATAGAGATAAAGCCTAAACAAAACCCAAGACCGTCCCAAAAAAGACACAGGCCGAATAGCAGCATAGAGACCGAAAACACATAAACAACAGAAACATCAACAACTATAACAACAGAAACAGAAAAAGGTAAATCACAAGACGAAGACCTAATAGAAACTGGTAACCAAAACTACAGAGGGTTCTTAACATTTATCGAAGCGGATCTCGACAACGTCAACCGAATCTGAAAAGCAAGTATGATAATGCTAAACGGCAAAATAGAATGGGCACTTGAACAAGCGCAACTAGTAGGAGAAACTAAAATAAAGACTTGGTAGAGAAACTAGACCAAAGTGGAGAACAACAACACAAACAAGTAGCACAGACAACTACTATGACATACGCGAACATGGCGGTAACACGAAGGTATAGAGCATAAGAAAAGTAAAAACAGTATCTTCGATCGTCGAAGGAACGCTAAGACGGAAAACGATACAACAGAGTTTCCTAAACGCTGTAAATCCCAAGACTGAACGAACAAAAATAATAGACATAAGAACAGCAGGAAAAGTACTGATAGTAGAGACAGAGAACGATACACAAGCAGATAAATTGCTTCAACACAAACCACTTAATACAATACTAACTTGCGAGAAACCCAGGAAACGACGACCATTAGTTATCTTGTACAACGTTCCTACAGTAACGACAGAGGCCGAGCTAACGGAAACTGTGTACGAACAAAACCTATAGACAGTCTGAGCAAACAGGAATTTGAGCAAAGCTTTAAATTAAGGTTCAAAACAGGACCAAAAGGGAAGGCTACACAACATCATGTAACTGAAGTAAGTCCAGAACTTAGAAAAATCTTAATTTCAAAACACAGGGTATATGTAGATTTTAGAGCAATATCGGTAAAAGATTACTTAGTGGTACCAAAGTGCATATAGTGCCAAGACTTGGGACATGTATCTAAATACTGTCAGCAGGAAAACCAAAACTGTGGACACTGCGGAACAGACCCACAACAAAATCCAATACACAAAAGGGCTACATGCCTAAAGAAAGATCAACGGGCGGAGTGCATACCTTGCAAAAAATTCAACAAAAGGTGCAGAAGACACATTAAGGACTGCCCAACGTTGAAAATGTTAACAGAAAGATTAATACTAAAAACGGACTTTGGACCATAAAACGATTTAAGAAACTAGGAGCGCAATAGAAAACAAAAACAACCAAAACACACAGAATGATAAGGACAGGAAAAAGCTAGAGCAAAAAAAACAAGAGAGGAAAGCTCCCTCGAAAATTAAAAGAAATGAGAAAAGAGCTCGTGATCACTGAATATGTATAAGAAAAGAGCAACGATACGTATATAAACCAACACAAACTGAAGACACGGCAGAACAAAGTGTAATAAAGAAATACGTAAACACTGCTGTAAACAGATGGAGACGAATTAAACCTAAAATAAAAACCAAAATCAATAATCTAAATACAGAGGCAGTCAAAAACGCAGAGTAAAAAACCCAAATACAGGGGGAATCTAACAAAATTGAAGAAACAACAAATACAACCAAATCAGCATTAAAACTAGAGAATGAAGAGACAGGGATCCCACCTCTTTCACAAAATGAAATAGATAAGGGGACACCCGAAAGTAGAAGACAAACAAAGAGAATACATAACATAGATCCCAAAAATATTTAGAATAACATTAAAATGAACATGCAATTGGCGACACTAGAAGATGAAAAATGCTAACAACGGTATTGAGAGGAATAATTAGGTACAAACACCCGGTAGGGAAAAGAATAAGTTTCAACATACCAGATGCGGTAGATCGTATCTAGCTTAAAAGGAAAAACCTACCAAGAGAAACAAAACGACTAAAAGCCTTATTGATAAAAATGTATAAAAGAAGAGAGGAAGAACTGGAGCTCGTGGAGGTCTACAGAAATTTTGTGACGGCACACTGAAAACTGTCATGGATTACAACAACCTCTGGCCTAATGTGTAGTGCATATAAGAATGACGTTTCTTCGATACATGTAGAGCAAATCAATGCGAATAACAGTAAGCTTGTAATCCATGAACTAAGAAAAGTGACAGAAGACTTGAAACTGAATATTATTCTTGCGAGAACCGTACTCGCTCAAAGGTAAAATACTGGGGATGCATGCGAACAGTAGAATTGTAAGCCAAGTAAAAAAAACCCACGGCGGCTACTATAATCTTTAATAAAAACCTGACAATAACAACAATACAAAACTACGGTAATAGTCATTATACCTGCATCTAGATAGCAAACAGGGCAATGGAAAGGTGGATAATGGCAACAATATATTGTCAATTTGCTGATGAGATCGAACCCTACCTAACACGGATAGAAAACATTGTGCAAGAATATAACAATTTGCCGGTGGTGGTAATGGCGGACGCCAATGCAAAGTCGCCACTTTGGTGCAGTAGAGAAACGGACATGATAGGGGATACACCCGAAAATTTAATAAATCAACTACAACTAACCACTGAAAATAAAAGCGGAAACCTGGAAACATAGTGCAAGGGCAGGGGCAAAATCCAATATTGATGTAACTTAAACCAACAAGAAGGCGCACCAAAACATAAAAACTGGAGAGTGAGCGAAAATACAAAACAGAGCGATCACAATTTGATCGTGTATATAATACGAAAGGACATCCTGAATTAGATGGGGTAGGAACAAACATTGGAAAAAGAACCCACTATGTAAGATTAATAGAAAGCTACAATCCACCAAAGGTTATACAACTAGAACCAGATATCAATCTCTATGAGAAGCAATTAACGAAAAGCATAATGGCAAAAATATACAAAAACGTGCCGAAACAAACATCAAATACCAATTCCAAGACCATATCGTGTACAGATGAATTGCCTAAACTACGAGCTAAAGTCCGCAAAATTAGAAAAGAGTATTAAAGATCATTAACACCACAAGAAAAACCTGTAATCTAAAAAGATATAAAAGAAAAAAAAGTCAAATGCAAAAAATCAAATCTTGGATCTAAAAAAGAAAAGCTGGGATGCCTTCGTGCAAAGGCATTTACAGACAGACAGCTGGGGAGTACCGTATATGATGGTTATAGAAAAGATAAGACCTCCTTCTGAAATTTACAGAACAAGAGATAAAAACTACAGTAACAAATATGAAAAATAAGAAAGCTCTGGGACCTGACAGAATACATGCTGAAATAATAAAGGCGTTAATGCCAAAGTTGCAGCAACTGTTTACCAGCTTCTGCAACGAATGCTTGCGAAAAAAGAAAATAGCAAAAGTCTGGAAGTAAGCCGAAGTAATAATAATAAGTAAGAGCAGAGATAAAAATCAAACCAATCCTAAACGCTATAGACCTATCTGCCTATTTAACTTGGTAAAAATACAGGAAAGATTGTTATGTAAAAGATTCCACGAACATCGGAAGCAAAAAGTACTCAACAATAACCAATACGGATTCAAGGTTGCTCAATCGAAGACGCGATTAACAAGACCTTGTCGATTGAAACAAGTAATAGGAAACTGGGCGTGAAATACAAGTAGATATCACAAGCGCATTTAATAACTTATGGTGGCCGGGCTATTTACACGACTTAAGACATAAACTGCCCAGCGACCCTATACTATAGTTTGAAAAACTGGATACAGGATAGATATGTACATCTTATAGGCGCAGAGACAATTAGTAAGCAAATAACAAACGGATGTCCCCAGGGATCGATCAGCGGACCGATCTTCTGGGACATAGTAATAGAACAACTCCTGGAAGTACTAGAATAGGCGGAGGAGGTGTTGTCCATTATGGCATACGCGGATGACATAGCCATCACCAGCAACTTGGACGTACGCTTAAAACAACCATAGAACTAATCAAAACTGGTGCACTTATAATAAGCTACAAATATTAAGAAATAAAAAAACATACATTGTAGTACAAGGAAATCCCACTGCACTACCAGGAAAATGACAAACAAATACTTAAGAATAACTTTGGACATTAAACTAACATAAAAGGAGCACATCAAAGCAGTAAGCGATAAATCAAAGGCAACAATGTACAAGATTGTACACTTGGCGCAGAACCTAAACAGAATACCATTAAGCAATGTGAGATTATACAAGTTCTATTCAAAAGTACCGTGAATTTTAAATTTCCACGGGCTACGTATATTCGATTTTCGATTTTTTTGTGGCATAAGGTTGGTACACATGTCTCTCACTTATGCTGACAAAGTCGGCCATTGTAAATGTTTAGTTAATTGTTGACAGCTATTTTGGTTGAACGTTTTTGGCTTGTTTTCGATTTTTACCTATTCCAAAAAATACATTAAAGAATCTATATAAAATTGTGTGTGAAAAGCAAAATTAAGTGCGCGAACGCATTCCGAATGTTGGCTGTGGCCTTGGATCAAAGCAACGTTTATCAGTGGTACAAAATGTTCTCAGAGGGCCGAGAAGATGTGAACAACGAAAAGCGTGCCGGACGCCCGAGCACATCAACAACGGGCGAAAACATTGTGAAGTGAAGAAAATAATATTGGCCAATCGTAGAATCACCGTTGGAGAAGTTGTTGAGGATCTAAACCAATGATTTGGACATGAGACGGGTCGCCGCGAAATTCGTGCCAAAATTGCTCACTTTCGAACAAAAACAGTGTCGCGTTAACATTGCTAAGGAGCTGTTGGACTCGGTCCGCGATGACCCAAATTTGCTCCAGAGGGTCATGACTGGTGACGAATCATGGGTTTAAGGTTATGACGTGCAAACCAAAGCTCAATCATCACAATGGAAGCGCTAAAGACGGCATCGAAGGTGATTTGAGGGTTGGGAAAAACATTGGCATAACAGTATTATATCCGAGGGAAATTACTTTGAAGGGGACAAAATAGATATTAATGAATAAATAAATACTTTTTGAAAAAACACAAAATTCGCGATACTTTTTGAACAGACATCCTACCTAAGCATTGTCTTCGCGGCCATGGTTTCGTATGCTGCGAATGTCTGGGGCATACAGAATATCCTTGGTTAGATCAGCAAACGTAGTAAACAAAACACAACAAGCAGTCTTAATAAGGCTGACCGGAGAGTACAGAATAACATCACTGGACGCCCTGGTAGTCTTATTGGGGATAACACCACTTGACCTGGAAATAAGAAGAAGAGACGCAATATACTGGTTTGAGGAAAGGAAACAAAGATAAAATCCGACAATCTATTGGAAAAGAATGTAATACAAAGAATGAAATCAAAAAACCATACATGAGATAGGGTAAAATCGATAAGACCAAACAACAACTAGAAGAAAGACATACCAAATAATACCAAACATCAAAGACAGACTAAATCTAAAACACTTCAGCCCATCACAGGAACTGATACAATACATAACGCGACATGGCCCATACCCGACGAATAAACTACGAATGAAAATAATAAACACAGACAGACCTCAATGCGGAGAAATGAGAAAGCCCTGAACATACAGTCTTAACCTGTACACACTGACAAAATAACAATAACGTCACCGTAAAGGATAACCTAATACAAAGAAGAACTGAACACACTTGTACATCAGTATTCTTGGAGCATAAAACAAGAATATACAACAGCTGCGATCAAACAGAAGTCCAACTTAACCAAGCAATGTCATATACATAATAATGTGAATAAACCAATAAGATTTAGAATTAGATTAGGAAATAAAATTAGGTTAGGAACCGTGTACGAGTAATCAGTATCCGTCAACCGAAGGCTGGTCTCGTGCACGGTTAGACTTAGGTAGAACACTGGATTCCCAGACTTCCAGCTGCCGATAGTCGGGAACTCGCTGGGAAGCACTTAGCTTAAGGGTGATGGGTAGTTGTAAAGGGTAAAGGAAGGTTTAGGACAATTGAAAAGATTATGGGAAAATATAGGGCATTGGAAGGCAACAGGGACACTTAAAGAAGGAGAAAATACCAGGCGTGAACCATTCGTGAATACCGACTTTCTGGCTGTCGATGATTGGGGATGCACGCATGGAGGTAGGGTGGTAGAACATTGGATTTCTAGATTGCCGGTTGCCGATTGTCAGAAATCTGATGGGAAGTAAGCAGGGAGTTGGGGATAACACAGTTTAGAGAAAGTTTTATGTAGAGCAAAAATGAAGTGAAAGGGAAGTCTTTGCAAATTAAAAAAAAGGGAACTAACAATAGTGGAATAAGAAAAATGTATTACTAACGTGGAAACAAATAATATAACTAAACTAGATACGGCGTGTACATGTCGTTATTGTAGTATATACACACCTAATAAGACGCATAACTGTACTAAATAGGATAACATGATCTGCTTTAGAGAGCAGATCATAGGTTAAGTTAGAGAAATGAAAAAAAAAAGTTCGTTGCTATGTACTCCTGAGTGCCCTTTGATCCAAACTAACTCAGGGGCGTTAGTGTTACAATCATGCAATGGCATTGTAGTACCATCCCTGAGAGTAGCTTTTGCTTATTTAGGCTCAGAAGAATTACTCTACTATCGCTCATAATACGTATAGTTTTATTTTGAATTCTTCGTTTCAAAATAGCGTCAGCGCCGTGTATGATGACTATAAAGACAGTTGTCAGTTTGCCAAATATGACACTTTCATGATGATCTAGGTGATCTGAAAAATGCCCGTCCCGGTACCTTCATTTGATTTGAAACCATCTGTGAAGATAGATCTCGGTTCGGGACGCAACTTCAGTGTACAGACAAACCCCGAAGCGCTTCCTCAAAATCGTTGAGAATGAGATCGAGTCCACCACCTCCCCTAGTACGTTGTGGTGTCTACTCCCGCCGCTCTAAGACAACTTATTACAATAAAAAAAAAAAAAATTCATGGTAGGTATGAGTGTGAGAAGGGTCGAATTAATATTGCAAACTACCAACATTAAAAAAAATGAGTAATGCAACTAAAGGCACTTTACATAAAAAAATTATTGCAAGAAATTTGAATTTGCTACCTTAATCTTAAATTAAAGTAATCGCGTCATACACGGATTCTCTACTTTCCGAAATCAGATAATTGTTGAAAATAAGAGACGAAACTTTGAGGCCTGTTACGTGTTAAGTGATTTAATCCGTAACATGCCTTGTCAATTATTGGATAACAAGTTTCTAACTTTTTATATTCATTAAATTTACTACGTTTTGTCTAAAAGTTAAAGAAATTCCATTTATTTCCTGAATCTGCGACAGTTTAGTGAATAAGTTACTAATTACTTTCATCATCATCTTCATAATTAGGTCTTCAGTCCTAGAACTGGTTGGACGCGAACCTACACATTTCCCTGAAATTCCATAGCCTACATCTTTCACTATTTGTGTGCAATAGTCTAATTGTAGGAATAAAATGTTTTAATATACATAAATACGCGAAGATGCCCTCTCGAGGATTTTTTTATCGCGCCGGAAAAATCAAGTGGAATTTTAGTGGATCACGAACTATATCTGCTGGGAATTACAGACGTAATTTCGGAAAAGGTAATTCAATAATGGCTACCATTTATCTCTTGCGATTCTAATACAAAAGATGCCAACTTCAATTAAGTAACAGCACTTTAACTTATCCATAATTTATACAAATCAGAGCACTCTTATCAAACAGAAATCAATATTTCAGTAATATTTCACGTTTTAGCTGAAGCTCGTAAGAAGAAAGCATTGTTGAATAAAGATGGGAGAGTTTTATAAATAGCTCTGTGTACTTATACCATCAACAAAGTAATCCATAAAATATAAAGCTGAGATGAAGGGTTGAACTAAGGTTTAACCGAACAGAAGTTATTCGTCTAATTTTTCAAGATAACTTTAACAGCAACAATTAAAACGCGTTTAATCCAATTAAGAAACTTCTTGCTTATGTAGGTCGCTGAGTTGGCTTCCTAAAGCTTCAGAAGAGGCTTCGGGATAATTAAAATTGTTTTGTCTGTCTTCCAAGTAAAGGTAGAAGTGTGTCTTGCCAATAATAATCTAGAGCAGCTCCATTTACAACTTGATTTCCGTGTTTCAGTAAAAGCTAAAACCGCCTGAAATTTAAGTTATTTGCAATCGGTCGTGTAAACAGAATGAAGATCAAACAAACTTGTTAGTAACAACCAAGGACTCAGAACGCGAAAACGACTGTGTGACTATAAAGAAAATCCCAACCAATCCAGAAACTGAAAATGAGATCTCCGTGGTCTGGCTCTTTGAAAACGGAAGTCAAATAATTATCAAAGTTGAAAGCCGAACGCTTCAGGTCAGGCTTCTGCACATATCAAAAACAGGTGATATGTAACAGATACACACGTAAAACAGTATTTAAAGTTGTAATCTTACTAGCTTTTAAAGTGTAGGTGTCCCACTTAAGAAAAATTGTATAAAGAACCATTTGACCTTTTGAAAAACTCCTCCATTCATAATGTAAATGTCAAAGCTTTGCGACTCTGTACTTAATAAAGAACGCAATTGCAAAATTATTTAACATCATTATAAGAGTTTTTAGCGTGCAAAAAATATACAATTAGGAATAGACTTGTAATAAAAGATGGGCATTCTTGGGCGGTTTAAGTTCGTGGAAATGAAAACTATGAATAACGTAACCAATAGAGCTCTCAAAAAAATTTATTATTTCAGTAAATTGATCCCCCAGCGCTAGACTAAAATAGAATTTAAATGAACAAAGAATGGCTTGTACATTCTCCAGGTTTCGGACAATTTGGGGCGTTAAATTTGTAATGTTTTTGGCTACATTTCGCCTTTAGATTAATTTATTTTCATATTTGGATCGTTTCCATCTATCTGATTCAGTTGTTAAGTTGTAGAGAGTTTAACTGTCACACTCTCTAAATTGTAATTTTTTATTTTGTATGCGCCTCTTGGAACGACAAGGGACGCAATTAGAATTTACCTGGAGTGCAGTAGGCAGTAAACCAGGGGTTGTAAGGTAGAGCATGGACTGTATAGAGTAAAAGGAATGAAACATAGATTTTGAATACAAAGTCACATAAATACTTAAAAGCACTTACCGAAGCACAACATCTGGAGCACTAACGCGGCACTTTTCAGTACTGTTTCTGGCCAGATGTAAATAGGAACGGAGTAAGGAAATGATTATGGTAGGAAGTAATATTGAGAATTAATGAAACACGTTCGCGTTCGCGGATGGTTGTTAATCGACTTTGTTAATTATGCTATTCCTTATCTAGTCTGGCTTGATAAAGCCACGTTGGGAGAGCGAAATGGCGCGAACATATTTGAATTATCGTATTACTTAATATCTTTTAAGGTCCTCTTACAAGATACACTTGCGCGTATTGTGGTTAAGTGATATTCAGGCGCTAAAATGCCTTATTATAAACATTTGGGTGTTGTTTTAAACATAGTGGTATGTGTCTTTTTACGTCTACGTCCATAATAAACGTTTTCGTGAAACTCATATTAATGAGCATTGTGTGTCCTCTTAGGACCTCGAGAAGATGTTCAAGTTTCTTTGGAAAGTGTGCAATTTGAAAATTGCCCCTAAAATTTAATAAAATGAGTTAGTTCTGTAATTGATCTCTTCGGTAATGATTCGTTAGAAATTTGCCTTTAATTATTAGTAATATACTTTATTTGCTAACATAGGAAGATAATAAACTAATTAGTTAATGTTAAAACAGCTGTTTAGTTGGAATCGCGTTTGAGATACACGTGGAACTTCAAGAATACGTCTGATAATTAAATGAGATATGAACATCATTCATCGATAAGAATGTGAGTTTGATCCTTCATCATTGCTCTTTGGTAAAGTAGCGTCAAAGTTTATCGTTTATTCCAATTAATAAAGTAAGCAAATTTTTATAACTGTTAACGTTTTGTTTATGATCTGAATGGTTACAAGTATGTTGGTGTGGATTTAATATCTCATCCCGTTAATGTAATGAATAAATTTAGGTAAATTTTCAATGTCTGGAAATTTCATACAGAATTGCCTACTAGTTATGTAATGAATAAGATTGTGAATTCTGGGAAAATTTCTTTTTGAACACAACGTTTGCATACAACGTAGAAACAGCTCTTAAAAAAACATTTTTGCATAAGTAAATTGTTTGCTTCAACAAATATTTGAGTTAAAAATACCCAAAATTGTTTTGAAATGCATATGTTTGAAATGACTACCCTTGTTACCGGGTTTATCCAAATGAAAAGTTAATTCAAATAGTTTATTAATGTTTCTAAGTCGACCTTAAATATTTCAAAATATTATTATCCATCTATAAAGTATTCAGATCTGAAAACTGATAGGACTCATAAAAATTATATATGTCTCATTTATGTTACTAATTAAATTGAATGAATGAACTCTGCAGTGTTTCACATCTAGACTGGACTTTTATGAATTGTTCTTGTATATATTTTTATTGAGACCTGCAATTGAAAATCAAAATTTTATTTTATTTGAAAAATAGAAATACTTCATTGTTTTACATAAAGTATTAAGTCGGTAGATTCTAATCCTTCAAATATTATTATTTATCTTTCATCACAAATAGTGATCCCGTTGTATTTACTAACGGTAACTTTGGTAACCGCTATTGTGCGTCCTTAGGGTGTTTGTCTTGTTCTCCCAAGCATAAGGGTTTCTACCTCTTCCCTTATGCATTGTTCTATCTTTATGTAGGAGTATTAGAGGTAGTGGCGCTCTCCCTTTTCCCATTCACTTGTTAGCTAACCATGTAAACAACAAACCTACGACCACTCTCGATGTCTGCTGCAGGGGACCTACCTAAGCTATGTCGTAGTTGGGCATTACCTTCTTCTAAAGCCGTTTACCATCTATCACCTAGGATCTCTGTTGTGGTAGGTAATGAGCTTATGATCTACCAGAGCAAAAGATAGAGGAACCTTTATGCCTAAAAAAGAAAAGACACACCACACGAAGATAGATGTTGCTTGCTCGAGGGCTCGTAACTTAATGGCGTCTTCTAACACCGCGCGCACTCCGCCATTCCCTCTGCGCACGCACGACTCGAGGACGACGGAAATTGACATTTTGATTAAAAAAATACGCGGGAATTACCTTATAAATTATAACTAAAACTAGGACATGCTACATGCCATTTTGGCATGTAACAAACTGTCCGGGAATAAGGTACGATATATCATCAGATAGAAGGTCAAGTGTATGGTCATATTACTGCCTATGTGTATTTCTCCATAAGAAACAGTTATTAGAATCCATTTGCGTTAGTCTACATCATGCCATTTTTGCCAAGTATTATCTATAACCAAATTAAGTTTCACAACATATAAGTAGCGCCTTGGTAATTCCGACTCCGCCTAAAATTTCCAAGCTAGCTAAAAATTCTAATTGTTCGTGCGCAACCCCCATTTCCAATCCGGAAATCGTTTAAATTTTAAATTCACTGGCCGTAAAAGGAAAAGAACTTGTAACAAACTTTGGCCCTAAATAATTACGTAATAGTGAATTTCCTAAACAAACCAGTATCCAATCTTAAATTCAGGTAGCAGAAATCCTTAACCTCTCGTAAGTTTTTGTTTCCTATTTGTATAACAGTTTTTGATTTATTTTCTCCCCTCCTTTGCATACTACTACTTTAGTTTTATTTTTGTTAATTTTCATACCGTGCCTCTTTGTTAGAACTGTTTCCATTTCATTAAGAGCTGGTTCTAGCTCTTCCTTGCTAGATGCTAATACCGTTATATGAAATAGGGGCAGCAGGAAAAGCAGACAGGAGAAGGAAGAATCCTTTTGGAACGTTATGCTTCAGATGTATAATGATGATAGCATGGACAGACAAAGTTAGTAACAAAGAGGTTATAGAAATAGTAGGGGAATAAAGATATGTGTAAAACAAAAAAATAGGAAGAATAGAAGGGCACGACACGTCTAAAGCATTTTTGGAGAATAGTACGGGCTATATCACATGTAGATATAGAAAAAAGAGAGACAGATGTAGATGTAGATTAGGCTACTGCACACTGATAGTGAAAGATGTGGGCTGTGGGAATTTAAGGGAAATGTGTAGGTTAGCTCAGAATAGGAAATAATGGAGGTACGCGTCTAACCAGTTCCAAGACTGAAGACTTAATGATGATGAGGAAATAGACAGCTCAGATAGGTAAAATCATCGACAATTCATTTAACAAATCTCATCCTAAAACGTTACTTTTACATGTACAAGGGTGGTTTGAAAAATCCACAAAATAGAGCACAGATGGCAGCATCAGTTCGAATAAAATATATGCAATTGATGGATACAACTATCTAGTGTGCAATTGTTAAATTTGGCATTATTCTGTCAAGTAGTATTAATATGGTGCTATATGAAGTAAATTTAGTTTTGTGAGTTTTTCAAAATGGATAAAACTAAAACGCGATCTGTTATTAAATATTTTGTAAAAAAGGGTTGGAAAGCAACAGAAATACCTAAAGATATGCAGGATACATTAGGAGACTCCGCTCCATCATTTACCACTGTGCACAAGTGGGTGACAAAATTTAATCGTGGTCGTGAGAGCCTAGAAGATGACCCGCGCAGCAGACGACCAAACATTGCCACCACGCCTGAAATCGTCCAAAAAGTTAATGATATGGTTACGCAGGAACGTCAATTAAAGGTTTCCGAAATTGCTAAGGATGCAGGTATCTCAGATGAAAGAGCATTTCATATCTTAACTGCGGAATTAGGTTTGAAAAAGCTTTCGACAAGATGGGTGCCGCGCATAATGACAATTGATCAAAATCTTCAGAGGAAGAGAATTTGCCAACAGAATGTAGACCGCCTCAACTCCAATAAAACCGATTTCGTCTGACGATTTGTTACGACAGATGGAACTTGGGTTCACTGAAACCAAGCAATAATCTAAACAATGAAGACATAGGGGTTCTCCACCACCAAAGAAAGCAATGTCCGTGAAGTCGGCTGGAAAAGTTATGGCATCCGTGTTTTGGGATGCTAAAGGTGTCCTACTAATTGACTATCTACCCAAGGACCAAACACAATAAACGGTGAATATTACGCTAAACTTCTAGGCCAACTGTATAAAAATATTTGTGAAAAAAGACCTGCATTACGTAAGAAGAAGATCATTTTCCATCAGAATAATGCACGTCCATACATAAGTGCAGTAACAATTCAAAAATTGAATGATCTGAAGTACGATCTGTAGCAACATCCACCTTTTTCACCTGATTTGGCTGCTTCTGACTTCCACCTATTTCCACGACTAAACGTTTTCCTTGGGAGAAAACGATTTTCCACGAACAAAGAAGTAAAAGCAGCTGTCGACGACTATTTTGGAGGCCTTTCGTGATAGCATAATGGGTTTCGAACATCGCTGGATGAAGTGTATTCAACTTGACGGAGATTATGTTGAAAAATAAACTATATTTTAAAAACAAATTTTTTCATTTTCCCCTTCGTTTCGCGAACTTTTCAAACCACCCTTGTACTTATAAATAGACTCATAATTTAGACAAAAATAGCACCACGCAACTTTAGAACTTCCCGCGCAAGCTAGATGGCGTTCTACAATTTTCTAGCTATAAAACCTTAGATTAAATCAGCAAACTTTACACTTAATTTCTGAATATATTATTAAAATACAAATGTCCTAATATTGTGTATCACAGGTTAGTACATTTTTCAATTTAAGTAGACCTTTAATGAAACTTGTCCATTAGTGCATTTTAATGCAGTCCCAACCCTTTTTTTAAAAAGCTCTTAACGCAAGTTTATTTTGTCGCAAAATTAATGGACCCAGATACAGAGATAAAAATTTAGTTTATGACGAATACATTGATGCAGTTTCCTATATTAATAAATTAAAGCTACATTTAATTAGTGGAAAAGAAATACTGATGACCGTATAAAGTAAAAGAATATTTGGCAAAAAAATTTCTATCGACATATTATATTTTGTTTTTGTTCCCTCTTGTTATAGATTTGAATTTTACGGTGAATTAGAATGAATTTTTAGAGAAATACACAGAAAAATAAAGATTAAAAATAATATGAAGCAATACGCTTGCAACGTACCTAGACGTAGCCGGAAGAAAAGTAAATACCAGGCTAACTACCAAGCGCGGAGAGTGGAGGGATTCGCTTACATACCAAAAAAAAAACACGTCGCCCACGATTATCTATTAACAATAAAAATAAATTAAAATTTCTTGGTTCACATGGACAAAGAAAAGTATTAAATTTAAGTTATATTGTAAAGGACAAATTTTATAATAGATCCACGAAGTGCGCATTTCGTAGCTAACATGTAATAAAACTCATTGGAAAAAAAGTAATGCTTAGATTTTCTCAATAGCAAGTGTGTTAAATTAAAGTATTCAATGTAGATTTTCTCAGTAGCACGTGTGTTAAATTAAAGAATTAAATGTAGGTTTTCTCCATAGCAAGTGTGTTAAATTAAAGTATTAAATGTAGACCAAGTTGTAGTAGGAATTAAAGAAATATAACCAGAAGCACTAGCGAAGCTAACTTTTAAACATGTATGGTGAACGGGTTCCACAACATTAACCGCTGATAAATAATAATCCTCGATGTGCATAAAAGAAAACGAGTCACATACCTCTATGCGTCGGGATGCTTATCTTGCAATCCCTCGGGGGTGCGTCAGCACAGCAACGCCAGGGTAGTCAGGATCCATTCGCCCTGCCACCGTAACTGCAGCAGCGGTCTACAGACAAAAGCAGTTGATCTACGTCAACGAACAGTTGGGCTTACATAAAGAAAGAACCCATTTGGCCTCCAGTTAAGAGCTAAAAAAAGAATCTGATTAGAATGGGTAAGCGCGGGAAACTCACCAATACACGCAAGATACCTGCTACTTGTCAAACAAAAAAATGTGCATAGCTCTTGAAGTACTGTGACGAATAATGTAGCTACAGATTCAAATTAAAAATTGGTTCAAATAACACGAGTTCGAAATGCAATCCTCGCGTTATCGAAGTGCGATTAGCAAACTGAAAAACACGCTATCAATTAATAGTCGGATCTATTATTTCGACAAGTTTTTAAATGGGAAACACAAAAGAAAGCAATTATACGTTATCGGAATGTTTAACAAGTTAACGGACACCTAAAACAAGGCATTGACTATTTAATTTATCGAATAAATTTTCGGTTTAAAAGCAAAGTGGATTTGAGTTAAAATTATGTTAAGCGGGCTTATACTGAACAGGTAAACTACATAGGGTATTATTGGAGAATTTAAGCATAGAAATGGAATTTATTTGAGCGGGTAATGACTTAACCAAGGGACAAAAGGGTATTTAATTTATGTAGAAAAATAAACGTAACACGCTGTTGGTTTAGTTTACACACGAAACTTAAATTATTTATGTTTTTTGTTATTAGCTACTAAATAGCATTTTAAGCAACATCTCGGCCGCAACACAACAGTAAAAATATTTTGAAATAATGTAATATATTTGGTGACTACGAGTGTAAAATTGGTACTAATCCAATTAAAAATGTATATCAATTTTTGTTTTTAATGCTACAGCTTTGAATTTCTAAGGCACTACGGCACATTTTGAGTTCAAGAAAAAACAGGAAAAAAATTTCGTACAACGTTAAACTACAAATAGCTTGGTACCGAAAGGGAAGTTGGATCCAACTAAATTGAATCTTTTCCATCATTTTGTGCTTGATGTAGGAAACTTGAGTCTTTGGTTGTGTTTTGGACACACAAACGAGGCACACAAAATTCTTGAGGAAAATCATCCCATTCAGTTTGGTGCTGAACCAACTAATTTAATGTGTTTAATAGTGGTCGTTAATATACGAGTCTAATTGTATTGCGAATTGTATGCGAAACAAAATACAACTTTAGAGCTTGTAGGGCCAACTTCAGGCACCTCACTGATTCACTGCCTGTGTTTCTAGAGCAGGAGCAGAGAGGCTGACAGTTGTGTCCATGTCCCCTATAAACAAGTATAATACTTTACATTGTCTAAACCAGACTGCATCCTGGAAACAGTTGCAGTTAATGTTAACGTTCTCTTAGAGGTAAAAACAATAAAATATTACCACTGTAAACTTTCTGAACTAGACAGGTGGTATTTGATAAAGCTTACGCCTTTGTATATTGGACGAAAAAGGAAGTGGTAATGGAAAGGCGTCAAATCCAAACGACGTTTGCTCAGCTTTCGATGCATCTTGCGAATAGGAATTAGAAATATATTCAATTGGCGAAACCCTATTTCACTTAGAAGTTATCTGGAAAATGCTATTGCAGAAAATACTTCCCTTAGAGAATAATATAAATCGCAAACCATTAATACGGGTAAAAATATTAACTAATTTATATTCAAAAAACAACGCTCTTGTCTGTATATAGCGAAAACCCATTTCTTTATCCAAATGATTTAGAAGAAACAGACAATTTGGAAGTCAGTGGCGCCAACAAGTTCAGCATGTTGATTTAAACAAGCTGTAATCTAGCATTAAACTTAGTATTTTACGCATAGTATGCGGTTTTTATCCTTGAATAAAGCTTTCTGACTACAAAGATTAGCTTTCAGTAAACTGAAAGATCGCAACAAAAGTAAAAACTCCATTCAAATTCAATTCTAAGCAATTCGATCACGCTTTATTGACCTTAAAATTTTTAGTAACTTTGTGATAAAGCATATATACAAAGTATACAAAAACAGTTCGTATGGACATTAATGTAAAGTTGAAGGTAAAATAAGCGATTTTGAAAGAAGTAGTAATCATGTTTTCGCATACGGAGGAGATGCCTTTTATATTTCAGAATTTGAGATCAAAAACAATTATTTATCAACAAAAGTGACTAGATTGTTTTTCAAAATATTCTCTACGTGGATCAGTACAATTTTGTATGCGTTTGAATGAATTTTCGAAGCAGTTCCTGCACTCCGATTGAGGCACCTTCAAAATATGCATTTTGAACGTATCAATAGCAGTAGTGTAAAACCATGTCTTCTGTGACCTCATTTCCACCAGCTTCCCTCATTTCCACACACATCTGGACCAAAATAGTTTTCTTCGACTAGCCATTTCATCTTTCGAGATAAATGTACCTTGTTTGGTATCAATTAATATTAGAATTTTCTCAGCTACCTGAATTTCTAGGAATTTTTAAGATAGCATCACCCCCAGGGAGCTACTCTCATTTTAAGATTTTTTGCTGGTAGCGATTTTTTGGCCGTCCGCATAAATTTTTTAACCATGCGACACATCAAATTTGTCTAGAATTTTACGCAGAATCCGAATCTACAAACAGATTTAAAATAGGACCACCCCTTACCGTTTTACACATATGCCCTCTGCGAGATAAATCTTTCTCCACATTTCCACCAACGAGATAAATGTACCTTGTTTGGTACCAATTAATATTAGATTTTTCTCAGCTACCTAGATCTCTTTAAATTTTTCAGATAGCATCATCCCCCAGGGACCTACCCTCATTTTAAGATTTTTTACCAGCAGCGATTTCTGACCGTCCTTATATTTTTTTAGCCATGCGATACATCAAATTAGTCTAGAATTTTACTCAGAATCCGAACCTGCAAACAGATTTAAAATCGGGGCAACCCCTTACCGTTTTACACATATACCCTCTAAATTATAACTTTCCTACAGCTCATACCGAAAAGAAAATCTAAAAACCATTTTTTAAAACTTTTTATTACAGACAATTTTTACTAATACAGTTTAAATTTTGTAAACCACATTTCTAAATACATATTCACAATTTTTATTCTTAACCTAGAACTCCTCACATCGGTTTATACTTATTAATATTTATTTCTAAATAGAGCACCTTTTCCAAAGACCAACCGAACCCACGTGTTTCAAATTCTGATTTTGTTCTCATGGTTTCGCTTAAAACCTCGTACATATGTTCCAGATTACTAGAAGATGTTATAACCATATTTTTTGTGTTAAAGGATTTCACATCGGTAGTCTCTTCTACCATTTTGGTGTAGACGCCGTAGAGTTCGCAATTAACTTTTATTGCTGTATGTTGTGTTCTTTTCATTAATTAATCGAATAAACCGCTCTTTCTGCTCCCAAAGAAACTCGGACACTCCATCGTTGACACTGGCGTTCTTTATGCGATAGCTAGCCATACGGTTGTTAAACGCAGTGCTAACCATTTCTACGCCATCGTCGCTAGTAGCGGTAACTGTTGCATTTTTATGTCTGTTGCTCCTCAAGTGTGCGGCATACGTAGTCTTTTCCATTTCGAAATCGCATACTTTACACATAATTCGTGGTTGTTTCGTACAAGGCCCTTTAACAGCTGGCGGAGCTGAACGTTTACGGCTTAATGACATACCGTGCTGTTTTTCCTTGTGTCGCAGTAAGTTGTCCATTCTCGTAAAAGCGATACCGCAAAACACACAGTTTAAGTACTTTGCTGTTGACGGATGTATAATAAGCTTAACCGTGGACGATGTTACACCACAACATTTGTTCTGGTGCCGTTTGAGAGCATTTTTCCAGGTATAGGAAGCACCGCAAGAGTTGCAATTAAAAATATTTTCGGAGGGCATTTTAGTACAAAACAAAATCAGCACTATAGGGCTTTGGTGAAACTTGTAAGCGAACTAACTTATAACTAAAAAGTTTACTCTTGCGTACCTGCTTTATGTTCCCTATAAAATGCAAACCGAAGGTTTCCGAAGACAGCTGAACGAAGCTAAGGATTCAGCGGGGAACTAAATGACGTCATCTTTTACCAATCCTTGCTGCTCGTCCAGTACATTTAGCACCAATGCATGCACCCGGTTCACATCGTCCATGCTGCGAATGCAGTCAGTAGAAACGCCGGAAACGTCTTCCATGTTATGCGGGTCAGCAATCGCATCGCGTGCATATTAAAAATCCAAAAAGGGTGGTAGCTCACGCACACAAATTGGCTGCAAGTCGTGCGGTAGAAGATGCAGTGCTACTATAAATAACAACTTAATAAAACACTTTAAACCTTTACTAAGGGAATACCAAACTTGTTGTCTACAGGATACTTACTAATAAAGCAATTTAATTTTAAATAATTTCTACGTCATATTTTCGGAAATGGCAGGCTTGAATATTTTCTAAATGAATCACCAAGCGAAAGTATATGCTTAGCGGCATTAAAATTAACCATTAGTTTCTCATTTTACGAGCGCGGCTAATTATAGATTAAAATTTAATTTGTTTTAAATAACGAAATTAAATACTTTACATAGAATTTGTGGTTGTTTCGTACAAGACCCTTTAACAGCTGGCGGAGCTGAATGTTTACGGATTAATCACATACCGTGCTGTTTTTCCTTGTGCTGTAGTAAGTTGTCCATTCTCGTAAAAGCGATACCGCAAGACCCACAGTTTAAGTACTTTGCTGCTGACGGATGTATAAGCTTAACCGTGGACGATGTTACACCACGACATTTGTTCTGGTGCCGTTGGAGAGCATTTTTCCAGGTATAGGAAGCACCACAAGAGTTGACATTGAGAATGACAAAAACATGTTACACGGTTGTGTCTTCTTGCTCCTTCGAATGTTTACTAGTAGTTCAACACATAATCTTCTGCAGCCTGTTCCATTGTTTGCGGTGAAAGCAAACTATTTTCGTATACGTTAACCGCACCTTCATAATTTGTCTGTCATTCATCATTTTAGGTCTTCAGTTTGCTCGCGTTGTTTTGCATCTTCAGCAAAACAACAATATATTCATCATCATTAGGTCTTCAGTCCTAGAACTGGTTAGACGCGTACCATCATTGTTCCCTATTCTGAACTAACCTACAGATTTCCCTGAAATATGCACAGTTTGCATCTATAACTGTCTGATCTAGGTCTACATCTACCTCTTTTTTCCTGTCTCTGCTTGTAATATATCACATACTACTCCCCAAAAATGCCTTAGAACGTATTCCGCCCTACTATTTCTCTTTCTCCCTAGATATCCTTGTTCCCCTACTATTTCTGTAACTTATTTGTTATTATCTTTGTCTGTCCATGCTATCGTCCTCATACATCTGAAGCACAGCATTTCAAAAGGCTGCTACCGTTTTTCTGTTTGCGTTTCAGACTGACCGTATTTCATAGGCATACTGTGCTGTACTCCACACATATGCTTTCAACAATTTTCTTCTTATTCTATGTTTGTTGTCTTTCCTCATAGGCGCTGTTCTTTCTTGTTAGATGCAGTTCGATCATTTTCTATTGTTTTACCGTTATATGCCCTATTTCTCCGACCTTCAATGGTTGTGAAAGGAGGTAAGCAGCCTGTAGCTGCCAAGTTCCCCCAACACTTAACCATTTGGCGATTTAATATATTTTCCAATTTATCTTTTCGCACAGTCAACATTAGTTGTAGGTATTTCGCAACCAACAACTAGTTGTTTATACTAATCATCAGATTTATCTGCGCTTATTTTTTCGTCATTAGGTTTTCCGTCTCAAAACTGGTTGGACACGTACCTGCACTTATTTGTATCCTGAGCTAGCCTACATAGTTCCCTGAAATTCTCACACAACATGTGTATTCAGCTAGTTTCCTTTCTATTGTTTTCTAATTTTATACCCTATTTTACCGAGATTCAGTGAAGGAGGTTAAGCAACCTGTGGCTACCAAAATCCCCCAACACTTAGACATTTGCCGAAATAATGGTTTTCCAGTAAATCCTTTCACACACTTAACATTATTCGAGAATATTGCCCAACCAATTCTTGTAGTTACTTATAATAATCATCATGTTTAAGCACAGTTATCTTTTCGTCATTAGTTTATCCATCTTGGGATTGGTTGGATGCGTACCTCCATTGATTTCTATTCTGGGCTAGCCTACACATCTCCCTGAAACCTCTACAGCCTACATCTTTTACTATCTGTGTGCAGTAGTCTAACCTAGGTCTACCTCTTCTTCTCTTTTTTCCTATCTCTGCTTCTAGTATATTCCGCACTATTCCCTCATGCCGTAGTATGTGGCCTATCATCTTATCTCTCCTATTTTTTACCGTTTTCCACATATTTCTTTCTTCCCCTACCATTTTAGTACCTCTTCGTTCTTAACTTTGTCTGTCCATGATATCTTCATCATACGCCTGTAGCACCACATTTCAAAAGCTTCTACCTTTTTCTTGTCCGCTTCTCCTACTGTCCAGGCTTCACAGCCGTACAGTGCTGTGCTCCACACATATGTTTTAAGCAATCTTTTCCTTGTTTCTATGTTTGTGGTCTTTGAGCACAGTAGTTGCTTTTTCTTGTTAAATGTAGCACGACCTTGTGCTAATCTTTGTTTTATATCTTTTGTGCTTTTCCCATCTTGCGTTATTTGGCTTCCTAGGTAGCAGAAATCCTTAACCTCTTGTAAGTTCGTGTTAAATACTTGTATTCTTGTTTTTGATTTATTTTCCCCACCTTTGCAAACTAGAACTTTAGTTTTAGTTTTGTTAATTTTCATACCGTATGTCTCTGTTAGAATCGTTTCCATTTCATTAAGAGCAGCTTCTAACTCTTCCTTGCTGGACGCTAATACCGCTATATCATCTGCAAATCTAAGCATATCAATTTTTTGTCCCTGCATAGTAATTCCAAATGTCTTCCTGCATTTGACAGTATTCATTGCCTCTTCTATGTACAAGTTAAAAAATTTGTCTGTAGTATTTATTAAACGCTTTTACGAGGGTTGCCTTTTATATTTCGGGATTGAGTTAAACTAGTACTGCCATTTGGCAACTGACGTTTCTATCGTAAACTTTCACATCTTTGATAATATACGTGCTCAGAAATATGTTACGTATTAAAAGGCACTCCACAAATTATTTTTAGTAAATAATTATTTTAAGGAATTTTTGTATAATTAACTTAGGTATATTACACATATTTGTATAATATAGTTAGGAAAATAGGCTCGTGTGAGCTATTTTTGTGTTTTCATTGTAATAGTTTTTTATGACGCGAGCAGGGAATGCTAATTATATTTCCCACGGCTCGAAATAGAGATATGCCGTTTTCGCGACCAATCAGGACGACGAACGAAGAATGGTGTGGTTTTAAGAGAAGTGAGCCGTCATATTCATTATTGAAGTGGCCCCCTTATGTTTAACTGCTTGTGTGGAGAGTACATTATAGACAATGTCGTGAAGTTTTATTTATCGATTTTCTTACCTAAGTTCATCATCCAACTTTGTGTAAGAAAAATAATTCTTCTATTTAGTTTTTATAATGCTTTTAAGTGTTACTTTTGTCTTCGAGTCCCATACTCCCCAATTAATTTGATGCAGTCGAGGCGGCGGCATACAATACCTAGCACAGTCAGATGTTGTAACCCGAAAATCTAGTGGCTAGTTATTTCCGTTTCTGGCATCGCAAAGATGCCTACGGTTTAAAAACCAAGAGGTGACTAAAGACACTTTTAAATATAAATTTTTCGTGTAATATAAACTCTCGTACAAAGTGACTCTTTATTTATCTTTTTGAAGCTTGGATGCGATTGTTACGCCACGTTTGGCTGCACAAGGAATTTATTTCAATAACTATCCCAAGTGACGTTTTCTTATAGAATTAAGTAGGTCATTACGCATTATAAATGTGGTTTAAGTTACTTGGGGAATAACTTATACTTTATTATTGTATTTTGCGGTTTAGACGTGTTCTCACGCTTCGCAGTGCTGTGCGTCATTGCTTCGACAAGTGAAAACGTGTAACGATAGGCGAGGTACTTACACGTTAGTGGAAATGAGCGCTATGATTTGAAACTACTCTGGGCTACCGTACTTAAAAGCTGAAATGATACTTCAATGCGTGTATTGCAGGAAAATTAATTTTGAATTCATACCTTCTCTTTATCTCTTAATAACTGTCTGTTCCCCGTTTTAATATTGAAGGTGATCAACAAACTTCACTGCATCTGCTGAATAGCACTGTGCACATACTACCCGAACGTACGTATTCGAGGAACACTACCTAAAAATTCGCGCGGCGATCGCCGTAATACAAGGATCCAGTATTTGGTTATATCACAACTTCATTATTTAAATGAATACTGAAGTTATTTTGTAGCGCTAATTATTATTCGTTTCGTATTGAAAAATCTGTGCAATATTACTACGCCTTCTGTACAACCACACGATGAATTATATTATCACTATACCTGTGTAATTAACAAGTAATAGAATTTGAGCTGTTTTTAGGATTGACAATATTTATTTTAACTTTAAAAGACACGAAACGAGTTTTTCACATGGATTTAAATAAAATGCTAAAACCGAATAAAAAAGTTAACAAAGAAACCAATCATTACTAGTGAAGCATCTTCAAAATACAGGCGCTTTCATTCATTCAATAATTGTAGTCACTATCTCATATATCAGCATTTAATTTAAAGCATTCATGATTCACATTTCACAATGCGTATAGCATGTATGTTGAATATTCTGTACCGTTTTTGTAGGGTATTGTTCGCGTTCTAAAGTTAACATTTGGCAAATCGTTATCTTTTGTTTAAAATTCACGTTATCGATTGTTTCCTGACGTTCTCGAGTATTCTCACTTAGTCACAGGAAGAGCTTCAGAATGTTGAAGGTGAAATGTGGTTTACGATCAACATGTAAAACTACCTTATTTCGATTCTTTTTAACAATTTCGAATTTATGCATAAATTTCAGAGTATTAAAATTCTTAGCGTAACTATGGAATATAAAAATTAGTACCTTAAATGTAAAGGAGAATCAAAATTCACAAGGATTGAAACTGATAGTGTTATTTTTGTAATTTGAAAACTATGGAGTCGCAAAGCAGCTTAAACACCGTTGGGATAGCTGGATTTTTTGCAAGAGTATACCGTCTAGACGTTGAACTTCGACATCCAACAGGTATTCGAAATACTTGATGGGTAGTCCTCTGAAAGTGTCCAACTTATGTTAAATATTAGAAATTATAGATCTTCACAGCTTCTTGGGTCTGTAAAAAAATTCTTGTTTGTTGAATTTTCACCAAATCTTGGTAAGTGTGTTTTATATTACACTCTACCAGACGTCGCTTTTATTTCACTTGTGGAAAACAGTTATTTAACGCTTAAGGGTAGTTTCCGTCGTATCAAACCTTTGAATATTGAAAATTACCAAATGAAATTTATAGTTTAAAGTTCAACACATGTAAAATAAAAATAGTAAGAAAATTTTATATCGACCTTTTATAAATACTTACATGTTTACTAAAATGTTCATTACGAAAGTGATTCATAGTTTGTCCATCTTAAGCTTCTGAATTTATATTTTTATAAAATAGTTTAACAAGAGATTACTTGTAGCGTTGAAAGTATTATTTTTAATAAAATCTATGAAAAGTATATACATCTTTTGAATCTTGTTCAGTATCAATTTTCTTATACACGATGTGCAAGATAAGCTGAATTCAAACATACCTAAATATAAAATTTTAGTGTATGTATAGTTTAAAGAACTGTTTTTCTTGTCAGTATCATAAATGAAATAATTTTGCGAGATACTTCAAAAAAAATCTTCAAGCTGTTAGATGTTAAAACATTCAATAACTGATGTTTAAATAACAGTAGTTACGAGATGTTCTAGCATACTAAACTATATTATAAAAAGTTTAATACACACATAAAAAAAGCTGTTTTACTAGATATTATGTTCTATCCCCTTGAATTTTGAATTAAAATCAATTATATAAATTACCGCTTTGATGTCTAATTTTTTCTTGAATATTTAATCTATAATTATGGTTTTTAAACTTTTATTGGCGAACTATAAGTAAGGTCAGAAATTTTTAAAAGTGATATCAATATTTGTAGAAGTAGTCCTACTTTATACAGAGTGGTGTATAGTTATTTGAGTAAAAGTTTAGAAGTTTGATGTAATAAGGATTTAGTACCTTTTTCAGGTTCAGTATCGTGTAATATTTGTTTTATTTTTAAATTTTAAGACGCAAGTTCTGGTCTCGTGTTTGCATTTCACTAAAATGTGTTTCTTTAAAGTATAACCTCCATATTCGTGATTATTGATTGTCATTGCGGTACAGGGTTCCTGCATCGACCCTAGGTTAGCTATTTGTTTTAACATGTTTTTTATCAATTTCGTTTTCTTCGCTATCCTCTGACCCCTCTAGTCATTACACAAACAAACGCTGAAGTAAAGTTCAGAGCTAGTTCGTTGACACTTATTCCATCAGTCGTCTACCGGTAATAGTGTCTGGAACTTTTGTTTCACTGACGCTTTTTAATCTCAATACAGAACAAAAGTCTTTCACTAGAAGCTCAAGCAAATATTAGTATAGACTAAATTTTTGTTTCTTCAGTGTTCAATCGTTCAAGATTACTATGAAGATTATGCGACATTCTCAAAGATAGTTTTCTAAAAAAGCAAAATAAATTATTGCATTATTTGAGCCTTTTTGCAAGAGCAGGTTCAACGTTTTTGGGAACAAAATGCTCCATTATTTAGGTGATAAATATCTAAATTAAATTATGAGATTATTATCCAACACCATAAAAACACAAATAGTAAATGTTAAAACTTCTATAGAGAATGTCTAACCTGCTAAAATAATGAAAATGGTAAAATAATAAAACTTGGTAGCAAGCTAAACAGAATAACAAAATAAGATTGTCATTGTGATCAGATTTATGGAGTTGTATTAAATAGATTTAATTAACGACTCGTGATTTACTTGTTGAACTTCTTGTACTGCACCATCTACCAACGACGTGGTATTCGAAGAAGGATAATTCTTAACAGTAAAAATGATACAATCATAATACTACCCTGGATGCCGGAGTTACATCGAACAAATACGCATAAAGTACTATATGTCTACTTAAACAACAAAGTCGAGCAAACCGAAGTAGAAAAAAAGCTCTATAGCCTTTTGTCCTATCTTTTACTGGGGAAAATTTGTATGTATTTGTAATCAATTTACGTCAAATATTAAACTTGAATATTCACAATATGCCCGAACAGAGATATGATAATGGGTCAAGTATGCGTGGTATAAATAATAGAATGCAAAGAAAAATTCTAAACATCTCTAAGTGCATACGACGAAAACTAATTTTGTTGAAAACATACGTTCGTTAATAGTTACAATCTTTATTCCTTCATCACACGCTGTCTAACAGCTTCCGCAAAACGACAATCCAGTATACAGGCTTATTTTTATTATTCTTGTTCGAAACAGTACACAAATTATTCAGTAATATCTAGTTCTTTCTCAATTACAGCAGGTAGCAGCAAACTCAAACGCGTCGCGTTACGTTAACCATAAATTAAATGAGGAAAGAAAATTTAGTGAATTTGGATGGACAAATTAAATATGGACGCACCTTGTATAATGGATTTCTCGAATATTTAATCTTAATTAATCATGAAATTTCAGTTTTTGCTTCTATAAAAATAATTCAGATAATAAGGCGTAGTAATAGAGAGCCGAGATTTAAAACCAGAAATGAAAACAACTCAATATGACAAAAGACCCCGTATACATTTTCAATAAACAAGATAATTTACAATAGATAGATATCATCCGTCTCGACCACCAAAGACATGAAAACAATACCATAATAAAACACTAACACAAATTACACACAAAGTTACGCGACAAAAATGTTGTACATAAGCATAGATAAAACTTGATACATTGTATTGGTGATGACCGCAATTAAAAATATTTTTATAGTGGGAGAAATACGAATAATTAGACCCGACAGAAAAAAGTAATTAAATATCCCCGAGCAGTTAATTACAAAACGTCAAAATGTAATAATACTAGCGAGAAGTAAGGGGAAAGTTAAAAGTGAACGAAACAGTTTTAAGAATTTTTTTTATTTCGCAAGGAAAAATTCACGGCAGGCGACATGAAGTTGAAATACACTTGCAAGTTTATGGTAGGTTTACACACGATGAAGGTGTGGATATAATGTCGTGACCACTGAAGTTAAGGCTAGTACCTGGAGAATTCACCCCTCTATTAATTTGAAATGTGTTATGTTGGGTTAAGGTAGCTGTGTTAGTTGGAAAAAAGCTGTGTTAGCTGAAAGGATCTATGGAAAATTCTAATCCTGGAAACTGGATCACCTGAGTCGTATTTGCACTTTGGGGTTGCCTTGGTTTTGTGGTCAAAAATAATAAGTTGTTATGTCACAAATACAGCTGACAGTTTATGAGATTGTATTTTTAGCTTATAATTGTTATTAATATCAGGAAGAACTCACTGAAGAAGCGAGTTGTTAAAATGTCCTAAGTTATATAATAAATGTAATTTGTATTTGTATATAATAAACGTTCAACCACGACTAACCGAATCATCTTGCCTGACGCCACTTCCGTGATAGTTCTATTATTCGAAGTGTAGCCCGTTACCTTATTTGACAGGATCAAAGATGAAAAATATTGGTGACTTGGAATCCTAAATATAAACAGTGAGAATCAGCGTGTATGTTTAAATTTATTAATTTTGCACTTGTAGACTGAAAGTGTCAAAGTTTGCATTTAAGTAATAGAAAATTAATTAAAGTGAAGGTAACTATATTGTTGGACGAAATGAACGATGGCATCAGTATATATTGATTTTAAAAGTAGCTTTGTTAGTGAAATTATTGTTTTTAAATAGACATCGGAATGAGTAATGAAATAGTTGGTATTGCGCCATGTTTTTCAATGTATTGGTATCACAAGCATTTCCATAAATTGGAAATTAGAATGTCGTGCAGAAAGCACATCAACGGCCTGTTAGGATTAATTATGGTTAATGTTTTTTAGCAATTTCGTTCATAATATCTGACCAGTTGAATATTACTTTAGGTTTGTTTTTTTAAGATTAATGTATATGTAATTATATTTCAGGAATTTACTAACAAAATTTAAACTTAGATTAAATTTTATTTGAATATATTTAGGAACTAGGCAAACGGATTAATTTGTGAAAGGATATTCAGTCACCCCAGTAATGGACTGTATTTGGGAGAGGTCTTAACTTCGAAAATTTCTTTAATTATGACAAAACTTAATAAGGTTTCAAAATATTTTTGAGAAAGGTAAGTATAACGTGACAAATGTAGGAACCCGAAGTAAGGGCTATGCGAAATAACTGTCTCTATGTAGGGATAATATCGAAAGGATTGCTGTGACAGACGGTTTGGCGCTCCTTAATTATGACAGTAGAAAAAGCCTTTCAGAGTATGTTTGTTAGTAGTTCGTTTGTATTTCGGCTATTTTATTATCTTTATTTGAAATTTTCCTATTTTCTTTATTATTTCTTCCATACGAATCCACTCCCCCACCACTGTAGTAGCCAATGTACTCTTAAATTGTTACTGGGTTTCTGTCCCTTCAGGGCAAACCAAAATTTATAACGTAACCCCCATTTTACCTATAGCAAACTAAAGTTCGCGTTTCTTTCAAACCTTTAGGTTAAGATAGCGACCCTTTAAACACAGCAAATTGTATATATACCGCATAAAGGTACAAACAGCACTGCAAGGGATTTGTTAAAGAAGAAGTAAGTAATATTTTTCTGTTTTCAATTAGTAGCTCTGCAGTGATATAAATAACACCCTTTACAGTTTTCCTTTTTACTTTTATAGTTATCACATTTCATAAATGAACGGAATAAAAACTCAGACCACAATGGCATTCGCAATAAAGGCAATACACCACTTCTTCAGTTTCCGGTGTATTTTCTAAATGGCCATTACAACTGCTAAATTTGGCAAATGGCTCCGCTATTTTAGACGCTTTTTCTTTTTTGTTTTTCACGTGAACATAATTCAAGAGAGGTTGCAATTATACTAGAAAAAGCAAAGCGATAGCACAAATTTATGTCTAAAGGACGTGCCTTCGCCTGAATATTTGGGTTAACGATTTGTATATCGTCAAGTGCTGGTTATCGTTCTAGGTGATTTACAAGAAATTAAATCAATGTAAAAGCTAAAGGCGCCACAAAGACCAGTGCTTTGATTTAAATTTTGTACAAAACTTAAAAGCTGTATGCTGTGTAAGCAAATTTTATTCTTTTATCAAGTTGTAAAACTTCTTTAAAAAACCGCGTTTAGCAAACCCGGAAAAAGTTTGGCAAACAACTTTCATTTCGTTAATTTATATCAGTTACGGATCTGCTTTAAAAGTTTAACCGTTTATAAATTGATTATGAAAAACTTTTAACTTAGTACAAAATACCTTTAAAATAAAATCTATCAATGTTAAAATGTATACTTTAATACTAAGAGTCATTAGAAGTAATGGGAATAAAACTCCTAATATTCATTCTACCAATCGAGTGTGGAATGTTTGGGTTCTAAATGAAATTGATATATTAGAAGATTTAGGACAATAGATAAGTAGCTTGGAGACATATTATGAGTATAACTGAGGTTCTATAGAAAAAAGAAAAGAACTTTTAGTCAGGGGACTATCTATGGTGTTCCGGTTGTCTGGGGCCACCTTGTCAATGCTTCATAGTAACAGAGATAACATTTATTTACAAGTTAAAATATTGATTTGAACTTATACTTTAACATTAAAAGCGTGATACGCGCAGAAAACATTTACAAATGTTTCTGTGTGCGTAATTAAATTGAAAGTGTAGTTTGTAAAGTTGCGGAACGTGTTTTCATGTTGAAGAATTGGATGTTGCGGCTTCACAGGGATGATCTAGGTCTGGTGTCGTGTAGGTGAAGATCTCCTTGGTTGTAAGTAACCCTGACATGAGTTGCTTTGAATGCAATGGTGAAATACTAACTTTTTATTTTTTCTAATCTATATAAATATAGGTGATAAATCGCTTTTATAGCTAATAATTATTCTAAAACTATCTGCGGTAACAAAAAGCAACACAAAAAAGAAATCTATGTTAAGTTTAGTCTAACATCTGTTAAATGCATGAATTTTAAATTTCCCGCTAAGGAAATGGGGAGGTTGGTAGCTAGAATCGGCAAAAAAGAAAACTGAACAGGGGGTTGTTGATCGCGATATGGTCGCGATGGCAATTTTTGTTTTTAGTAGTGATGTATGAATTATTTTTTTTGTATTCAGTATGTTTTGAATGTATCTTGCGATATTTCGCATAACATTCGTGCTATGTATTAAGTGTAGTTTAAAAAATTAATTAAGTGAAATTTGTTGTCAAATGTTTATGACTTGTAAAAAGTACCACGTGTGTTTGTTTATATACTGATGTGTAGATATTACTAAAAATAAAACTCCAGCAGAGATATAGTTATATTCTCTTCTTAAAATAGTAAGAAAATATTTTTCTTCAACATTTTGTACACTAAGAAAATAAAAGTGTAACAATGGGACACGTCGTGACAGTGATTGCAGTCGGATTTCCATAGCTTCGGTACCTAGCGACTGGTGGAGAAGTTGGCGTACAGCGATTTCCTTGATTGGTAGAACTTGAAGCCGACTGCTAACGGAATGTCACAATCCTGGCGTGCTTGTTGACGTCACTAGCTCTACAGGAGTTCCATTTGCTCCCCTCCTCCTTCAAATTTTTGAGATCAGAGTATTTTCCAGTTTTGTGTCGCCTTAGTGCTATTTTATGCCGGTAATGTCGAGTTTTGTGCTGCTTCCCAAGCAGAGATATTGTGAGAGAAACTGAGGAACCGAGAGTCCTGCCCACTTACAATTCCGAATAGAAACTTTCTTAGAATTTTGTGCCACGTTAGTGCTGTTTTGTGCCGGTAACCCAGAGTTTTATGCTGATTCCCAGGCAGAAATATTGTCGGAGGGGTTGAGGAAATACGAGACCCATCCAGTTAAATTTTGGGCTAAAACGTTGCCAGAATTTTGTGCTACGTTAGTGATGTTTTGTGCCGGTTACATCGGGTTCTGTGCTGCGTCCCAAACAGAGATATTGTGGGAGGGACTGAGGAAAGGGGAGCCTCGTCCACTTATAGTTCTGGACTTGCCTGTAGCCCAGAGTTTTGTGATGCCTCCCAAACAGAGATATTGTGGGAGGAGCCTGGGCAATGGGAGATATTGCAAAGAAGGTTTAATTTATCATTTATTGTTATTATTTTGAATAGCAATCTTTGAGGAATGGTTTTAGTTTAGTTCAGAAATTAAGCACAACGAGGTTAAAGCACAGTAACCACCATACCTTAACATACACCCAAGGTACTATAAAAGCGTTTGTGCGTATTTTTCCTTAAACCTTGTATTTTTCATCATCATCATCATTCGGTCTTCAGTCCAAGAACTGGTTGGACGTGTACCCTCATTGTTTCCTAGTCTAAACCAACCTAGACATTTACCTGAAATTTGCACAGTCTGCATCTACCACTATCTGCGTACGAAAGTTTGATCTCGGTCTACCTCTACCTCTCTTTTCCTATCTCTGCTTGTAATATATCCCGTACAATTCCCCAGAAATGCCTTAGAACGTATCCTGCCCTTCTGTTTCTCCTATTTATTTCATTTTCCACAGATATCTTTATTCCTCTACTATTTCTACAACCTATTTGTTATTTACTTTGTCTGTCCACACTTCCATCCTCATACATCTGAAGCACAACATTCCAGAAGGCGTCTATCTCTTTCTGTCTGCTTTTCCTACTGCCCCTATTTCATAGACGTACTGTGCTGTGCTCCACACTATGCTTTGAACAGTTTTCTTCTTGTATCTATGTTCGTTGTTTTTGAACATAGCTGCTGTTCTTTCTTGTTTGATGCAGTTCGGTCACCTTCTATTGTTTTACATTTATATACCCTATTTCCCCGATATTCAAAGGTATGTGAAGGGAAGGTCCCGGGTTCGAATCCCGACACGATCCGCTTGAAAAATGTTAGGCGAGCATTTTTCACAAAAATACTCCCTCGTTCGGATGAGAGGCAAAATGGAGGTCCCGTGTGTGAGTGTTGTCACGCACGTTAAAGATCCCTACCTTGCTTGAAAGAGTAAGGGTCCGGCAAAATTCCAAATTTTTCAGGTAAAAAAAAAACTCGCTTCCTGGCTAATGTAGTACCTTCGGGCGAAGCATTGGAAAATCACATGTAAGGTATGTGAAGGGAAGGGGGGCCAAGTTTAGCTGCCAAGTTTCCGCAGCACTTGAACGTTTGTCGAATTAATAGTTTTTCCAATTTATCCTTTCGCACAATCAGCATTAGTTAAAAATATTTCACAACCAACACCTGTAACTGTTTATAATAATCATCAGATTTAAGAGCACATCATTGGGTTTTACGTCTTAAAACTGGTTGGACTTGTACCTCAGCTTATTTATGTTCTGAGCTAGCCTACACAGTTCCCTGCAATTCTCCCAACAGCTTTTATACAGCACGATTCCCTTCTATTGTTTTCTAATTATATGCCCCTTTCACACAATTAACATTAGTTGATAGTATTGCAAAACCAATTTCTGTAGTTGTTTATAATAATCACCATGTTTAAGTACAGTTATTATTTTTGTCATTAGTTTTTGCATCTTACGACTGGCTGGAAGTGTACCTCCATTGATTTCTATTCTGAGCTAGCCTACACATTTCCCTGAAATTCTCACAGCCTACATCTTTCACTATCTGTGTGCAGTAGTCTAACCTAGGTCTGCCTATACTTCTCTTTTTTCCTATCTCTGCTTCTAATATATTCCACACTATTCCCTCATGCCTTAGTATGTGGCCTATCATCCTATCTCTCCTATTTCTTTCTTTCCCTACCATTTGTAGCACCTCTTGTCTGCTTCCCCTACTTTCCAGGCTTCACAGCCATACAGTGCTGTGCTCCACACGTTTGTTTTAAGCAATCTTTTCCTTGTTTCTATGTTTGTTGTCTTTGACCACAGTAGTTGCTGTTTCTTGTTAAATGTAGCACGACCTTGTGCTAATCTTTGTTTTATATCTTTTGTGCTTTTCCCATCTTGCGTCATTTGACTTCCGAAGTAGCAGAAATCCATAACCTCTTGTAGGTTCTCTTTACCTATTTGTATTCTTGTTTTTGATTTATTTTACCCTCTTTTGCGTACTAGAACTTTAGCTTTATTTTTGTTACTTTTCATACCATATCTCTCCGTTAGAACTGTTTCCATTTCATTAAAAGCAACTTCTAACTCTTCTTTGCTTGATGTTAATACCGCTATATCATCTGCAAATCTAAGCATATCTATCTTTTGTCACTGCATATTAATTCCAAATGTCTTCCTGCATTTGACAATATTCATTGCCTCTTCTATGTACAAGAGTAGATAAATAAGGCCGGTCCTAATTCAAAACGCGACAGACGTATTTTCCATGTGTAAAATACGTCTGTCACGTTTTGAATTAGGATCGGCCCTATATAATTTCAATGTAAAATAGTTGTGAAAACATTTAAATGTAAAATAGTTGTGAAAACATGAATTCTTCTATACTTTCAATGTAAAAATACGTCTGTCACGTTTTGAATTAGGACCGGCTTTATATTACTTTCAATGAAACACACACGTATGTTGAAAAATGTAAGTGCAGAGAAGAATGTGTGTAGCTGTTTTGAATTCGGTTTTCTAGCGAGAAGTTACACGTGCACCGTTTTGAATTAGGATCGGCGTTATATACTTTTAATGTAAAATGTGAAAACCTGAATTCTTTTCAAATGTAAAATACTTGTGGGCACGTTTTGAATTAGGATCGGCTTTATATTACTTTCAATGTAACACACGTATATTGAAAAATGTAAGTGCAGAGAAAATGTGTGTAGATGTTTTGAATTTGGTTTTCTAGCGAGACAGGATGACAGATGCAAAAAATATCGCATTCAAGTCAATTGTGTTTTAATTAAAGTGGATTCTGATTTATGTTTAGAGGCTGCAAATACACATGGGCCGGTTTTAATTCAAAATGAGTTCACTCTTGTGATAGGTTGAAAAGTGGGTTGGCAAAGTACGCAGATGGTGGTAATCTGCTATATAAGGAGATTGCTCTAATATTAATTTAATTAGTCGAAGTTTACTGCATATATTTACATACAAACATGTATATAATTGATATTCAGGATTTAAATACAAGAAAAACGAGTTTGTGTGTAAAGAAATTGCGGTTTTGGACTTGTTGAAAGGTGATGTTTGGCATCAAATTTTAAACTGCCAATGCAGTTCAGTTGTTTGAGTCAAGATCATATAAAACATAACGACTGGGTGACAAGGAATATTCATGGTATTTCTTGGGATGAATCTTCAACGGCTGGAATGGTGTCATCATATATAGCGCTTTATTTGAAGCAAATTATCCGACCCGGTGAAGAAGTATTTGTGAAGGGTCTAGAAAAGAAGAAATTGATTGAAACATATATAATGCAAAACTTTGTAACTGATATGCTTGCACTAGGTTGTCCTAAGCTATCGGAGTTAAAATCAACAATCGTTTAAAATATAACATCCATTGTTGTAGACACAGCAATAATAATTTGCAATGCGCAAAACAAAATACCTTGTTATTAAAAGAATGGTTTAATAATAATAAAAAACAATAGAAAGATTTTGTCTGTATTATTTATTTTAATATAATTTTACAATGTTAGCCTTACAAAATTCCATTATAATAATAAAAAACCAATAGAAAGATTTTGTCTGTATTATTTATTTTAATATAATTTTACAATGTTAGCCTTATTAACTATTATTATAACAACTTCTAGCAAACATTATTTTTATCGATCCAGCTATTGTGTACGTTAGAGAAGCCTAACCATTTTACAAAGACTTTATTTCCACTCTTTCTTAGTACTTTTTCTACCAGGTAAATTCCTGGATGTTTAACCTTTTGCAACTCCGTTTCATAAAATGCACCTTTGATTTCTTTCTCATCTTGATCTTCTAATATATATGTTGTAGGATTGGTTACGTTTACCTTTTTAATCTTAAAAATTTCATTTGACCAGTTTGGCGTGTAACTTTTCGTAAATGCTTCCTGTGTTTACTAATCCTCACACTGTCTTTTATTGAATATTTTGGTATTTTGGTTGCAAGTTTGATGTGGGTAAATGATGATTTAAGAATAGTTTTTTCATTTGATTTATCAACTTTTACAGGTTTGACTCCGATAGTATTGTGAACTGTATTGTTGTATTGTTTCACAATATCGCTTAAATTTTTTATCCAATTGTAAGAACCGTTCAGGTTAAACAAGCGCCACATTTTTCCCTTTAAAGTTCTAATTACACGTTCTACAATGCATGCTTTCTTTGTAGAAAAAACACTATAATGGTTTATGCCATATGTCTGCATTAAGGATTGAAAGTGTTTGTTATAATATTCTTTACCAAAATCAGACTGCAAATTTCTTGGCGGATTTTTAAATTTATTTAAAATTGTTTTCATTGCAGCAGTAACATCAATACCCGTTTTACTTTTAAGTGGTACAGCCCATACGTATTTGGAGAAACAATCAATAACTACTAAAATGTATTTAAATCCTTTGTTTGTTTGCGAATATGGTAGCATTTCAATCAAATCGGTCTGAAGAAGGTCATTTAAACCTTTACTATCACTTTGCGTCTCTTGAAATTTATTCTTGCTGGTTTATGAAGTTCATTTACTATATCCTCTTTCACTTTTGATTGAGCAACTATCATAATACTTTTTTATAATCAGGATTTATTAAATACAATTAATGAAATACTTCTATGTTTGAATGTCGTGGGCTCCACTTGCTTTGAAAGGAACTTTAATATAAAATCAAGAAACATTGTGGTATTGTTTATGATAGCACCGCTGTCACGAAAGCTGATTACATCCATACGTTTAAGCAAAATCCTTGTAACTGTGCAATTACATAACTTTTTCGTTTATAAGAATTTCAATGTCTTGCGGGTATCCTTTAATATTCTCAATGACTGCTTCCTCATAAGGAAATTCATAATTATGTTTAATGTTGAAAATAAGGAATGTCTTGCCACCGTCAAGAAATGTATTAGAGTAAAACGTTGCTACTACCGTGTAATGTAGCATATGTAACTTGTACTCAATCAAGGTTTCAAAACCTTCACTTTTATTTTCATATTCCTGTTCAGTTATATCTATTTTACGGTTATGTAAGTGCCTTCCAAATTTGTCAATTGTCATATCATCTAATTACTTTCGCCTCACGCAATTCTTCAATGATCGAATTTATTTCGTTGCCGTGACCTGTGTGTCCAGCAGTCTGAGATGAAACTAAAAGTCGTAATCTATCAACAAGTTCATTGGGATCATTCCAATATAAATAATCTATAGCGTTATTTGATACTTCCATTGTCATACCGTCTCCAAGACGCTTTCTATAGGGTAATGTTCTAGGTCTACGGGGTGTTTGGGGAAGTATGTTTAATGTAGATATTATATTTTTGTACTTATATGAAGTATTACCCTGAATTTGTTCTGTTTCAGAATAATATCTTCTATTAGCATTTGTTCTTTTTACAATATCAAGGTACGACTTTAGATCTTGATGACTGTACCCGACAGGATATTTTTTAAACAGTAGTTCGTATAATCCAGGAGTACCTTTATATTTCAAATCATTTATTAGAACATTTTCATCATCCAACGCGAAATTCGAATTGCCTATCATAAGACCATTTGAATCAGGGTTAAACCTAATACCATATTTATGATCAAATTCGTTCTTAACATCTTTAAACATATTGTAAATATATTCTCGAGGTAGCGGATGTAGCTGTTCGAGATAATGTGTCATACCAGGTGAATCGGCAAAGCTTTGAATATATTCCTGGGCTTCTTGTGCATTTCGATTAATTTCTGCTTCATATTCATTCTCAACATCGTCATCATCATCATCTACCTCTATGGCATCATTTTTTATATTTGGTATATGCTGAGCAATAACCGGGGAATCAATATAGTCAACGTTCCTTTCTAGCAATTTAGGTTTAATTTTTTTTACACTGCTATGAGGCAGTGCTTCTTCTTCTTTAAATTTTTCTTTCTTTACCGCACTTTCCCCATCCAGTTTATTAGCAATAGTTTCTAATCGTGATGTTATGGGTAAGATTGATTCCACTTGGACGACTTCATTATCTTTTAACTGACGCAATTTGTTTTTACAATGTTTCTTTTCTTAATTAAAATTCTTTTAAGTTTTATCGCCTCCTTGTTCATTGCGTAAAAGTTTATTGTAGTAAAAATTCTTCGATACTAACGATACTTGCGTCTCTCAAGGTTTAAATATGTATGAAGTGATCAAAACCTATTCGGTACCGTCCTTGATCTGGATCACTATCTTTGTCTACAACTAAGAAACCGTATTTGTCTTGCCAACAAGCAGCACATATTTCACGGAATTTATCATACTTCATGTCAGTATTGACGTGATCGTCATATATGTGTTTTAAGTTTAAATCATCTTGTTTAAATAAAACTAAAAGATTAGCATTATCACGTAGTAAGTGCTTAGGTATACGAGTATAACTTTGACAAAGGTAAAACTGTCTACTTGTTTATGACGCCCCATACTAAAGTATTCCTAATGATACCTTGTTTATCGCAAGCTACATCATCAAAAACAAATATAGAATTATTTCGAGCATCAGATGGTGATATAATATTATCAGAACTGGAAAATGTATAATATTTAATCCCTTTATTGGTTGCAGTAGACTTTCAAGGTATTGATACTTTGGTTGATAAAGTGATTTAGAATAAACATATACGTTTTCAAACTTTAAACCATTAGGATGTTCTATCAGCCCAATCATAACGTTGGTTTTACCGCAATTTGATGGACCAACAACTAGACATCGAATAGATGAAGGCAGAAGAACACTATGTTTTTTCTTTTAGCTAAGGATTGCACGCCAATGTCATTATTGTTTATGGTTAAAGGTGTTGATTGTTTCACAACACGCATGTTTGCAAGTACTAAATTCGATTTGTAAAAAGTGGAATTATATATATATATATATATATATATATATATATATATATATATATAAAATAGGTAGTTTCTCGAACGGTAGTAATATATATAGATCTGTTGGTTTCTTGGGATGCACTCGTTCGTAAAATAAGAACTATAATGTCAAATTGTAACGTTTATTCTGACGTTTCGGCATGAATATTTTTGCCTTAATCATAGACTAAAATATGATGAATTTAGTTTTGTAAGGTTAAAAACAGTATAGCTAATCTACTTACATAATTACCATGACTTAAAGAACTTCTACATTTAAAACTAATACATAAATTACAGTTATAACTTTGACAATTATGAAAACAATAACAAATATTTACAAAGCTAACTATGTGTACAATGCTAATTTTAGTAAAATAAAAATTATAAAAGAAAAATAGAAAGAGCTTAAATAACTAATATGAGGTTGTAAATTTTATAAAATTATTAGTTAGTGATAAGTATAACGATTGAAATTGACTTGAAATTAGAAAATATAAAAGAAACGTAAAAAAGGGGGGTGGTAAGATTTTAGGAACGAAATGTTTGTTTTATTAGTGGAATCTAAATTAACGGTCTGTGAAAGTGAATATTATTAAATTTATATAGCGAAGAATATACTATATTTAAGTTGTTGGTATCTACAGACATCAATATTGGTAAACTACTAGCTAATATAGAATCAATTATTGGATCTATTAAAAACCAACAGAAGAAAAACAATATTACGAACTAGAATTACCAATTTAATTACCAATTTTATACAAATCCTGTATATAAAAAAATAAATAACACCAACACTCGCATCTACAATAAGACCAAGAAATTCTTGAATGATAACCCCAACATTTATGTAACAAAAGCCGACAAAGGTTCTGTCACCGTTATATTAAACAAACAGGATTATCTGACCAAATCTAATCAATTACTTGACGATATAACTACCTATAAAAAACTCACAAAAGACCCTACTTTCACTATTCAAAATAAAGTTAATGATCACATTAAATTCTTATACAAACATTCTATGATCACCAAAATTGAAAAGGATATTTTAATTAAAAATAATTGCATTCCAGGCAAATATTATGGTTTGCCAAAATCCACAAAATAAATATACCTCTAAGACCCATAATCTCTTGTATAGACACTCCAACCTATAATATTGCTACCTTTTTATTCAAAATCTTACAAAATTCTTTTCCTCTTGAAGGCTATAACGTTAAAGACACGTTTACATTCATCGATAAATATAGGCATTTTCAATTACCCACTGACCATATTCTTGTATCTTTAGATGTCCGTTCTTTGTTCACCAATATCCCCAAAGAATTATTTGTTAAAATTATTACTGAAAAATGGAATGTTATTCAACTACATTGCAACCTTAACTTGAGTTCTTTATTATCAACTATTGATTTGATTTTTAATAACACTTACTTTATTTTTAATTATAAGTTTTATCAACAGACCTTTGGCACTCCTATGGGTTCACCTATATCCCCATTATTGCCCAAATTGTTATGGATTATCTGTTAGAATCTGTCATAAGTTTACTGCCTTTTGACATGCCCTTTATAGTCAAATATGTAGATGACATTTTATGTTCCATTCCAGAACACTTGATCGAATATACTTTATATATTTTTAATAGCTTCAATACTAATTTGGTTTTCACTTTCGAAAAAGAAATTAATTTCAGTATTCCTTTTCTAGATACGTTAGTCCTCAGATCTCCCATAAATACTTTTATATTTTGACATTTACAAAAACCTACTGACTCTGGTAGATACTTAAATTATCATTCTAACCATGCTTTTATTCATAAACTTAATACCATATTAGCTTTAAAATACCGTATTCAAAAATTAGCGAACCAAATTTACTTACAAACAACTTAAAAGAGTTGGAATATATTTTACTAAACAATGCATACCCAAAACCTCTTTTAAAGAAGTTTTATACTCCAATTATCTACAAACTTCATCAATAGACCGACCACTAGTTACAAATTTCAGAAAATTACCTTTTATTCAAAATTTAACCCCAACTAACCAAAATCTTGAAACAACCTGATATTCTAATAGCTTATACTTATGAAAATCAATAGATAGGTTATTCACTAAATTAAAAGATAACACCGAAAAACATTATGCAGTAATGTTATTTATAAGGTAGAATGTAGTTGCAATAGGACTTATGTGGGTCAGTCAAAACAATGGCTAAAAATCGAATAACTCAACATAAAAGTGATGCCAGACTTGGTAAACTAAGTTGTGCTTTGTCATCACATTTACATGCAACAAATCACACTGCTAAATTCGAAGACACCAAAATTTTAGACATTGAAAACAACTACCACAAAAGACTATTCCTGGAATCCTTTCACATTCTACAACAACCTAACCCACTCAACAGCAAACAAGATACCAACAACTTAAATATAGTATATTCTTCGCTATATAAATTTAATAATATTCACTTTCACAGACCGTTAATTTAGATTCCACTAATAAAACAAACATTTCGTTCCTAAAATCTTACCACACCCCCCCCTTTTTTTTACGTTTCTTTTATATTTTTCTAATTTCAAGTCAATTTCCAATCGTTATACTTATCACTAACTAATAATTTTATAAAATTTACAACCTCATATTAGTTATTTAAGCTCTTTCTATTTTTTCTTTTTATAATTTTTTATTTTACTAAAATTAGCATTGTACACATAGTTAGCTTTGTAAATATTTGTTATTGTTTTCATAATTGTCAAAAGTTATAACTGTAATTTATGTATTAGTTTTTAAATGTAGAAGTTCTTTAAGTCATGGTAATTATGTAAGTAGATTAGCTATACTGTTTTTAACCTTACAAAACTAAATTCATCATATTTTAGTCTATGATTAAGGCAAAAATATTCATGCCGAAACGTCAGAATAAACGTTACAATTTGACATTATAGTTCTTATTTTACGAACGAGTGCATCCCAAGAAACCAACAGATCTATATATATATATATATATATATATATATATATATATATATATAAGAAACGGCGAGTATATAAAGAATCATTAATTCATAGTATTTTATTTATTTACTGCACAGCTTGAGAGGATAGTTGTCCGCTAATGATTACATATAATAATAATTCTAAAACTACTGGGAACGGACTATTAAATACTGTAATTAACAATTTACCATTTGAAGCGCATATTCCGGGTTACAAATTTTGCGGTCCGGGTACAAAACTAATCGAACGGTTAGCTCGGGGAACAAGGGAATAAACAAGTTAGACGAGGCTTGTAAGGAGCACGATATTGCATATACCAAAGAAAAGGATCTATCTAAACGTCATCAAGCAGATTCGAAGTTAGCTCAGTTAGCTACAGAAAGACTAAATTCTGGTGACTCGTCTTTAGGTGAAAAAGTAGCAGCATTTGGAGTAGCTACCGCAATGAAAGCTAAAGTAAAACTTGGTATGGGTGCCTGTGCATCACTGAGAACAAAAAATATCAATAAAATAAGAAAACTGATAAAGAAACGTAAAATAAGAAGTACGCTAGGTATTAAAAGTATTATCAAAGAAGCACGTACAGCTTTAAAAAAGACTAAAGGATCTAATATTATGGATGCAATCAACATAGCAATTAAGGTCGCCAATACAGCAAAACAAAAGAAGCATATTAAATCAGCTCGTATTATATCAATTCCTAAAACAGGAGGTTTTCTACCACTAATACCAATTTTGCAGGCCTAAGCGCTCTTGGTACTCTTACTGGAGGTGCAGCTGCTGTTGCAAAAGCAGTTTCAGATACTAAAATAGCTAAGGAACAACTAGCGGAAAAACAACGTCATAACAAGGCAATGGAGGACATTGCAGTCGGAAACGGCATGTACATCAAACCTTATAAAAAAGGTTTTGGTCTTTTTTTAGCCCCTGCAAAACCTCAAAGGAACGCAACTTGATTTTACCTAATCGAGCACTAAGCAATGTATAATTAATAAAGTTTGTTAAGCAATTAGAAGTACCATATTTCCGTGGAGTGTTCATGAGAAACAATCTTCCCAAGAAAGTTAATTTAAAAGAATGTGGTATAATTAATTTAGATGGAATAGAAGGTTTAGGCACGCATTGGACCTCTTACAAAAGTACGGTAGTAGCGCTATTTACTATGACAGCTACGGAAACCTGCGACCGCCAACAGAGTTGATAAGTTATTTGAATAGCGGGGTAAATGTAAAATTCTTTATAACATTAACCAAGAACAATCGTACGGTACTGTGTTTTGCGGTCATTTATGCTTACAATTTCTAAGTAGTGCATAGAACTGCGTACGAAGTTGTTATGTCGTACACTTTTACTCTAACGGGAAACACTTCAGTTTGAACAAGCAATTTTAATCCGCCTATAAACTTGGATAATGATTCGGAGTACGTATTAGGATTAACAAATTTTGAGTCTTATAACACAATTCCAAACATAGAAAAGGAATAAATAATAAATTTTATTATGGATCTAACGGAGAATTCATAGAAATACCTGAAGGTGCTTATGAGATTAGAGAAATTAATAAATATCTTCAAAAGCTTTAGGTGATAAAAGATGGCGTGGTCGTATGGATCAATCACGAAGCGCTAGAAAGACGCCAGTGTATATAGAAATTACAGCTGACAATAATACACTTAAATGTAGTATTAAATGTAGTCTAGATGTGGATTTTACCAAAAGGATTCAATTGGTTCTCTACTTGGTTTCAATCCGCGAAAATTGCTAGCATTTGTCACGCATCAAGCAGACTACGCGATCAACATTTGTAAAGTGAATGCAGTTTTAATCGATTGTAATATTGCAAGTGGATCCTATTTAAATAGTAAACCAGCCCATGTAATACACGAATTTTTTCCTCAAGTACCAGCAGGTTTTAAAATTGTCGAGTGTCCACCTACGATTATATATCTACCAATCAGGTCACGTATAATAAATGAAATAATAGTTAAAGTGTTAGATAAAGATGGAAATTTAGTTAATTTCAGAGGAGAACTGCTAACTGTAAGGTTGCATTTAAAAAATCTGCAATAGCCATGGGTATTAAGTATAATGCACGCAACATGTCAAGAATTGATATAAATGCTGGAAATTTCAAAGCAATCGACACTCGATTGATTGTTTCAAGACCGCTAACAACACAAAACCGGCAGTTTCTACAATCGTTAGGACTGCAGTTAATTAAAAAGTAGAATGAATAGTGAAATACTGAACGTGCGTGAAAAGTTTACTTCGACAATGCAATTGTTAATATTGAAAACATACTCATCAACCTTATGCTAACACATCTTTAAACAATAATGATGAAATTCGAATCCTATACAACAACAAGATGTATACACCTTACCATCAAAGAGCATGCTGTACATAGAAGGCAAATTAATTAAAACAGATGGAACACCGTCTCAGACAGCAAAGTTTGTAAATAATGGAATTTTGCTGCTTTTGATGAAATTAGATATGAGATTGGTGGTATCATTGTAGATCGTGTTCGGAATCCTGGATTAACGTCTATAATGAAGGGATATGTTTCATATAATAGCAATCAAAGTAAACATTTACAAAACGCTGGGTGGTTTCCTATGGATGATTCACAAATAGTTGATGCTAATGGGAATTTTAATGTTGCAATAAACCTTTCAATGGTTCTCGGATTATGCGAAGATTTTAAAAAAATTATTTTAAACCTCCGTCATGAGTTAGTCTTACTACGTTCTAGTTTTGATACTAATGCTATAATTAATCCTACACCCGATGAAGAAATAAAAGTTGTTTTAAACAAAGTTTTATGGAAAATGCCGCATGTAGCCGTTGATGATACTCAACGAATTAATTTAATAGAATGCGTTGCACAAAATCAGGATTTGCATATTCCGTTTAGAGGATGGGAGTTGCATGAATATCAACTTCTACAAGAAACGAAACGTCATACATGGAACATTAAAACAACAACACAATTAGAAAACCAAGATTTGTGATTGTTGGTTTCAAACCAACCGAAAAATAGATACATGAGCAACTACAGTCGTTTTGATCATTGCTATTTAACCAACATGAAACTATATTTAAATTCAGAAATTTTCCCGCACGATAACTTAAATTTGAGGTTCGAGAATAAACAGACTGCGTTGTTATATGAGATGTATGCTCAGTTTCAGCAATCATACTACGAAAAGGAAAATGAGTCACTTTTAATCCTGAAGATTTACGAGATCAGTTTTTTTTTTTTGAAAGCCGTAACAGTACTTAATATTACCAACTTTTCATAACTACATATATTTTGTGAAAAAGAAATGGCGTGTCAAATTTTTTTAATATTTGAAACCCTCTCGCTAAAGAAAAGCTTAAACGAAATTGTTTTAACAAAATAAGATTTATATTAAGATTGCTTAAAATTCCAGTTTTATTTAAAAATTTAATTTGTAAGTCACTGCCAGATCTGACATTCATTTATAAATATAACTAATATGTAACGAAATTATGTTTAGTATTTTAAAACTAAAGAATTTGTTATATATTTTAATTGCTAAATTTGTTTGTTACATATTTGATTAGTTGTTATAAAATAGACGTGCTATAACGTAAGTCATTGTTTTGTAAGAACACATCTGTTAAAAATGTTTCTATGTTGAAAACGTCTAATCGATTATACTGTAAGTTGATCCTAGAATTTAAATAGAAAAATTTAGGACTAACAACAGCGAAAGGGTTTTTGTATCTACTCTTTTTTGTTTAATAATTACTAAATACAGAGGCGTCCAACATTAAATTAAATTGTTTTCTGTTTAACTTAGAAAATTCCAACCTAAACTATGACTACTATGCCTGTGGCGTCCAGCATTAGATTAAATTGTTTTCTGTTTAACTTAGAAAATTCCAACCTAGACCCATCTCAATTCTCCTTTGGGGTGATAGCCAAATTAGCTGTCGAAAAAAAGTTTCTAGCCTTTCCATCTTTTAAGGTTAAAAACTTAATTTTTTTAAGTATCTTACTTTAGCGAGTCGTGTGCAACGTGAAAATTTCATTAAGCACGCATAAATATTTAAAACTGTTAAAAGGTGCCGCGAGCGAATCCCGACACGGTCCGCTTGAAAAATGTAATGTTAGACGAGAATTTTTCCAAAAGTACGCTCTCGCTCGGTTGAGAGATAAAATATAGGTCCCGTGTGTGAGTGTTGTCACGCACGTTAAAAATCCTTATCTTGCTTTAAACGGCAAGGGTTCGGCAAAATTCAAAATTTCCATGTAAAAAAACTCGCTTCCTGGCCAATGTAGTACCTTCGGATTGAGAATTGAAAAATTAAATGCAGTGTGTATTTGGGAGAAGCGGTTAGTTGATGTGCGTGTGACTACTATGCCCAAGGCCCCGGGTTCGAATTCCCACACGGTCCGCTTGAAAAATGTTAAGCGAACATTTTTCACAAAAGTTTGTTCTCGTTCGAATGTGAGGGATATGTAAGTCCTGTATGTGAGTGTTGTCACGTACGTTAAGATTCATACCTTGCTTGAAACATCAAGGGTTCAGCAAATTTCAAAATTTCTAGGCAACACATTCACTTCCTGGCCAATGTAGTACCTTCGGGTGGAGCATTGGAAAATCAAATGTAGTCTGTATTTGGGAGAAGCGGTTAGTTGGTATGCGTGTGACTACTATGCCCAAAGTCTCGGGTTCGAATCCCCACACGGTCCGCTTGAAAAATGTTAAGTCCGTCCTCGTTCGAATGTGAAGGAAATGTAAGTCCTTGAATGTGAGTGTTGTCTCGTACGTTAAGATTCATACCTTGCTTGAAACATCAAGGGTTCAGCAAAATTCAAAACTTCTAGGCAACAAATTCGCTTCCTGGCCATTGTAGTGCCTTCGGGTGGAGCATTGGAAAATCATATGTAGTAGGTATTTGGGAGAGGCGACATCGTGGCGTAGTTGGTATGCATGTGACTACTATGCCCGAAGTCCCGGGTTCGAATTTCGACACGGTTCACTTGAAAAATGTTAGGCCAGCATTTTTCACAAAAATACGCCCTCGTTCGGATGAGAGATAAAATACAGGTCCCGTGTGTCTGTTGTCACGTACGTTAAAGTCCCTACCTTGCTTGAAACATCAAGGGATCAGCAAAATTCAAAATTTTCAGGTAAGAAAAAACTCGGTACCTGGCCAATGTAGTACCTTCGAGTGGAGCATTGTAAAATCAATTGTAGTGTGCACTTGGGAGTAGCGTGTTTTAGAATGTCATACCAACCACTATGGTCTCTACAACTTATTACCGAATGAGCTGCAGCCCTCTTTCGGGGATCTGTCTTACTCTGGCGCCTCTCTAAAGATCCTCCTAATTCGGTTAAGTATATTTCGGCTCTTTAACTCGCTGAAACACGCAAGCCACTCTATCCGTTCTACTATTCTAGAACCTCAAGGTGCAGGTCCGTTCAGAAAGCATTTTCATGACATTGATTAAATATTTTGGTAACTACTTACAATCGTAATTTCTTCTGAAAATTGATATTTTCGTTAAATGGCTGACTACTAGCGCATTTACCCTATTCTACACCGGAGTAAAGCAATATGGTAATTTTCAAGTTTTGAGGTTAAGTTGACGATAAGTAAGTACTTCGTAATATAAACGTTTCAAAATTCCACGATGTTGATCTCCTACTTTGTATTAAAACCACTGTTTATAGAACAGGAGATCTTTTAATAGCCATTAAAATAATAAATATGTAATGCTTCAATCAGTTTTCTTTCAAAATGTATATATTTATAGCATTAATTTTATCGGGTTTGATGGCGAAGATGAACTCATTTATTTTAATGTTATGGTACTATATGCGGATAGAATTTTTGAAGATGTGATTGTTTTAAACAGTTTACATTTGTCTTACTCACCAAAGGGTCAGTTATTTCAGTTCAGCGTAGATTGAAAATATCCGCTTATATTTATTAAAAGAAGACTGAAAAACTATTTAAATGGTATGTTCGTATAAATAATATTTGGCTACGAGTTTTACTACTGCATCTGGTTTTTCAACTGGTATAGTCAGTAACAATATAAAACTAGCTGACTATTTTTAAACAAGTTATAAACCAAATTATTTTTGTAATTTACGTCCTTGATTAGCTGTTTGCTTTATTCGTTTCATGAATTAGGCATTCTCAATCTGAAATATTCTTAAATTTTGATTAAAAGTTTCCTACCATATTTTAATTTAGACAGAAGTGCGTTCTACCGGAAGTTGAAGAAATGGAGCAGATTATGAGGGTTTACTAAAGCTCATAAAGCGGGTAGCCTATTTTACAATACGCTAAGATTAAGAGAATAGAACTTCTACGAATCAGCAGTGAGGCGTATTAAGAATGCTTTATTCACTTCATTTCAGCAGATAGTGTTATGCTAGAAGAAAATAGTAATTGAAAGACATGTATCAGAAAGTTTCACGAATACTCTTTAACCTAGTTTCTGGTAATGGCTTCGTTTTGATAAACTTATATAGAACATGCAGGCGTCTCACGAAAAAGCGGTGGTGGGCATTTTTCTAGATTATAAGGTGTATGTATAGCAACTTTGGTCTACTTTATTTTCGCGACCGTTCAAGCACACAAGAATAAATAAATTTAAAATATGTACATTCACTTCGAGTACTCCAGGAAACATGTATTAATGAAACTTTGTATACAGTGTGTCCAAATTTCGAGTCTCTACATTGTGATTTCAGTTATTATAAGAGATAGAAATTGGGTTAAATGGGGAAAGATTTCCAGGCCAGTTTTGTATCCGTTTACAAAATTGGTGTAAGTTGTCTGGTTTTGGAGATATTCGAAGAAAACTAAAAATGGCGGATTTTGTTTTTTGATAATAAAACATGAATCATCGCACCATCACAAGACTTGCACATTATTAAGACACTTTTCTAAAAGGAGTATTTTAGCATAAACAGAATCATTCGACTGTCTTTTGTTTTCGAGGAAACGCCCACAACTTTTGTTTTTCTTATGGCCGCCATTTTGAATATTAAGTGAATATTATGCACCTTAAAATTACCTTTTCAAAAATATACCACATGTCTATAAAAAAAATGCAAAACTATCCTAAATTTTAAAAATAACTAAATTTGTATGTTCTATAACGTTTGGTAATCCCAACAGGGCAAAATTTGATTTCTACTTTATGAAAAGTACAATACACATTTTATAATGTACACAAACAGCATTTGTCACAAATTATTAATTATGGTGGTACTAGAGTTAAAATGATATCGTTTTATAATAGTAGGCGGTGGTATGTGACAAAACCAAACAATTGAATTACAGTTATATTTCAAACAAATTCTAAAATTTAGATAAACTTGTGTGTGTTGTAAGTTTTGGTGCCGGTGGTGCTGCATTTTAATTTAAAAATGGCACATGTCTACAAGTTTTCGAATGAGGAAAAGTTTGATATGCTAAATACTTATTTACAATCGTTTCGAACGCTGATACGGCATCCGCCAGATATTTGGAATTGTATCCAGAAAGACGACAACCGCATAAAACATACTTCAGAAAAATTGTAATGAATTTACTGAATTATGGTGCTTTTGAACAGACTAGGGAACAATACGACTTAAACAATAGGGAACGTGTTCTAAGCATTACTGAGGCGGTAACACGAAATCCATCCACATCCGTAAGATCTGTAAGCCGTGAACTTAATATCCCAAAATCAACTGTTCATAATATTTTAAAAAAAGAAAAGTTTCATCCTTATAAACCTACTATTGTCCAAGGCCTCAAAAGAGAAGATTTCACCAGACGAATGCGTTTTTGTAATTGGTACACCCAAAAATGCGAGGAAGAACCGCACTTTCCAGAATTGATAATATGGACAGACGAAACGCGGTTTACCAATTGCTGAAAATCATCATCTGACGGCGCAACGCAAATTTCAAACGAGATATGGATTTAACGTTTGGTGTGGTATCTTAGGTAGTTAATTATGATATAAATATTTTAGTAAATTAACCAATGTAATTAATACTTTTATAGGTAATAATTTGATTGGACCCTTTTATTTTGTCAATAACCTCAATGGCGCCAGATATACGGAATTGTTAAGAGACCAAATAATTCCCGCTATTAGAGGACTTGTACCAAATGATGATGATTTTCGAAAACTATGGTTTCAGCAAGACGGTTTTCCAGCTCACAATTCCCGAGAAGTTAGCGCCCTTTAGCTGAACATTTTGGCCAAAATATTATATGCAATAGTGGACCAATTATGTGGCCGGCAAGATCACCAGATCTTACACCACTTGATTTTTATTTATGTGGTTTTGCTAAAATGAGGTATATGAGTTTGAACCGCCTCATAATATAAACGAACTGCAGGAAAGAGTCCGTGACATTCTTAACTCTATAAATAGGCGCACGTTAAGCAGAGTTGTACGGAAAGTTTTAATTAATTGTCGAATGTGCCGTGATGCAAACGGACAGCATTTTCAGCATCTACGGAAGGAATTTAGATGATAGTTTGCTGTTTCGGTCACATTTAATTTTGTTCCCTAAATTAGATAAGATATGCTACAGTTTTATGCTTAAGTTAATTTTAAGATTTATATCCAATACTTTACGAGTTCTACTTAACAAAATGTATGTGGTACTACTACTACTACTACTGTTTGGAAAGTAGAAATCAAATTTTTGCCCTGTTGGGATTACCAAACGTTATAGAACATACAAATTTAGTTATTTTTAAAATTTAGGATAGTTTTGCATTTTTTTATAGACATGTGCCATATTTTTAAAAGGTAATTTTAAGGCATAATATTCACTTAATATTCAAAATGGCGGCCATAAGAAAACAAAAGTTGTGGGCGTTTCCTCGAAAACAAAAGACAGTCGAATGATTCTGTTTATGCTAAAATACTCCTTTTAGAAAAGTGTCTTAATAATGTGCAAGTCTTGTGATGGTGCGATGATTCATGTTTTATTATCAAAAACAAAATCCGCCATTTTTAGTTTTCTTCGAATATCTCCAAACCAGACAACTTACACCAATTTTGTAAACGGATACAAAACTGGCCTGGAAATCTTTCCCCATTTAACCCAATTTCTATCTCTTATAATAACTGAAATCACAATGTAGAGACTCGAAATTTGGACACACTGTATACAAAGTTTCATTAATACATGTTTCCTGGAGTACTCGAAGTGAATGTACATATTTTAAATTTATTTATTCTTGTGTGCTTGAACGGTCGCGAAAATAAAGTAGACCAAAGTTGCTATACATACACCTTATAATCTAGAAAAATGCCCACCGCCGCTTTTTTCGTGAGACGCCTGCATGTTCTATATAAGTTTATCAAAAACGAAGCCATTACCAGAAACTAGGTTAAAGAGTATTCGTGAAACTTTCTGATACATGTCTTTCAATTACTATTTTCTTCTAGCATAACACTATCTGCTGAAATGAAGTGAATAAAGCATTCTTAATACGCCTCACTGCTGATTCGTAGAAGTTCTATTCTCTTAATCTTAGCGTATCGTAAAATAGGCTACCCGCTTTATGAGCCTTAGTAAACCCTCATAATCTGCTCCATTTCTTCAACTTCCGGTAGAACGCACTTCTGTCTAAATTAAAATATGGCAGGGGAAACTTTTAATCAAAAATTTAAGAATATTTCAGATTGAGAATGCCTAATTCATGAAACGAATAAAGCAAACAGCTAATCAAGGACGTAAATTACAAAAATAATTTGGTTTATAACTTGTTTAAAAATAGTCAGCTAGTTTTATATTGTTACTGACTATACCAGTTGAAAAACCAGATGCAGTAGTAAAACTCGTAGCCAAATATTATTTATACGAACATACCATTTAAAATCAGTTTTTCAGTCTTCTTTTAATAAATATAAGCGGATATTTTCAAACTATACTGAACTGAAATAACTGACCCTTTGGTGAGTAAGACAAATGTAAACTGTTTAAAACAATCACATCTTCAAAATTCTATCCGCATATAGTACCATAACATTAAAATAAATGAGTTCATCTTCGCCATCAAACCCGATAAAATTAATGCTATAAATATATACATTTTGAAAGAAAACTGATTGAAGCATTACATATTTATTATTTTAATGGCTATTAAAAGATCTCCTGTTCTATAAACAGTGGTTTTAATACAAAGTAGGAGATCAACATCGTGGAATTTTGAAACGTTTATATTACGAAGTACTTACTTATCGTCAACTTAACCTCAAAACTTGAAAGTTACCATTTTACTTTACTCCGGTGCAGAATAGGGTAAATACGCTAGTAGTCAGGCATTTAACGAAAATATCAATTTTCAGAAGAAATTAGGATTGTAGGTAGTTACCAAAATATTTAATCAATGTCATGAAAATGCTTTCTGAACGGACCTGCACCTTGAGGTTCTAGAATAGTAGAACGGATAGAGTGGCTTGCGTGTTTCAGTGAGTTAAAGAGCCGAAATATACTTAACCGAATTAGGAGGATCTTTAGAGAGGCGCCAGAGTAAGACAGATCCCTGAGAGAGGGCTGCAGCTCATTCGGTAATAAGTTGTAGAGACCATAGTGGTTGGTATGACATTCTAAAACACGCTACTCCCAGTGCACACTACAATTGATTTTACAATGCTCCAATCGAAGGTACTACATTGGCCAGGAACCGAGTTTTTTTTTACCTGAAAATTTTGAAATTTGCTAATCCCTTGATGTTCCAAGCAAGGTAGGGACTTTAACGTACGTGACAACAGACACACGGGACCTGTATTTTATCTCTCATCCGAACGAGGGCGTATTTTGTGAAAATGCTGGCCTAACATTTTTCAAGTGAACCGTGTCGAAATTGAACCCGGACTTCGGGCATAGTAGTCACATGCATACCAACTACGACACGATGTCGCCTCCCAAATACCTACTACATATGATTTTCCAATGCTCCACCCGAAGGCACTACAATGGCCAGGAAGCGAATTTGTTGCCTAGAAGTTTTGAATTTTGCTGAACCCTTGATGTTTCAAGCAAGGTATGAATCTTAACGTACGAGACAACACTCACATTCAAGGACTTACATTTCCTTCACATTCGAACGAGGACGGACTTAACATTTTTCAAGCGGACCGTGTGGGATTCGAACCGAGACCTTGGGCATAGTAGTCACACGCATACCAATAAACCGATTCTCCCAAATACACACTACATTTGATTTTCCAATGCTCAATCCGAAGGTACTACATTGGCCAGGAAGTGAATGTGTTGCCTAGAAATTTTGAAATTTGCTGAACCCTTGATGTTTCAAGCAAGGTATGAATCTTAACGTACGTGACAACACTCACATACAGGACTTACATATCCCTCACATTCGAACGAGAATAACTTTTGTGAAAATGTTCGCTTAACATTTTCAAGCGGACCGTGTGGAATTCGAACCCGGGGCCTTGGGCATAGTAGTCACACGCATACCAATAAACCGATTCTCCCAAATACACACTGCATTTAATTTTTCAATTCTCAATCCGAAGGTACTACATTGGCCAGGAAGCGAGTTTTTTTACATAGAAATTTTGAATTTTGCCGAACCCTTGCCGTTTTAAGCAAGATAGGGATTTTTAACGTGCGTGACAACACTCACACAAGGGACCTACATTTTACCTCTGAACCGAACGAGAGCGTACTTTTTGAAAAATTCTCGCCTAACATTACATTTTTCAAGCGGATCGTGTCGGGATTCGAACGCGGCACCTTGTAACAGTTTTAAATATTTATGCGTGCTTAATGAAATTTTCACGTTGCACACGACTCGCTAAAGTAAGATACTTAAAAAAATTAAGTTTTTAACCTTAAAAGATGGAAAGGCTGGAAACTTTTTTCCGACAGCTAATTTGGCTATCACCCCAAAGGGAGAATTGAGATGGGTCTAGGTTGGAATTTTCTAAGTTAAACAGAAAACAATTTAATCTAATGCTGGACGCCACAGGCATAGTAGTCATAGTTTAGGTTGGAATTTTCTAAGTTAAACAGAAAACAATTTAATTTAATGTTGGACGCCTCTGTATTTAGTAATTATTAAACAAAAAAGGGTAGATACAAAAACCCTTTCGCTGTTGTTAGTCCTAAATTTTTCTATTTAAATTCTAGGATCAACTTACAGTATAATCGATTAGACGTTTTCAACATAGAAACATTTTTAACAGATGTGTTCTTACAAAAACAATGACTTACGTTATAGCACGTCTATTTTATAACAACTAATCAAATATGTAACAAACAAATTTAGCAATTAAAATATATAACAAATTCTTTAGTTTTAAAATACTAAACATAATTTCGTTACATATTAGTTATATTTATAAATGAATGTCAGATCTGGCAGTGACTTACAAATTAAATTTTTAAATAAAACTGGAATTTTAAGCAATCTTAATATAAATCTTATTTTGTTAAAACAATTTCGTTTAAGCTTTTCTTTAGCGAGAGGGTTTCAAATATTAAAAAAATTTGACACGCCATTTCTCTTTCACAAAATATATGTAGTTATGAAAAGTTGGTAATATTAAGTACTGTTACGGCTTTCAAAAAAAAAAAACTGATCTCGTGAACTGAAACAAAGGGGATTTTACGGCAAGTATTTTGACCATACGCGACAAGGGGGTTGTTTAATAAATCCGGTGAACGATTCAGCAAAAGTATTGGACTCACCCTTAAGCCACAGGTCACCGACTGCTACCCTTGCACTGGATATTATCAGGTGCCAGTTCATCTTCTGCTGCTCACTTACAGATATCGAATTCAAAAGACTTCAGATTGACTCTAAATTGTGGCATTATTGATATATTATTGATCATTGATAATTGAATATAAGTTAAAACACTGTCTGACTTCTCACTTCTAATTTTTACCATCAAGGACTCCCATCCCGCTTTGCTCGTAGCAAAAAGTAGAAGTAATCGGATTAGGAAAACAACTTATAAAGACAATTCGATCTGGAGAATTTTTATCTCCCCGGAACTTTATGCCAATTAGAACAAATGCTTGGCGTGTACGCGCTGTGTTAATAAAACAAGTTGAAAGCCTCAAACAATAAGTTATTTATTCGGACTTTTAATAATAAGAATGCTATTTAAAACGTTCTAAATAAGGTTTAAAAACACCTGAAGTATTTTCAATATAATTATTGGAACAAAAAGTGGAGTTTGGCCTTGCTAATGAAACTAGGAAATAACAAATCGTTTGATATTCTCCATATGGAACCAAAAATTTATTATAAATTAGAATACTAGAATACTTTGCAGATAAATAATTTTTAGCGAATGTTTTCATTTTTTCTCCCTTCCTAAATACAGCTTTGTGACATCGTAAAGAAATTTTGTTACACCAAGAAACAACATTGGGCTCAGTAGTCACACGCATACCAGCTAGACCACGGAACCTGCTTCCCAAGTACACACTACATTTGATTTTTCAATACTCCACCCCGAAGGTACTACATTGGTCAGGAAGCGAGATTTTTTTACCTGGAAATATGTTTAAATTTTGCCGAACTCTTGCTATTCCAGGCAAGGTAGTGATCTTTAATGTGCGTGACAACACTCGCACACGGGAACTCCATTACACCTCTCATCCGAACAAGGGCATATTTTTGTGTTATTTTTGTGACATTTTTCAAGCGGACCGTGTCAGTATTCGATCCCGGTACCTTGGGCATAGTTGTCACAGGCATGCCAACTACGTCACGAAGCCGCTTCGCAAATACACAGCAAATCAAAAACGTTTTAAAAAATGATGACATCCTCTGCGTAAAAGGAGTTAAAATAGTCCACCATTCGGATCTCCGCGAAGAGAATACTTCAAAGGTCATGATCGGCAAGCTGAATAAAAAAAAATAACCAGGAACATCTTGCGAGTCGGGACGTGCAATGTTAGAAGCATCAAGCAAGTATGTAAGTTAAAGAATTTGAAAATTGAAATGGATAGATTAGCATTATAGTAGGGATTACCGAAATGCCGTGGCCTTAGGCGAGGGATTTTTGAAGCAAAACCTTTAGTGATCGGAGGAAGCAAATTCGGGTGTGGGGATAGTTATGTGCACAAAGATAGGACATTATGTAATTAACTACTATCAAGAAAACGAAACAGTACTGATGGTTAGCTTAGAATCTAAACCGGTAAATACAGTAATAATACAATAACGCAGCAGTAAAAGCGATCTACAAAGACATCGAAAACATACTAAAATTCGTAAAAGGACATAAAAATTTAATAATTACAGGAAATTTTAATATAGGGGTAGATGAGGGTGCCACGAGACATACGGAGATATCAAATAGATTACATTCTTGTTAGGCAACAGTTTAGAAATCAAGTAAAAATTGTAAAAGCTACTCAGAAGTAGATATAGATACTGACCACCACATAGTAATTATGAAACCCGCGGATAAATTTAAAAATTTGAAAAAATAAACGGAAATATAACTTTGACTAAAAGATAATGAAACTGGTTAGACGCATACCTCCATTGTTTCTTATTCTGAGCTAGCCTACATATTTCCCTGAAACTCCCACAGGCTACATCTTTCACTACCTGTGCGCAATAATCTAATGTAGGTCTAACTCTACCTCTCTTTTTTCCTAACTCTGTTTGTAATATACCCCACACTATTCCCTCATGCCTTAAAACATTCTCTACCATCCTACCTATCTTATTCTTTTTACTTCAACATATTTCTTTCTTCGCCTACTATTTTAGAAGTGACGTTGGACGCCACTGTATCTAGCAAATATTAAGAGGGTATTTTAGAAACCCTATTGGAATGAATTTTTTGAAACTTATAATTTACTTTACTTAGAAAATTAACCCTGTTAGAATCAGCAAATCTCTATTGTATAAAAAAAAACTTTTATCCAAAAAATTAAATCACTTCACAAAGTTTAGTGATATGAAACAAAATTACTATTTACAGAACATAGTTGTCTCTTAGACTTTGATGAGCATCAGATCTGATAATCACGTACATACTTTAATTTAAAGCTTTTTACAATAGTTATAGCTGTAAATTCTTAAATATAAAAGTTTAATTAATTATCATTTCTAAAGAATCAAATGCTTTGAATAAGAATATCACTTGTTAGTATTAGGTTACGACTTTTAACGATGGGATGCCGAGCCTTGCGGACTACTATTTGGCGGCTCGGGACTTAGCCTAGTGGAAAAAGGGGTTGATAAAACAATATATAGAACCTTTTGGGGTCTAGCAAAAACTCACTCATCCTTCACCACTAGTGGTTGGCGGCGGCCTTCAAGTTGGTCTGGCATAGGTACCGGCGGTATGGTCACAAGACGTCGGCCCCAAGCTAATGCGGTGTGGGATGGATCTTCTTCAACGTTTGCGATCTGGTTGTCACACTATTGGGGTGGTTAACCTTACAGGGGGTTTGCGTTGCAATAAAAACCGATTAAGGAACTAACGTTTTTGAAAAGCAGTCTCACCATCAGCGATTTTCCAGCCCGCTTGCCTCGAAGATGTAGTGGAAGTGAGCGGATTAAGAAAATTACTTCCTAAGACAGTTCAAGCGGGGGAAATCTTATCAGAACAAAACTTTCAATGCCCACGCGCCGTGTGTATGAAACAAGTTGGATTTATGAGATATTTACAGAACCATAAAGTGTTTACACAGGCTTTTGAATGATTAAATTGTTATGTCTGACTTTACAAACCAGGTTTCCTAACAGTTGGATTGTATTCTGCAAGATTGTGGATACGAAATGTTGAACTTAAACTAGTGATTGAATTAAATTAGAAAATAACGAGCTTGTTGTTTTCCATATGGAACCAAGGACTGATTAAAAATTGAAGATCGAACTAATGCTGTAAATAAGTGGTATGGACAAATTTTTTCAATTTTTTCCTTTCGTTTGTTCCGATAGATTTCTAATTTGTTTCAACCAACAATTTTTTCCTTTCACAAAAAATGTTACAACATGGCCTTGTGCTAATTTTTTTCTTCATATCTTTTGCACTTTTCCCATATTGTGTTATTTGGCTTCCTAGGTAGCAGAAATACTTAACTTCTTGTAAATTATTGTTTCAATCTTTTATTATGGTTTTTAACTTATTTTTCACTACTTTGCATACTAATACTTTAGGTTTATTTTTGTTGATTCTCATACTGTATCTGTCTGTTAGTACTGTTCCCATTTATTAAGAGCTGCTTCTAGCTCTTCCTTGCCAGATGCTAACACCGCTATAAATTCTGCAAACCTAGCACATCAATCGTTTGTCCCTGCAAAAGAATCCCAAATGTCTTTCTGCATTTGACAGTATTCATTATCTTTTAGATATACAAGTTAAAAATTAACGGGGATAGCATACATTCCCGTCTCTCACCTTTCATACTTCCTGCTCTAATTTTATTACCACTGTTTGCTCTTTGTATAAGCTATGTACTATCCATCTATCCCTATTAATCATTTCAATTTTTTGGAGTATTTCGACAACTCTTTCCCTATTGTTTTCTAAAAATATACCCTATTTTACCGAAATTCAATGATAAGCAAAGATCTCCCACCACAGATATTTGCGGAACCAATAGTTTTATAATTAATCTTTTCGCACAATCTTCGTTTGTTGAAAATATTGCAAGACCAACACCTATAATTGTTTATGATAATCATCAGGTTTAAATACAATTACTTTTTCATCGTTAGGTTTCAGTCATGGAACTGCTTGGTTCCGCACATCTATTGTTTGTTATTCTGAGCTAACCTACATATTTTCCTGAAATTCCCACAGCCTACTTCTTTCACTATCTGTGTGCAATAGTTTACCCAGCTCTACCTCTACCTCTTTTTCCTTCTCTGCTTCTAATATATTTCGCACTATTCCTCAAGTTCTAGAATGTGTCCTATCATCGTATCTCTCCTATTTTTTGTGTTTTCCACATATTTCTTTCTTCCCCTACCATCTAGTACCTGTTTGTTCTTAACTTTGTCTGCCCATCATATCTTTATCATACATCTGCAGCACCATATTTCAAAGGCTTCAATCATTTTCTGTTTTCTTCTCCTACTGTCGAGGTTTCACAGCTGTAGAATGATGTGCTCCACACATATGTTTTCAGCAGTATTTTCCTTGTTTCCGTGTTTGATGTCTTCGAACATAGTAATTGCTTTCTCTTGTTAAATGCAACAGGCCTTGTGTTAATATTTGTTTTATATCCTTTGCACTTCCCCATCTTGCGTTATTGGCTTCCTAGGAAATAGGAATCCTTTCACATCTTGTAAATTCTGGTATCCTCTTTGTATTCTGGTTTTTGACTTATTTTCCTTTACATAATAGCACCTTAGTTTATTTTATTCATTTTCATGCAGTATCTATCTGTTAGAACTGTTTCCATTTCATTAAGAGTTTCATTAAGAGCTGCTTCTAACTCTTCCTTGCTAGATAGATAATACTGCTGTATCATTTGCAAATTAAAGCATATCAATCGTTTATCCCTGCATAATAATTCCATGTGTCTTTCTGCAATTGACAATTTTCGACATGCAAGTTAAAAATTAACGAGGTTGGGGCACATCCCCGTTTCATCCTTTTCCTAATATTTACTTCTCTACGTTCATGCTCTAATTCTATGACAATAGTTTGCTCTTTGAAAAAGCTACGTACTATCAGTCTATGCCTATAACTCATTCCTATCTTTTTGAGTATTTCGAACATTTTTTTCCGTTTTACACTGCCGAATGCTTTTCCAAATAAAGCCATAAAATGGGAAATTATTCGCTAATGCAAGAGAGTTGAAGAACGATGGTTTGAGGATTGATGGAGATAGAAAAAGAGACGAAGTTCTGAATGAGACATCATTATAGAAATTGTAGAAAAAGTAGATAAATGGCTAGAATATATACGGAATTTATATGCAGGACAGGAACTAGAAGCATTAGAACAAAAAATAAGATATTGAAAAGGATCACTTGGGATATCCCATACTTAGAAATGTGTTTGACCTAGCATTAGAGAGGCTGAATAAGGCGCCATGTATAGATAATGTAAAGACATAAACTCGAAAAGCCGCTGGAAAAACAGTGACAGAATATCTATTCCAACACGTTAGCTACATGTCTGAAACAGACGAAATACTCATATAGTCACTATACTAAAAAAGAGATGTGAAAAATTTCGAACAATAAGTTTGCTAGCACAGGTGTCAAAAATATTAACTAGAATTGTACAAGACGGCTGGAAAAACGGGCTGAAGAACTATTAGAAAAATAAATTTGAATTTAAGCGAAACAGAGGAACACAGAAGCCATTTTAGCTTTAAGGCTAGCAATGGAGAAACGATAGAAAAAGGAGAAAGCGTGTATATAAGGTTTGTAGATCTGGAAAAAGAATTCGTCAATGTAAAATGGAAAAAATGTTCAAAATACTCAAAAAGATACGAATAAGTTATACGTATAGACGTATAGCACACGTATAGCACATAGCATATACAAAGACCAATCAGTGGTAATAGAATTTGAATAGGAACGCCGAGAACTAAATATTAGGAAAGGTGTAAGGTAGGGATGTGCACTATCCCCATTAATTTTAACTTGTATATTAAAGAGGTAATATATACTGTCAAATACATGCAGGCATGTGGAATTATAATGCAGGGACAAACGAATGATATGCTTAGATTTGTAGATGCTATAGTGGTTTTAGCATCTAATAAGAAAGAGTTTAGAAGCAGCCTTTAATAAAACGGAAATAGTACTAACAGAGAGATACAGTATAAAAATAAAGCAAAGTAAAACCAAATCACTAGTATGCAAGAGAAGGGATAATAAGACAAAAGCCAGAATACAAATAGGAAACGAGAATTTATAAGGGGTTGAGGATTTCGGCTACCTAGGAAACCAAATACGCAAAATTAGAAAAGTGTAAAAATGTCAAAAGAAGATTAGCACATGGCCATGCTGCATTTAGCAAGAAAACAGCAACTAGTGTGTTTGAAGATAACAAACATGGAAACAACGAAAAGATTTCTGAAAGCGTACGTATGGAGCAGAACACTATACGGTTGTGAAACGTGAATAGTAGGAGAAACTGAGAGGAAAAAGACAGAAGACTTTGAAATGTGGTAAAACAGGCGTATGATGAAGATATAGACAGACAGACAGACAAGAGTAGGCTACCATCGTACGAGCCCACAAAATCGATTTTACATGTATTTTCTTGGAAAAATTTAAGATCGATTCTGGTCATTCTTGTCGCAACTATAGGCATCCTCATATGAAGGGACAGCTGTAGTAGAATAGACCGATTCTGACAGCGTTGGCGGCGGCGCTATGTCAGGATCGGCTTATTCTACTACATGTAAAATACCTGCAGTGTGGCCTCGTACGAAGGTAGCTTATCTACCGACAAGGTTAAGAACAAAGTGGTACTAAAAATGGTAAAGGAAGAAAGAAATATGTGGAACTATTTGTCTAAATCTGGCAATGTCCAGATTTTATACGTCTAATAATTTACTTTATACCGTAACTAAAAGTGAACGTTTTACAACCTTATCAAAATATTTTCAAACAACAACGCCATGCATAAATGCCACAATAGAAAAAAACAAACAACATAACCTAGTTAGCTGGTACTTACAATACGCCTTCATGTGGCTAAAAGAATTCGATGGAGATATGAGTTGTACATTAGTTTGCCATCGAGCTGTTTTTATTTCCAATATTTATAGCTTGCTTGGAACCAATTCGTCCATAGCTTTCTTTTTGGTTAAGTCGAAAATTCGTGAGATCTGCCCATGTTACCGCCCATCGGTTCATTCATAACCACAGGGGTGTAGTCGATTAACTTTTTTCAGTCACCCCTTACGTGTGTTTTGGTCTAGGGCTGGTAATTAACTTGTGGTTTTCCTGCACTGTTAAACGTTTGTCCATCATTGTATTACATTCCTATACTACATGACTCAGGAGTAATCCCGTATGATTCCATCAAGCAACAACCGCGAGTTCATGACGCGTTTTTAAAATCAATCTGAATAAATACATTGTAACTGTTGTTACACTGTAGGAAAACATAATTATCTGTAATTTTATATTCGTGAACCTTACCAACGCAGCGTCTATAATTTTTTATTACATTGTAGGAACTAAGGTCTGTCTGGTTTTTATTTGTACTGCAACTATTTAACCTTGAATTTAATTTATTCAACTGAATTTGTAAACTCCATTATATTTGAGAAGTATATTCATAAATTTAATATGATTTCATAATTCTAAGCTTTCTTAAAATGGCATGACCACACTATAAATATTTATTGAAATAAATATTTTGACCTCGTTTGTGGCTTAAAATAATTTATGAACCTAAGTTCCATTCTAATGTGTATTTTAGCTTAAACAACTTTCTGATTTTGTGGTTTAAGTTTATTGTTTCAATTATACTGACTGCCCTTATTGAAATTGTATTATCTAAAACGAAAAAAACTAAAACATTGTAACAATTTTATTTTCGATAATAATTCTTTGCATATAATTTCAAGAATAGTGTAACAATTTTATTAATAATAATAATTCTTTGCATATAACTTCAAGAATAATGTAACAATTTTATTAATAACAATAATAATTTGCATTCAACTTCAAAAGTAATACGCTAAGCCTGCATCGTCCTTTAATAATCTAGTTATATTCAGATATCTGTGTCGTATACAGCTATTTACAAGCACATCTCTGTTTGATTGTTCCTCCTGACGGCGCGACCCCCGAGCTCGTTATAAGATAGTCGGCCACAGGTGATAGAGATATCAACATGTACCCTTGGCTGGAGGCCGGCAATCTGCGAATCCATTTCAAATAGTGAGGATATCTTCGAATAACGGTCGGTAATGTATATATTTTGCGAACTTGTATAATTTGAGATAATTTATTTAGCGCGACAAGTAGGATGCAACTTTTAAAACACACAAGGACACAGTAAACTTTGAGAGTACGATTGCTGCTGAATGTAAGGCGACAGGATATGATTCGACACGTGGAACGAAGGAATTATAGAAGATGGTTTGGATGAATTGGTTTCAAATTGCAAACGCTGTTATCGTTGCTTGAAGAACGGGGATCCCGTCTTCCTTTGTAACAATGCGACAATTGCAGTTTTGGTTCGTAGATAGCTATAAGTTCTTTTTTGTGTTTCAAAATTTGGAACACGTTAACTTGCTTTGATGCGTAATACATATACATTGTAAAAGTTCCAACTAATTGTTGAGCTGGATTTACCAGTAGTAAAACGAAAGTTCATTGATTTAATGTTCTAAAAACAACATGCTTTGCTCCATATGAATCGTCGGCAATGTCAACAGGTGTTACTGACGTCATATCTTTCTACTTTGTACAGCTGACAGATGTTATTTTAAAAGCAAATGCTTTGAACAGCTTTAGTACAATATATGTAAACATGTCTATTTTTGTGATCAGCTTTATCTACATTAAAATTAGTATACATAATTTTGAAAGCTCAAATGCTAATGTTGTTAGGAGCTATTAATTTGTTATCTACCTGAAAAGATCTGCCAAGGTTAGAACCCTATTTGTACCACAAGTTCATGTTTTAAAGTAAAGTGTTTGATTAAAAATAATAGAGACAAACATGAAAGTTAAAAGTTTAAGATCGATGCAGTTACTGATTAAATTTTTTGTTACAAGTTATATTATTTTAAAAGAGATCTTTTAGTAAACAATTGGTTCAAGATTAAACGTTTTTTATTTTGATCAAGTGTGATCAAATCTTATTACATAAAGCTACAACCCTTCTGAGTAATAAATTGATGCCAATGTTATATTGGAAATACTTTTTTTATTATTTCTTTATGTATTTTTGCAGGACACAAATGGTGTTCCACTATTTTATTTATTTAACTATCACAATTTCTTACAGGAGCTGCGTCTTATTTTATTAAGACAGGTTTTTGTCAGCGAAGGCGATCTTTTTTCTTTGGGTCTCCACGTCCGCCCTTAGAACTATGCTATGCAATTATCGTGATTACATCAGGACTTGGTGGCGCCTATTTGATTTAGCTTAAGTTTGATCTGCAAACAGAATTCGACCCCCCCCCCCATTTCTCATTGCTCTACCCAGAAATAGACCCTAGCTTTGTCGGAAGACTTTGTTCACTGGCGCCCATTTAGAAAAATTTGTAACACTGACGCCGCAACGTATAAAAAATATGCGTGGGGCCAGCCATATATAAAAAATATGCTTCAATGGCACCGGCAACGGTTAGGGCCCAGTAAAATTCGTATCAACATCATATTTAATTAAGATTAGCTACTCATCAAATCCATTATACAGGGTGCGTCAATTATAGTTTTGTCCGTTTGAGGTTAATTTTTCTCTTTTTACAGTTGGTTTTTATTTCCCGTAACGCCAAGGCGGTACAAAATATTTTATCATTGCAAGTATGTCAATTTGTGTATAGTTTATAAGGCATAGAACTATTAAAGTTAGGCAAGCTGTCAAATGAGACCTACTTGGAGCACTTTATAAAATTTCAACTTAAATAAAGAAAGTCCCTAGATACATACCACTATAAAATATTCATGATAATGCTTGCTTCTAAATTTAGGTCAGTAATTTATCTTCCATCAGGGAAAATTCAATTGACGACCTAACGTGAACTTGTACATAAAGAAATGTTCCAAGTAGCGTACATCGATAGGTTCTAAAAATTTGTTACATTCCGATTACTACACCACGGCAATGTAATTTTACAAGACAATTTAATAGCTAGAGCTGTTTTAATTGTAGAACTAAATAGTTGTGTAGATATTTGAGGAATTTGTATTTAATGACCAAGGTCGAGAGTAATTCAAAAAGTAATTAAAGCGAAACCCCTATACAGAACTAAAACCAGAATCCCAGTTTACATTCAGAACTTAGCGGTTAGTGCTTAAATTCTTTCAATTCCGGTTGACGCAAATCTCTTGCAATTATGTTTGTTTGCATAGGATTATCTGCAAACGACACCAATTTTCTTCGGATGCGAAAACGTAACTTTAACAAGGGCTTAGGTTTATTTAAACTAGATGATGAAGTACGGCATAAACTCTATCTTTGGAAATGCAAACTTACCTCTTCGTAAAACCGCAACTCTGGTACTGGCACTTCGGATACATTTTCACAGAAGTCTTTAAATAGTAAGTAACCTGAAACAAAAACGCAACTTTAGAATTTATTATACACTATAGAGCGAGGGATTTCCAAATACTAAGCTTTCATAAAACTGTCAGCTTAAATTTGATGTATCATCCCTGCAGTAATAAGCAAAAAATACCCGCAATTCTACGACGGTTGTAGTCTTAACAGCTTTAACAAAAGCCTTAAAAGAGGCTCGCAAAAGTTATTATGAAGAATAATCAGAAACACTTTTTAATTTTGGTAATGCAATGAATTCGTTTTAAAGTCAAAGCATGTTTAAAATAAACCTCAAACGCCACACCTACAAAAAAACAAACAAACCCAATTGCAATACACTTTCTTGTGTGTTTGATGCATGGTGTAGATCTATGCTTAAACTCTAATAGCAATTCAATGATTCGAATATGCCTGGTACGAGTTTATTTGACGCTAGTGACCTTTGAATTCACTTTACCCTAAAAACGTAACAGAAAGTCAATTGCACCAACTAGCCTAGTGGTGAGGGGTGGGTTAAATGATAACAAAAGGAATTTTTTAGTGGCATACAACTCTAACACGTGCACCTACTTGGTCTCAGAACTTTCAGCCCAATAAAATGTTAACCACCAACCCACTTCACACTGGTTTTGAGCCTTAAATAGATGATAAGTGGTCTACAAGACAACTAAAGGATTATTATTTCTGACTCGACAGGCTGATGGAACCCTGTTCACATTGACTTCATCTGCTACTTTAACCTAAATACAAATAAAAAGAAAAAAACGCAAAGACTTTGACTAAACCTACATTAACAAAAATAAAAGTCATACGTTGTAGCAATCATCACTAACACAATTAAACTAGACTCTATCCCTAATTTTACAACGATCCTAGGTCAGGGATCGAAACATAAATAAAGACGATTTTAACAACTATGGGTGGTTCAATTACCACAGAAAATCAAGAAAAACACAAAACAAACCACAACAAACATACAGGGAGTATTTCTAACCCTAATATTGGCCTAAATGCGTATATCTAAAATAGAACATCTTAGATTTATTTAACTATCCAACAAATTTTACGATCTATGTAAATTTCTTATGAATACAATGTTAGTGATTATTTCTAGTACATTTAGCTTTGTATTCGGCGCGCACCACGTAAAAGTCTGAATATTAGCTTATCATGAAAGTTCTCAACATTTTGTGATACTGTTTTTCGTGCGTCTATTACTGAATAAATATACAAAGTACTTTGCTTGTTAATATTTCAGCCTCGAAGATGCACCCCGTAGCGGTTGACCTACAGTAATCCAGAAGGGCGATTTGAAGGCTCTGGTGGAAGCTGACCCATCAAAAACGGTTCGTGGGATTGCGGAAAAACTAGGAATCAGTCACGATGCTGTTGCAAATGGTTTGCAGATGGTTTAAAAAGCATGGGAAGGGTTAAAAAGCTCGAAAAGTAGGTGTCCCATGATTTGAACGATCGGCAAAAATTGTCACGTTTTGGGGTTTGTTCATCTTTGCTTTTGCGCAACCAAAACGACCCGTTTTTGGATCGAATTGTCATGTGTGACAAAAAGTGGATTCTGTATGATAACCTGAAACTTTCAGGACAGTGGTTGGAAGCCAACGAGCCACGCCGGCACTTCCCCAAAGGCAAAACCCACCAAAAAAGATTATGGTTACAGTATGGTGATCGTCAGCCGGTATTATCCACTACAACTTTTTCGAACCAGGCCAAACCATCACAGCAATGTCGTACTGTGAGAAAATCGACAAAATATACCAGCAGTCGGCCCTGGTCAACAAAAGAGATACAATCCTGCTGCATGACAACGTCCGCCCAAACGTTTCACAAATCACCGCCCAAAAATTGAACAAGTTGAGCGTCGAAGTTCTGCCTCACCCACTATACTCACCAGACCTTGCGCCAACCGACTACCACCTTTTCAAGCACTTCGATAACGTTCTCACCAGAAGAACCTTCGCCAATCAGGATCAGGCAGAAACGGCCTTCATGGACTTAATCAAATCCCGAATACCAACTATTTTGCTGACGGCATAAATCGACCAGTATCGCGTTGGCAAAAGTGCGCTGATTTGAATGATGTTTATTTCGACTAAATCCGGTCGATATTGCGAAAGTTATGACCGTTTAAAGCTTACCAATTAAAATGCTGAGAACTTTCATGCCAACCTAATATTAATAAATTAGATGTGAATAAGGCAATACATGTCAACAAAATATAAGCAGATAGGAAGTTAAACATTTTACCACTTACTGCGTTCTGTATAAATTCCAACTAAATGTTTATGTAAGCTTCCACTGACTCCGGTCACTTTCACCCAGTTACGGTAAAACATTTACTTCTGCGCTTTCGAAGGTATTTGGGGAGCATTTTACCTGCAAATCCGCATTTAAAATACCGCACTTTCCATTACTTAAATACCTGTCATCGCTCAAATTGGTTGATGGTCGAATAAATTCTAGCCTTACATTTGACTTTCCAATGCTCCGCCTAAAGGTACTACATTGGCCAGGAAGCGAGTTTTTATACCTCGAAGTTTTAAATTTTGCCGAACCTTAGTTGTGTTAAGCAAGGTAGAAATCTTTAACGCGGCAACACACACACAAGACCTACATTTTACCTCTCATACGAACGAGGGCTCATGTTTGTGAAAAATGCTCGCCTAATATTTTTCAATCGGTCCATGTTGGGAATCGAACCTAACACCTTGGGCTTAAGTAGTCACATGGTAACCAACCTCGAAGAAATTCTAGCCGCTGGAAAAGCATGACTGATTGACTGTCTTCGAATACTTTCTACTATTATGATTTGATAGTATAAAATATGCCCGGGGGTTTACGTGATGTTCTAATTCACGGCGTTCATGCGACTTACACTTACCTTGCGGGTATGTTAAGGGTTTCTTGGTACATGAGAAAATATGTGTACTGGTATTTTCACACGGTCTGTTTACTACCACATCTGTGTCACTGAATTTGTGTCTTTACGCATTTAAGTGCTTTTATTTTAGGAGCTTCTGTTTGTTAAGTAATTTATAATGATTCGGGTAACTTTGCAATGCATGAAAATGTTTTTGATTTCGTGCTTATACGATAAAATGTATTGAAGCTTGTAGAATTTGGTTCTGTTTACAGTAAAGTCCCGGTTTTTAATTGCTGGTTGTAAAAAACTATTACGTACTTTAATGTTTATTTCGGTATTATAGTTTAATATATGATGCAATATTAGTAAATTGTTCGTATTTTACTATGGTTCCTAAAACTAGCTAAAATTGATAAATATTTTCGTATATACCAACGTATGCATAATTAGTGCGTGAACGTTACATGCCCTCAATAAAATTTGCTATTTATTCTTTTTTAATATTTGAAATTGTATCATAAGATTTAAAATTGTATGATCCTAACACGTACTCCGATTCATTATTCTAGCTTGTAGGTGGATTAAAGCTAGTTGATTTAGACTAAAGTGCTTCCTGTTAAACCATAATACTCAGTTCTATGTACTAACAAGTATTATACGGTTGTTCTCGATTAATATAATAAACAATTATACACCCCCTACCCCACCAACCCCCATTCAAATAATCTATCAATTCCCAAAGAGAACACAGATTTTGGTAGCTGTCATAACAAATAGCTTTACCCTGCACTTTTTACAAGCGTTTTTTTCTATATAAATTTCTATATACGAGAATGATTGGACTTCATCTTTTACTTTAAATATCGTCGGATTCATCATAAATTTATATCAACATTTTATATAAAACTATGATATGCAACAATTCTACCTACATAATATAAAATATCTGGATGCCGTAGTTTTTTCTTTGATGGAATGTAATTATCTATAACTGCATATATTTGGAGGACAAGATGTTTAACTATTTAGAAAGTTGAAGGCTTCGCCTGATGTTACTTTATGGACGAGTCGGTTGACAACTGCCAGATGTTTTTTACAAAACGCCATGTGGATCTTAAAGAAAATTAAAATATAAGTAACGATCTACCACAGTTACTTACTCCATGTATGAGTTTTACTGTAATTTCTTTTATTGTGATTGCTAGTGCATAAACATTATATTACACCTATCTAAATTCTCTATGCGGGTATTCTCAACAGTAATTTTTGCTTTCTGCTTATCTTGCACTTAAATAAAATGTGCTCCTAAATATTTTTTGTTACTGCTTATAACCTAACTCTGTGTACATACGGAATTTTATGAAAATTTTTATGGTTAAAATGTTTTACAAGCAAAAAACTTAAAATTGAAACATAACTATCTTATTGTCTTTACAAGAAGCTGTGTGTAAATGTTTATAAAAACATTGGATTAACACTTTGTGATTTCCTGATTATTGATCGCTTAACACCGTGTGCACAGTTATTTCCCGAAAACGACGACAAATCCCAAGATTAACTTAACGTATTTATATTTATTAAATCATTCTAAATCTACAATGTAACTAATAACTTAACGCGTGCAAAGAACTAGATTCAGAAAACAAAGGAAATTTCTTTAACTTTTAAACTAAATACAGTAAATTTAATGACTATATAATCCAATAATTAAAAAGGCATGATACGAGTCAGTTTACTTAATACGTAACAATCGCGGCAAAACTACAAAAAAAAGAAAAGAAAGAAAAAAGTCCTCTAGCTCCCTTAAATCCGGATAACTACCTATAACCTAATCTTATAACTAAATAAAGTTTTTATGCGCCACCTGATTTTTTTGTAACAACCCGCAGTAAATCAGGTAACGGAAAAGAAGAAGTCACCACTAATTTATTGACTACTTCAGCATTGGGCGCACTGTTATTTTTGCCGCAATTCCCGCTAGCAACACATTTTATTGAAAAGCAAAAGACTTTCCTTAACATAATATCTTACAACTCTAAATTAAGATCTACGTCTTAAGATATATCTTAGTTTAACTAGTTGTTCTTCAATATTAAATTATTGTTTTCAAATTTACTTGTATATGAGTAGTACTTGAGGAACCCCGTTTTATGATACCTCCGCACTATCTGAGATTTTTGATTTCATAACATTTGGTCGATTATCACGCCATTTACTTTTTAGTTTTGTAGTTAGACTTACGAGGGTAAGGGGAAAAGTTCTCGGCCTACAATAAAAAACTGTAATTTTCAGTAAAAAAAGATTTTATTTTTCGACATAATCCCCTTTAACTTCAACACACTTGGTCCAGCGTTTCTCCAACATCAGTATTCCTTCCCGAAAGTGAGAGTCTGGAAGGCTGTAAAAATATTCGTCTACGGCCCTCTCAACTTCTTCATTGGACATGAGGCGCTTCCCAGAAACAAATTTCTTCAAGTTTGGGAACAGATAGAAGCCGGAGGGCGCCAAATCAGGAAAATAGGAGGGGGATGGCCGAGCAAATCGTACCCCAAAACCGTCAATTTTCCCATCGCCAACGCACCCTTGTATGCAGGTGCGTTGTCTTGGTGAAAGATGATTTTTTTCTTCAAGCCAGGCCTCTTCTCGTGAATTTTGGCATCCAGCTGGTCAAGAATGGTGGAGTAATATTGGCCCGTAATTTTTCTGCCTTTTTCAAGGTAATCTATTAACAGGATCCCTTTCGCATCCCAAAACACGCTGGCCATCACCTTTCAGGTAGATGCGATCGACTTCGCTATCTTTGGCGCTGAACATCCGGCTTCCACCCACTGCTTCGACTGCTGTTTAGTTTCTGACGTATGTAATGGTGGACCCATGTCTCATTCATAGTGGCAAATCGCCGCACAAAATCGCTCGGATCCTTATTGAACCGAGCCAAACATTGCTGCGAAACTCGTTTTCGCATTTGCTTTTGATCGGTATTCAGCAAATGCGGCACTCATCTTGTACAGAGCTTTCGCATCCCAAACTCTTTGTGTAAGATGTTTCGCACCCTTTCGTCCGATATCCCTACAGCCCCAGCTATCTCCTTCACTTTCACTCGCCTATCGTCCAACACTTTTTCGATCGTTTCCGGTGTGGTTGCGGTTCTTGGTCGTCCTTCCCGTGGATTATCTTCGAGAGACGCGCGACCAAGTCTAAATTCAACTGCCCACTTTTTAACGGTTGACAGGGAAGGGGAAGAGTCTCGTAAACTTTTGTCAACTTCGGATGAATTTCCTGAGGGGTTAATCCGTCCAAAACGAAGAATTTTATGACCGCACGATATTCAAGTTTATCCATCTAAAGGAAACACGCATAAGACGTCTGCTTGAAAAAATTCGTGTAAACAAACTACTTGAGATGGCAAATTGAAACTTGTCATACAAACTAGTGACATGCGCACGCAGACCGGAAGCACAAATTTTTGCTGATTGGAACGCCATCTCTGTGTCAGCCCGAGAACTTTTCAGGTTACCCTCGTACACTCAAAACATGAAACTGTTTGATAGGACATAAATTGTTATATCACACATTATCATTTGTCCAAATGAATTTTGAGCACAAAACCAGAAAGTTGTGCAACGTATTTAATTCTCGGTGAAAATAATATCTCCAGATGTTTATATTCGACTTAATTTAATCCTTCTGATTAGTACTTAAATGTAGCTGCCTATAGCATTTGTTTGTTACTGGCCATATAAACTTAAAACTTCTTTTTTTCGGTCTCATTAAAAAATTATTCTGTTAGTCTATGCCTGTCAATGTCTCTGTTGCCTGAAATTTAATGTCCCATGTTAATGCGCGCATAGAGATAACGTGTGCGCACTGATAGAGAAAGCCATTTTATAACGAACAGAAAAGATTTGTAGCCATTTTTGTTGAAGACGTGCTCTGAAACTGACAGACCCGGGGCGGGCGGATTTTCATTGAATATTTCTTATAATAAAGGTGTGCTCACAGATATGTGAAGACACGTCCGCCTTTCGTTAGTGGTTAGTAGAAAATACAATTTTTTTAACTCTAGATAAGATTCTTTCCGGTGAAAACAAGAATTACCATAAAATTTGGAGCAAACAAAAACTGTTTTAATTATGGAGCAAACAAAAATTATTCTAATTATGGAGATATGTATTTAACATGAATAATCCGAATGTTAAAAATTGGTTACGTTTAATATGCAGGTCTTACGACGCTAGAAGCTTTTATAAATTTTGAGGTTCATTTTATTTAGATGAAAAGTTTTAAAACAAGGTTCTGAAGTTGAATATCGAAAATTTTGTTGGTTACGAAGACGATTTTCAAGATGAGTTATAAAAATTTGCCAGTTGGGAAAGCTTTAGTCATTAGAAATGATGAGAACATTAATGGTGTTAAACATAATGAAAGAATTGTTTAATGGCTATTGTTGCAATTTAACTGTAAAATTAAAAAATTTAGCTTTGCTTTTAATAGAAATGCTTTTTTTGTACTTAGGGATGATGCAAACGCATAATTTATTTTAAATTGTTATAATTAAAAAGCACATATATATTGTTCGTTCAGAAACACATTTGCGTTCCAAGTAACCAACGTGTGTCACCTTTTTATACTATAAATTGTTTATTATAAATCTTTATATCAAGAATTTATAGATGAAGTATTTGTTTCTCGGTTAACATATTTTAGACAAAGTAGACATATGTGAACAAATACCAGTACTTTTGTTTGACCTTTATTTAAATCCATATGATTATATTTTTGATAAGTGAAAATAATTTTTAAATGAACTTGAATTATTTTAAATGAACTTGGTTCTAAAAATTATAAAGTGGACGTCATGAATTAATTAAACTGTTAACTTGTAAATAAGAACTTTGACTTTATCATTATAACGCTTAGTTGAGTTAATCTTTTATTTATATCTGACAAGGAAGCATGCAATCTTTTTGAGAATCTCATAACTTAATTAAAAGAGTAACAACAAAAAGATTAGAAGGCAACATTTTATACTTTGTGTTAGAGGAAGTGTATTTACAATTTTAATGCCACTTTTCTTGTGGTTTACCATCGAGATCTTCAAGTTCGTAGATAAGTACACTAACGACCCTTGTCACTTTACACAAGATAAATTTCGGAGGTAATTTAGCAGAAAAATTTGTTGGTTTAAAACAAACAAACAAACTTCCTTTGTTTTTAAAGCAAATAATTCATTTTAAAAGTTTAAATTTAATTTACAAAAAATCACTAAAAAAAAATTCAATTTACAAGTCGTTATTAGTGACACGGCGAATAAAAATTATTTTAGGTAAAGTGAATAAATAGGTAAACGAAATATTCAACAAGGAAATTTCTACACAAGTCTATTTAAATTAAAAAATTTAGCATCCAAACGGGAAAAGGAAAACGATTATCAAGCGTCGAAATATTAAATGAATAAGTGAAAATTACTGCAATGTATTTTTTTTAGAACTTATCAAAAATTACAAATGTTTGTCCTACGGAAGTTTGCATAGACGATACGTATACCATAATATAAAACAATTTTATTAGGCACAGGCAAATTAGAGATAAGTCCAAATCATTTATATAAAAATGTTAAAATAAATACGGTGGTATTTCAAAATAAATCACTTTATACAGGACTAATTACCAGAATAAATTATATATAAGTTACGTGTAAAATACGATATCTAACCAAGCTATTAGGTACAGAATTTTACATCTAAATAGACGTAAATTACGTGAAATTATTTGCAAAAAAACCCAATTCCAAATCATTCACTTTATTAAAACCCAAATACTAATTATTATGTCTAGATACGAGAAAATGATGTTTGCTGCATTATTTTAAAATAAGAAAAGGAATATTATGAAATTGGCCGATATTTTGAGATTCGATAGTAGAGTTGATGTTTTTAGTTTAAATAGTAGCTCGAATACCAACACAATGCAAGTATTGATGCAAAAGATGAGGTTAAATGCAATTTAAATTAATGTAGCTAGATCATGATGCAATGAGTAAATTTGTATTTTTCTTTATTAATACAGAGAAAGTGCCACATTTTCTAATTAATCAACCTTAATAAGTCATAGAAAACCGCGTCATGTCGGGCGCCAATTATTACGTTCCAGGTATGGGCGCCAATTATTACGTTCCAGGTATGGGCGCCAATTATTACTTAATTAAATAGTAACATTCGAATAAATTCAAAAAATGCAAATTTTTACATACGGTTCTTAAAGTTATAACACCTTCCGTTCAGTCCTCGACAACGAGCTTGTGTCAGCGTTGTCCGTGCTGGTCGTGGTAAAAAGTAATGCACTACGGGAAGAGTAAGAAGGATTGAATTAGATAACAAGCACTACATCAAATGCCCCCACAAGAACGAGACCCCCAAAAGCACAACCGTTTTAGTTGATTCCCGGTACTGAAGTGATCGAATCACTCATCTCAAAACTATATTCATCACTTGTCTGATACCCTACACCCCTTTGGAAAAGAAAACCTTGACGCTTCGATAATGCGTGTCCGTGGTTATTTCCGAAGAACCATGAAAAACCTCGAAATTAACCTAGCGTATTTATACTTAGATCATTCTAAACTTAAAATGAAACTAAAAATTTATGATGAAAGAAAATTTCTTTAGTTTTTAAACTAGATAGGTATAGTAAATTTAACGACTATAAAAAGGAAACTGATTATCCAATAATTTAAAAAGTATGATACAAGTTAATTCACTTAACACGTAAGACCTTAATCCAAAGCCATTTGACGATCAAATGTAAAAGGTTGTTCGGTGGCACCGCTTGTGTATTTTATCAGTTACAATTTCAACCCCCACCACCAAAAAAGAAAAATATTTAATATTTGTTTATAGAGATACACTTTGATATAAATTCTGTAGTGGTTCTGTAAAGTAGTTCGCAAGAAGTCTAAACCGGTGCAGTAGTTACCCAGTTGAGTTTTACAAGGTACATGAAGTGATAAATGAACCTATAAACACATGTGTGATAAAGCCAAAAATTCAAAATAATTATTATTTCGGTTTTTCTTGATTGTGCTATTTAAATTTGGTTTAAAAACGAAACCTTAACATCTCGGTCTATAACGTTCTTAAAAATATTCGATGTTGCAATGTGAATTGAATCAATCTAGTAGTGAATGGTCTCCAAGTTATAACACTCCCACGTCTACCTATTTCTAAAAGCTCATTTCATATTATATGAAGTCAAAATGTGTGCATTATGCCCTGACTATAGCATTGGTTGCTGCTACACAGTATGATGAGCAGGAATATGTATTAACCTTTGTCACAGCTGCCTGCAAGATGAAAACTCCCTATAATACCAATATCGAGGAAAACATGCAAGTCATAAAAGTTTCGTGAGTTTTCAGTGCAGTAGACATTGTAAAAATGATGTTCTTTTTGATCAATAATAAAAATGCAATTTATAGTGATATGGTAGCAAAAGTGTTTTAAAATGAACTCTCTCGTTGATAGTTTACGATCTCTGAGGCTAGAATGAAAGCGATTTTTCCAACACCAACGTATCGTAAAATGTCCTGTACAACTTTTAATATTTCGTAGAAATACCTCTAGAGTTCAAAATACATCCGTCTGTATACTTAGCAGAGAACATAATACATCCTTTTCTGAACTAAATAAATATTTGCTAGTTCAATATCAGATAAAAGCCGTTGCATTATGACTATTTAATGTTGATGAAATAAAAGTGTTTGCAAATAGTTGAACTGTTCAAGAATTTGTAGTAACCGTATATGCAAATACAAGTTGCCCTTTATCGTTAAAATAACATAGCAATTTTACAAATTCAGATAAAATAGGAAGGTAGACTTATCGACTTTATAAAGTTAATCATTGTTACGCTTCACAAAATTATTTTAGTAATAATTATGTTAGGGGATTTCTGTATTATTAATTTATGGTATTACGCATTATAAATGTAGTCTAGTAGTCCTCAGGAAATGTTTAGGGAAAATAGCAATCGATTGATATGTAAATTTGTGGTGTAGATGGTTCACACGGTCGTGAAACGGATATGTTTTTTCCCGACCAATCAGAACGCACTGCGTAGGAGGAATGGTGTGAACAAGTTTTGGAAGCGCACTATGCTACGCATTCCTGTCTTGACTTTTCGTATCGTTAGCTGTTTATGCAGTAGTGGAGGTTACCTGTTAATTATTACCTACCTGTCATCGTACCTTGTCTTGTTCCCTTAAATTGTAGGAAATACCAACAAACTCGGATACTAAAATATGGACTATTAAAGAATTGAGAACACACGTTGCATAATGATGAGAGTAAGAACCATTACTAGTTATCCAGCTTGCTAAAATGCAGTAATCCTAAGGTAAGCAGAGTTATAATTCAAATGCAGTGTCAATTTGAAAAGTGAATTAAATATTTCTTTCGTAATTTTTATGAAATCGAATACGTCCTCTAAGTGAGTACGCGATTAACTATAGTACCTATACTGTTGGATAAAGTATATAATTAATAGCGCTTAATTTATGTTCTAGTTTTATAACGCATTAATTACCCATCTAATAAATATTTTATTATGTAAGGTGTAGACACTTTTCGAAATTAAATTTTTTTTAAATAAATGCGTTTAAAAATTACAAGAACTTCAATTAGTTCATTCCATACTAACTTTAAGATGGACGATTGCCTGTTTGTCGTGATTATACACTTATAATCTATAATTTTTTTACCTAAACAAAGTGATTTTATTTTAACTTAATTACCTGTCAAAAAAAAAGAAAATCCAGTATTTAGTGTATTGTTTGGAAACAAGATCATTGGCTCATAAATAAATATTATAATAATTATTATTCTAATATAAGCACTGTCTGCTTGTAGATATCTCAATCTCAATCTTAAAAAGAACAAAATATGTCAAAATTTGCATCATATCTATACTTTTATGTAGGGTTCTTAAGATATTTTAACTCGAAGAAGTGTTGTCTAATTAACTTTTCTTAGCGTAATTCTTTCTATAAATCTGTACAACCACTTATTCTTTGCCGAGTATTTTATATTGCTTTTGTGAAAAAAACGTTTCTTTCTTCATTTTCAAAGAATAGAAGCTTTCATTTTGTTTAAGTTTATGTTCATAAATTATTTTAATAATTTTATGCGGTTGGAAATACTTATGCGGATACAGCCACAATAACAAAACAAAGTGCGGTTTCTATACGATTAGGAAGGATCAGCCCTTATTGGCAGAAAAGGCACTGCTAAAAGAAATAAAATTAATTTACCGCTTTTCCAGGTACTTTGACGGCACAGGTGCTTAAAACAAAACGGAGTAATTGAGGGTTAGAAAGGATGGATGGGATATAAGTAAGGGTTATTTTACCACTAAAATAAACTATTTTTCACTAAGTAAAATAAAGTGGTTCGACTCATTGAAAGCAATACTTGGGTATATATAATGAAAAATAGACAACTTAAAGTAACCAGAGCTGTATCTTCACTGTTTGTTCAGACAAGTAGTATAGTAAAAAAAAGAGTGGTGGGGGTGAGACCAATGGGGTGAAGAAATTGGCGCCACTAAGCACCAAAGTAACGTTTACTAAACACATGTAATTACGAGAGTCGTTCAATAAGTCCTTAGAAAAAGTAGGAAAAAAATTTTTTCGTGTAGATTTTTTTTTAGTTTTCAACAGAATCTCCCTTCAGTTCTGTACATTTGTATAAGCGTTTTTCCAAATTTTTAAGCCGTCCAAAAAATATAGTTTCGGAAGCTGCTCAAAATAGGCATTTGTTTAGGCGATGACCTCCTCGTTAGACGTAAACCTTTGTCCGTCAAGTTGGGAAATAAGAAAAAGTCACTGGGGGGCCAAATCTGGCGAATACGGTGGATGTTGTAATAATTTTGTCAATCACAACTGCGCAGATGTGCACCCGTGGATTGTCTTGATGAAAGAGGATCTTTTTCCGTTTCAAATGAGGACGTTTCTCCTTGTTTTTTTTCTTCGCTAAGCCGGTTCCAATAACGACGCATAATACTCTCCTGTTATCATTTTTCTTTTTTCCAAGTAATCGATGTAGGTGATTTCGCGTGCATCCCAAAAGACCGTGACCATAACCTTGCCAGCCGATTTCACCGTCTTCGTATTCTTCAGAGCCCGTTCGTCTTAAAAATCCACTGTTTTCACTATTCTTTTGTCTCGGGGGTGTAGTGATGTATCCATGTTTCATCGACAGTTATGTATCGACGCAGAAAATCCTCAGGATTGCGACGGAAAAGCGCCAAAACAGCCCCAGAATCGACCACACGATTGCGTTTATTCTCCACTGTAAGCAAACGTGGCACCCATCTTGCAGAAATTTTTTCGCAGCCAATTTTTCGTGCAAAATTGAAGCGAATGTGCCTTGCGGTATGCCTGTAGTCTCAACTATTTCGCGTACTTTTATTCGTCGACCACTAAAATCATATCGTGGTGTTTGTCAATCATTTCGGGGGTAGACACTTCCACAGAGCGTCCGGAACGATATTCATCTTTTGCGGATGTATGGCCACGTTTAAACTCATTCACCCAACTGTAAACAGTTGCAAACACAGAGCATGTGCCATGAACTTCATCCAACTCAGCTTTGATTTCTTTCGCTGTTAACTCTTTTAAATACAAGTGTTTAATCACTGCTCGAAACTCACTTTTATCTATTGTTATAATCAAATGAAAGTTTTTACTTCAATCAACAACAAAAATGAAACTACGTGATGGATACGGTTGAAACTCTAATAGCTGACTAGTTAGGAGTGCTGCTTACTGTGAAAAATGTATTTTCGGTACTACGAGCGCCATCTCTTGGATTTTCTAAGGACTTATTGAACGACTATCGTAACTTCCACTATCGCAATTGCTTTTACAAATCTCTTTATTAATTACTTATTTTTTATCAACTGCCAGAAGTTTGTCTTTTATGAAAAACCTTTTTTCTCAATTAACGAAAATTATAGATAAATAACTGTATCGATTTTTACTTGTACCTTTCTGTATTAAATCTTACCTTCCATATAATACTAATTATTATGACTTAACTACCTGTAAATTCAACTGAAACTGCCTTTTAACTTCTGAAATTAAACATGAAACCACATCATCTCTTATCTAATATAACTAAAAAGTTTGCCGCAAAATTAGTTTTCAAATTGTCTTATGTGATATACTGTATAGTTTCTGCATCTCAAGGACCATGGCATATTAATGATCTAAACCCTTTTTCTTTTATTCTTAACGATGCGTAGATAACTAGTATCTTGCTTTCTACCTTTATCTAAACATATTTTACTTGTTTATGGTTATCTTTTGTCGTGCATGAATATATTTCAAATCTTCTCTTCTCTCAGATATTTTATCATCTCAAAATCACATACATCGCTCGTCCCTAGCCTTTTTAAAAATCATCTGTCGCTACACTTCAATAATTTCATTTTGTTTAATGTTTGATCATTTATTTCTCCATTATTCATATTACCACGCAACGCATAGCATTTTTTTTTTGGTGGACATTTGAACAACTTAACGAATCTTTAAGAGTTAAACTAGCTAATGTCGGTTTGATGCTACTTCTTGGACACATAGTACTCGAGAATTATGTCTTTGTAGTAAAAAGTCGATTTCCACAGTTGCGACTACCAAAAATTTCTATTCTATGTGCTTTCCCTCACAAATATCTCAATAATTTTTTACAATTTCGGTTATCAGATTTTTTCTCTATTATATGGACGTTTGTACATTTTGTCTGTTTTTTCCTGAACGCGTTAGTGAAAAGCTGACGCTTTTTGTTGCTTTCATTGTTAATTCCTTATCGTTTCTTCGATATATTGTAAATTTTTCTACTTCTATCTTTGAATAACTGCTTATTGTTTAATTATTTGTGTATGTTTGTGGTAGCTTCTGTTTTGAAATTACCGTGCGGGTATACTTAAGTTGGTCCTTTTTGCTTTTGTCAGACTTTCTTATTGCAGTGAATGCGCTCGGTAGGAAAACGATTCGATTACGTCTAGTCCGGAGTCTAGTTATTTTTTAATTATTGAAGCATTAGGGGATATGTATCGCTAACGTTGAAGGTGGTCCCTCAGACCTATCTATTTTAATAGAGACATTCTCTGTCTGTAATCCTTTCTCTAGAATATTTATCCTAAAACTCTACTTTTTCGTATTCTTCTATCCTCGTTTCAGCCTCACTTTTTATCCGTTAAACCAGTCTTTGTCCCGAGACAACCGTTCATCATATAAGAGTGGCTCTTCCCCACTCCGGACTGCTAACTGCATTTTGGTTGGTCGAGCAGTGCTTTGCTATCCAGCTTTTTTCAATCACTGTTGCTCAATGCGGGTCCTTCTACTTCTCTCTTCTACCTGGTTGCTACAAAGCTCCAAACATCCCACCTCCATATTTTATCTTCACTATTTTTTTAATTTTCTTCCTTTACTTTCGAAGTCGCTATATAGTTTAGAGGGTTGTTACCTCACGAAATTTGGCCGTGAGCGTGGGGACTTCCGTCTGGCTTTGTATCGCCACTGTCTTCCGTAGGGTTATACGCTAAAGCCGTCGACAGTGCAATTTGTTGTCGATTTAGCCTGCGTCTTTATCCTCTAGGCGCCTCTGTGGCTTAGTTGGTTTACGCGTGACTACCAAGTCCAAGTTCCCGGATTCAAATTCCGACACGGACCGCTTAAACAATGTTAGGCGAGCATTTTTCATAAAAATACGCCCTCGTTCGGGCAAGAAGTAAAAGGTAGATCTCGTGAGTGAGTGTTGTCACGCACATTAAAAACCCTACCCTGCTTGGAATAGCAAGAGTTCGGCAAAATTCAACATTTCCAGGTAAAAAACAACTCACTTCCTGGCCAATGTACCTTCGGGTAGAGCATTGGAAAATCAAATGTGGTGTGGTTCGTATAAGTGGTTTGTTATCGGGTACTTTTCTTTGTATGTATTCGTTGCATTTTTTCTTGTTTGTGTTTCTTAGTCTTGCTGTTTGTGAGTTGATATTGAGTGTAATGAGTATGGGCAGAAGTTCTGAACTTAAATCTGGCAGTACTTTTGCGGAAATGGGATATGAACGGTCCTTAAATATCGTCGAGTACTTCTGCTTGGAGATTCGGGTTTAACGGGATTCTCGTGAGTTCGTTGGGTTCTATTATGTCAAAATTTTGCCGAATAGCATATGTGAAAAGTGTTCGCCTGTTGGCGATCTTTACAGTTAAGCCCCATGACTTGTGTTTTGCGTGAGGTCACCTGCAATCATGGTAGGTGTGGTTCCAGCAAGTAGCGCTAAAGTCCTATGGTCGATGCGCACTCTTACAACTTTTACAAGCGGAGAGTACGATTAGTAGATTGTTGTCGTTTTTGATATGAATGCTTGCAACGTCTATTTTTGTTTGTGGCAGATCGACCTGTTGGTGGATGATCCCTTGTGTACAAGCGTTCCAACTCTTCCGTGAGCTATTTGCTCTAGTTCAAGCAGCCGGTCGTTTCTGTAGGTGTGGTATCCTCCTATTTGTGATAGTTAGTTGTCAGTTTGGTTTCTCCTATGAGGACAATGCTGTCGTGTTCTTTCGGAAGGTTCCGGAGTTAGGATTTCTCAGGCACGATGTCATTCCTATTCCAGGAGAGAATGGTAATGTTTCTTGTTAATGTTGTATTAGTTATTAAGGTGTACTAGTATGTCAGTCATTGCTTCTATGCCAAGGGTGATGATGGATTCTCCTGTCATGTATGCACTTATCATTCGTTGAATCCACTGCAATATTTTGCTGATTCCTAGCATTGTTAGTGAAGCTGTCTTGCTTATGGATGTGGATGATATGGTGTTCGTCTGTCTAGAGTTTGGTTCTTGGGAAGTATATTTCTTTTTTATCGTTTTGTTTTTTTCCAGAAAGTCTTCGTCGTTTGGTTTGGTCGATTTCTTTAATTGCGTCAATTTTTGAAACTTATTTTATATTGATTATTAAATTTTTTTATAAATAATTTTTGCAACAAAAGAGAATTACATTTAAATTATACTTTGAATTAAAACTTTCGTCTTTTTATTTCACTAATTGAAATTAACGTTGTCCAAATTAGATAAGCAAAATTTTGAATGTGGAACTTAGAAAAAAGTTGATACAGTACCAGGTAATAGAAACAGAATAAGTAATTTCCAGTAGAGTATTTTTTCATAGGTAAGGTGTTGTTGAGATTTTGAATTCAGGCCAATCGATCTATAAAGATCGAAATATTTTGTTGTTGTAAGGCACAAACAGTGTCTTATATTTTATTTTTTTTGTGTGACATTTTCTTGCAGGTCCGACATCGCAGAAGCTGGAGCAGAGGTCCAAGAGGTTTCCAGAGGTATTGCTTATTGTAATTTGTATGCTTTTTGGTAATCATTATATCCTATAGGTTTCTGCGTCTTCCTGTAAGATACTTTAGTTTTGTTTATTGTCTATATAGATGCAGTGGCGCCCATTTACGTTTTTTTTTGTTCCCGTTTGTAGTCGAGCCCACCCTATATCCACGCCCAAACTCATTGCTCACCCTTGGGGTAATTCCCAGACTAAGCCGCAAATATAGTAAAGCTCGTGAGTCCACTGAGGGTTTGTTCACTAATTGACTCACTCCATAATTAAATTAATAAAAAAAGGGTAAAGTTTCAGTGGTGTTGTTTGTAAGGGTTCAGTTTCGGAGTTGGGTTGCTTGGTTGCTGGGGATTCAGCTATTAATGTGGATGCTCCTGTGTGGTGTCCATTTTTGTTCCTTGTCCAGCCATCTTCGGTATCCATGTCCGTAACGGAGATGACTTGTAGCTTAGGTGCGGGTGCTGGTTTATTTATCGTTGGAACTGGTTTTGGTATGCTTGGCATTTTCGGTAGTTTGCTAGGTGGAGCCCGAGTCAGTTGGCGCATGTAGGTGTATCTTCTTCGGTGTTGTATGGTTAGCTCGTCTGGTTTCATCCTCCACTATTCTGACAAGAACTGATGGAGGTGAAGATGTTGGGGTGGTCATCTTCATCATCGTCTTGATCTCGTTTGTCAATGCGATGTCAATTGATACAATTTAGTAAAAGTAAGCGTGTGGAGTACCTTACAAGCAATGCTCCTATCTACGTCTCCCTTTTCTTAAATGGTTTACTTTTCGTTCAGAGAGTGTTTGTGTGAAAGTGAAAAACATTTAAATCTCAATCTTAAAGTTGCTTTATGATCGATGTGTCCTCCACCAAGTCGAAATCGAACGTTTTCGTATCCCTTGTAAGTATAGAGTCAATTGCGACGAAGATAGACTATTGATTGTTTCCTGTATTAGTCCGTGCAGGCACTTCCTATTCAAACTGTTTTGTTTCTGGAAACAGTCGCTTTAAACATCCAGAGATTAAACGTATCTAATAAACTTATTGTCGCACATCGTCTGTTTCAACATTCAGCAGTGATATTTCTTTAACAAACGATTGGGTTGATTTGTACTGTATCCAAAGTGTACTCGATTCTTCATCAAAAGTAAAGTTTTTAAAAAGAAAAGGTATAAGGATCAACATAATCTGGCATGCAAGTTTAAAGTGTACGAAACGCACACCATCTATGATAACACCCATGCAGGCGAGCGCAATCCTTCCAGAAGAGCAGTCTTCCGCATTTGAATATCTAGCCGCTACGATACCTATACATACAGCATGCTCTCAGCAAGAGTTTATGTTCCTGCCGAGCCATTGAGATCAGATTCTACACCACGGAAGATGTGTGACGCAATTGCAAATAAAACGTTTTGAGAATTAAAGAGTTCAATTGAACCATGGTTCATTAGTCCGAAAACTTTTAGTTGTGAGTTGGGCACCTGCTGAGAAGGTACAAATTTCGGAGAGAGAGTTTATCTAAGAGTTTGTAACAACTCACAAAAACAAACTCAAATAACTTCTGTATCATTAAACTTACGTGCCTTATAAATTAAAACAAAGCAGAAATTACGGCTATAGACTTTATAAAGTTAATTAAAACGGATCGACAATTCATATTCATTTCGTGCTTTCACTTGGAAACTTTAAAACGCTTGCGATGCTAACTAATGAAGTTTATTTTTCTAGTGTAATCAACCTTTAAAGAAACATCGTCGATGTATAGAATCCAACAATTCTATGTTTAAGGTTCGTTGTAAACGCCACTTTATAACACCAGATATTTTTGTTCTATGGTGACATTGAGAGACATCAGAATACTACCTAAAATCCATTTAAACATAGATCTGACTTTATAAACCCAATGATCACATTATTTTCATCAGATTCAGACAAAAACATTCAGCACACTCGATTGGCAAACAATCTAATATATAGAAATGCATAAAATACAATGACTACATAGAAAGCATATACTTCTGGAGTTGATGCCTAAAGATGATACTGTAACGAAATCTCTACTTACAATAACATCAGTTCTTTATTTTGAAATTGATTTTACAAACATTTTCAGCAGCTCATGGTTGTTACCATAGAATTTGCTAAAAACTCTCCCGACAATTTGTTTTCAGCTAATTGCTAACACTACAAGTATTATCTTCTTAATACTACAATGCTATCTTTTAAATTACTTAGTAACGAAGTACTATTATTAACTATCCAAGCACTAATTATTAATTTATATATTCACTCAATAATTCATACCACAGAAAAATAGATATCGATAGTCATTTATATAACATCTTTCTAATCTTTAAACTAGAACATATCGTACACAAAGCTTCAATCAGAACTGGACCGCAGAACCCCTTAAAGACAATTTATACCTTATCCAATTGTTCTAGATGATTCTAAAACATAACGGAATTTGTAAATAACGATATCGTGATTTCTTGTATAAACCTAGATAGCTCTTAAATTCAAAACAGATCCCGCAGCGCTGAAGTGGTTAGTGCAAATCAAATTCCCGGATGGACAGGTCGGGAGATGAATAAAAAGACTACAGGAGAACGATTTCAACACTGAACATCGAGCGGATTCAAATCATCGTACCGCAGATACGTTATCGAGAAGGCCTTGTCCTGAAGATCGTAGCCGTTATTCACGACTGGAAAAGAAATGTGATATTCTTTGTTTGCATAACCGTGATTAACGACAATTTGCAGCCACAGCAGCTGAGGACTGAACAAGGGAATGACTCAGGCCTAGGCGTCACTATGAATTAGAAATTAGAGCAGATCGTCCGTCGTGACAGAATCTTAGCCAACTAAGTAGCACGATGACGTCAAAATGGGCACAATGAGAACCCTTGTAGTTAAAGGGCGAGATCTAAATGCGATCCCTGGAAAAGGATGATGAATCTGTAAATACGCTTCAGATGATGGTTCCCAAAAGACAGATATCCAAGGTCCTGGGCATTTACATAATGGGACATTGAGAGCTCACTCACGCGGCAAGTGAACTCTAGAGAAAGTCTGTAAAAGATTTTACTGGGTAGACTGCATGGAAGAGGTCAGGGAATAGAGCAGGAAGTGTCAATCATGTGCGCTGTTAGGTAACCAGAGAAACTCCCATGAGGTAATACAACGTAAGAAACCCCTTTAAAGAGAAAGCAGCAACTGACGTGGCAGACCCATTCGCAAACCGACTCTAGAAATAAATACATCTTGGTGGTCATTGCCTACTTTAACAAAACTAACTAAAGCGTATTCCATACCCAACCACAAAGCAGCAACCGTCGCCGACGTATCAGTCAAAATGCTTTTCTGCCGTTTGGAAATACCTTTAGAGCTGCACGCTGACCTGGGAAGAATTTTGAGTCGAAGCTATTTCAAGAAGTTTGTCGGTTGCTGGGCATGAGAAAGAGTAAAACGACACCGTTGCATCCTCAATCGGATGGTATGGTAGAACGCATAAACTGCACCTTAAGAAAATATCTCTCCAACGTAGTCTCTGAACGTCAAAGAGACTGGGACCAATACATACATATATTTTTTTTGCCTACCGATCTGCGGTTCACGAGAGTACTGGACAGACTGCTGCATATGCTATGCTGGAACGTGAGATACGTTTACCTTGAGTTTGGTATAAAACCTGGAGAAGACGTAGAGGACAGCCATGTGGAGAGACTCAAACGGAAAATGCACGGCATGCATGCAGGCGTCAGAAAAGATATTTAGATTGCAAACCAGGTATAACATCAAATGCAAGAGTTAGTTTTCAAACGGGAGACCGCGTATTGTTGTACAATCCCAGACGGAGTCGTGGATTGTCGTCAAAGTTACAAAGAAATTGGACAGGTCCTTATGAAGTACTGTACGGTATCGATTGCTACTTCCATCAATATGGGAAATGTGCGAATAGCTTCGGTTGTTCTTATCGTAACAAGGACATCCAGCCTCCGGTCCGCAAAATGTTCTTGGGCATAATAGTTTTAAGAGGGGCAGTGTAACAGTAATTAAGAAGTTTATAGAATACAGGAAAGTACCCTTATTCGCTTTTTACTAAAGCGGTCCCATATCGATATAGCGATAAGAAAGGATGGTTCATTGATATCGTAATACAATAGGTTTGATGACGCACATTCTAGATGACTCCTCGATTTAACGATAATAAAGGATTATTGTGTATAAACGTGAGCTCCGTTGTGATAGATCAGTATTAGCTTGAGTTCCGTCCTAATAAACATTCGATGTATATAAAGCAATGTAAATTCGCTTATGTGATATAATGTGTTAGAAAAATTTCCAATAAGATTAGTGATACAATAATGTTAAATTCATCGTATTTAGAAGATTAAATTAATGCTTACAAATAGTGATTAAACTAATGTTAATGTATACAGGACTGCAAATACTTGTGATTGTGAAGATTAATTATTAAACTTGTATTTATTGGAAATAAAGACAAAAAAAGGTAGAAAATTCGTAACAATATTAGTTCTTACTTTTACTTACCAGATAACTGCCATATCCTAAAGCATTGCACAATTTAATTATCGGTGGAATAAGCAGGCCACGTTTATCATTTTTAGTTTCTGAATAAACAATAAACAATATATTTAGAAAAACATTCTAATAAAGTGTAAATATGCAAGTATAGATTATCGTCGAAATTTTCATCTATATCCAAATTGTGGTTATAAAATTATATGTAGATATTGTCCTTTTATTATTATTATTTATTTATTATTATGATTATTATTATGAATTGCCTTTGGGCCAAGAAACGGGTGTCGCCATTAGAAGGTTTGTTATGTTTGCAAATAAATTTTGCTATAACATTCCGCAAATCTCAAAGGCAAACATACTTGTATGGAACTACGATGTAGTTTCGGATCAATTTTTGTACTTCCACGCTTAGTATTTACTTTTGCCATACTACAAAGATTCCTTCGAACTTGTATCAGTATAATTGCTTCGATAAGGTTGTTGGAAACTAATACGCTCTGACGCAGCTTAAGAAAGCTGAAACCGGTTAGTGAATGTTTCTTCCCCTTGTGAAATAATAAAGTTATTATTTTGTTAATAGCCATACAACTATTAGCTCAATTTGTATAGGTGAATAAGTTTTACATTCAACGGTATTTATTATGCGTAAACAAGTGCACGAAAAGAAATCTAATTGAGTAGTCAACAGATTCTTCATCCACATCTTGTTATAAAAGTACACATTTGTGTGTAATATTTTAATTTCATGTTTCTTTTAATAACAAACATTCGTTGGTATTTAGATGAAAGCGTATTCATTTATAATATCAGTCGATATTCTAAGAAAAAGTTACGAGTATGTTTCAATTGAAAAGATTGTATTCTGCAAGTAATGAAGAACGTGTTAATTGATCGTATTCTGGAATAATCAAGTAATGAAATAGAACATAATGTTGATGAAATAGCTGGGAGCTACGATAAAATTCGTGATAAGGATTAACCAAATCAATAAAAACCTTGAACATTGATAAAGTCACGACATCAATTAATTAGTATAGTTCGAGGCCGTTAGTACGATACATTTAGGAATGTTGCATCACACCTTCGATAACCGGCCAATTTAACGTGAAAATTATAGATAGTGATATCACAGAGGTTCGCTCTAGTATAACCCAATAGCTGTTATTTCAGGTCAGTTGCTATTCAAACGTTACTAGGCTAATTGGATAATACGCTACATAGTATTTACTTATTATGAAAGACAAGACGAATTAATTGACGTTAAAAGTTCATTGCCATTCAGAAAGGAGTAGATTATTTTGCAGTCATTACAATGGTTTTAAAAATGGAAATAAAGAATTAAAAATTAATAGAAACTACCGTAAGAGTTTTCTTAAATAAAATGTTGTGTTATTTGTTATATGAAGCTATTTGCACGGATAGGCGTACTTTGTAAAACGATTAGAACAATTTTGGAGCCTTAATTGAGGATTATGATCTAGAAAAAGACAGCAACTAGCAGATTTTTTTACGGTACACTAAAATTATATTGTTTAAAATTTTAGAAAGGGCATATGTATTGATTGGTTAAGTTACAGGATAATATGTTTTTCGTGCGCACGTCTTTGTGTGAGAGTTGTATGTAAAAGTCGATAATTTGATTAGTGTTGGCATTCTGCTGTGGGGTTTTCGCCAGTACATGAAGAAATAATTAAACCTAACTGATCAGATTTTAAAAGGGTGGATATTGAATTATCCGACATATCTTGCTATATTTTGTACAGAGTACGATTTAATTAGACAGTTATTTGTGAATGAAAATAAAGAAATTAAGATCTGTGAGTGCTCATCCTAATTATAAAAGAGATATTTTGTACTCTATTCTTAGTATAAGTGAATGATTAACCAAAAGTTATATCTTTTTTTGGTGATACATTTAAGATGTTGTTCGTAAAGTAAAGTTGTTGTGGCAGTTTTGGACTCTATTTTTAGTATTTAAGGTTTGTGTTGAGAAACAGTTGTTTTCCATAGATGTATATTTAAGATATTGTTTGTAAGAGAAAAACTGCTGTAGTTGTAGTGATTAGTATTTGAAAGATTGCTTGTAAAAAATATTTGGTATCATTATAAATTTGATGTCAGATTCTAGCGATTTATTTTGAAGAGAACTAGCCAAAAATACTTAGGCTACGGACAAAATTTAAAACATTCATCTTTTGCTGAGGCTAACGTAGAACCTCTTTAGACCACAGCACGTTCTATTGACGCACAACGTCGGACCACAGTATTATTGACGCTCGACGTCGTACCTCTTCAGTCCACAGCAATATATATACATTGCTATGGCACACCTCTAAGTTGTGGGAGATACCAAATTAATGTTGTGACTTAGATACAGCAAACTGTATTAATGGGAATGCATTAGAAAATATGAAATTATTATCTTATCTTACTTTTCTTTTGATTTGCCTGACTAGCTCAACGGAAATTACTGTGGGATTTACAAAATGAAATAAAACAAAAATCTCAAGAAACATTTATACATTCAAAAACATTTTTTCTTTCATACAAAAGAATCTATAAAACAGTTTACAGCTTAAGTTAATACAGAAAATAATTCCCACTGGTTACTTAATTATTAAAATATTCCTTACCTAATCTTTGTTAAAAAGTATAAAATCCTATTTAATTAATAGCTGGTTAATTTGCAAATCCCTTATTACCACGCTTGTGAGAGCAATTGACCCAAGACGCTTCACAAATAGTTCGTTAAAAATCAAAATGCTTCGAAATTTGACCTCAAAAGTTTCTGCAAGCTATCCGCTTTACAAATAGAAAAAATGTGAACCTGTTCTAATTTAAAATATTCAAATATTCTTATAAATTAACAAAAAAAAGAAATTTAAAATTTTATACTTATGTCTATTGTCAAAGAGCGCTTATCCAAATCTCCTTTTGGAAATTTCCATCCACGTTATTTAATCCTTCCGGGTTCTATTTTTAAATTGATGTTAAAATCTCAGTGGACTAGAATATCCATGTTATCTTAAATCTACATTTAACGATAAAACTCCAGTTTGCAAAAATGCATCTTCTATAACTAATTAACTTCAGATTAGCTCTTGTATCGAAGAACGTTCAATCTTCATAGTATTTTAGAAAACAAATGACACTTTATCAAATAAATGCATTTGATAACTTCTATGTTTCAAACTATTCCAACGTATAAGTTTCATGGCAACTCTGCATGGTCGATCTCGTAAATTAAATCAATCGTGAATGTTAGACATTGTTTGGCTTAGGAAAGAATGAACGGATCCTTCTAAGACAGTTCCGGTTTACATACAAAAATTGTCTCTATACGTCACATTTTCGAGATCCTTCCGAATCCACCTAGAATATTAGTCACGACTGATGTAAGAATTTACACTATTTTCGCACTTAAAAAATTCCATTAGCATCAATTGTCGTGATTTATGTTGATCATAAAGCGTGTCGTTTATCCTTAAATAATGCACGAGGTTAATGGTCGCCTGTCATTTCTTGTTATTGAAATACATAGAGCAATTAATCTGGCTTATTTAATCCTATGTTGCATTTTAATGGCCGCGCGAGTTCCTTGAATAGCGCGTTTATTCAATAATTAATTTATACAACAATTCTTAGCAATTGATGACGTATTCGTCTATTAATAAAGTACCTGAAAATTCTAAAATATGGTTTAAAAACTCTTAAAAATAAATTTAAATGTGATCCACACACGTGGAAATCAATTTAGTACTTTAGAGGGCCATAACTATTTTATGCCTTGCCAATGCAATCTATTGATATTATTTTTATGCGGATATTTTACACAGAAAATTAATTATATAAATAATTAAAGCTCACAATTGCTTTGCATCCTAGTAAAGTACGCTCGTTAAGTTATATTTAATAAGAATGAATATTTTTTAAAATCTACACACGGGAATATGCTTTTTATATTAATGGTAATAAAACTAAAGCCCGTTTTTAGATAACGATTAATTGGCACAAGGTATCTCACTCGGCTGAAAGGAATTGATTTAAAAATAAAGCTCTAAGTTTTTTAAATTCGTTTTACGATTTTGCAATGAATTTAATTATATAATTAAATAAGGGCTTCTTTTATGTTTCGTAATAACGACAGTACAATGAATGGATTTGTCTCTTGATTATAATGAAGTACCCTTATATTTATACAGGGTAGAACAATTAAATATTCGAAAATTTCAATTTTTCTGGTCTCCTTCCCTTTGGGTAGGTTTTATTGACAGAATTTGAATTTCCATGACCTTTCATGATCTCCTTATCACATCAATATATATATATATATATATATATATATATATATAAATATTAGGTAATTAATTACACAAGGTAAGTTGATAAATATTAAGGTATTATTTATTTATTCGTCTGAAATAAACGGAGTAAAACCCTAATTACATATTTCACTATAAACTAAATTTAAGTAAAATAATAATATAGAATAATAATAATAATAAAATAATAGTTAATCGTTAATAAGATGAAATAATAATTGCAACTTTTATGCAAAGCCCAAATGATCATTTCAAATCGAGCTAGTACTTAAAAGATGGAAAAGAAAATATAAGGTCCCGAACAAGACTTGAACCTGTATCTTAGGCTTTCCGGGTCCAAGCGTTTTCCAATTACGCCACAGAGACGGGTGACGACAATTGGAAAATTGACAAATCTAAATCATGTACATCCATACATCAACGTATATATATATATATATATATATATATATATTGACGTGATAAGGAGGGTTACGAGAGGTCATTGAAACCCTAGTTCTACAAATAAAGCCCACTAAAATATAGAAAAATCCGGAAAAAATTAAAAATTTCCGAAAATTCATGGTTATACCCTGTATAATACAAGCTTACTTTTTGACAAACGAAAGCGCAGGTCCGTGCGCGTATTCTAAATACATAGCCATTACTTTACAATAGCGAATTGTACAATAATGGTAATTTGTCTTTTATCCATGGCTTTTTTGTACCATCCATTACTCGAATTAATGTTGTAGAAGTACTGTGGGTTTACGAAAGCCAGACCGATGTTTCTAGAAAAGGTTGTTTATGTGAAAGTAGTCCGATAAATGATCCAGGGCTATATATTCAATCAATTTGGAAGTGGATGCTAATTGAGCGAAGGTTAGAGGGAGATGCAGGAGAGGTTTTGTTGGTAGCGGCTGAACCAGCACTTGTTTCCAGTATGCAAAAAAATGTTTGTTTAAAAGAAATAGTTTGTTAGATAGAAAAGAGTGTATTGGAAATGGAAGTATGTGAAGAATCATTACTTTATGAAATGTCATCGTCCCTATTGCACTATAGCCCTCATCTTGTAATTAGAGCACCACTACAGATTAATAGATTTCCTGCAATATAAGTATCTCAGGATATCTAAGAAAAATGTTCAAAGCTCTAGAGCAAAATATTGTAAGAATTATGACGTCAATAATAAAATGGTGTTTTCCAATGAACGATCTTAATGGACGTTTTACGATCATTGAAACTAGCTAAACTAAAATTTATGTTATCTTCTCTATTACGAAGCATAGTAAAAATCGTACACAACTTTTAATATTTCGCAAAATTCCTTCAAAAAACATTATTCATAGCGTCTAGAGGAAAACAAATAATTCAGAATAGCGTCACGCTGCGACGCTTACCTAAATGTTCACTAATTCAGTATCAGATAAAACCCGGTGATTTATAATTGGTGGATGTAATGGAAACCAAAGTGTTTGTAGTTCGTTGAAGTTGTTTACGAATATGTAGTGATCATAGGAAAATAAACTCAAATTACCTTTGGTATCATTAAAGTCTCACAGTAACGTTATAAATGAAATATAAAGTAGAAATTACGACTATGAACTTTATAAAGTTAATTAAACGTTGCGATAATCCATTTTCACTTTGTTTTATGTGTAAATCTATCAAACGCAGTTACGTAGTTAATTAATTTGAGTTGCTTTGAGCACTCAAAGCTAAAATTCTCAACTATATCAGTTACTTCACAAAACACCGGGCGCTCCATTATACTTTTCCATATTTTAAGAGATTATACCTTTTAATATTGAAACCGTCGGTGTTTAAAAATGTTTTATTTTGGTATACGTTTTATGCCAATTATACCAGCATGCATATTAATTATACAAAGTGTTTTTAAAAACGGCTCTTCGATTTTAGATAAGACAGTTTTTCAAATGGAACAGCATGTATATTTTCACCCCCACGATGTATTATAAGGTACGAAATGGATGCTTGCTTAATAGAAAATATGTATTTTTACCTTACCGTGCCCTTACCCGTGCCTGACTAGCTCAGCGGAAGATATGCCGTAGAATTTACGAAAATGATATGAAACAGAAATCTCAAGAAACATCTATTAACGATCTTCTATACATTCAAAAACATCTTTTATACACATTATCTAAATAATCTCTTCCATACATAGACATAAATAACGGTTATAAATACAATTTACAGCTTAACTTTAGACAGAAAATGTACCTTATGACTATTTACGTATTAAAACGATCTTCACCTAATCCTTGTTAATAACTACAGAACCTTAAAATATCTTATGTGCGAGTCACCAAATTTTACTTTAAGTATTGCTGAATAATTTACACATACTTGTATTACCCTTCTCTCGGGGTAGTTCATCAACGACCTCGAGCAGGAAATTTTATAGGGATCAAAACGTTTCGAGCTCTGGCCTCAAGATTGTTGAAAATAAATTATGCAATGACAAATAATTTTGTAAAAATAAAAATTTATTCTAGCTTAATAATATTCAAATATCCCTTTTAGGTTTCAAAACAAATTTATTCTTGCAGCTTGTATCTTCAATTTCTTTTTTTGGCTATCTGTCTTTGCTTATAATTACTATTTAAAACAGGATTTCCGTTAGAATTATCTGCATTCAAAAGTTCCTGGTTACGTTTCAAATTTTCATTTTTAATCAATCTTCAGACTTAGAAGTATCAATTGGTTTGCAGCGTACATTTATTTTTAATAGATTAAAATTAACGTGTAACTTTATTTATTTTGAAGCAATAAATTACACCTAGTATTCAACGTTCTATGGTACACATGAATCGCCCACAGAATAAATCAGTGAATAAATAAATTACAAATTACTTAAAACTTACATTTTGCATGCTGTTAGAATGAATTACCTCCTGTCCTTATATAATAATTAATCTCAATACGTCGTCATTAGATCATGTTCTCGAAGTATACCACGTTCGCGTGATGCAACAACTACCCCGATTTCGCGTTTAATGAGCTATCAGTATAAAATTATTGCGGTCATAAAAAGATTTCCCATTCTTTGTTACTAAACAAATCCCACTGCTGCTATCTCTCTCACACGACTTCTATAATATAATTAGAGCTAATAAAACGCGTTATGTTATCTATTTTATAGCCTTCTGGTGGTAGCGCTTCTTCTAATTGTGGCGTTTATTCATACAAGATAATTAATTTGTGGATTTAATAGCTTTGAGAACACTTCTAGAAGGAATGCTTTACTCTTTATTTTGTTAACGTTGATGTAATTTATTCTAGAACTAGTCTTAAATTAACGTCTTTGAAAAAGTACTTCGCTCATAACGAGGGTGCATTAAAGCTTGTAATTAATTATAACGTTTTGAATAAAGAACACTTGTGGTATTCCTAAAGATTAATCTTGCATTCTATCAAAGTACGGATTTTAGCTTCGAGTATCTTTAAAAAAATAGCTAGAGATAAAGTTATTTTTAGTACTTTTAAAGTGGATGCGACTCATTTTTCAGTCCGGAAAAGCAATAAAACTTGTTTTATAGTAAAGAAAACGTGTTTTAAAGAATATCTACACACGGATTTTGAACTAACACAATCAATGATTGCTAATTTTAAAGTCGGGCTTTGTATTTTTGTAATATCTTCAACGTTATGACGAAATGGATCAACTACGAAGGATAGAGACCAAACCAAAGAGTCCACCCATAAATACATTTAGGTTTCGGCGAAGTATGGACTGGAACGGTACAACGGCAGAACATTTGATACGAGGAATATACAGAGAAGCAACTAGGGTAAAAATAATGCCATCAGGAGACACGGGGAAGGGGAGACTAGCAAAAACTCACAGAACGATGACAATAACAATAGGACATATGCGGAGGACCTTCACCGGCTAAGTCGAATTTTTACTAAAAGGCAACCCGAGTGCAAATAGTACAGATGTTTTTCATTACCTGTTTGTTGAAGTTGAAGTGATACCCTTGTTTTAAAACACAAAAATAGGTATTGGTAGAGTAGCAAACAAGCAAACTAAAAGAGATAATTATAAAATTGAAAATCCTAAGGACTATTAGAGTAATATCATTCATTCGAATATTAGATAATCTCTTAAACGATATCAAGAAAATATTTTCTTCAGGCAAATTACTGATGCCTACGATTTTTCTATGTTCATCCCAGCTGAAGAAATGAAAACTAATTTAACAGCAACTGAGGATGTCAAGAACAATTTATTAGAAATTACTAAAAAATATTCCTTGTTGTGGGATCGAAAAAAATGTTAGAAGGAGAGTTCCTACGTTGGTCAAAAAAATGTAAGCATCAAAAAAATTTCAGCCAGAGGTATCAAAAATGCTTCATCATCATTAGGTCTTCGATCATAGAACTTGTTAGACGCGTATCTCAGGTACTTCCTATTCTGAGCCAACTTACACGTTTCCCTGAAATTCCCACAGCCTACATCTTTCACTATCTGCGTGCAATAGTCTGATCTAGGTCTGCCTTACCTCTTTTTTCCCTATCTCTGTCTGTAGTAAATCCCGCACTATTCTCCAAATGCCTTAGAACGTGTTCTGTCCTTTAATTTATTTTATTCTTTTTTGTTTTCTACAGATATCTTTCTTCTCATACTATTTCTAAAACCTCTTTGTTATTGCTTGACAGGCTATAAAGAAGTGTATCCAAACAGTAAGTGTTGCAACAGCAGAGAAATCTTTAAGTACTTTACGCCTTGTAAAAGGCTGGACCAGGAATACTATGACTGAAACTCTTGCTGTTATGCATGTTCCTAAGAATATTGTAAAGAACATTGATCATGACCAAATTGATAAATTTGCAAAGCAAAATGACAGAAGACTGAATCTTGGTTAATGAATATTTTGTAAAACAGAGACGAGTATTTGATTATACCTTGATTTTGTTCTTTTTTTACATTTACCTGCCAACTACTTCTATTTCACTTCTTCCATGGTGGTAATGTACGTAAAGTATTTTTCAATCCCCACAGCTCTTCTGGATCCGTATCTGGTTTATACATAAAATGAATAAAGTCATTCATCAAGTTCAAGTTTCCAACGTGATATATTAAATTTACACTGTGCTTAGGTAGATAAAAAGTAACAACTCCGATCCCCGTTGACAAGTGAACGGGGGGAGGTGGGGCTCCGTGGCAATGGTGGTATGCGTGTGACAATTATGCCCAAGGTGCCAGATTCGAATCTCGACACGGACGGCTTGAAAAATGTTAGGCCAGCATTTTTCACAAAAATACGCCCTCGTTCGGATGAGAGACAAATTTTAGGTTTCGTGTGTGAGTGTTGTCATGCATTTTTAAGAGGGACTTTGTGTGAAACAGCAAGGGTTCGGCAAAATTCAAAATTTTTCAGATAAAAAAACCTCCCTTCTTGGTCAATTGAAAAATTATGTGTAGTGGCAAGTGAACAAGGTGGCATCGTAACTTGGTTTGCGTGTGACTACTAAGCCTAGGGTCCCAGGTTTGAATCTTGACACGGGCCGTTTGAAAAATGTTAGGCGAGCATTTTTCACAAAAATACGCCCTCGTTCAGATGAGAGGCAAAATGCAGGTCTCGTGTGTGAGTGTTGTCACGCACGTTAAAGATCCCTACCGCTTGGAGCAGCAAGAGAAGCACAAAATAAAAAATTTCCAGGTTAAAAAGTTCGTTTCCTGGCCACTGATTCAATTATAATAATTTACGTCTCAAATTTTCAATTAAAACTTGCAATGTTCAGATTTTACACATCTAATAATTTAACACTATGCTTTAACTAAGAGTGGACGTTGAATAATTTTAAAATATTTTACGGAACGAACGTCATGCATAAATGCCACCAAGAAACAAAACAATTTCTAATGAGCTATGACTTACAGTGAGGACTTTTTGAGTAAATTAGTTTGCCATCGAGTTCTTATTTCCAATTTTTATTGCTTGGAACCAAATATATTTGTGTTGTGTATTCCGTCTAAATTCCGCGGGCTCTCACCATGTTAACACCCGTTTGTTAATTTTTAACCAAAAGGGTGTGCTCGACTAGTCTTTCAATAATCACCCTCAAGTGTTTTTGTTTATGGCTCGCAGATAATTCAATTCAAAGTTTTCTATGTATCGTCTCGCGTCTTATTTCTCCCACTTTTTTTGCACTCGGAAGGTTATGTCATTGTATAACATTCCTACCACGTGAATCAAGCGTGAATTCATATGGTTCCATCAAGCGTGGACACGGCTATTTCATTATTCAAGCAGTCTGAATAGATACATTGAAAACATTTTTACTTTCTATTGAATGATATGATTATCTGTAACTTGATATTGGTAAGTTCCGCTAACTAAAAGTCTGTGTTTTTAAGTAATTACTACATTATATCAATATACTTATGATATGGTCAGGAATTTACTTTGTATTAAAACTATAAACATTAATTCTACATCGTTTTACTAAAATTTGTAAAAAACTCTCCTTCATTTGGGATAATTATAGTATGGAACATGCATAGTAATAATTTCACTGTTATAAATATTTTGTTTACTCCTTTATGGTTTTGAAATAATTTATGGACCTGAGTTAAGTTCAAACATGTATTCAACAGAAATAAAACGATGCTTTTGTGATTTTTTTAGGTTTAGTTTATTATACTTTATAAAAGTAACATTTCTTGAAGTCCTGCTTAATCAGCACTACTATTCATGAAATCAGGGTATATAGGGTACATCAATATTAATTTATCCGTTTAAGATTAATTTTTGTCTTTTTGCATCCGGTTTCTATTCAACGTAGCGCCAACGTGTTACAAACATCCAAAATATATGCTGTTGCACATTTGAAAAACATAAAATAAAATATTTGTAAGGTAGTTGCAAAATAGAGATTAAAATAAGTAAAATAAGAACCGTTAAAGAATTGTATTTGTATACTCTGTGAATATTTTGAGAACGTTTAAACATGGAAGAAAATGAGCTCTTGTACGTTGAAAAAGTTTTGAACTTTAGTACACGTGCACCTTTTAAGCCGTACGATTTTTAAGCATTGACAGTATTTAAATATTAATCGATTTTAGTTACTGACACTGTTCAAAAAAATCAACTATTTGAGAACATTTTCTCTCAAACATTACACATGCTTTTCACAGATATTAAACAGACGATATTCAACCTATAGAAAGTTTAAACAGCGTTCAAACACCCACGAATGTAAACAAGCTGTGGTAATATTGCTCACTGATCAGAATTTGATTATTATATTTCAATATAGCCTTTATAAACGCCAGCAACGGCAAGATATACAAATTTATTGCCTCGCAGCAGCGCCTTTATGTTTACAGGACCTTCATTAAATTGCAGCCTCAATTTGTGGCATCAGAGCGTGTCTATCGTATTTCACCTGAGTGGAAAGATGTTTATAAAGGTATTAATATTAGTAGGTAGGTTACAGAGGTTTAGTTATAGACGATAATAGGTAGTCAACTTTGAAGCTTGTAGAATTACATAATGGATACAACACCCGGCAGTATTTAAAAGCGTGTTTCTATAGAATTTATTTCCCCATTTATCAGTTTAGTAGACTTATGAACAAGCGTGTTCAATGAACCAATAAAGACCACAATTAGAAAAACGACACAAGTAAGGCAAATCATCTTGGCGCCATAGTGACAAAATTTGGAGGGTTAAAAATATCTCATCTGTTACGTTCATTTCCCTACGTTACACCTTCCCTGCATTCTGCTAATTAAATATTCCGTTTTAGTCAATATTCGCTTTCACGATTGGGAATATTAATAAATTATACGACCCGCCTATAATACTTTTAACATTCAATATTTATTATAGCAAATTGACTTTGTTTAAATCGTAATTAAATACCACGATAAAAGAAGCTACGGTACCTTGACGTCAAGGTTGAAAATGAAGAAACGTTACTACAAAGTCAACGAAAATTTGCAAGAGTTTGCAGTAGATATAGCTCGCTTGGTGGGACCAGCCAACCCAAAAGCACTGGATAGCATTCTAGAGCTGGTGGCAGTACAAACCGTCGTTGTTGGAAATACTCGACCAGGAGATCGAAGTACTACGGCTGGCCCGGCTAAAGACTTTGCATGATGCGTTGGCTCATGCCTTAGAATTCGAGGCGGCAAAACAAACGACGCACTCAATATCAGGCAAGGTAGGATCTCTGGAGAGGAGCAAAACCACGAGAGCGTATAAGAGGTGAGTCCACGGGTACTGTGTGACCAGCAGTCGAAGAAAAAGGGGTCACGATACCAAAACTGCGAATTCGGGCACACACAGAAACTTCTGATGTAAGCGACTCAAGAAAGAACATGAGGAGCCGAAATTAATAGACGAAAGTCGACATGCACAGATTCTGTCACGAAAATGGCTGTACACGTCGTGTAGGTAAATATGATCTTCTTGGTCGGATTACAGTGATCAACGACGATTGTAAGCCTCTACAGTTGCAGACGGAACAAGATAACGACAAAGATCTAGGTATCATGTTGGGTTGGAAAGCCAGAGGCGAACGTCTATTCTAGAAGGACATTAGTCCATTGAGTAGCACCCTGAGGTCATACTAGGCACAATGCGATTCCTTGATGGTAGAAAATGGAATCTTAGTGGGATCTTTGGAGAATGTAGATAAATCCGTGAGTACACTTTTAAAAGCTGAGTGTCGGAGATTATAGGACATCTGCATAATATGATCTCGGAGGACACTTTGGAGTTCAGAAAACTTTGGAGAAAATCTAAGCAAACTTTTACTGGGTAAGCTGTAAGGACTATGTCAAAGAGCGGTGCCATAAGTGTCAGCTGTATGTACCATTAAAAAACTGAAAGGCTCCAGTGAGGTAGCACAACGTAGAAAACCCCTTTTAGAGAGGTAATCGATATTGCCTGTCCATTCCCTGAGACCGACTCTGGGAATTAGTACATCTTGGTGGCTATGGACTATTTTACGAAGTGGACTGAAGCGTATGTTATACCAAATCAATAAGCTGCAACCGTCACTGACGTGTTGATGAAGAACTGTTTTGCTGTTTTGGAGTTCCTATGGAGTTGCACACCGATCAGGGCAAAAATTTTGAGTCGGCATTTTCCCAGAGGTTTACCGGTTGTTGGGGATATGAAAGACCGGAATAACGCCATTACACCCATAATAGGAAAGCATGGTACAGCGCATAAACCGCACCTCAAGCAAGTATCTCTCCAATGTCGTTTTTAAACATCAGACTGAGACAAATATTTATATCTATTTTTATTGGCCTATCGGTCTGCGGTTCATGAAAGCACTAGACAGACCTATGCATGTGCTATACACGGACGCGTGGACTGTCGTCAAAGTTACAAAGACATTGTAAGGGTCCGTACACAGTTACAAAAAAGGATCTACGTGGTATAACGGAATCGTAAGCTCCCAATAGGAAAATTGCGCCGGTAGTGTCGAAGAACGGCAAGCAGTACGATAAACAAACAGTTATGCTCGTGAGGATAAACTAAAGTCTAGACTGAGCCATGATTGGTTCATGCCTCTGTACAGCAACAGGCAAAGCAAGATTTGGGGTCACAAAAAAGATTCAAAATGGTCTATTCGATGTGCCAACGGAGTACTCCCTGCCACATTGCGTAGCGGTGGACCTTGATATGTCCCGAATACTTGTTTAGGCGTTTAAAAATATATTTCGTAGACTGGGTGAACTTCGTCGACAATTGGAGCTTGGAAAGACCATACATCTAAAGGACCGACATCATGGCATCTACAACTTTGTGACTAAGCAACAGCCTACTGGTAAATCGAATTACCAGGATCTACGGAAGGAAGGAAGTTTGCCATGCCCAAGATCGGCACTGAGATTAGTGGGTCGGAGTGGGGGGACCAAATATATGTTAGAAGTACTGTACCAGAAAAATGGGCGCAGATCTTGGTGTGTAGTAACAATTCATACGGTGCCTGCTATGAAGAGTATCGATTGCTACTTCTATCAACACAGGAACTTATACTAGGCCTAGGATGTAACGGCCAATGAGAATCTTGTTCAGATTTAACAATTAACCAAAATCAAAGGGAGGGATTGACAAATAAGGAAACGTGTTGAAACCATAAACTCAATATATTTATTCAGTAAACCAAATTAACCATTCAACAAAGTAAACAGCTACCATTATATATCTTATACCTAAAATTATCTACCCCAATTCAATAACATATCGTTCAGTTATCGATGTATAACCCTATCAAGTGTCATTAAATATAAATGGAACACAATTATGATACTCTAGGCACTTCCGGCAGTAAACAACTACGTAGTTCGCACAATAAATGTATCTGAATGTAAAGAAACAAAATAACACATACTTTATATTTTGGATTCTGCAGGATGCAGTGTCGTCCAATGGCCCCTTGTCGGTCTCGACTCCTCGGAGTCACCTTTACCCCGATGCCGTTAAACCAACTGTCGTTACCTTATCTCAAGCGTGATGGATTCCTCGTTAACAGGGATACAAACCATTGAACATTTGTATCAATTTTCCAGCCTGACGTACCTTCCATTACTTTATAGATACTGTTATATCGAACAGCCACTTAGTATTTCGGAATTGTACTCTCAAAATTAATAACTCGTCATGTAAGGATCACTTTATCATCCTTATCCTTCAACCAGTTCTCGCCAAGTGCCAGTTCCCACTCAAATTACTACTTTCCTACGCCACCGTTCACGACTGAGCTCGGGAGAAACCACACAATTCAAACTTTAACTTTCTAACTTACTAAATAATTATTAGGCGGCCTGTTACAAACTGCCAAAGAGACTTCAAACTTCCGGATCACAAAGTGTTTTGGGAACCGCTGGAGGGGGCGTCGCCTCGCTTAGCCTTCATCTGATAAGAATAATGCACTACACTTGATTTTGCAATGCTCCATCCGATGGTGCTACATTGGCCAAGAAGAGTTTTTTATCTGGAAAATTTTTTATTTTGTCGAACCCTTACTGTTCCAAGTGAGGTAGTAATCCTTGACGAGCCCGATAACACTCACACACGGGACGACCATTTTAACTCTCATATGAACGAGGGCGTATTATTGTAAAAAATGCTCGTTTAACATTTTTCATGCAGATTGTTAAAGACAGCTCTATATTATTAATAAAATAGTAGTGATAGTTTCCTTGGCAATGGAAAAGAAAGTAAATTGTCAATTTGTAACTAATTGATTTGTTTGAGAATTTAGCTATAAAAAACATTTAATTTGAATACTGAAGCCACTAAAAGTAAGATAAAAAGAATATATAACTTTAATTAATATGTATTTGTTAGGTATTTATAGCAATCCCAAAGACACATGTTAAAAATATATTTGTAAATTTGACTGGTGGTGTATTGTCTACAAATACAACAATTTATCTGAATAGTTCAAATTTCTGTTGCGACCAATTTGTCTCCAACAGAAAAACTATAAATAATTTTAATTAATTCTCAGTTAAAACTCTCTGATGTTTACATGTTCTGACCAAAGTCACCAGTAAAAAGCGACAAATATTATCAGGCCCACGTGTTGCAAAGGAACCGAGTTGTAATTGCCAAAATGCAATGACCCACATGCCGATTTCATGGTGCAATGTGATTCGTGTGATAAATGGTTCCATTATGATTGCGTCAATGTAATTGAAGAAATCCAAAATCAAAGCTGGAATTGCGATCATTGTGAAAAGGCTCCTTGCGAAAAGGCTGCTTGTGCAAAAACGCATAGTTCCGCCATATCTGGTTCATCTAGGAAGTCACAGTCAAAACACTCCAGAGTTTCCTCATCTAAACGATTAGAACTTGCATTAAGAAAACTCGAGCAAGAGCGCAAAATGAAGGAGAAACTTAATGACGAATATTTAAGCAAAAAATATGAACAGTACTGGATTGGATAAGCAATACGAACTCAACATGGTTGTTGCCACTCAATCAACATCCTTAGCTATGGAAACTGCACTAGAAGAACGTCGGTCTGTATCCTTACTTAATCTAATAGAGTATCGAAATAAGAATAAACAAACCATGTTTACTAGTCCCAATAATCTGCCAAACCTACAATCTTCATATGCCTATAAATCACCTATTTGCTACCCTCTAATCAATACCAGTCTGTACAACTTCCAACAACCGTCCCATTATTTAATAGTGTAAACCCGTTACCCAATCGTCACCCGTCTTTAGATCACGTTCCTAATTCACCTAACATAACAGATTTTACTGAACATACCGGTGAATTTACTTTCGTAAAAACTTATGATCATAAATTCCAGTCAACCTCTCACACAGCTGGCAATGCACAAGCTGAACTACCCCACCAAGCATTCAAACACTCCTCGCATCAGTTAGATGGTATACCTACCAATGAACAAACTGACAAAGGGAAGCCTTCTTATACAAATAATCAGAAGGTTATCTTGAATAGTACAAGGGTTTCATAATCACCTTCCATTAATTCAAATGCATTAGCAGCTCGCCATATACTATCCAAAGAGTGCTTTAATGGCAACCCTGAGGATTGGCCCTTATTTATAAGTCAATTTGAAGAAACCACAAAGACATGTAGTTTCTCCAACCATGAAAATTGAATTCGTTTACAAAAATGTCTGAAAGGCAAAGCCTTTGAGGCAGTGGAATGTGGGTTATTACTCCCAGCAAACATTCCAGATATCACAGCTACACTCTAAATTCTGTTTGGTCGGCACGATTTGATAATCAATACACTATTACCGAAAATTCGAACAGAACAAGCTCCTAAAGCAGATAAAGCGGACACACTTATGAAATTCGCCCTAACAGTACAAAATTTATGTAGTACGATAGAAGCTTCACGATTAACACATCGCCGGTTAGTCCAACTTTGATTCAGGAGTTAACTGAAACTACCACCAAACATAAAGCTAAATTGGGCCATTTATAGACAAACAATATCAGAAGTGAACCTAACGACTTTCTCAACATGGATTTTCCAAATGGCTCAAGCATTAAATGAAATTAGTTAGACAATGGATGCCTCTATCAGTATCAGCAATAATCAAGAAAATAAGTATGCAAAAGGCAAAGGAGTCATTAATGCTCACTATAATGATACCTCGAAAACAAGAAGAGCAAACCTATGGGAACATAACTCAAAAATGTGGTGTTTGCCTAAGTGAAAACCTCACAATAAGCTCTTGTGATAGGTTCTTGAGGATGAGTCATCCTGCGAAATGGACAGTCGTAAGAGAAAAGCATCTGTGCCGAAGGTGTCTTGTCCGACATAGCCATTTCAAATGTAAAATGCGGAATGTATGTGAAAAAAGTGGATGTACTTTTGGTCATCACAGTTTGTTACACAACGATAACAAGGAGGAGCCGAACAGTACCGTTGGTCTACCAAAACAATAATACGCACCAAAAGGCATCCCAAAGGGTATTATTTAGAATAATACCAATTTGTATTTTTTGGAAAACATTCATTTCTCGATAATGGGCCTTTTGTGACACTAATAGAAGAATAACTTGTTAAGGAATTGGGACTGAAAGGAATCCCAGAACCGATGTATCTAAAATGGACAGGAAACACCCACAGAATGTTAATGGAATCGATCAAAATTTCATTCGGAATATCGGGTACCAATGAAAATGCTCGTAGGTATCATATATCCAGTGCATACACTGTAAAGTGTCTACACCTGCCAGTACAGTCAATGTCTTCTAAAGACCTCGCAGACAAAAATAGTATCTGAAAGATATTCCTATTAAATCCTATAAAAATGCGAAATCAAAAATATTGATAGGTTCGGATAATTGGATGTTAGGACTTCCCTTAAAATTTAAGGATGGTAACACTAATCAACCTATTGCTGCTAAAACCAGGTTGGGGTGGTTTGTTTACGGCCCTCAAGACGACACTGTGTTTGTACAAACTGTGCCAAATGAGTTTTACGACGTCCACACGCGTGACTGCATGCTTACTCGAGAAAATCTAATGAATCAAATGCTGAAACAGCACTTGATATTAGGAGACACAAAAACCTCAAATAAAGATTATAAAAAATGTCTATCTGTCGAGGAACAGCGGGCCTGTAACACTTTGCGTATCAACACAAACCGCTCTGGAAATCGGCTTGAAACCGGCTTGCTTTGGAAATATGATACGGTACAACTACCCAATAGCTACCACCTAACGAAAAGACGCCTAGAGTGCTTAGAAGAAAACCTGCGCAGAAAGCCTGACTTAGCGGAAAATCTGAAAAAGCAAATTGCTTATTCTGTAGAGAAGCGAAATGTGCAGAGATTAGCCCAAAAGGAGTTACAGATACCAGTATCCAATTGTTGGTACTTACCCGTATTTCCTGTAATACATGAAAAGAATCCAGAAAAAGTTCGTATCGTTAGGGATGCTGCTGCAAAAGTGAGTGGAGTGTCTCTAAATGATGTTCTTCTTAAGGGTACAGATCAACCTGCGTCATTACCAGGCGTATTATTGAGATCAGAGAACGCCGTGTAGCCATAACTGGTGACATTAAAGAAATGTTCCATTAGATTCGAATACACCACATGGATCGACACGCACAACGTTTTCTATGGCGCGATGGTGACACCATTAGGAAACCGGACGTATATATAATGAACTTCATGACCTTTGGGACGACATGTTCACCTGCAGCTACACAATATGTTAAAAACAAAAACGCCGAAGAATTCAAAGACAAGTTTCCAAGAGTGGTAGTTGGTATTATAAATAACTACTACGTTGATGATTTTTTGGATTGTGTAGACACTGAAGAAGAAGCGGTTAATTTAGCCCTCGAAGTCAAATCTGTACATGAACAGGGCGGATTCGAAATGCGAAACTGGCTATCCAATTCTCCAAAAGTAAGCAGGATGCTACTTGATAACCATACAAATGAAAATAAAAGTATGAACTTGGACAAAAATATCAAGGAAAAGGTATTAGGAATGTGGTGGTGTACCAATGATAACTTATTCATGGTTTCCTTTGAGATACAAGTATAGCATGAAAATTCTATCTGGAGAAGAAATACCAACTTAAAAAGAAGTGCTGCGCGTAGGGATGTCTATATTCGATCCACTGGGTTTGTTAGCCAATTTCATAATTTATGCAAAAATACAACCACAGGATATTTGGAGTTCATCTATTGGATGGGATGACGTAATCATATATGCACAGTTTGAAAAATGGCAGAAATGAGTTCAACTTCTACCGTGTATAGATCAAATTGCAATTCCGAGGCATTACTATAATAAATGAATAATAACTGACAACACCGCTATTGAGTTTCATACCTTTGAAGACGCAAGTGAGTGGGCCTATGCTGCTGTTGTTTACCTAAGAATAGGCATTAGTGAAAACAGTAGTTGTGTGCTGGTCAGTGCCAAATCAAAGAGTGCACCATTGAATATACTTTCTATACCCAGATTGGAATTGCAAGTTGCCTAGATGGGTGCACGTTTAGGCAAATTCGTGATAGAATCTCTAACCTTGAATATATCTAAGAAACATTTCTGGTGTGATTCCACAACGGTTATATGTTGATTTCGTTCACAACAACGTTAATATCGTCCATATGTTGCCTTTAGAATAGGAGAAATTCTGGAAGCAACAGATATTAACAATGGCGATGGCTGCCTTCCCAAGAAAATGTGGCAGATGAGGCTACAAAATGGAAAACTACCAGACGTAGATCCGAACAGTAGATGGTTTAATGGGTCAAAATTCCTGCGGAAACCAAAGGATGAATGGCCTAAGAATTTGCCCTGGTCGTGCTCAACCGAAAAGGAAATTCTTTCCAAGTTCGTCCACCACATATATCAACAGTGTGCCGTCATAAATGCGTCTAGATTTTCCAGCTGGATGCGACTTGTGAGAACTATAGCGTTTATATTTAGATTTATTCGAAATTGTAGAGGTAACCATGATAATAAATTCAAAGATTGTGTCTTACTGGAAAAAGACGAGTATATGCAATCTGAAAATTTCCTGTATTGTCTAGCTCAGTCTGAAAGGCATGCAGAAGAAGTAAGGAACCTACAAAGTACAAAAGGACAGGTAGCCGTAACGAAACCTCTATTTAAAGTCAACCCTTACTTGGATGATGCTGGTTTAATAAGAAGCAGAGGTGGCATAGGCTCTGCACAAGATACCAATATACAGTGTAAGATAATAATGCCGAAGGATCATTATATCACAAGGTTTGTAGCAAAATTTTAACGTGAGAAGTATCATCATCTTAACTATGATACCATATTGAATGAAGTTCGACAAAAATATTTAATTTCTCGATATTGAGTATTGTTGAAAAGTGTAAGAAGTGAGTGTCAAGTTTGTAAAAACCCAAAAGTCTCTCCCAACATACCAGAAATGTCAAATTTGACTGCTGCTCGATTAGGGTCCTATACACGCCCATTTAGTGCGCGTTTTAATTCACAGACGTGTAGAAAAACGTTGGGGTGTACTAATAACGTGCGTAACTATAACAGCAAAATTTTATTGCTAGACGAGGACAACCAATTGAAATATATTCCGATAATGGAACAAATTTCAGAGGAGTCAGTAATAAATTAAAGGCCATGATTCAACAAATAGACAGAAAAAGGTTAGGAGAAAAATTCATCCTTCTTGTCCACATATGTGAGGAAGTTGGGAGCGGCTGGTAAGATCTGTAAAACGTACCTTAACGTACATTGTACCCACCAGATTGTTATCAGATGAACTCTTGAGCTGATAGGGGTAGAGAGCATTGTTAATAGTCGACCATTAACCTACGTAGCTATCGAGGTTGAGAGTGCCGACGCTTTAACACCCAACCACTTCTTGCTCGGTTTCACAGACGGGTCAAAACCAATAAGAGTCTTTGATGACGATCAATCTCTATTAAAAAAAAAATTGGATGACGGTGCAACAATACGCAGATAGATTCTGGAAACGTTGGTTGTAAGAATACCTCCCTAAAACTATGTACAGGTCAAAATGGCACAAAGCTGTTAAACCGATAGAAAGGGGTGATATAGTAGTAATAGTCGACAAGAGTGCTCCTAGAAATTATTGGCCAAAGGGGAGAATTCTAAATGTAATTAAAAGCAAAGATGGCCGCGTACGCAGAGATACTGTTCAGTGTATTGCCCGAATATACAAAAAACCGGTTTCTATGTTAGCAGTTCTCGATGTATACAAAGATGAAGATGGTAAGACTAGCACCAGTGCTGTCATACCGAGTGGTGGGAGTGTTAAGACGGCTCTAAATTATTAATAAAATAGTAGTCGCAAGTGATAGTTTCCATGGTAATAGAAAGGACAGTAAATTGTCAATTTGTAACTGATTGATTTGTTTAGGAATTTAGCTATAAAAAACTTTAATTTGGATACTGAAGCCACTAAAAGTAAGATGAAAAAGGATGTATAACTTTAATTAATATGTATTTGTTAGGTATTTATGGCAATCCTAAAGACACATATTAGAAATATATTTGTAAATTTGACTGGTGTTGTATTGTCTACAAAATACAAAAGGAAGATTCTACATCCATCTGAGTATTCAAGTTTCTACTAGGACCAATTTGTCTCCAACACGGATCATGTTGGAATGCGAACCCGCGACCTTGGGCGTAGTAGTCACATACATACCAACTACGCCACGGAACCGCCTACCAAAATAATACAGCAGAACCTAAACCAGGCACCCTTACACAAAAGATAATTGGTAGGCACGATGTGGCGTCACATCTTTAGATGGACCCGATTGGCAGATTATAAGATGTACTTAGAGCTTCATTAACCTTACAGTAGGAAACCTCTAAATGTTATTTACATAATTGTGGTACATCCTCAAAATAATCTAGAATAATTCGATAAGATATAAATTGCTGTTACGAGGTTTTAAAGTTGTAATTCGTTACACTTGATTAATATACCTGTTATAAAGTCGTAATACAAAATAAATTAGCGGTAACACTGTTTAAAATAAATCGCTCTATATGATATAAATTATTGTAGGATAGATATAAATTGACAATTAGGTCTTCAATTGCAAATTATAGTGCTTCGATATTTAATCGAATAGTAATTAAGTGATAGCACTGTAGTTTTAACAGTTAGTAAAATTTACAATGTTAGCGATAACCGGAAATACATTGTCGTGAATGCTTTAGAATTCCACCGTAACTATACGAGTAGTTGAAAAGGATTGTGTAATCAGTTCATAATAAACAACCGTTGTTTTACAAAAGTTGTTGTTACAATATTATTAATAAAGCAATGCATGTGAATGTTTTAACGATATTCTGTTTATACTCTTCGAACTATTTTTTAATGTAAGGGTTACAGCCACTTCCAAGATTGACGGCGTCGTTTTGTTAGGTGGATTATGTTGTTGTGGAATATAGACGATTTAGGAGTCGAGTGTGAATATTTTAAAATTTTTAAGTTAACTTGTTTAAAAGGTATAACTGTTCTTTTAAATATGGGGTTTGCAGCTCCCTCAAATTTAGCCGCCTCGTTGGTGGATAATATTGTTATAAAGAAATGGTGCGTGTAAATATTTTGAAATTCTAACTATCTGTTTATGGGCTCATTTTTTAAGTTCAGGGGTTGCATGTAGCTATCCCTGGCGTAAGGAAGTTTTTAATGCTGAGATATCCGAGTAGATGTATTCAGAAGCAAATTACAAAATATGAAATACCATACGTAATATATTAAAATAATACTTTTTCGACTTTAACAAATCGTTGTTGAAAAACGGTGGATAACTTTATACAACATGATGATACGAAAAATATATTATATAATATAAATTAATTTTCAATTCTCTGCTAAATTTTTTGGTATTCAAAAAAATTAAAGTTTTTAATTTTCCATCGTTTCTCAAACTCAAATAAAACACCAAAAGACGTATTTACAGTATTTGGAATGTGAAAAAATAATGCAATCGCCAAACGCCCTTTATTCCCCTCATATTAAACAAGCTTCTCTACAAATGTAGCAAAAATAGGACACTGCAAATATCGATCTCTAGTCGTATTGAAATAACACCCTAATTATTTAATTTGAAATGCAAATTTATTCAGTTGAACATGGTATTAGCTTTAGTATTTATTAATGAATGACGGTTTTTCGTAAGGAATGACCACAAAAACCATTATAAAACACGTTATTAACAAGGATATTGTTTAAAATTTTAATGACGTCCATAATTAAACACTTAATCAAACGTTAAGATGTTATAAAATAAAAATACACAAAAAAACTTATATTTAATTCATTTTTAAGATTTAAATTTTCTTGCGTCAATGTTTCAGCGCTAGGTCATGCAAAGTGATACGCTTAGAAATAATAAGCTATTTAGTACTGGTTTAATATTTTTGGAGGAAAAGCTACTGTTTTAGCTGGTGCTTAATTTTCTATTAATGTTTGAAATAGGTTGAAAGAAAGTCCCGTGTTGAAAATACTCATATTAAATTTTTCGTGATCTTAAATGTCCACAAACATTTGCATAGCGAAACGGTAAATTTTTTAATAATAAAAGTTAGTTTTTCTTAATTTTATATTTGATTTTAAACCGGTATAAATGAAATTCATTCATGTTTTCTGTTCGATTGTGTGTATGTAATCCTCAGATACAACTGTGGTGTAATCTTACATACACCATTTGTTCAACGTTATTAGCGTCAACGTTCTTAATTTTTGCTTTTAATGTTTTGATATTTTGTCAAATGGCATCCTACAATTTATCCTCTACTACAATCGTGTTGTCATTTATTTTTGTCCATTCTATGATTCACATATTTACTGTCTTTGAACATGGCACAGCAATTTAAAGCCAATATTCGCTAACCTGCACTTTAACTTCAAAGCTGATCACACTAGTTGTCGGTCCAAATATACAAAACAACTCGAGTATGAGAATATATTATAAAAAGTCTTTTAACCCTTCGTTTGAGAGGTGGTTTCAAAATCGCGCTATTCGACGGGTCGGGTGCTTCCGACCTAAATTTTGTCTTAATTTTTCCTTTACAACTGTTATCGAATACCCGTTCTCCGTAACGGGATACAAATAGAACCACCTTGAGTGCAAAAAGCCGTAAACAAGGGGTTCCGAGGTACAGCGTGGACTGTAATTATTACGGGGTGAGGGTGAGAACAGTTTATAGGAGTAGAGTCATACAAAGGCATAAAAACACTTACTGAAAGTTCCTCGGGCACTTGAGAGGCACTAGACACTGTAACTACCGCTTTTGGCCAAGGGTTGAAGGAAAGGAGGGAGACAGGAAAGGAAGAGTCCAATGCCGGATTAGAAGAAAAGAGTAGACTTATTTTTACTAGTTGTGGCTATCACGAGACTTGACGACCGACTCGCATTAACTAGCGCGAACCATTCGGACCCGCTCGCGCGGAGAGAGGGAATGCCCCGAACGGGGACAGATATGGCGCGTACAACAACACACTAATATGCTCAACATGCAGTATACATTTGTAAACCTAATCATTTACCACCGCAAGAAGTAAAAATAGTTGTAAAAAAACCTTAACTTGGGCAGTTCCCATATTAGAAAAAGTGTACATATAACGCAAGTTTTCAATCATCATTAGGTCTTCAGACCTGGAACTGGTTAGACGCGTACCCTCATTGTTTCCTATTCTGAACTAACCTACACATTTCCCTGAAATTTGTACAGCCTGCATCTATCACTATCTGATCTAGGTCTACATCTACTTCCTTTTTCCTATCTCTGCTTGTAATATATCTCATACTATTCCCCAAAATGCTTTAGAACGTATTCTGCATTTCTATTTCTCCTATTTTTCTCCACAGATATCCTTGTTCCCCTACTATTTCTATAACCTATTTGTTATTAACTTTGTCTGTCAATGCTATCATCCTCATACATCTGAAGCACAGCATTCCAAAAGGCTGCTACCGTTTTTCTGTCTGCTTTTTCTACTGCCCGTATTTCATAGGCATACTGTGCTATGCTCCACACCTATGCTTTCAACAATTTTCTTCTTGTTTCTGTTTGTTGTCTTTCATTATAAAGGGGGGGGGGAACAGCCTGCGGCTGCCAAGTTCCCCCAGCACTTGAACATTTGCTGATTTGATATTTTTCCAATATGACTTTTCGCACAGTCAACATTAGTTGCAGGTATTTCACAACCAACAACTGTAATTGTTTATAATAATCATCATATTTATCTGCACTTATTTTTTCGTCATTAAGTTTTCTGTCTCAAAACTGGTTGGTCATGTACCTGCACTTATTTATATTCTGAACTAGCCTACACAGTTCCCTGAAATTCTCACAAAGCCTATATACAATTCGGTTCCCTTTCTATTGTTTTCTAATTTTATGCTCTATTTTACCGAGATTCAGTGAAGGGGGTTAAGCAGCCTGTGGCTGCCAAGATCCCCCTGCACTTAGAGATTTGCCGAAATAATAGTTTCCAGTAAGTCCTTACACACAATATAAATCATAAATTAAAAAGAAATGAAAAAGACAATAACAAAAACACATAACCAAATGTAAAGTATAACGCTGCATAAGTATGAAAAATACATAGAATTAGTGTAAAGAAATTTGACATACAAAATTTTGCATGGAAAATATAGTTATTCAATATTTGTGGCACAGTCGGTACACCATGGTTTTCCGTGTTCCAAACAAATGCAGACACCACAAACCTTGCACGAATATCTTGCTTTCCTGTCCTTGTAGAATTTGCATCTTCTTGGAGCAGTACAAGTCGTCAGCTGGGGCTTTTGTGGCTTCTGAAAATTTAGCCACTAATGGTCTTACGTTCCGTGGCAGGTTTGGAGTATACGCTCGTTTTTTTTTATATTTTCTAAAATTAAGTCTTTGCCCAAACTTTCAAAAAATAGTTGTCTGCTTTTTGAAAATTCTTCATCTAACTTGTTCGTTTTATTTATTAGAAATGAGTTGATTGTTCCTACGTATTCCGAAAAAAACACCAATAAACATCGTCTTGTGTTCTGAGCTAAATTGTCGAATACATCACCACCGCTCTTTGTGATTTTTTTATTATCATCAGTTTTTTCGTCTATTTTATCATCGTAGTACATTGACGATACAAGAAGAAATATGGGATCAAAGGGTTTTCTACTGTAGATGCAAAATAGTATATTACATTACTAGCATGGAAAGTGACCCATTTCACACGAGTGGAAGAGTATTGTCGCACGAGGCGTCAGCCGAGTGCGACTATTCCACGAGTGTGAAATGTCACTTTCCACGCGAGTACTGTACACTATTTTTCCGACGACCACCACTAAAAACAATTACGAAATAGTTATTTTATGCTTATTTGCAATAAATGTGTACGCAATAATGCAAGACAGACAGACACCTATAAAATTTATTTGACGTTTTGATGTTGAAAATTCGAACACCTACTTTGTTTTTATAAAATCCGCGAATCTGTTGCTTTTAGCGTATGCATTCTCAATTTTTATTGAAGAAATCATTTCAATTACAAACTAATATGAGTAATTACATCTTTAAGTAAAACGGAAACTGTCAGTATCGATTTAACTATGGGTATTTTAAACTGTTATTAGCCAAAACGAAACGAATGAATGCAAAAAGGTAGAAACCGGTAGTCGTTTGGGTTGCCTAGGTAACTAGCATACTAACATCAGTCATATCACTCTAAAGTTGAAAAGTATTTCAACACTAGAGTGGTATGTACTTTCGCACTCTAGAGTGATATACTTTACTTTCTACATAAATAAGTAGTGTGTAATCTGTTGTTTTCACAAGTGGTCGTCGGAAAAAACCTATTACACCTCGCAATTAGAAATATATGATGGAACTCAACCTAAAAGTTTCTTTCGGTAGACAATTCTGCAACGGCTATCATACTATAAGAACAACGAACCATACATCTCAGGAACTGGAAGGGATGTTACCGTGTTTACTAGCATGGAAGCTATAAGTCGATTGTTGCATGATCACCACCTAACAGTAGTTTGTACAATACAATCTAAAGTCATTGCCAAAATAAGTTAAAAGTGTTAAAAATAGGGCCGTTAAGCCTTAATTTTTTGCATTCCATGACGATATGACAATAACTTCATACGTCCCAAAAAAGTCAGAGAATGTATTACTTGTATCGTCAATGTACTACGATGACAAAATAGACGAAAAAACTGATGATAATAAAAAGCCAGTGATGCAAACGTTCTACAACTCCACAAAAAGCAGTGTTGATGTATTCGACAAGACACAAGACATGCTCATTGGTGTTTTTTTCGGCATAAGTAGGAACAATCAACTCATTTCTAAGAAATAAGACGAACAAGCCAGATGGAGAATTTTCAAAAAGCAGACAACTATTTTTTGAAAATTTGGGCAAATACTTAGTTCCAGAAGATATAAAAAAAACGAGCGAATACGCCAAACCTGACACGGAACGTAAGACTTTTAATGGCTAAATTTTCAGGGGTCACAAAAGCTAACCACTTGTACTGCTCGAAGAAGTTGGAAATTCTACAAGGACAAGTTTTGTGGTGTCTGCATTTGTTTGGAACACAGAAAACCATGGTGTACCGACTGTGCCACAAATATTGAATAACGATATTTTCGATGCAAAATTTTGTATGTCAAATTTCTTTACACTAATTTTATGTTTTATTCATACTTATTCAGCATTATATTATTGTCTTTTCCTTTTTATTTATGATTTATCTTGAAAACTTGCGTTATATGTACCATTTTTCCAATAAATAGGAATTGCCCAAGTTAAGGTTTTTTTCACAACTATTTTTACTTCTAGCGGTGGTAAATGATTAGGTTTATAAATGTATACTATATATTGCGCATATTAGTATGTTGTAAGGGAAAACTAAGCCAAAGTTTAGGTCTGAGGCTCTCGATTTTGAAACCACCTCTCAAACGTAGGGTTAAAAGACTTTTTATAATATATTCTCGTACTCGAGTTGTTTTATATATTTGGACTGACATCTAGTGTGATTAGCTTTGAAGTTAAAGTGCAGATTGGCGAATATTGGCTTTAAATTGCTCCGCCATGTTCAAAGAGAGCAAATATGTGAATCATAGAATTGAGAAAAATAAATTCCAACGCGATTGTAGTAGGATAAATTGTACGATGTGATTTGACAAAATATCAAAATATTAAAAGCAAAAATTATTTAGAATGTAAATAAAATACATCTTCCACGAAATTCTAAAAACATTTAATCCAGGGTCACATACTCACCCACACTATAATATTATTTACACTGCCAGGAAGTGTTTTTCTACCTGCAAATTTTGAATTTCAACAAACCCTTGCTGTTTCAAGCAAGGTAGGAGTCTTTAACGTGCGTGACTACACTCACACCTGGGACCTACATTTTATCTTTCATCCGAACGAGGGCATATTTTTGTGAAAAATGCTAACCTTGCGTTTTTCAAGGGGTCAGTCTCGGGAATCAAACCCGGGACCTTGCACTAAACCACGGAGCTGCCTTGTCTCTAACACCACTACATTTGATTTTTTCCAGTGTTCCACCCGAGAGTACTACATTGGACAGAAAGCAAGTCTTTTAACCTAAAAATTTTTTATTTTACCGTTGAGGCAGGTTAGCAGGAAACAGTGAGAACCCGTAAGTCCTTCTCGGACCAAAATTCGAATAATCTTTTACATCCCTGCTGAAAGCCGACTACATAAAGCAAACCGATAAACGCCTTCATTTCTACTTTATTAGTAGGGACAACGTCCTGTTTACTCTTGTCTGTTGGTGCTATTACTTTGTATATACAAATTGATATTTACTATAACCCAGGCCAAAAGTTTCCCAAAAAAAAACATCCAACACTGATTTGACGTATTTGCGTTTCTACACCTGCACGAACACGTGGCACTTCGATAACGATATTTTGCCGCCTCGTTCGAACGCGTTGGCTTGGAGCATACTTTCTCTACTTAATTCCATCTCCTCCATAACATTACAGATATCCAGAGGTAGTACTAGCAGTATCTGATTGGTTGTCATCTTCCTATGGTTCTTTTTGTTCCGTATCTGTATCGTTTCGCTAATTATGTCTTGCGCATCTTCATTTTCCCAATCAGGTGCATCAGAAACGTGCAAACAAAAGTAATGAAGTCACGGTGGAAAACGTCAAAAATAACCAATAAAGCTAACTTTCAATCGCAGTTCCAATAGAAGCTAAGTTTCATAAAGAACGGGATTTCCTACAGAAGATAAACTAGAATAAGTATAGAAAAAACCCTAAACTCGAGACAAAAGTCTGCTAATATGCAAAGCACCCAGAAACGATAAACCGTGGAAATTTAAGGACTTACCTGTATATAAAAGATTTTGCTGGAATTCGCAGGAAGCATAAGAATGTTCTATGTATAAACGAAATAAAATTAGTCCCTTTACCAAATACCAAAAAATAAATAGTAGAAAAAAAAACTTAAACGAATACACGGGTTGGGTCTAACAGGCAGCTCCTCTGGCAGTCAAACGACAGATGATAAAATTTAAAAAAAATTAAGAAAAACGCGTCTCTAATAAAGTTACGAAAATACCAAGAAGCTACATAAATTAAAAATATTATTTAAAAAATACAACAGAAAAAACGATTTGACCGGATCTGCCAGACCCATCCCGACAAATGGAGTGTTAAACTTACCTCATAATTTAAAGGGCGCAAAAACACTCGCTAAAGAAGTAGTGAACTGTAGAATTATAAAAACTTCAAACCGAGGGTATAAAGTCCAATTGTAGCATTTGTTAGAAAAAATACCTTTGCTTGAAAATTATTCTCGATGCAGAGAGTGTTTTCAATCAGTCAAACGAGGGTGATTCAGCAGGGAAACTGCTTTGAAAAATCTGAACCTAATCGACATCGCCAATACAGTTGATTTTTAAAACTCTATTTCAAACGTGCATTTCTTTTGTAAAATCCATTTATAAAATGTATACCTTTTTTAGTAAACGGAAACGGTGTATCTACAATACCAACCATGTCCGCAAATGCATTGATTAGTTTGTGTTCAAAAAAGTGTTATTTCTTTTTAAACAAAACTGTATGTTATTATCATTTCCTCGTAAAACAAAGTAAGTTTAAAATAAAGCAGAAGTGACCACTCATACAAATTTTTTCTATTTGAGTACATCAAAGTGTTAATATTAATTTGTATTTTTTTATTATTTCTTTCATATAAAAGGAGCAACAAGGAACATTATTTATTGAATCTTTTAAATAAAAATCTGTTAAATACCTCTAACGAACTGTGCCGAGGATTATTATGTAAATGTATACGAAACAAAAATATGCTAGAAAGTGTAAATGGTAAACTGAAATAAAAAGAAGCTACAAATTATAAAATGTAACGCTAGTGCGTTATTTAAGCAAACATTAGGTAATAGGAAAGAATTTATTCATTTCAGTTAGTTAAATCAGCTTTTATCACGAAATTTCTGTAAATGTACGGCCTAGGGAAGCTTATTTGAAAATATTCACAAGAAATCAAACAAACCGCCACTTTAGCAAATTACCCCAATAGGCATAAGCTAATAAATTTACCGCCACCAAAGGTATACGTTGCAAACGTAAACAAACGCCACAATAAAAAGCGTGAGAACAAAATTACAGTAGACATAAGCAGAATGACATTGAGCTTGACAATAGAACAGCTTTAGATACACAATCCGCGAGAACGAGAATATAGATAATACCATGGAACGTTGTAACACAAAAAAACTGACGGATTATAAGAGAACGGGGCTTCTATCTTCAGTTATTCGAAACCAAGCGGCAGAACAAAGCGAAAGGTTGAAATCGGGTAGCAAATGTGATGGCAGCTACAACTCCGAGATTGCTAGAGAAACAAGTTCCAAAAACGACTGTAAACGCATAATTAAAAAAAACAGTAAAAAGTAAATGCCCCTGTGTTGGAAGCTTTCATTCAACGCTAAGTTGGAGTATTTGATTACTCGCAAGCGTGTCCGTGCACTTGAGCTTTGTACAAAACCAACAATCCTTAAGTCATTGAACTTTTGCCCTCCACCTGCTAGTAGTAATTATGATTGGTTGTAATAATACAAATGTATAAAGCTTATTATTAGAGCACTTTTACGTTGGTGCATGGTTAATTAAAACATATTGTAAACACAGAAATTCTTATATGGAAAAACTCCACAATACCATCCGTATAATTTATATGTACCAGTTAATTAGGTTGGATGTTTATAATTGATAATTTAAGTTTTTGTTTTTCTTTTAGATACACGCATATTTGGCCAATTAGGAAAAAAGCTTAGTTTTTTTTTATAGTTTACTATGATTTTCATGTTTGATAATATAGATTACAAGACTTGGAGTTTTCTTATTATTTGTGTTTATTTTAAATTAGTAGAAAGCGAGAAAAGATATACTAAAGGCTCTATCAACCTGTTTATACCAGAGTGGGTGGTGGTATCCAGCAGCTACAATATATAAATTAATATACACAAGCACAAAACATATATTTACCATTAATAATTAACACTAAATACATATGTAAATGTATATATCGATGTGTTAAGGAAGTCATGTAGGGATCAATGAACGCGATATTCTGTAAATAAAACAACCTAAAACCAGAGAAAATTAAAAAAATTTCTAATGCTTCATTTTCTGGAAAGAAACACCCTGTATAATATTTTAGTAGTACGATAGGCTTAGTGTACTTTACTTTTAGTGCATACCTAAAATCCACAAAGATATATAAAATCAATTCTTGGTAATAAAACCAGTGTTTCTTATTATAAAACGAAGTGCCATTTAAATATGTAATAATTCGTCTTCCTAAAGACATAAAATACCATTTAAAAGCGCGTTATGTAACTCGATCTAAATTATTAAATAACATTGTGCTTTTACTGAAAACATTACTGAACGTACTCGCGTGTCATTTCTTTCCATTAAGAATACTTTTGATATGAGACGTGAAATCTATATGCAAAACGAAAATACCCACAATATTCCAGTTTCTTTTAATGCGAGAATGAACACATAAATCAATAAACGAACGGCAGCTGTTTATCTTTTACTATAAAACAACATGAATGTAAACAGCCCAAGATGTGAGTTGAAAGCTTTTAAGACCATCAGTTATATAAGATAAGACGTGTAAAGACCATAAATTAGATAAGATAATCGCGATAGCGAGCGAACCTTTCCATTCATTCCTGAAACGCTACACCGATTAACAAGGATAGTAAAATTTTTACGACTTCATAAATTAAAATTTTACGGCCTATAAACGTGAAAAATGAATGGAATTTTGAAGAAGTTACATCAGCTTTGAGTCGTATCAACTGGCAAAGTACATCGGATTCGGGAAATAATGACGTAGGAAAGATTTTATTATATAAAAGCCGGTAAATAGTTGGGGATTCATTCATAAATAATAAATAATTCACGAATAGTCGTTCTGTTTATAAAGCACTTGTCAACGATCCTTTTGTGGGTAATCTACAAACTGTAATGAAAGTAATATTGCGTGCAAGTTCAGGTAAATATTTTATACTTGTCAAAACGACTTGTTCTTAAATTTAGGTAATATAACGATCCACGTATAAAACCATATATTATTGTTATGTTCTTAAATGTAAATAGAAAACAGAATGAAGTTTATTGATAAAATAGATTTCCATACGATGAAGGCAGCCAACAATAACCGATAAAAGAGGAATGAATGGATTTTCCTATGCCGTTTAGTTTGAAGAATTTATTTTGAAAGCGCAAGTATATCTTTGTTTAAATCTTTTGAAGGACATTCATGTACTATAATTAATTTAAGTAAGTTAAATTACATAAGGGTTTGGTATATAGATAATTTTTTGTAAATAGATATTGCAAGCCTGATTTGACGTCGATTAAGTTCGACTATTATCAAAGATTATAAAAGGGTATCTAATCAGCTACGATTTTTTCGTTTTTGGAAGTATGAGAGATTATTGCAATTATCCACCCTATCTTTAATAATTTGTACATAGTGACTTATATGAGAAAGGTCTGGGAGAGACTCAATACTCTCCATATTAATCTGTAGTAAATATGAAGTGTTTAGACTTAAGATGTTCATTTATAGTTTTAATGCTTGTGTGTAAGTAATCTTTTTGGATGTGTTGAAGAAAGATGTTTGTGAATGTAGCGATTATTACAATTTGAAAGATTATCTATAAATATTTAATGTTATTATAATTGTGATGTTGAAATTCCGTTGTTTTATTCCATTTGAGTTAACAAGATAATACGGGCATCTTCAGGCAATAAATCACATCAGATCAATTTTGTTTCCACAATATCTTTTATTGAAAGGCTCACATTTTCTATAGCTACACAATTCACAGCAATATTATATATATATATATATATATATATATATTGCTGTGATAAGGGGTTGTTTAAGGGTGTACTTTATAGTAAAGGTCGTTTAGAAATGAGAAATTACCATAGGCAGCAGAAAACTGCATTTATTTAGTAAAGAATTGAGAAATGGAGATAGTTTGTAAATAGTAAGCAGTCAACACCCTGTATATAAAGCATAAATAGTTTTAAGCGACGCAAATACACACAGGAAGACGCATAGCGTAGAAACCAGAAATACATGCATTAGGTAGATAGTAAATATTTAACACCATGTAGATATTGTTTTAGTTAATTTAGGCAAGGCAAGTAATGATATTTTTCAGTGGAAGCACGCGTATTTATAAGTAAACATAATAAAGTGTAATTAGACACGCATTCAAAAGAGTTCCAAACAATTAGGTTAATACGGAGATAAGAAACAGAGCTTCGAGATGCATAATGCGAAGGCGTATAAGTAGCTAATAACTGTGATAAAGAAAGGAGATTAAAACTTGCGTGAATAACAGGCAGATATAAAAATTAAAAGTCGAATTGCATCAGTTGTTTATGGAAAAGCAATTAGATTCATCAAAACACCGCATGTTTGATAACAAGCACCTGCGAGCAAGCCACAATTATTGGAAAGCATAAAAATTTCATCAGAAACTACTTTAAATGCAAAGATTTGATTCGTTAAAAATGAGCGACGAGTTTGTGAACCATACCCACTGACGGAGTAGGAGAGAAAAGATATATTAACAGGTACAGTGATAACGAAGTAAGTTTGCAACTCAACAAAGGCCGAAGTGCGCCGCTATGAAATAAAGTGATACGTAATAATTTTAAAGTGAAAGATAGTATAAGTGCCAAGATGAAAATTATGATTGCTGATTAAACGTAAATAGATTTTGGGGAATTTTATTTTAAACTAAAACATATTAATAATAGGGCTTCGAGTCAGGGGACAATGATAATAAGAATTCCAAGTTCTGAAGCCGGGGAGAAAAAAATAAACTATAATTTCTGAGTCCCTGGAGAATAAATGTAATTTCAAGTCTGGGGAAGATGATAATCCAATTCTAAGTTTGGGGAAATTGATGAGAATAAGAAGTAATAAGTCTAAATGAGACGACAATAAATTGGGGTGCATAAGTATAAGTTAATGGTAGTCCAGAGGGTAATGGCAATAATTTAAAGGCAATGGTTCAAGCAAGTGGATAGACAATATTTAGAATGGGCATGTAATAATCCTGAATTGGGGGAAGATAATTTTTATTCAAAAGGATGGCTTAATGCATGGGAAATATTAGTGGATGCGTCAATTGCAAGAAGAAAATAGACCAGGTTAGATTTTTAGTTGTAAGACATTATTTTTCTATATTTTTTATTTGAATGTTGAATTTGCTTAATATAAATTAATGTGACGAAGTTCACCAAAACAAAGGATTTAAACACGTATAAAGTGCGTGATATGATAAGAGGTTTAGAACGTTCCACACTTCTTTTATAAAAATAATAGGTTTTTTTGGTGACTGGGTTTTGAGTAAAAAGTATATGAGTTTGATAAATGAGATTTGCAAACATTAATTAATTGAAAATTGTATTTCAAATAATTTACAAGAACTGTACATAATATTTGTTTCATTATATAGAATCGAATTAACTGAATTTATAATTCCAAATAAATGCTAGTCGAGGTCATAAGATAAAGTTAATGGGAGTGATTTGATAATTTAAACAATTCAAGGAGGAGCTATAAGTTGAATACGAAAATGATAACAAGTAAGGCGGTAACGTATCAAATTTTATTATTGGTCGACAAGGTTGGTTCAAGATAAAATCCAGTTAAGTGTCTAGAGGGAATTTATAGCAATATTAATAAGACAGCCTAACGTCGGAGGAGATAATTACAATTCTTGTTTATACATAGCAATATTAATATGGTCGCCCAAACGATGGGGCGCGAATAATTTAGAGGGACATAGCAATATATATATATATATATATATATATATATATATATATATACGAACGCACACACACAAGCGCGCGCACACACACACAAACTCTCACACACATAAACTTAACCTAATGAAACATTACTATGGACTAATAAAACAGCATTATAGTCGAAAGAAGATACAGACGCTTAGGGAGTGCCTGTCGGTGGCGAACCTAGTGTTTCTACGGCTCATGGTGATCTGAACGGCGGGGTACCGCTGACAAGACCTGACTGAAGAACGGCTCGAGGTGGTTCTCTGGCTCTCCAGGTGTAACCGAGTAATGAAGGTTTTGTCAGGTTATCAATCCCGGGCGTGTAAAAAAACCGAGTAAATGCGTTCTGCCAAGATAGCAATCACTGACGTGTATCTGGATTACAATCGCCGACGGTGTAATGAGAGAATAAGTGTGTTTTCATCAGAATATCAATCTGATCGAGTAATGTGTGTTTAATTAACGTAACTCGTAAAAGCTTGTTAATGCGTCACAGGGGTTAGCACTCCAAGTAGATGAATCAATCGATATTTCAAACAAAATATGTTTTAGATGCAATATACCATCCGTCAATAATGATAAAGAAGATATTGTAGCATCATTTAGTCCAACTTTAACCACAATAATTACATGAGAACGTAAACGAAGCGTTTGTACACAAAAGATTGTCAATGTGCTCCTGCGGTACCGCATCTTTCACATGGACTTATTTGACAGGTACAGGAGTTTTGCATTTAAGAGTTATTTAGATTACAATACGAAATTCCGAGAATGTTATTAGCATAATTTCTGGAATGTTCTCGAGATAAGTAGTGCAATTGAATAAGGTATAAACAGCCGTTAAGGGATTCTGCAGTAAGATCTGATTGCAGATTTGAGTACGATATAAATTCTAACTTAAAGCTTTTACAGTCGTGACATGAAATAAATTAATGGTAAAAATAACTCTTAGTATAAATTGCCCTATGTGATATAAATTACTGTAGTGATCGATATAAATTAACAATTAGTGCTTGGATAGTTAATTATAGTGCTTCGATATTAAATAATTAACAAGATAGCATCGTAGTTTAAGAAGCTAGTAATTGTACTGTTAGCGATAAACTAGAAAGAAATTGTTGTGAGAGCTTTTAGGATTTCATTGTAGCTACGAGTTGTTGAAAAGGCTTGTACGAACAGTTTGATAATAAAGAACTGTGGTTTGCGCAAATAGAGTTTTCGTTACAATATTCTTGAAGAAATCATGTTTTGTTTCAAATTAGAAACTAGCACAAGTAAAAATATATTTAATACAATGCATTTTCAGTGTAATTTGTACGAAATTCGCAGATTGGTGCAACTGCTGACAGATCATTTCGGTGTTATTTCTAGAATCAAACAAATTGAAAATCCTTGTATAATGACTACTTATCGACAGGTACAAAACAACTCGCTTGGTTCAAAATTACGCGAACTGATGAGGGTTCGTGTGACAGATAAACTTTTGTAAAAGCGAATGCTGTAACTGAAAACTATTTCCTATTCTGTGTAAAGACATTGCCGCAAATTATATGTCGCTCTTACTTCGTGCACAGGTTAGATGATTGTCGTGAGGGAGAATATTTGCTCGTCTATTGAAATTGAAATTAGAGGTAAATATATTTCTAAATGGGAAAAATCAAGTTTGAACATTTATTTCGACGACAAAACTTAGATTGCATAACTTTCTTAATCGGTAGATATCTTCTTCATCTAACTACATTTATTTGAGCAACTATGCCAGATACTGTAAAAACGGGGAAATAAAAACTTGGTAGATGGATTCAAATAATAGAAGCGAATGTTTTTAAGATTTTTCTAAATTATGATAAAGAAAATGTAAAGTATTTATTTTAATGTCATATACAAAACAAAAACTAATTAACACAACGAATATGATAGTGCAGAATTATGGATTTGAGGTCCGTATAATTGAGAAAATTTCCATTATCGTAAACAGACGATGACATTCTGTTCTAATTGATAAGGGATTCAAATGTGAAATCGCTTTTCAAGAAAGGATACATACCAAGGAATATCCGCACCTGTACTCATCTCCATAAAACATGAATTGCCTTTGTTTCCTCTTATTTGTGCGAAAAAGAATTTTCTATAGTGACTAATGTTAAAACGATGTAATTAACTATGGACAAACCGTTACGTACAAATAAATAAATATATCAGTAGGTTTCAACAAATGTTTTCTTAATTAAACAACTTCAAGTATCTTAGCTTTTGTTATTATGATAATATTAAATTACTTTTAATACTTTTATACAATTAATTTGTTATATATTGAATTAATATAGCGGCTATTGAGGTTCGAGAAGCTCATGGAACACCCATTGGTTTACAATTCGAGCTGTGCAGAAGTTACAGCTTCGATTCCTATCTGAGACAACTTTTAATTGTAATGTCCTCGTCATTACTACGTGTGTTTGAAGCGAGTCGTACGTTACATGGATTGGTTGGAGGCGTGCCGCCAGGATTTCCTTTTCTGAGGTAACTTGCATATTTCCCTGAAATTCCCACAGCCTACATTTTTCACAATCTGTGTGCAACAGTCTAATCTAAGTTTACCGCTACCTTCTTTTTCCTTTTCCTGCTTCTAATATCTCCTGCAATATTCTCTCATGTCTTAGAAAGAGTCCTGTCATGATAGGTCTCCTATTTTTTACTGTTTTCCACAAGTTTCTTTCTTCCTACCATTTCTCTGTCCATGATATCTTCATCAAATGTCTGTAGCACCACATTTCAAAGGCTTTTTCCTGTTCGCATCTCCTACTGTCCACGTTTCACAGCGGTACAGTGTTGTGCTTCATACATGTTTTCAGCGATCTTTTCCTTGTTTCCATGTTGGTTGTATTCGAACACTAGTTGCTTTCTCTTGTTAAATGCAGCAAGCCCTTCTGCTGATCTTTATTTCGTATACTTTGCACTTTTCTCATCTTGTGTTATTTAGGTTTTTAGGTAGCAGAAATCCTTAACCTTGTGACGCTCGGGCATTATTTACGCGTACACTAAAGCGTACTAAAGCTTTAGTAATAAAAAATACCCTTAAAAGATTATAGAAGTTGGGTGGGTAGTTTACAGTTTATAATGGGAATATTCAATTCCTCTATGGCATGAAATGTTGCCACAAACTTGTAGAATTTTTATTGACTTGTCTGGATAATCCTTACTATGCACGCGATGTGGTAAGATATACATAGGCGTTGATACGCGAAACTTGTTGTTGCTTGGGTACTACAAATGACTTTTCCTAAGCTTATTCTAAGATTACCAAATACTCTCTACAGTGTTGTTGTAGGTCTGCTATCGCAAGCTTGTGACAATCCTTTAATGATATTAACTAGCAACCTGACTATAACCTACTTACAAGCTTACAACTTGTCACAAACAAGTTTATGACAATGCTTTTCGCCTATCAGCGACAAGCGTTAAATAAGCTTCTCGTAAACTTAAATTTCTATCTGGGTTAGATTATTAAGATAAAATACCAAAATAAATAGTAAAACACTTAGTACATTCTTTTACAACCAGTAATTAAAATCCGAGACTTTACCACAGACATACTAAATTAGAAAAACACCAATATATTTTCCATGACTTTAAAATCCGAGACTTTACCACAGACATACTAAATTAGAAAAACACCAATATATTTTCCATGACTTTGAAATCCGGGACTTTACCACAGACATACTAAATTAGAAAAACACCAATATATTTTCCATGACTTTGAAATCCGGGACTTTACCACAGACATACTAAATTAGAAAAACACCAATATATTTTCCATGACTAACCATCATACGGACGTGCATGTGAAAACATTCCCGAACATTAAAAAAACCGAAATTATTATAAATTACGAAGAATCTCATAAAAATAATATAATTTAAGACGCATTGGACCTACCCAATGACGCAATGTCAATAATAAAAAGCAACTGCGACAGTACCTAGTATTCCTATGTACCGAGAAACCCATTATCCCTAATTACAAGTTCAGTTCAAGTCAAACTAACCTTGTGAATCAGGACGTAAACCGACGGGGACAATTTAACTTATATTTACTGTCAAACTATAATAGAGGGAACATTCAAACATGGATGATCAGTCATGCTTTTGAAGCTATTAGAATTCAATCGAACTAAACCAGCGCCGAGCGATAACAAGTTTTATGTAATTTGAGTACGTTAATTTTATAAATTCTGGTTTGCTAGTAAAGAAAAGCTCCCGCAACGTTTGCAAGCGCGAAATTAAATTACTATGACTTAGTGAAAGTGATCCGATAATTAAATGCTATCACTGACATTAATTGGATTCGATGTATTACATGACAGACACCCCATTCTTGTCGTGCACGAAGTCGCATGATCCTACCTACAATAGTTTTTCTTATAAAGTGGACTTTTACGGTGGTGCACGCTTGAATGAAAAGATTTACAACCAGGAACAACACCAAAATTCTAATTACAGAAATTAATAGATACATATTTAATTTGGTTCGATATTTATATTTAATAAATTTACTTTTATATACGTAGATTTGGCCAAATAGTGATTCTTAAACTAATCACTTTGTTTTGTTACGATGACATTCATGTTTTAATATAGGTTAAGTGAGCACCTTGAACCTTTTTACTTGTGTATACTTAGATCCGTTATTTACCGTTTAGTTCCTACGCTTTCTGGGCAGTATTCCTGGTTAATGTTTGTTAAGCGTAGTGGCGCTTAAGGGCAATCCGTAATACACCCCCTCGCCTTTAGTCTCTTCAAACTCTGTTAAAATTAGAGTTCAGAGGTAGTCCGGAAGTCTCCCCAAAATCTTTTATTACAGATTAAGATTTCATCTTTATTGAATTATGACCTTAGGAATAGGTACGTTTGTTGAACCCATCTTTTAATAAAATCGTAGCCATACAGTTTTTTTAACCGACATTCAGCTTGCCGCAAGGAAAATTGTAACAACGTTTGAATTTATTTCTAAGGTTTGTGATGGATATTCCATGAGTATTTTCTTATCTAAATTTCGAAAGGTCACACTTTAAACTGGATTTTAGTGTTGCCGTGTTGCTTATTCTTTATATACTTCCCAAGGTCTTTCTATCAAACTCATATTGATAAATTAATTGATAGATAACTTTTGGTGTTGAAATAATTTAATTTTAAAACTGGATTTCACATTCCATTCTGTACGACGTTCCCAAATATGCAATATTTTCGAGTTTTAACTTAAAACCAGCAATTTTCACGGTTTCTTCCTTTTCAGTGTCTTCTTAGTGAGATGGGTAAGAGAGGTTAAGTTTAATGCGTAACTATGAACTTAATTTCCAGCTGGCTTAGACTAGGTTTCGCTTTTGGTTAAAATTGTGTGTCTATATCGTACATTTTCTTTTTGTTATGCTTGCGTTTGTTGGTTAACCTGTATTAAAATTGCCACTGTATTCATTACTAATTTATGATCCTGGTGTTGATTATTCCTCTTTAGTATAGATAACCTGTTTTAGATACTCCCTACTCACGCATAGTAGATGCTCAATGTTTAGCAGAAGCAAGTTGCATGGATTCTATCCGTAAGTTTTAAAGCCCAAACCATAATATTAAATTTTTGTTTTTGTTACTAACTGAATAAATCCTACTAGTTATTTATAACAGTGAACTACCATTGTGTATTTCGGGTAGATCAGTATAAAGGTTCGTCCATGTGTCGATACACATACGATTTGGTACACGTGTAAATTCGGGTATTTGTTATTTAATTATATGATGCATCGGAATAAGAATTACAGGTGATATGTAATTGTATTACGGGAGTCGGCATGTTTACTTTTAGAGGGGTTTGGTGTTTACATAGACTGCATACATTTCTACTCTTATTCATTACGTATAACTTATGACATTCCGAGGATAAATTTAAATGTGCCACCAAAAAGGCAAATGTACTTACTGATTATTGTTGGCAATGATTCAGTGCATAATGCGCTTTTATAACTCTTGCTTCATGATTTAGTCCTGCTTATATAATTAGGTCAATTTTATTTAATTACTATTATTAACATGAAATTTCTATAAATTGTTTCATTTCAATCATAAAGGTAAATGTTTAATGAAGATTTCATGATAAATACAAAAATATTTAAATATATTGCAAATGTCCTACAGGATAAAGATTAGTAGTTTAGGTTTCTGTTTTGATTTGTTACAAATTGAATATTTGTGTGAACGTTTTGTGTCACAATAATTTACTCTAACGGACGCACAAAATTACCGATTTTAAATTTATTTCTTTGTTTAATAAAGAACGCCATTGTACCATTACTGTGTCTTTATTTATATAGTTTTTATGCTTTCTTATTATTCTTGATATTTATTTATCCTATTGGATTGATTTGTAGTGTTTTAACAGCCTTATTTATTTTATTTTCCTGTTATTTAGTAACCATTGATTTCTTCTATTTCAACAGGGCAAATCGGTCTTGGGGTTTTCTTTCACTAGGACCCCCCCCCTTCTACTACTGGTTAATTAGCACGACATTCTTTTCTTTTCCTTTTTTTCTTTGCTGTGGAATCGGTGCGGACTGTTACATTCGTTGCTCTCTTCCTTGTCCGCAGGGTATAGAGTAACATGGTCTTGTTGCAGTGCCAGGCCGACTGGAATTTTCCGTTTGAGACGCAACCTGTAGCTCTGAAATTTGAAACCCAACAGAAAATCGTTTATTGTTTGGAACAGGGTCTCGTCGTCGAAGCGTAAACTGGATGTGAAAAACAGTGTGTTGGTATCGGTGATCCGCCGTTTTCGATAAACTTCTCTACAACAAACGCACTATGCCTTCCTGACCACACCACGGTGTACACTGAAAACGGCATGTACACCTTAGATGTGATTTTTTCCAATGCTCCACCCAAAGGTACTACATTGGCCAGGAAGCCAGTTTTTTTACCTGGAAAATTTGGAATTTTGCCGAACCCTTGCTGTTCCAAGCAAAGTATGGATCTTTAACGTGCGTGACAATACTCACACACCTCTCATCCAAACAAGGGTGTATTTTTGTGAAAAATGCTCGCCTAACGTTTTTCAAGCGGACCGTGTCGGGAATCGAACCCGGGACTTTCGGCGTAGTAGTCACACACATACCAACTACGCCACGGAGCCGCCGTACGGCATGTACACCGCTGTTCAAAGACATGCTTAGCACCACAGTATACCCACCCCATCCACAACTATGCCGCTTCCAAGTAGGTGCATTCTATCTGCCGGATCCTGTTTATACTTACAGAAACGATAAAAATATGTTAGATTTCTAAAAAAAAAAAGGTGCAGCCATTACGCTTTCCTCCTAAACGTTGTCCTAAACATACAGTCCCAAATTATGATAGTACTGTAAATTACTTTAAAGCAGGATTTAAAAATCGTTGTACATTTTACTAATACTAAATGTATAATTCAATGCAATCTATGTATACGGGCACCCAGAACACTATATACATTTACAGAGCGACATATAGATCAGTTCGTGAACTACAAAATGTCATAATAAAACTGTATTGAGGAATATATATAATAATGAACGCCGGAGAAACAAAAGAGCGAATATGAAACTAGGCCACAACTGTAACATAAAAGGATCTTTCCCGCAAAAGATATCATATCTCTTTCATTGGTTACTCAATAGTATGTCTCATTTTATTTTCCATCTGTACTGAAGTTCGTTTTAATATCTACCCATACAGAAAGTTGAAGTACAATAAAAAAGTTAGATTCGAATTTGTATAAAGTGTAATATACAAAATAAGGGTTGCAACTTTGTCCACGTTGGAAATCGAATACGGATAGCTGAAATATATAAAAACTTGTCAGGGTTGTTTTGAAAATCATTAAACGCTTTTTACTTCTTATCATGCATAACTTAAATTTTTATTGTTTAGCAATTCAGCCCAAAAAGTCCATTTTGAAAATTTAAGTCTTGGCGTTTCTTTAGCGCTTTGTGTGTGTGTGTGTGTGTGTGTGTGTGTGTGTGTGTGTGTGCGTGCGTGCGTGCGTGCGTGTGCGGCGTGCGTGTGTGTGCGTTTGCGTGCGTGTGTGCGTGCATGCGTGCGTGTGTGTGCATGTGCGTGCGTGTTCGCGCGCGTGTGTACGTGCATGCGTGCGTGCGTGCGTACATTCCATAAAGTTTTTCATTTTTTGTCAAGGCTAATGTTTTGGTCTGGTGTTATACTTTATATTTAACTTCATTGTAACAGTAGGATTCCCTGTTACGAGTTTGGAAAGTTAGGCAACTGTATGTGCACGCTTTATTATGTGTAAGAACAAGATGCAGCTGCCTTTTGTCATACTATCATGTGAGATTGAGAAGGAATGAGCAGTTCAGCTTGTTAATGTAAAACGCTGTTTTATGCGTCATCTTGCTTCCCTTCTTAGTGTCGTGGTGGAGGATAGATCATCATCACGAAGTCTGGTTCTTTTTGATATTCCAACAAGGTTGCGACTAGTTTGTTCAGCCAGCAATTGAAATAATTCAAGTCCTGTACGGGGTAAGATATTTTGTGAGATTAATTGAATTTCACTCATAAGGATGTAAATTTTTAGCAACTATGAAGGAATATACTTTCAAAGCTTTCCACTTTATTGAAAGGGCCATGTTGTCAAAGGATTAGGATTCTAAAGTCTAAATGGTCGGAGCTTCCTGATAAATTTGAACTGGGATTAGTAATACTCCCTGTATGTTTGTTGTGGTTTGTTTAGTATTCTTCTTAATCTTCTTTGGGTATTAAAATTTAATTAAATTATCCCTTGAACTGGAGTGATGCATGCGGTACGAAATGCTCTAGAAATATAGTTTAAGTAAATGTTTATGGGAATTCGTTTTTTAGTTTAGAATTTTAAAAGTTTTACTCTAGAAATATTTGCGTACCGGAGCTTTGAACATCTAGGGTCAACAGGTGTCAAGGTGTAGTAGTATTTAAAGTATCTAGTTAGTTACAGTTAATGTCGTTGGTATTGTTTAATAAAATTGTCTAGTTTAGTATATGTTGATTAAAGCTTAATAGTTACACGATTCAAATTATCAACAATTTAATGAACATAAACTCGAATACAAATCAACAGATACCTTAAACTTGAGAGTTTGAAGCCGATCCTTCTTCTGAAAACTCTTCGAATCTGAATGAGTATATTAGAAAAGAACGTTCGATAATTTCATAGAAAAATTAAAAAAACAAGATCCTCCCGAGCAAACTGTAAACGAGACCTTAAAACTAAAACTGCTAGTAAATTATGTACCGCCTAATATATACGAGTACTTCTTCGGCTGTGTTGCTTATACATTAGCTGTGCTCTTGCTCGATAAAATCTTTATATAACCTGGAAGCAAAATATTTGCAAAATAATCAGCAAATAAATGAACACAAATTTCTACTGGACACTTTTATTCCCGTCTATGCTCACCCACGATACGTCAAAGATTACTTGAAAACATAGCTCTTGGTCTTGATAATGTCCTCAATCAAGCACATGCTTTAGGGACGACTCCGGTTCAATCCTGGGCTACACACAACCGTCCGTAGCGGCAATAAACCCAACCGCTAATTTTGAAAAATGCGAATCAAATAGGAATTCGGAGATCTCAGTGCCTTTGGTGTCGTCGTTAAATAAATCGGCCGCAGCCATGAAAGATTCTAAAAGAACGACTCCCCTTAGATTGAAGAACCAAAATCGATGCTATTTTTGTGGAAACGACAAGCATCATCGCCGTTTATGCCCCGCTGCTGACAATAGTTGTCTATCTTGTGGCAAGCGTGGTCATTATGCTAAAGTTTGCAAGAGCTAAACAAGTAACACTGTCGTATCTTGTATTGTGTGTGCAACAGGAATAGAACCTTGTAAAATACCTATTTGCGTAGAAAGATAGCCTTTAAGAGTCCTTATTGACACAGGATGATCTGCTAGCTTTGTATTAGCAAACATATAGTTCAGAAATATGCAATGCCTACATCAAGGTGTCACCATGACTTCGTCGTTGTTTCGAGTTTTCGACAACTTATGTAGTAATATAATTATCGAGCACGATCTGCTTGAAAGGTATTCCTCTCTCGAAGTTCCACTAGACCGCACTGCACCTCCTCTTGCTCTACTTTAAGCAGATCCAAAATACAACCTGTAAACCTATTCCCTCATCTACTATCCGAATGTAAACGAACACTACATTTGATTTTCCGATGCACCACCCGTAGGTACTTTATTAGCAAGGAAGCAAGTTTTTTTACCTGGTTATTTTGAATTTCGCCGAACCCTTGCTGTTCCAAACAAGGTAGGGATCTACTACGTGCGTGACAACACTTACACACCATTTTATCTCTCATCCAAACAAGGGCGTATTTTTGTGAAAAATGCTCGTCTAACATTTTTCAAGCGGGCCGTGTCGGGATTCGAACCTGGGACCTGGGGCACAGTAGTCACAGGCATACCAACTACTGCTTGATGCTTATCTATTACCCAACCTGGAAGAAATTATTTCAAAGGTTTCCTCATGCAAAGTGTTCAGCAAAATAATCTAAAATCCGCCTATTATCAAATACCTATACCCTTGGCTAATAAGACCTTTACAGCCTTTTAAGCGGCTCACAGTTTGTACCAGTTTTGCCGCATTCCTTTAAAGGTTACTAATAATGTTGCACGTTTCCAAAGAGCAATAGACTCCATGATTCGCAAGTCGGAAGTAGAAGGAATGTTTTAATATCTGGACGATCTGACTGTATGCGGTTCCAATCAGGAATAACATAATATCAAATTAAAGAAATTTTTGGACGTTGCGGATGAGTTTAACTTAACAATTAACAAAAGTAAAAGCATTTTGTCCTTAACAGAAATCGATGTTCTTGGGTATACGATAAGTAACAGGGGATTTCAAACCGTACCCAGAGCGCTTAAATGTTCTACTCAAAATGCCAGTGCCTCACGACTCCATATCTTTCAAACGAGCTATTGGACAGTTCCCGCGCTATTCTAAATGGATTCCTAACTTCTCAAAGAAATTGCAATTGAAGATTTTATAAAGAGCGACGGCTAAGTTACTGCTTTTTAAGACAAACTGTCTCATATCTGTCAGTAGGGCCGCCGCGAACTATTGTGCAGTGTGTGCATTGCGCACGGGCGGTCGAATTAAAACGGCGGCCAAATAGCGGGTACGAAAATCAGTCTTTTTAATTACCTTTTTTTTAGAATTGTTGAACTTATCAACAAATTACTACTTATGTTTACGTCTCTATTTTTTGGTCCTTACGGTTATGATTATCTATTAAAATATTTCTATTTTTAAATACGGTACAAAGAACCGAGCCTATTTTCTGATACCTAGACAGCAGAAGTAATAAACCATTCTTATGTGAACAGGAAACACCTAATCCTGTTATTGTTCACTCAATAAAGAGGATTTTATAAGTACACCACAACCTTTACTGATAAATCCTTTTCTAAACGCAGGTATAGTAAGTGAAAGTCACAATAAAATATTGTGAAATGCTCTTTACCACCTTTTAGTTTAACTACAACGTTCAGTTTGGATTTAGATGTTTACGTGTAGCCAACTCTTGTTTCGAAGTTTAAAAATGTCCGCGAGGAAAACTAAACGTTTGTCAGGTTTTCAATATAGACAGAAAAAGAAAAAAAAAACAGATCAGCAGTAGCAACAATCTGGCGCGAGGGTAAAAATTTTGGTTTAAAATGTAAGTGCAAGTTTATCAGATATTGCTATTACAAGTACGGGTACTACTAGTGCTAGTGCTAGCGTGAATGTAGTAATAGGCGAAGAAATTTTAGAATTTTCCAAAAGATGATCAACAAAAGAGGTTTACCGAGAATTACTATTATCGAAAATTAGACAATGAAGAAAGATTTCATCGACAGTGGTTGCTATATTCTGTTTCATTAAACAGTGTTTTCTGTATTGCATGTAAGCTTTTTGAGCCTGAAGTTGCTCAACAAATTGGCACACGTAGCAGGAGTATGTGGAGTACGTGATTGGAAACATTTATTTCTTATTCTCAAAAGACATGAATCAAATTTAAATCATATTAAAAATATTAAAAAACTGGCCGACTTATCCTCTGATTTAAAGAAGGGCACCAAAATAAATGCTGCCGAGCTTCGTATTTATAATTTAGAAAACGTCACTGGCATGGAATGATTGAAAGGCTGCTATCCATTGTCAAATTTTTATCAAAGCAATGATCAGCATTCAGGGGATCTTCTCAAAAACTATTCAAGCCTAACAACGGAAATTTTCTTCAGTTAACCCAATTAATTGCGCAATTTGACGCTGTTTTGTCAGAACACACGTCGCATTGTACAAACAGCAGTTCTTTATTTTCAAACCGATTATACAAGTCTTTTCAACAACTCACAACTACAAAAGAATTCTAAAAAAATTCTCACACAACAATTTACCTCCCACTAATCGCTTACGGTACATATATTAACTAAAACTACGACTCCATCTTCTTATCTTCCTATTTAACTTGATATCCAAGCAATACAGTTAACTATCCAATCACTAATTATCATTTTATGTAATCACCACAGTAATTAATTACATGGAGTAATTTATATCGACGGTAATGTATACCACATCCTTCAAAGCTATAAACTAGAAAATATTCTGGTCAAAGCTTCATTCACAACTGACTTCCAATATTTATTACAGCAATTTATATACATTTCAATTGTACTAGTTAATTCCAAAACGTACCAGAAATTATGCAAATAACACACTCGAGATTTCCTATTGTAGTTTAAATAACACTTAAATGCAAAACCCGTGTACCTGTCAATCAAATTCATCTGAAAGAAGTTGCTCCGCAGGGCCTATCAATCATCTTTTGTGTACGTTTCATTTACGTTCTAATGTAATTATTCTGGTCACAGGTAGACTTAACGGCGCGACAGCCGTAATAAAGCTGTAATGAAATAGGACCTTCGTAGTAAAGGTTTAATCCACAAAATGCAAATAGTATTTGATTTAACAGATAACTAATACGTAATGACAGCTGACAGCAGGTTACTATTAATAAGCCTAAAATAGGCCTGCTTAACATAAACCATGAAACTTTTCGCTTGAAACCCTAACTTAACTTAAACTAACATGCATTTTCTTTGTGTGTGGCTGTGTCTTATCATAGCATCAGGGTTTACCCTGGAATTCCAGAATTTTCCATTGGTGTTACTTTGGACGGTGTTGGTTCCTTTTTTGGTTTGCTGTTATATTTCTTTTCAGTTTCTAAGAGTTTGAATGTATTTTTTATGTTCGTGCGAGTGTATTCAGCGCATTAAAATCGTTTGCGTTTCTGATGATATTATATACTGTTTTCCTGTTTAGTTTCTGTCTGTGTACCAAGCGATCTGTTCGTTCACCGAGCATTCCAGTAGTATATGTTCTGGAGTGACCAGTGCCCGACAGTCGCATGTAGCATCTTCTACTAGGATTCTTTTTAGTCTGTAGATGCCATACAGCCCATGCCCAGTTATAAAGTGGATGAGCTCGTTCGTTGGGTTGAAGTGCTTCATTTTAAGACTTTCCTCGATGTTTGGAATGAAAGAATAGGAACGTCTATCTGTTTCTGATTTGTTCCATATCTGTCGTCATTTGAGTAAGATTGTTTGTTTAATGTCTTTTTTTCTGTAATCGTTGCATGGTAAGATTTTATTTAATTATTCGACGTTATCGTGTCGTAACCAGTACATTGCAGTTTTTGTATAAGGTTAAATCTAGTGGTAGTATCCCTAGCGTGACTGAGAGAGCGTCCCCTGGTGTAGTTCTGTAAACTCCAGTCAGTCTCAACAGTACTGTTCTTTGTGTTTGGTTAATCTTATTTCTAGGTCTAACCAGTTGTAATGGGTGAGCGTCTATAGGAAGGAAGATTGAAATTAAAATATAAATCAATTAGGGAACGTTGGGGACAAATTTATGCTGAAGTTAGAATAAAATACTTAGACTAGGGAGGACGATATTGTAAATTACTAGTGCAGGAACAAATAGTTGGATTCGCTATTAATAAATTTGGCGACACTTAGCAATTCGAATCCATTGACAAATACTAGTTAGCTAGATTTGGAAAGTTTTAAGTAGTAAGTAGACGCTTCAGGTCTCTCCGGTAAGCAGAGCTGGCGTTCGCAATCCGGTATTACAGATCCATCCACTTTTACTTTTAGTTAGTATCTAGTCATCAGACACACTCCAAAGTCAACGTTAGGGATACCATTATTTAAACCCCAACTTTAGTTGCAGTTTATACATTTTTTTCATGGATAATTAATTTTGAAGTTAGATTTATTTGACAGTTATTACGTAATCGTATTACGTAATTACTGTCAAGACCGATACATGCAAATTAAAAGTACAAATAAACGATAACAAGGAGAATAACTAAAGTATGTCTCCAGGGATCGGTCTTAGGACCGATCTTCGTAGCCACCATGACTGATGACGTCGTAGCTTACACGAGCGTCATCACAGTTATCGTCCATGATTCCTCTATAAGGATCTTCGTAATACAATCTAAGCAAATCTTAGAAATAATTGATGACTGATGCAAAATCAACAAAATGGAAATTTGGTATAACAAAACGAAATTTATAAACATGAAAAGGAAATTCATGACCGGCTACAACATTAAATACCAAGACATTACATGTGATTTTCCAATGCTCCACCCGAAGGTACTACATTGGCCAGGAAGCGAGTTTTTTTTACCTGGAAAATTTTGAATTTTGCCGAACCCTTGCTGTTCCAAGCAAGGTAGGGATCTTTAACGTGCGTGACAACACTCACACACGGGACCTCCATTTTACCTCTCATCCGAACGAGGGTGTATTTTTGTGAAAAATGCTCGCCTAACATTTTTCAAGCGGACCGTGTCGGGGTTCGAACCCGGGACCTAGAACATAGTAGTCATACACATGCCAACTACGTCACGCAGCCGTCGCCCACCGATTACAGTACTTGCGGCCACGTCCCAATGCTCTACCTGAAGGTACTACATTGAGTTTAAACGCGAAAAATGATATGTGCTTCAAATAAATCTAACTTCAAAATCAATTAACCATGGAAAAAAATGTATAAACTGCAACTAAAGTTGCGGTTTAAATAATGGTATCCCTAGCGTTGACTTTAGAGTGTGTCTGATGACTAGATACTAGCAAAAAGTAAAAGTGGAGGGATCCGTAATACCGGATTGCAGCCGCCAGCTCTGCTTACCGGAGCGACCTGAAGGGCCTACTTAAAACTTTCCAAATCTATCTAACTAATTGTTCGCGCCATTTCCCTCTCCCAACGTGGTATTCTTTATCAAGCCAGACTAGATAAGGAATAGCATAATTAAAAGAGTCGATTAACAACCATCCGCGAACGCGAACGTGTTTCCTTCAATTCTCAATATTTCTGCCTCTAATGTCTTTCCTAAAATAATCATTTCCTTACTCCGTTTCCTATTTACCTCTGGCCAGAAACAGTACTGAAAGGTGCCGCGTTAGTGCTCCAGATGTTGTGCTTCGGTAAGTGCTTTATGCATTTGTGTGACTTTGTATTCAAATTCTATGTTTCATTCTTTCTACTCTATACAGTCCACGCTCTACCTTACAAACCCTGGTTTACTGCCTACTGCACTCCAGGCAATTTCTATTTGCGTCCCTTGTCGTTCCAAGAGGCGTGTACATAGGTTTTTTGATCCGTACGAGCCGAATTAAGAACTACGTGATATCTCGTTCTTCGTCTCACATCCTCAATTCAAGCACATAAATACAAATGTCCAACATTAATTGTAATTTAGAATAATCATAACACTTTAATTCTAAAGATAATTAAATTGCTATAAAATTTTCCAGTTTGAATTGCACGTGTGTACTTTTAAAAAAAAAATACTGCATTTATACTTTAGTCAGATAACTTCGTTATCGCGTTGCCATTCAACACGTTTTAAAACAATAACATTTGTATTTGTATACAAACAATAAACTCTTCTTTGGAAGTACTCTTAATCTAAAATTCGTGCAAGTATTATTTGTGCGTAACAAACATTTAATCATGACTACCAGAAACATTCTACAAAAGAAATTATAGGATTTTTTTTTCTCGTTTAACGGAAATCCAAGACTATGTCAAAACGGCTACTCGCTTTTCAGCAGTCAAAGCGAGATTTGTTCGAATGCAAAGTATTGAGCAACAACTCGATACTCTTTACGATAAAATTTTAAGTTATAATTCCACTGTAGAAGAAAAGGATGACATAAATTCTCAAAGATCTTCATTCGATAATTTAATCGATGTTATTCGTTCTCGATTTTTCGATATGAAGCAAAAGGCTTCTACTTCTGCCGGCGATACAGCAGTTATCGCAAGTCCATCTCAACCTGTTACCAGTTATTTAAAACCTCTTAGTATAAATCCGTTTGATGGTTGTTTAGACAATTGGCAAAATTTCATTACGTTATACAAAAGTTTAGTCCATGAAAACGATCACATTCCCGTAATCCAGAAGTATCATTACATGAGAATGCTTCTTCGGGGTGAAGCATTGGCTTTAATTTCGGATTTAGCTCTAGATGCCAATTTATACGAACAAGCGTTTACGAAACTTCAGGATAGCTACAATTCACCTCGTAGAATTACGAGCTACTACTTAAATAAAATACTTCAATTTAAAAACTCTGGATCGCTCTCAAACTTTATTAATATTCATGTTAATGCTGTTAACACGTTAAAGGTAGCGAATAAAGTTGAAGATTTGGCTGATTTTTTATTGTTTTCTTTATGCTATCGCAACCTAGAATTCAAAACTCAAAGCGCATTTGATTCAAACGTAGGTTCGGCAGTTCCTACTTGTACTCAACTGTTCGATTTCTTAACCTTGCAAAGCAAAACTTCAGAGCTTTATGAAGATATTAAAAAGGAAAGAGCGCCAAAGCCAGGTGCACCCCTTCGCTTTAAATCTAGTTTAAACCAATCCTTCTTGGTTAAAAATTCGCAGACTTCAGTGGCGACTAAAACCGCTAGTATAATTTGTCCCTATTGTGAGGAAGTCCATAAAATCTATGGATGTTTGGCATTTAAAAAACTTAGCGTTGCCGATCGTCAAGTTGCTATTAAATCTTTAAATCGATGTTTTAAATGCCTCGGCAGTCACACTCCTCGTGATTGTAATTCTGATGGTAAATGTAAGTTGTGCCATTCCTCTTCTCATCATACTCTGTTGCATAAACCACTTGCTAGGGAACACATTACTGAATCTAACGATTCGAAAGCCGCACTCACAACTGAAGTTGTTTCGACATGCAACGTCACAAATTCACTAGAAAATTACACTGTTTTATTAGGTACGGTAGAAGCTCGTGTTTTAGATATAAACAATAAGTTACAATCTGTGAGATGCATTTTAGATTCCGGATCTCAAATCAACGCAATTTCAAGTTCTTGTATCCAACGCTTAGGGTTGGAGCGTCAACATGATTTTCGCCAAGTTGGTGGCATTTCAGGTTCTGCAATTAAATCCAAAGGAGCTGTAATATGCACTTTGTTTTCTAATCACTCGAAGCATCAATTTCAATTCTGTGCTTCAATCTTCCCTAAAATAACGGGAAACGTTCCCGATTGCTCACTGCCTTCTCGTATTTACCATAAATTTAAATGTTTGTAGCTTGTTGATGAAAATTTTCATAAATCATTGCCCGTAGACATACTACTGGGTGCGGAAATATGTTCCGGAGTGCTATTTTCTGATCGCACTAGAATCATTCCTGGCCAACCAGTAGCAATTGAAACAATATGGTATCGTGCTATTGGGACAGGTTCCAAATGTTAACACCGCAGTTAATGTATCTTCTTTTTTTATTTCTGATTCAGTAGATAATGATATAAGGAATTTCTGGGAATTAGAAGAAGTCAAAATGCCCAAAGTTCCCTCTCAAGAAGATGTTATTTGTGAATCTCATTTTCTAGAAAATTAATCTCGAAACGCCTCTGGTCGTTTTACTGTCGCTCTCCCTTACAATAACAATATTAAACCTCTCGGTAGCAATCGACATATTGCTTATAAATGTTATCTAAATTTAGAAAAACGTCTTTCATGTTCTCTCGAAAAACAAAATTCTTATAATATGTTTTTACAAGAATATTTTGATCTTGGTCATATGATTTTAGCCGAAGATCCATCTGATTATATTCTACCACATTATGCCATCTCCAAAATAACAAGTAGTACTACCAAACTACGCGTTGTTTTTAATGGATCTGCCGTGGATTCATTAGGTCTTTCTCTCAACAATAGATTATATGCTGGTCCCAAATTACAGTGCAATTTACCAGATATAATAAATACATTTAGATGGCATAAAATTGCTGTTTGTGCGGACATTCGCATGATGTACCGGCAGATCTTACTTCGTAAGCAAGATTGTCAATTTCAGCATATATTTTGGAGACCAACTCCACAAGACAACATTTCTGAGTACGAGCTTAGAACTCTTACATATGGGTTAGTTCCTTCCGCTTTCTTAGCTCAAAGAGTTCTTCGGCATTTGGTTATAGACGAAGGAAACTCTTACCCCATGGCTTCTGAAGCTATTATGTATCATTCCTATATGGATGACGTAATTAGCGGTGCTGAAAGTATTGCTGAAGCGAAGCAACTACAGCACGAGCTAGTAAAACTTCTTTCTCTAGGCCAGTTTGATTTGCGCAAATGGTCTAGTAACTCTGAGGAATTGTTACAGGATTTCAAACAAACTGAATTAGAAACTCTAATTCCTTTTTCTGATTACGTTAGTGGTATAAAGATACTAGGTTTAGTCTGGAACCCTGGAATAGACGTGTTCACTTATAACGTGATACCCTTTAAAGGTGAATTTACAAAACGGTCTGCACTTTCTTATATGGCCCGCATATTTGACCCTTTAGGGTGGTTAACTCAGTAATATTTGTAGTAAAGCATATGTTACAACGACTGTGGGTTCAACAAATTGATTGGGATGATACCCCTGATCATAAGTGGTGTCAGGAATGGCAAGGCTTTTGTAACCAAATTACTATGTTATTCCAGCTAAAAATTCCTCGTATTTTGTCTCAATTCCACGGCACTTATCGATTACTAGGATTTTACGATGCAAGCGAAAGGGGATACGGCGCTTGTGTCTACTTGTATGTTGTTAGTGATAAATCGGTAAATTGTAATCTTTTACAAGCCAAAAGCAAGGTTGCTCCTCTAAAGCATCTTACTATCCCACGCTTAGAACTTTCTGGAGCTCTTTTATTAGCCAAATTAATTCATTCTATGCGTTCAAATAAATTTCCATACCCTATTTCGGAAACTAAACTTTATTCAGACTCTCAAGTCGTATTTACATGGTGGCGTACGCCTACATATTTGTTAAAACCTTTTGTGGGAAATCGAGTAAGCCAAATTCTAGAATATACCTCCATTGATCAATGGAGCCATGTTTCCGGAGAACTTAACCCTGCTGACGTCGCTTCTCGTGGACTCACCCCTCTTCAATTATTACGCCACGATTTGTGGTGGAAAGGTGCATCTAATTTAAATGATGTTTGTTTTAACCTCAACTATTCTTTTGTTCCTTTGAGTGAAGTACCTGAATTAAAATTAATTACTACACTACTGGTTGCATTAGAACAGTGCGATTTTGCTGAATTCATGGCAAATTTTTCTTCTTTAAGTCGCTTGCAATATGCAACGGCATATATTATTCGTTTTATTTATAATTGCCGTCACCCCATGGGAAAAATTCTAGGTCCTATTTCTCGTGATGAATTACATAATGCATCACAAACATGCGTGAAACTTGTTCAACAACAATTTTTTGCAGTAGAATTGTTGCAAATAAAAAATAAAAACCTCTCTCCGCCTCTTTTAATAAATTATCGCCGTTTATCGATACTCTAGGATTGCTTAGGGTGGGCGGTCGCTTACAGCATTCACAATTGAACTATGATAGCAAACATCCTCTGTTATTGCCTAAAAGGGCAGCTTTATCTAAACTTATTTGCGACCACTATCATGCGTTATCTTTGCATTCCGGACCTCTTACCACACAAGCTCTTATTCTAAGAAAATACTGGATTTTAGGATCACGATCGTTAATACGACAACGAATACATCAATGCATACCATGTTTCCGATTTAATTCCAAGCCTTCTCAACCCATTATGTCTAATTTGCCTCCGTCCCGTGTACAATTAACTCGTGCCTTTACTCATGTTGGATTTGACTTTGCTGGACCGTTGCTTGTTAAGTCTTCCATTCGGCGTAATGCTTCTTCTTTCAAATCATATCTTGGTGTTTTCGTGTGCATGTGCACGAGAGCTGTTCACTTGGAATTAGTTTCCGAACTTACTACTAATGCTTTTATGGCGTGTTTTGATCGATTTGCTTCTCGGAGAGGTTCTCCTGATACTATCTATTCAGATTGTGGAAAGAATTTTATTGGTGCAGCCCGTATGTTAATGGAAGCTAGTGCGTTTCTTCATCAAAACCAAGATGAAATATTTTCCGCATTGGTTTCTCGCCAAGTTAAATGGCAGTTTAATCCGCCCTATGCTCCTAATTTTGGGGGTATGTGGGAAGCATCTGTAAAATCTGCAAAATCTCTATTACTACGCACTCTTGGCAAACAACCTCTTACTTTTGAAGAGTTGTCTACTGTTTTCACTCGCATAGAGGCCGTATTGAATAACCGACCTTTGTGTTTCTTTTCCTTGGACACTAAAGACAACCCCGATTATTTGACAGTCATTGCCATTGAGCCCTATATTAACTATGCCAGAGATAACTCTGCCAGAAAATATAAATTTGCATTCGCGCTGGCTACGATTGCGCCACATTACCCAGTCGTTCTGGCGGCGATGGTCCAATGAATATTTGCTCACTTTATCTCAACGACCCAAATGGAATCGTTCCTCCGATGTACCCAAAGTAGGTCAAGTTGTTTTTCTTCCCGGAATTAAAACTTCTCCTCTATCGTGGGCATTAGGACGCGTCGAGCAATTATTTCCCGGTAGCAATGGTGTTGTTCGCGTGGTGTCGGTAAAAACCACCCACGGTTCCCTCACTCGGTCGGTAAATAAAATAATACCCCTTCCTTTAGAAAACTAATTTTTTTTCTTGTTTCTTTCTCAAACTTAGATTTAGTTTTTAAAAAAAATTCGCGTTTTATTTTGCTTTTTTCTATCCCGAGCATCGGCGGGTAAACCGTAGCCCCCTACTGGGAGGAAATGCCCAGTTATAATAAAATTCTCTTTTCAAGTTCTGTATATATCTTTTAAAAAAGTGTTCATTTTTGGTGGGCGGTTATGTTCGCGTCATTTCGCTCTCCCAACGTGGTATTCTTTATCAAGCCAGACTAGATAAGGAATAGCATAATTAAAAGAGTCGATTAACAACCATCCGCGAACGCGAACGTGTTTCCTTCAATTCTCAATATTGCTGCCTCTAATGTCTTTCCTAAAATAATCATTTCCCTACTCTGTTTCCTATTTACCTCTGGCCAGAAACAGTACTGAAAGGTGCCGCGTTATTGCTCCAGATGTTGTGCTTCGGTGAGTGCTTTAAGTATTTATGTGACTTTGTATTCAAATTCTATGTTTCATTCCTTCTACTCTATACAGTCCACGCTCTACCTTACAAACCCTGGTTTACTGCCTACTGCACTCCAGGCAATTTCTTTTTGCGTTCCTTGTCGTTCCAAGAGGCGTGTACACTAATATTTGCCAATGGATTCGAATTTCTAAGCATCGTCAAATTTATTAATAGTGAATCCAACTATTTGTTGCTGCACTATAAATTTACAATATCGTCCTCCCTAGTATAAGTATTTTATTCAGCATAAATTCGTCCCTTGTAGCCTTTTACTTCCTGATTTTCGTTTAACGAGAATTTCCGATAATTAGAAATGAAGCCCACGGCAAATTAAGATGGAAGGTGGCTCTAAGTTGAGGAAATCTCAAAGGCAAGCGGCTAGTCGAACTATATGCTCTGGGTAGAGAATGAGCTGTGGGTCGGGATGTAATTGCAACCACTAATAATAAGAATAAGGCGCCACCGTATTTTTTTATACTGAGAAGACCTGAAACAAGTCCCTTGTACAAGGCTAATGCGGAAACCTATTTTCTATAACCGCTATATAATTTTTAAAGACCTCCTAATCTTTGAAGTATCTTACCTTATGGTTCGACCTTGACCTTAGCAATCTTGCACTGCACCTGTGAACAGATTAAACAAAGAAAGGCACTGTTTGTGCATTCAAATTCAAAAATAATTAAACACTATCAGAATCGACTTTCATTCCTCTTAAATAAAAGATAATCTTTAGTCCGAAAATAAGAATCTATTCTTTTTGGTATCCAATAAAGTAATTTTTCGTTTACAAAAAATATGTCTTCCTTTATAAGTTAATTTAAATTAGAAAGAATTAATTACAATGGTACTGAAAGTATCCGTACCACTTACTATTTAATGAAGTTTATATGACAAATTGACAAAGCATAAAATTGCCTTATTTAAAGAAAGAGTTAATTATGGTAAATTTACCTTAATTTCACAGTAGATAATTACAGCTAATTGTTCATAAAATATCAAATGTAAAGATTCAATTTCTAAAGGTTTAAAATTATGAGAATTTAATTTATCTAATTAATAGTGACATCTTCTGATGTTTCTTTGAGTTAATAAAAGAATTTATAGAAACAAATTACAGATTCATAATAACGTATGACTACGAAAAATATAACTGAGGTCTGGCCTTGACCTGTTTTAAGGCTAACACAAGTCGATTACAGCAAAATTTATCTCGTTACTACGTCGACAGTTCAGACAACATACGAACATAATTTTTTGTACATACCAGAGTTCCAATTTGCACCTATATACTTGCGTGAATGCTGACATATGTTTGAACAACGGAAAATTCCATTCTAAACAAACAGCTGCGCCGCTTACTGAAAAACCGTCATTTGGCTTCCATTAACTGCGTTTCAAGAATTCACACCACAAGAAAGCAAATGTTGTCTGTAATTGATCCGAACAACTTTATATATGTAATTCCATATTATACAAAGATACAATTGTTTTCCATCAACTTCGAATGAATACCATTCAGAAAAGAGCTTATTCACAATCTACGTTGCAATATAATTTAAATTCAAATTTAATAATCTCCAATGTTACATGTTTTAAATTTATTAGTTTCCAAAGTTACACTGAAAATTTTAATTAATATTTTATAGAAACAAATTCACTTACTGTTCCTAATAGCATACACGGGCGATTTTCCATCGTGCACGCCTCCAACAGCAAAAATCAACCACGGACATCGCTCCTAAGAACAACTTTTCGACCTGCTTGAACCCCAGCTGTGTTGGAAGTGACCTGGCGGCTTGTTGCTGCCCAGTAACAAAGTTACGTTACGATTCCTGAGTGGAAGGGGATCCAGGAAGGATACCAAACAAAAGCTTTTATCTTGTCTCCGTAGAATTCAACTTTTAACATGAACTAAATACTAGTTCTTTATTGGACAATAGATATAATTATATTAAGTGGATTGGATTACATTATAATGTGTTATATTATTTAATATTTAATAAAAGGATTGATTATACAGATATATATATATGAGGTAGAAAATAAAATTGCTACACTGCCTCTTTCTAAGAGAAAAAATTCTGGAATAAATACTAAGAATTTTTTTTTGAATTTATAGTTATATATTCACGACTTATTATTATTAATTTTACAAAATAAAACAAAATTACCACTTATGATACAACATAGTTGAAAATGAGTGATGAGTAACTACGCGTACTATACGCCACAAGGAACAAATTCGGAAGTCTTAATCGGTAGGGTGTCATTATCGTTTAATCACATTCGGGGTTATTATATCACTCATTTATACTCGAAACTTAAACAACAAAACATATAATACTGCTGTATTATAATTCCTTAATGAAAATATCAAATTATCATGACAAACATATTTTTACTTTATTAACTTTATTTTACATATTTACAAAAGAAGAAAAGGACTCTCACTATCTTTGAGATCCACTCCAAACATAACTTCAAAACAGCAAACATGTCTTGAAATCACTAACGTTCAACAATCTACCGCATGTATATGCAACTAAAATGTAGAAATATCTCTTTCCCAGAAGAGACAAGTAAAACGTCTCCACGTCTTACTCCTCAAAATCTCACTCACGCATGAATGAACAAAATAGAACATTGCTATCTCACACAATATTCATTATAAACATAGAACATTGCTATCTCACACAATATTCACAATTAAACATAACTATCAAAGTTACTAACAATATTGACCTCCAACCAATATTTAATATGGACTCAACTACCTGATTCCTAATATAATTATCAAATACTTTAATCACAAATCCAAAAAAATAATAATAAACAAATATATACAACTTTATTTATCAAACAATTTAATCGTAAAAATACCTAAACATTCCTTTATAACCTTGAACTAAAGAATTATACGACCAATGAAATCATTTGACAAACGGAAACATGTAACTTTTTATCTTGACTCAAATAAATAACTTGCAACTAACAATATCAGCACAGTCTAGTGTCAGCCTTACTGCACTACAAAAAAATTCTTTTTATACTTCTTATCCAACATCTAAAAATTTTTAGACTACCAAACAGTATTCCAATACAATATTTAAACTCTTTACTAAAAGATAAGACAGAAATAATTCCTACTATCAACCATTAAATATGTCAACAACACTAATTAATGTTCAGAAACGTTCTCTCTTTCAATATCACCACTGAACTCTGAATAAGGTTTTAAGTCTTTAACATGCCATCTGCCTGCTCTCGAACCATTTTCATTAATCAATTCATAAATTAAACTTGAAACCTTCTTTTTAACAATACTCAAAACATATTTTGGCGCAAGCTTAGCTGTAAATTTATCACTTGCTTTCGAAAGAACTTTATTTGACCTCCAAACTTTGTCACCTACTTCGAAAGAAATGTTACGTCTTCTTAAATTATACGAATTACTAGACTGCATGTAAGCTAAATGTAACCTTTTCTGTACGTCTATAAAAATATCAAACAGTCCTTGATGATCTGATACATACGAAGGTCTATCTCTAGAAATAAAATCAATATCAACTGAGGGTTCCACATCAAGACCATAAAATCTTCCAGATACAGGAACATGTCTACCAAAAACTAAGAAATTTGGCGAATAACCAGTGGCATGATGTTTTGCAGAATTAATCGCATACTGAATTTGGGGTAACTCTATGTCCCAAGTATCATGTTCTCCAATATACGAACGTATAGCTGTTCCGACTGTTCTATTTATCCTCTCTACAAAGTTACATTGGGGAGAGTAAACTGCATTAAACCAAATTTTTTGAACGTCATATTTTTTACATACGGCCTTGAAATTTTTACCACTAAATTGTGAGCCATTGTCACAAATAATATATTTGGGAACACCATAAACTAAAAAAACTTTTTCCTCCAACACACGTTCTATTAAATGCGCTTTTGCACTACGTAACGGGAACATCAACGTGAATTTTGAGAACCAATCACCTATAACTAACAACCATTTGTGTCCAACCTTAGATCGTGGAAATGGGCCTATGAGATCTATAGCAATAATCTGAAAGGGGAACTTCACTTCCTTTTCCTTTCCCATTAAACCAAGGGGTCCTCTATTCGATGCCTTCTGTGCACCACAAGTTAAACAATTTTTACAAAATTTCAACACATCAATACGCATTTTTGGCCAATAAAAATTCTCTTGAATGCGTGCCAATGTTTTAAAAAAACCAAAATGACCGGCCACTGAAGGGTCATGATTTATCCGAATAACCTGTTCCTTCTGTGATCTAGGGACTAAATATTTCCATTCCCTTACATTCGACGAGAGTGGTAAATTTGATGAAAGAAATTTAAATACATAATTATCTTCTACCTTCCATTGGGGGTAATCATCAGGTGAAGCTAAAATTTTCTCTCGAAGAGACACATACCAGGGATCCACATCATCTAACTTGATCTCAACTAAATTATCAACATGATTTCAAACATTAAACCAATGAACTTCAAACTTTAAGAACACCTTCTCTTTTAAATTCGCAGACAATGACAATTTTAAACATAATAAATTTATAATTTAGATTACTCTCAACCTTCCATCTAGGATAACAATAAATCAATGTTCTAGTACACTCTTACACTACTCAAAATCAAACTGTCAAAATAGACAAAAGTACTTCACAACGCATAAACTTGCTAGGGTGACAAACTCCTCTGTGAGTCTCACCTAGACTTATAAACAAAAAATTATAACCTCATCACCAATCTCAAAAATAGTGATGCCAAAATCGCTAGAGTGACAACTTACCTCGAGTCTCGTTTAGACTAATGTAATGCTGAGCGACCGACTTTTCCTAAGTCTCGTCTAGACTGACATACTGCTAATCCGACCAACCACGACGACAAGTTTCACTTAGACTTACAACCAATTAACATACTGCGTTGCAATGCGGATATAAATAAATCAAAATTGCTATCAAAATATATCAAAACAAAACGTGCCTATGCACAAGAGCAATCTTGAAAGGGTTTACCGACAGTAAAAACCAGTGTACCAAATTATAAACATCTATCATCTCTACTATAAAAAATTTATCAAACAACTATTGTAGCTAATACAAATGGAAGAAAAACCTAAATACAAATCACTATTATCAACTACACTGTGAATTATTATTCACTGAAATACTACAAGCTACGACTAAAAGAGCAATAATATTCCTATCGAACAATTTTACCATATAAGAAAGCTTCTTCTAATTTCTTACACAACTTTATTAATGTTGACATACTATCAATTTCCGTTAGAGCTAATTGACAAATAAAATCAGGCAATGTTGTTTCTTTGGCTAATAATCGGCCTAACATTTTCCTTTTATCCTGCATCGGTCTGCTGCTGACACTTCACGAATTTTCAATTTATAATCCCACTTATCTTTATGCAAATAAACTACTTGATACGTCTCAGCCATCATGGGATAGACTAACTAACTAATTACAAATTAAACTCAATTAAACAACAACATCAATAGACTAAACTAATCTGAGGGTAAATGAATTACAAACCACAAGTGTAAACAACCAAAGTCAATCGAAGCCTATACTTTATGTGCTTATACAATTGATACAGCAATCGAGGCCTACACGCTGGGCGCTATTTGTAGCCTTTTACTTCCTGATTTTCGTTTAACGAGAATTTCCGATAATTAGAAATGAAGCCCACGGCAAATTAAGATGGAAGGTGGCTCTAAGTTGAGGAAATCTCAAAGGCAAGCGGCTAGTCGAACTATATGCTCTGGGTAGAGAATGAGCTGTGGGTCGGGGTGTAATTGCAACCACTAATAATAAGAATAAGGCGCCACCGTATTTTTTTACACTGAGAAGACCTGAAACAAGTCCCTTGTACAAGGCTAATGCGGAAACCTATTTTCTATAACCGCTATATAATTTTAAAGACCTCCTAATCTTTGAAGTATCTTACCTTATGGTTCGACCTTGACCTTAGCAATCTGGCACTGCACCTGTGAACAGATTAAACAAAGAAAGGCACTGTTTGTGCATTCAAATTCAAAAATAATTAAACACTATCAGAATCGACTTTCATTCCTCTTAAATAAAAGATAATCTTTAGTCCGAAAATAAGAATCTATTCTTTTTGGTATCCAATAAAGTAATTTTCGTTTACAAAAAATATGTCTTCCTTTATAAGTTAATTTAAATTAGAAAGAGTTAATTACAATGGTACTGAAAGTATCCGTACCACTTACTATTTAATGAAGTTTATATGACAAATTGACAAAGCATAAAATTGCTTATTTAAAGAAAGAGTTAATTATGGTAAATTTACCTTAATTTCACAGTAGATAATTACAGCTAATTGTTCATAAAATATCAAATGTAAAGATTCAATTTCTAAAGGTTTAAAATTATGAGAATTTAATTTATCTAATTAATAGTGACATCTTCTGATGTTTCTTTGAGTTAATAAAAGAATTTATAGAAACAAATTACAGATTCATAATAACGTATGACTACGAAAAATATAACTGAGGTCTGGCCTTGACCTGTTTTAAGGCTAACACAAGTCGATTACAGCAAAATTTATCTCGTTACTACGTCGACAGTTCAGACAACATACGAACATAATTTTTTGTACATACCAGAGTTCCAATTTGCACCTATATACTTGCGTGAATGCTGACATATGTTTGAACAACGGAAAATTCCATTCTAAACAAACAGCTGCGCCGCTTACTGAAAAACCGTCATTTGGCTTCCATTAACTGCGTTTCAAGAATTCACACCACAAGAAAGCAAATGTTGTCTGTAATTGATCCGAACAACTTTATATATGTAATTCCATATTATACAAAGATACAATTGTTTTCCATCAACTTCGAATGAATACCATTCAGAAAAGAGCTTATTCACAATCTACGTTGCAATATAATTTAAATTCAAATTTAATAATCTCCAATGTTACATGTTTTAAATTTATTAGTTTCCAAAGTTACACTGAAAATTTTAATTAATATTTTATAGAAACAAATTCACTTACTGTTCCTAATAGCATACACGGGCGATTTTCCATCGTGCACGCCTCCAACAGCAAAAATCAACCACGGACATCGCTCCTAAGAACAACTTTTCGACCTGCTTGAACCCCAGCTGTGTTGGAAGTGACCTGGCGGCTTGTTGCTGCCCAGTAACAAAGTTACGTTACGATTCCTGAGTGGAAGGGGATCCAGGAAGGATACCAAACAAAAGCTTTTATCTTGTCTCCGTAGAATTCAACTTTTAACATGAACTAAATACTAGTTCTTTATTGGACAATAGATATAATTATATTAAGTGGATTGGATTACATTATAATGTGTTATATTATTTAATATTTAATAAAAGGATTGATTATACAGATATATATATGAGGTAGAAAATAAAATTGCTACACCCTAACGATCCCTAATTGACTTATATTTTAATTTCAATCTTCCTTCCTATAGATGCACACCCAATACAACTGGTTAGACCTAGAAATAAGATTAATCAAACACAAAGAACAGTATTGGTGAGACTGACTAGAGCTTACAGAACTACACCAGGGGACGCTCGCTCAGTTACGCTAGGGATACTACCACTACATTTACCCTTATACAAAAAACTGCAATATACTGGTTACGGCACGAAAATGTCGAAGAATTCAATAAAATCTTACCACGCAACGATCACAGAAAAAAAGACATTAAACAAACAATCTTACTCTAATGGCAACAGAGACGGAACAAATCAGAACCAGATAGACGCGCCTATTCTTTCATTCCAAACATCGAGGAAAGTCTTAAAATGAAGCACTTCAATCCAACGAACGGGCTCATCCATTTTATAACTAGGCATGGACTGTATGGCACCTACAGACTAAAAAGAACCCTAATAGAAGATGCTATTTGCGACTGTCGGACACTGGCCACTCCAGAACATTTACTACTGAAGTGCCCGGTGAACGAATAGATCGCCAGGGAACACAGACAGAAACTAAACGGGAAACAATATATAATATCATCAGAAACGCAAACGATTTTAATACGCTCAATACACTCGCACAACATACATCACAAAATGAACATAAAAAATACATTCAAACTCTGAAAAACTAAGAAGAACTATAACAGCAAAATAAAAAAGGAACCAACACCGTCCAAAGTAACACCAATGGAAAATCCTGGAATCCTAGAGTGAACCCTGATGCCATGATATGACACAGCCACACACAAAGAAAATGCATGTTAGTTTAAGTTAAGTTAGAGTTTGAAGCGAAAAGTTAGAGGATAATAGATTAAGACTTTAGAATTAAGTCAATAAAGCCGTCAAACGCAACAACTGTCAACACAAAAACATCACAACTAGGTACGCGAGAGCAGAAAAATAAATAAACAACATAGAATAGGATCTAGGTAAGAGTTTATCGGTTTCCGGCTGCCGATAGCCGAGGCTTGTGCCCAGATAGGTTAGGCATCGAAAGGGGATCCTTGATATCCGGCTGCCGATGGTCAGTGTCCCCGGGAGAAACACTTTGCAAAGAGGTACATGTACCTGGGCAATTACAGCAAGCCAACTAAATATAAGTTAGAGTAAGGTTACGTTAAGTCAATTAATTAAAAATAGGGAAAAGGAGAGAAAATCACAGTTAGGGAAACCAGTCAGGGTTTGGACTTACACCACCAATATCCGGCTGCCGACAGCCGTGAGGGTATGTCCAGTTGGACATACAATCGGGAGCGCTTATTTCCGGTTGCCGCCGGTCAGTGCTCCAGAAAGTGACAACACACAAATGTACTAATATGGACTTAGGTAGGGCATATTTTAGGTTAGAATTAGTAATTGGGTAGTATTAAAACAATTAAACGCAATAGCGGAAGCTGAAAAAATAATGTTATTAGTATTAAGGTTGGGAATAGTATGGTCTGTATTATTGTACTAGGTTACAGACTAACGGTTTTGGTTTAAATGTAAAAAAAATGTATTTAAAAGGTTCAACTAGAAGTTACATGCCTTGAACCTATACGATAATAATGATGTTTCACGTTTTTTTCTGTATTCATACGAAATGGCCTATAAGCATCATTTCCTTTTTGTCTTTTATGCATTCTTGAACGTAAACAGCTAACGAAGCTTCTCAACAATACGTCAACCCATTTTTGGGTTGAAATTAATATAGTATTTGCGTGACCGACGAATTTTTATAATTTTCCACCTAAATTTACTTTGGGTCTAAAAGAATAAAACTTTTGGTCGACTGACCCACTTTTTAATTTCCCGTAAGAACTTGACCTACGCGGGGTCCTACGTAACATAATAATCCTTTTCCGTCGAATACCCTCAGAAAACTGTAAAAGTAGGAAGTACTTTACTGGTGGCCTAGGGGATTAATGCATATGTACATGTATTATGTTGTTACGTGTTAAGTAGCCGAATAAATTTTACGCTACCGAGGCGAAGTGACATACAGTTAATTAGTGCGCCGCGGCTAGGTTTCGATTGTGCTACATTGGTTCTATAATCGCAAATGCATAATAGGGGTATACAAATGATGACTCTTTTACTAAATACTCTTACACCTGCCTGGAAAGGCCTTTAAACACACATGTCTAATAAAGCCTTTGAGCGCCAAACCACCTGAAGAAACTCCAATTAAAGTCTCCTCGGAAGAATGGTGTTCCGAGAGACGGTTTAACAGTTATTACTGCAGCAAAGGTCGATAGAGCCTCGTTTACAAATTTCTCACCTCGTACTACTTTAAAATAAACGCAAATAAAAAACTTCACGTGTTGTTCGCCTAACTTATGTTATCAAACATAATTATCACAGTATATAACAAAGAAAACTAAAATCTACACTTAATTGGTCACATTCGCGTGTAACTAAGGAAAAGAACAACTTAAATTTAATTTATAGACATTTAACCAATATAATTTTTGCATTCGAATTATACGGATACAATTGTGAACTTTTCCATATGAGATTTTCTGTGTTTACAATACGCTTTAAAATAAGTATGCACTAACGTAAAGATCTTTAATGATAAGTTTTACACATTCCTATTATTACTACCACTCACAATTATTAAATACAAAACAGCATGTAACGTTTAGAACTTAGTTTTTGCTGGTCCTTTACAAACATCCAACGACCTCGTGCGGGAAATGCTTGCAGGTAAGTTAATTATTCCAACTTGATATTGAAGAAAAGTTCTCAACACAGGTCACTTTCACGTTTAACAAGTATTTTTATATCCGCGCTTTTAATCGTGTTTACTAACAGTACCGAGGTTAAATACCATCATTTTAATTACCCGATTATCAACCTTGTTCCGCACGGTGGTGTTGCGTGCGTGTCAATCGAATTCGACGATCTGCTCTGATCTCTATTCTCGCATAACTAAATATAATCCCATCTTTTATTATGCATGGGTTTTATACATTTCAACACCCCAGAGTTATTCCACAATATAGAATTTTCACGGCATAATGCGTTTAAAATGTTCAATTTTCGGAGTCAATGCCGTTCTGTTTACGTGAATGGTCACCTTGTTCTCACACTTTAACATTGGATACCAAAAATGCGTCATTTGTTTATGTTCGCGTCACCATTTTTTATAATTATTGGCGTGTAGTCTCTAATTATTTGCGGTTTCTTTAATCCCGTATAGATTTGTAATAGCTTTAATATGCCGGTTATTTCCAGAGTCTCTATCTCTAATTTAATACGAAAAGTGTGAAGTCCCAATCTTTTCTACTGTTTGTAAATAATAGACTAGATGCCTTACTATTTTAATTCCTAATTTAGTATCATATTGAAATAGCAACGTTATTAAATGTAAACTACTGAAGCTTCTAAATTTAACAAGCTACTTTTGTGCTAAAAAAACTCATTTAACTAAGTAAAATTTTATAAACACTTTTCTACTACTTAATGTTTCGTTAAATAACGCACTAGCGTTGCCATGTATACGTGTACACACCTTCTAAACCCTTAGACGGGCTCAGCATTAAACAGCGGGACTATGTCAATAACCAACTTTTAATCGCTAAAATAGATCACATAAGTGATTCATCCTATTTAAAGTTGAAGTGGGCGGCTAAAGTTACAAATAAATACCTTGCTCTTTGTCGCTTCTTTGACGGAAGACGCACACATAATAAATAATAGCAGCAATACAATTTTTCCAAGAAAAGATACCTTTGATGTTTGATTCAAGTCTTTATATGACACTAAGTAAATCCGTGTTTAAAAAGTGAGCGCGAAAGGATAAACAAAATGACCTTAACAAAGCTAAGCTTATATTAACTTTTTGCATTATCTCCCCTAATGCGAAATCGATATTCAGGTATTAAAGAACGTTATTCCTGAAAACAAACTCCGGCATTAAATCCAAATTAAGGTTCGCGTTTAATAAAACGAGATAAAGTAAAGCACAAAAGTAAATGAAACGTTACGCAGTTTAAACCGTATTTTAATTGTTTACGGGGTTCGATTCATTATCGTTTATATAACCGACGAGAAAAAATCACTAAAGTTATTTAAATCGCAAATTAGAAGACGTTTCTAGACTGTTTTTATGCAAATTAAATTGTAGATTTCGATTATATAGCATTCTCGCTTTAAATACATTACTTATTGTTTACAGAGAGAGGAAAAACGTAAGAGACGGTTTTCATATAGGATTGACTAGGCTATTCAGAAAAAATATTTACATGGAACAGTGTCGCTGACGTACTATTTTTAGTTATAAAAAATATTCAGGAGACATGTTTACAATGACGTCGCTGGAGCGACAGAATAACTTTTATATAACTAAACTATGAGGTTTTATATCCTATTTTGTAACACACTAAAATTTAAAATAATATCTAAAATGTGCTGAAATATTAAAAAAATTACAATTTAAAAAATTTAAACAACCTACTGCAAAAAAATGTAAGCTGTTAAGGGCATATGGTCGTATAAACTCCTTATAATTATTTATGGTTCCGGGTTGGGACCGTGTCATTTTATAAATTAAGGTCGACGTTTCGCCCACTTTTGTAAGGGGCTTCATCAGGACAATAAATATATTAAAAGTTAAGAATGACTCCGGCCGTGAAAGCCTCCGACAATATCACGTATAAACAAACTCCTCTTCATAAAATGACCTGAAGGAACACATTAAATAAGAAATATATACAGGGTGATTCACAATTTTATAGGAAAATTTTAACTTAGGCTTAAGAATGAGCCATAGATTAGTATTTACTCAAAAAATTATTCTTTAAAAACAAATTGAAACGCATTCTTTTGGGTAATTTCGATACAAACAATTTGTTCTAAAAAATCTTATAAAATTCATAATACACATTTATTTAAAATGTTCTAAAACCAGAACTACCATAAAAATTATATTATATGTAATGAGCTTTGACTACTTGTTTCTAGAGAGTAACCACATGATACTTGACAACTTTTGTTTCCTTATGCTGGAAATTCAATTCTTAAATGTAAATATTAGAGCTATAGTTGTTAACGGAAACTTTATATTAGTTATATTTTTAGATAAGAAAGTATCCCAGTAGATAAAATTTGAAGTAAGAAGCTTGTTTTAAAAACACACATGTAAACTTGTAAGGAAGGCAGGTCTGACTTTTATATTTGAACCACTGTAAATTCATTTAATAATTTAAAGATCAAAGATTTGGTCATAGTTTAAAAACGATTATTAAATATTTTGTCTTTTATCATGAAATGTTAAAGATAACACTTTGTGTTAGACTAAACTTTTAACACCTCATGCTAATTGAATTTTATCTTCGTAATTGTTTGTTTAAACATAGAGTAAAACTAGATTCGAAATAGTTCAGCAATATTAAGCAGAAATTTTCTAAAAACATCAAACAAGAAGATTTCTTTATGTACACATTGTAGTCATGTTTATGATCTTTTTTGTTAAACAACGAAATTTAATAAACAGTTAATATATGTTTCTATGCGGGTACGCACCTCTTATTGAGCAGATGTTTATGTACATGAGTATTAATAGTAAAATTTTGAAACCTTCAGACGTTCTTCTAAATATTATTATTTATTTTGTTATAGTTTTGAGATACAAACTACTGTCTCCATTTCCATAACACTAACTTGTTTTTATTTCAGGCATGCCCTGTTCACAGTCAATCTGTTGTTATTAGATATACTTACTTAGAACTCCTACACCACCCTAAGGTCATAACAACTATTGCATAATCGGGTGTAGTGGCGCCTAATTTTAATTCTTTCACATCTAGTTTGACAGCGAACCCCCTCCCCCTTCCCCCAGCGGCTCCTTGGCGTAGTTGGTATGTATGTGACACGGTCCGCTTGAAAAATGTTAGGCGAGCATTTTTCACAAAAATACACCCTTGTTCGGATAATTTGTTACTTCAAGGATCCATAAGTTCATCAGAAACGCTCGAAATAAAATTTAAATACCAAACAACGCAAATAAAAGTGCTTAATCTGTCCAAAATAGCGTGTTGAAAAGATTGTGTAGCAAACAGGTACACTTAAACAAAATCATCAGAGCAAAAGTCCAAACATTATGCTGTTTTTTAATGCAGCTGTACTCAAGTCGGTCATTATCTTGTTATTTCAATATGAGATTAATTACGGGAAAAATATTAAGATATCATATGCATTTCAATCGTTAAAGGCAGCATAAATGCTAGGGAAAATTTCAATACGATTGATAAATCCATTACCCCACAATGCAAAATCGTATAAATACAAGACACAATCTAGTAAGAGAGATTTTATTCTGTGATTCAGTGATGTAGAACTCAGCACGCCAATGTGCGTGAAGAAAATAGTGAAATTACTTTAAAACATTAACTTAGTAAAATTGTCAAAGTAATACAGAACGCTGTTTGAGAAACAGCTTCAAAAAATGAACAGAAACTTTAACTGTATAATTTAAGCGTATTGGAAATACATAGCAATTAATGTGCAGCAGCGAAAAACACAATTCCGTGTTTTTAAATAATCACTCTAAAATAAATACAAAACCATTGGTTTGTAATAAAAATGCACTTTCCGTGCATAAAAATAAACAATTTCGTGTATTTAAAACTCGCAATTTTATATCACTAATAACCGTAAAAGTAATTATTTCGAGATACCTTAAAATGCATTATATGCGAATGCAAATCAATCGATTTCAAGCGTAAATACAAAACCATTTATTTTAACTTATTAATTATCATAAACAAATACACTTCCCGTTGCATAATTTAGCGTAGGAACCATATCAATCTTATTAAAAAAACTAACGTTATAATCTTAAAGTGTATTAAAACACGTTTTGCCGTAAAAATCAATCTTTTATTACAATTATGAAGATGCGGGTCTTTCTGCACGTGCAAAACCCGTTGATAAAGTCATTAAAACCTTAAATTAATAACATAAATTGACTATTGTACTACATAAATTCATTTTAAATAAAACACGTTTGGAATTTTCGAGTGGAATATAGAAAATGCGCCATCCGTACTTAGAACAACGTAAATATCTAATTAATGAATAAACGTAACCTGCATATAAATATACAAGTTATTAAGTGTAATGAGCGTGGAAAATTCTTCAAGATAAAAAGTTATTTAAAAATTAACTTAAATAATTAAGCCGAGAATGCACATTGGTTTCTAATTGGAGATTTTATGCATATTTTGTAAACTAGGATTTGACATCAATTAAAAATGGAAGCGGAAGATATTTAATACTGTTATGTGCGAGTCACAAAATTTACTTTAAAATTGTTGGACAATTTACATACACTTATATTACCCTGTTTCTCGGCGTAGTTGATCAACGACTCGAACAGAAAGTTTTGTACAAGTTCTATATTACACGAAGAATACCAACAAAACAAATTACCAATCTTGAATTAATTACAAATTACTCGAAGCTCAGATGTTGCATGCCTTAGGAATGAATGACCAATCTTGAATGAATCTCCCATTAAAGTACCCTTTATATACTAAAACCAACTCAATACGTCATCTTTCGATTTCCTTCTAGAAGTATGACACATCCGCGTCATGCAACAATTACCCAGATTTCGCGTTTATCTGCTGAATGAGCTGTAAGTTTCAAAATTAATTGGAATCGTAAAAAGTCTTCCGTTCTTTGTTAACGAACGACAACAACCGATCTCTTCCACAACTTCTGTAATATAATTCGAGCTATCAAAACGCGCTATGTTATCTATTTTATAGCCTTTCCGGTAGTATTGTTACGCGAATTGGGTGTATTCATTGATGATTTTATAGTTAGTTAACATATATGATTTATGACTATTTCGAAGACTCTCGAAATCGTAGTTTGTTTAAGAAAATAAAATGCAGTATTTTTGTTTTATTAACATTGATGTAATTTATTCTAGAACTATTATTAAATTAACGTTTTTGGAAAAGTACGTCACTCATAACGAGAATGTATTAAAGTTCGCAATTGGTTATAACGCTTATTGTTGTATTCCTCAAGATTGGTTTTGCATTTTAGCAAAGTACGGATTTTAGCTTCAAATATTTTTTAAAAAATGCTTGACAAAGTTCCTTTTAGTACTTTTAAATTCAGATTGAATAAGCAATAAAACTTGTTTTATAGCAAAGGAAACGTGTTTTAAAGAACATATACACACGGATTTTTAATTAATACAATCAATGAATGCTAATTTTAAAATTGGGCTTCGATCTTATGATTTATAAATGCTATAAGACATGTTCTTTTTTGCAGGAGAATATTTACACGCGGATTTCGAAGTTGGACTTCTTCTTAAATGGTATATCACAACACTACATGTACCTAAGATTTTACATGGGACTACATTTATGAAAATAAACTTCCAGCATTAAAATTAACCTTGTTATAACAAATTTTAGTATCTTCTTATTTAAGAATAATTAGAGTAATCAATAATTAAAAATATCAAGTTTTCCTTAGTAGATTATTTAGAAAGATTTGCATACATTAATTAGTTGTTACGTAAAATTATAATGTAAAAGCATCAACTTTCCTCCCACTATGGTATTCAGAAAATATTCCACATAAGTAAATTTGTTCCACAACCTGATGATATTATATTAAATTACACCTTAAAATTTCCCAAAATGTTTTCAAAAACTAAATAAATTGTTCCAGGATATCATTTTCAAACAATAAGTTGTCGCAATTCAAATAATTTAAAATGCCTTTCAAAATACCTGCTTAAAATTGATGTTCTGAACAAAATTAAGATGGGACAAATCGAACTATTATTTTCGTACAAAGGAGTATTATTTTTGCTGTTTTTTACATAAATCTCATAATTCTCTGCATTCAAAAAGCCTGTGATGTTCCTTTGAAATATTAATTAGTATATTTCATTTTAATAGTTTCTGAATTAGTAAATCCCACCAATAATGTTAGATTATTTTCTTTAAGAAGGATTATTTCTGTACCTCAAACGTTGTCAATATAGCGGTTTTAAAGGTTAGAATTTATATCAGCAACGTATCTTTGTATTCTAAAAATTATTACAGCTTTATGATTTGTTTTGATTAATAATGTATCACGCTGGCGCCTATGACTTCATCGTATGGACACGAAAACGTTCACACGCAAAATTGTACTGATTCAAAAATAGGAAATCTATCTATGGTTCTAGTTAACCTTCCAGTAGTTAATTTAACATATATTAGATAGAGAAAAATGACACAAAGTAATTTCAATTTGCAGTCTTAATTCATCTGTCCGAATTCTGCCGAAAATATCTCGAATTACTTTATAGAAGAAATAATTTTTTTATATACAGCATTTCGTCTACAACATTCAAAGAAATAACATGTACTTTGAGAAAGATAGTTTACTTGGAAGAAGGTATCAAACTGATTCGGGCAGCTAGTCTTTGAAGTTCGGATAATACCCTACCAGATTGGTTGCTTTTAATTTTAGCGACACCTAGGTTCCCATTTTACAACTTCATTTTGGACAAAAGCATTTAGATTCAAAATATTCGGTCTTGCTTTGGAAGTTCCAGGAGGATCTGGTAAAACAAACTACGCCAAAGAGATAAGGTTTTTAGTGGCGATCGAGTCATCTACGGTCAAAAATCATTCATCAGATATTTATGATTAACATTTCTGAAACTATAACTTACAGCTACTGTAAACGAATGAATATTTCTAATCAATTGCATAAAATTTATAAACGTACCCACAGTACTTTCTTGTTATTAGGTTAAGAATTTAGATAATAATTTTGCTCGTCGAACTCGTTTTCCGCCAAGCTCAGTAATTTTTGATATATTTGATTTCTAGCTTTTGCTTAAGAACGTCTATCATGTACTTGTTTAATGAAAAGATAATTGCGTAATAGAGTTGAAAACATAACCGCTTAATAAAGTAAAGACTTATATATTGATGTTTTTCACAACTAATGTGAATAATAGTTCCAGTTTTGTTGCAATAAAAAATTTTGCAACTACCTAGTGGCGTGATTAAAATTCTGGTAATTTCATGTTTGATATTAGAAACCTTCCTTTCAGATACCAGATTTAAATAGGTATATTAGTGTTCTTATGGATAAGTTTGTTTTATGTCCATTTTAACAACAGTGTACTTAATGTGAATTTTAGACCAGAATCACTTTCCTGTCTTAGGTTTTGGTATCCTCTTATTATTCTTTCCGGGGCTTTTCCCTAGAAACCCCTGTACTTCGAGATTATGTGATTCCCAATTAAGAAATATTTCGCACACGATAGTATTACGGAACCCTTTTCACACACTTATACCACCCGCCCCACTGAATAAGTCAGTAACCATTCTTGTATGCACGTCGAAGTTTTCGGTACTTTATCGAAATAAAATTTTAGTGCAGTACTTCACCCAGTTTTCTGTTGAATATCGGCTAGATTTTCTGGGGTCGAAACTGTACCTAACAAGCTGTTTCACTGAGGTTGCATTTCAAATGCAGATCCTCGATGTGTTACCGAGCCATTCCACATACAGAAAAACCTTATACTCATGTACTCCATCAAGAAGGATCGCAAGACATTTGTCGTTTCCTTCAAATTCTTCTAATAACAGCAGCAAAATTTAAATATTTGTAACGTTTTTATTTTTCCTTACGCATAAAAATTGTAAATAAATTTGGTTTTAAGTCGTTTTATACGTGACATACCCTGGATTATATTTTGTTATTTCCTATCAAGTCGAAGTTATAAATTAATGCTCATTGCAAAACATGTGTTAGCTTTTGTAGCTGAATTAATCGAAAACAAAGTATGTAAACTTTAACTTTGAGGCGAAACGCCAGATTTACAGCTATATTTAGCTGTTGTTTTTTCATTGTAGTGATAAATCTATATAAGCAACATCTGGCGCATGTTCGTTATGTCCTAGACTTGCGTTGCAAGAATTATCTCGTCCGAATTCGACTGTTGTTCGTTGCACTTAATCTAAGCAACATGGGAATGAAATTGGTCGCGAGCGATTGGAGATTCGCTCTAAAATGATTTTGTGTGGGTGTTTGAATAAACGTACACGGCGAGTTGGAGTAGTCAACTGAAAATGGTTAATAATTTTTATCTACTTTAAATGCATCTAAATTTTCCCTTTTACAGAGCAACAAAGTTTGAAACGAAGTTATAAAAAAAGGGTTAACAAAGTTTAAACAACAACCATGTTTTATTACCACGTTTTTATACCACGTCTTTATAAGTGTTAAATAGCAGTTTTGTATAACCATATATCTACGGAAACCTTTTGAGAAGTATAATAAATAGATACACTTAATTACTATGTTCAACTTTAAACTACTCGTGTTTGATTTTTATTTTAACATCTGTTGGTACAACATAAGAGGCAAACCGTAGTCCGTTTGAAGTAACTCGAAGAAATCCCATTACGGAATTGGTTATGAAAGTTCAGTAATGTTTTCCAGTCGGCATTTGCAGAAGCGAGGCCGATTCAAGGAGTATGGCGTTCATTAAAATTGATATAACTCTCAAATTACACCAAACAAACTGTCCAGTGAGTGTTATTCTATAAGTTAAGGACCTTCTTTCTGTTTTCGCTTCTTCCAAGAACTTAAGGTTATAAAAACTAATTTAGACTAAATTAAATAACTTCGGGTCCTTAGTTCATAAAAAAATCTAAATTACATCATGATAAAAAGATCTAGTTTTGTTTGATGTTCTATTAAAGTGTGGTTAATGTAAAAACTATATATTTTGAATACTTAACAATATTCCTATTAAAGTAAGCCCATTTTAGTTATTATATACAGTTAACGTAATTTGTAATGCTTTAGTTCAGATCTGAAAGATAAACAAAATTTTGGCCAACCATGGCTGTAGAATTTTAACCAGTCAGTCATTTTAAATAGATAACAAATGCAATAACTTGTTTTCCTTCTAGTAAAAAGTGCTTGATATATTTGTGTAAATATTTCAAATGAATGTAGTTTTCGTTATGTAAAAGAAGAAATAAAATTGTGATCTTCGTTGTCCAGTCTTATGATTTCAACAAGTAACTGTGCTAAAAGTATAACGAACATCCCTCCATAAGTTTCACACCAAAAGCGCAAGGTTAATGATAAAAGTTTAGACTAAAAATGTGATCTTCCTCATAAAAAACGAAGCGTCCGTGCAGGCGTGAGTATAAGTATACGTGGTTAATACATTTACGCTTTGTATTATTTTCCTTTTGTGCTGATATCTTGTTAATATTGATAAATAAGTTTCATAAGCCTATGAATGTCTTTTTCTTACAGGTTACACAACAAAAATATTTCAACTTAAGCATTTATGTTTAAATCCGTTATTTACCATTTAGTTCCTACACTTTCTGGACGGTATTCTTGGTAAACACTTGTAAAGTGTAGTGGCGCTTGTTACGTAAACTTTCTGAAATCTAGTGATTTCTGCATTAATTTAAAACTACCTTGTGTGTTAAGAAGCGACTCCTAAAAAGTATAAATGACTGTACGCTTTTTAAACGATTTCAAATTTACACTATTTCAAATAACAAGCTCTTTTACCTTTCAATTAAAATAAATACGTATTAAAATTTCCTTAAGCGCTCGTTCTATAGTTTGTTACTTTGCAAATGTTAAAAGCACGCATTCTAATTCCCTGCAAAATTTGCTTATCGTAAAACAACGTCTATATAAATTCACGGAATTAAGCCAGCAGCGGCTTATTATTTCCAATATAGTTTATTCTGCAAACCGCTTTCGAAACAGCTTCAGTGTACAAATATAAAAGATTTTAATGGTTAGTACTGAGAAATCCTATTTTAAGATATTGTACGTATAGAACTCGTTAAAATTTACAAGCAATAAACGGTCCTATAATTAATTCATTCCCCGTATCGTGGACGATAATAATGCAAATCTCTATTCATTCCATAAGAACCAAACGGCTATACGTTGCGTTTACTTTGGCTGTATGCAAGGTTGCGCACTCGTTGCCCATTAAAATATACGTTGCTTTCCCATGCAAACACAAAATTCAATAGAAATCATTATAGCCTGTTTGTTTGCATTCGAGAAATAATTCGCAGTTGTTGTCTGGAATATATTTTTACCTGCGTTCGTAGAATATTTCACACAAACTCGGTGGGGAACAGTTTTTCGTTATTTCCACCGTCGCTCTCAATCTGTAAAAATACAAGCTAAGTTTTTGGAAAGGCTCTCTTCTCTATTCGATTCTAATTCTATACAACGTCCTTTGAGCGCAAAGAAACGTAAGTCGCAATTTTAAAATGAGTTGTTGTACGTAGTGTCTAATATAGTTAAATTGGGTCATCCAGCATCAAGTCAGACAGGCCGCATTTCCTAATACTAAGATTAGTACCAGAAAGACAGACAGCTTAGCTTGGCTTAAAGTACAGTTTTTTTGTTTTCTTAACTTTTGCTGCTGTTTTGGAAAATAGACACTTCTTTGGTTGATTCTGTAATTTAATATTCATGATTATCCAATAAATTGCAGACTATATGTCCAAATTCAAGTTAATGCACGAGCGATTATGTAATTATTCTCAAAAATACAAATGGTTAAACCAAAGCTTGCGTGAGAGCACTTTTTACTATTTCCTTTTCTTTGTACATTAATGTTAACCTCAACAACTTTCTTGCCCAATTAGTTAACACTTGGTTCATTTAAGTTAGGATTACGTTATTTAAGTATATTGTTATGTTCTTATTTTTATGAAGTGCATTTCCCAAAGCAGGTACCAATGACTGTATATATTACTGTATTATTTCTTTTATATATATATATATATATATATATATATATATATATAGTGTGAATAAGATGAAATAATAACTTAGACTTTTATGCAAAGCCCAAATGATCATTTCAAATCGAACTAGTAATTGAAAGATCAAAAATATAAGGTCTTGGACAGGACTTCAACCTGTATCCTGGTTTTGCCGGAACCATGCGTTTTACCAATTACGCCACCGAGACCGATGACACAATTGGGAAATTTACAAATTTAAATCGTGTACACGACGATACATCAACCTAACTTTCAATTACGTTCGGCATTTTTGTCAATCATATCTGACATTGTCAAGTTTTTGACTTATGTCAGTTATAGACAGGAAGCTACGCTCAAAATTATGGCTATAAGCCAAGTATTAAATATATATAAATATTTTAGGTAGTTAATTACACAAGGTAAGTTGATAAATACTATCGTATTATAGTGAATAAGATGAAATAATAACTTAGACTTTTATGCAAAACCCAAATGATCATTTCAAATCGAGCTAGTAATTGAAAGATGGAAAATATAAGGTCTTGGACAGGACTTGAACCTGTATCCTGGTTTTGCCGGAACCATGCGTTTAACCAATTACGCCACCGAGACCGATGACACAATTGGGAAATTTACAAATTTACCAGGATACAGGTTCAAGTCCTGTCCAAGACCTTATATTTTCCATCTTTCAATTACTAGCTCGATTTGAAATGATCATTTGGGCTTTGCATAAAAGTCTAAGTTATTATTTCATCTTATTCACTATAATACGATAGTATTTATCAACTTACCTTGTGTAATTAACTACCTAAAATATTTATATATATTTAATACTTGGCTTATAGCCATAATTTTGAGCGTAGCTTCCTGTCTATAACTGACATAAGTCAAAAACTTGACAATGTCAGATATGATTGACAAAAATGCCGAACGTAATTGAAAGTTAGGTTGATGTATCGTCATGTACACGATTTAAATCTGTAAATTTCCCAATTGTGGCATCGGTCTCGGTGGCGTAATTGGTAAAACGCATGGTTCCGGCAACACCAGGATACAGATTCAAGTCCTGTCCAAGACCTTATATTTTCCATCTTTCAATTACTAGCTCGATTTGAAATGATCATTTGGGCTTTGCATAAAAGTCTAAGTTATTATTTCATCTTATTCACTATAATACGATAGTATTTATCAACCTACCTTTGGTAATTAACTACCTAAAATATATATATATATATATATATATATATATATATATATATATATTATAAATAGTTTTTTACACAAGGTAAGTTGGGCTTTACTTAAAAGGTCTAAGTTATTATTTCATCTTATTAATTTATATATATATATATATATATATATATATATATATAGGGTTGGAAAGATTATATAAGTATGTATATGTTATTTAGATTGTAAGATTTTATAATCGATATTTACTTACATACATATGTTTATATTATGTTATCTGCAAATTGACGCTTTGTTTACGTCACGTTATAACAAGACGATTACGTAAATGTACATTTCTGACTTTTGTAAATTTTCTTTTTGGGACTGTTATGTTTCACTAACCGTTTGTAATATAACTATTTACCGAGGTTTCCAATCTCTTTTTTTCTGTTCGACCCATCCCTCTCTGACGTTTTTGTGCTAGTCCAAAATCTAATTTTTTTGGATTTTTATTCTACCCTTCTCCCCTGTTTTGTTGCGGTATTCGGTGTAGACGATTTTCTTTACTTACTTTATTGCTTTCTTTCTGGTCTGCACGGAATACCGTAACACGCTTAAAGGCAATCCGTAACGAACCCCCGGTTAGTATTGTCAAACTCCGCTGAAGAGAGTTCCAGAGTTAGTCCGAAAGTCACCTTAAGTCCCTCATTACGGATTAAAATTTCACTTTTATTGGATTATGACTTTAGGAGAGGGCGCGTTAGTTAACTCCAAAATCTTTTAATGCAAACGTAACAATACATTCTTTCCAGGAAGTAAAAATGTTACATATTTTAGTTTAATTTCAGCAAATTCCAGTAATAAAGGCCTGTATAATGATCGCTTTCATAGAATTATTTCGATGGCACGCGCACAAACGCAACTAATTTCACAACCTCAATACAATATGAACTAGTATAACTAACCCAAACAACCTGGAAACACAGAATTGCAATAAATTTTGAAATAAATACGATTACCATACCGCTGCTAGTATTCCTGTCCTGTTGCGCCTCGATAAAGACCCTGTTGAGTTGATGTTTTTTCTTTGGTCGTAGGTGAGCATGTTTCTTTTACATACGGGACTTTCGCTTCTAGAGTGTAAGCTACTTGAAACGTACTCAATTAATCAAAAGATCAATCTTCTTGATTCTTTATTAATTGATGACTCATTAACCATAATTTGTTTTTAATTAATTTCGACCAAGAAAAATGAAGTTCAGCCGGATTTCCGGCGGGCCGACTACTGCTAAAATATGCATGTCACATTCGATGATTCTACGATACCAACAGTGAGTTACGTGATGCCGTATTTATAATTTTCTGACTTTTACATTAATCATCGATGTTATTCCTGAGATAATCAGCACTAATAAAGACGAAATACGCCGACAAGGTGCACGTGTACCTTTTTTTGAGTTAAATAACATCAAATTTACTTCTTTTGTGCATGATCAAACCTCAAACCTTTTGTCAGTAGGCAACAAAAAGATTCGAAAACAGGCAGCACGTGCCAAGTAAGTCCAGTTACTCGTGAGTAGACAAGCTACCTTCGTTCAAGCACAAAATTGTTCATTTTTACATGTATTTTCCCATAAGAAAATCTAGGGTCAGTTTTGCACATTCTTGACCAACTATGGTAAGCTCCATAAACAGATTAAAATAGTTGATCGAGAATTTATAAAACGGACCTTAGATTGTCTTATAGAAAAATATATGTAAAAATGATCAATTCTTTGCTTGAACGAAGACAGCTTATGCACTTTCGTGCGTTTTGACTTTTCTGCTGTCACTACCCGAAAATTCACCCAAAATGACACACAAAAATATTAGCAGAAACTAAAAGTTTATATAACAAGAAAACTCTTCAATTCCTTTCCAATAACTGCAAACTGAAGCTCCGATTTTACGGAAAATAGCAGAAATTTGTCTTCAAGGAACAAAACAACTTTAACAAAGAGTCTCTCACTCATTTTTTGTACATCTAAGGCAAAATCGATATTAACAGGAATGATTAAGGAAAACAAACTTATATTAAATCCGATTTAGAATTAAAGTTTAATAGAACAGTATAAAGTAAACCATCTCAATTAAACAAATGGTTGGTTGGGCAATTCAAACCGTATTTTAATTGTTTTCGGAGTTCGAATCCATTATCCCTTTATATAACTAAAGCAAAGAATAATATCAAGTGTTATTTAAATCGCAAATGAGAAAACGCTTTTGAGGTTGTTTTTATGCAGATTATATTTCAGATTTTCTCTATCATATTTCGTTCTCACTTCAAGTAAATTTTCATCGGAAAATTAGTTATTGTCTGTTGAGAAAAGACGTAAAAATCTATAGCGGGATTGAATTTCTCGAGAAGCGGTTTTAATATAGACAGTTGAATCTTCTACATAAACGAAATTGGATGTAATAAAAATTTTCCATGTGATTCAATTCATTCTAGTTGCTTTTACTTCTGGATTAGCTTAGAATTCAATTTAATTCAGCGGTTTGGCAATAATAAGTATAAATTCGTTCCGGAAAATCAAATTAAGATTGTGCATGCTTGGACGATTTCCAAAATAATAGAAAACTTTAATTCTTATTTAATGTTAGTGTTTCTCGTTGTTGGCTTTACTTTATACCGAAATATTCAAAACATTTGCATTTGAAGTTCGGGCCTTGTAGAGGTTCACTGTGTCAAAAATTACAATTAATGGTCACTATAGGGAACCAAGTAAGGAACATACGGGTTTGTGCAATACGTGGGGTAGGTTCATGAAACGCTTACAGATTGCAGAGGAAAAATATAGACTACACACTATGTTAAAGAAATTGGCATAAAGTATAGCCACGAATAAGACAAACCCAAAAGCTTCATTGAGCTATAATAAAGAAGCAGTCCTTAGTTCTTGGTTCAATCAAGTCTATTGAATCTCAATACTGAATTCCTGATCCGTTGTCAAAGGTGGTTTTCCTAATAGACTTAGTAGGCCCAGGGCGGCAGATTTTATGGGGTGGAAAAATTAGTGCTGTGTGTGATTGGTAGATTAAAGGAATAGACAAAATATCGTGTTTTCACCTGTTTTGTACATGTATATATTCCGTATATGATAAGATATATCAATTTTAATAACAAACCGTCGCTTATTTACTTTAGTGCAGTTCAGTGTGGATTGAATATATCAGCAATCTGCAGAGCGCTTATGTTGTGTTGTAGCAAATATTATTACAGCCGCATATTTTTGCAATAATTTATGCAGTAATTTTCAATATAAATCATTTGAAGGATTTTCCATAATAGTTGATATAATAACATAAGGGAATTGTATTTAATAGCTGGTTCTATATAAATATGTTTGTAATCTGTATGTTTTCAAACGATATAGTGAATTGAAACTATATTTAGGCAATATAATTTATCAGTGTCTGGTTTAGTATGTTCTAATTCACCTTCGAATGCTTCTTTTGTCCTTCTTTTAAGGCGTGCTCGCGTAGAAATACAAACAGAAGTTCAGAAATGACTTGAAATGTGAACGTAGTGTGGTATACTGTTCATCTGGCCATAGCACAGTCATTGGTTCAATTCTGGTCTACGAGTCTGGTATTGTAATTTTATAGTCAGTCAGTCAGTCTAAATGATTTCTGCACAAAAATGCACAATTAAAAAAGATTTTTTCACTCACCAAGAAACACAAACGAGTCATGAGAATTGTCGGAAACTTTTTTAATGTCCAAAAAATTATAACAGTGTCGCGGACAAATAGAACTCCGTAGGCAAACTAAGCACAGAAAATCGCATATAGAAATGTTTCTCGAGAAAGATCAACGAAAACTACTCTAATAAGCGCTTTTCAACTATTGAAAGACCGAATGAACTAAATAAATGCATGGAAATAAAAGTGGTTTATACACTGCGTCTCAAGATGAAGAATGAACCTGTCAAGTTGAGTTTGTTCATAAAAAACCAGATGAGATCAATTGATTTGTATTAGCAAGTCCTGCAAGAAAGTTATCTAGAACATTTTATATTTTAAATTTACGCGCGCAGTATAATTGTTAAGCATGAATAAAATCCAACGATAAAGTAAATTTATTGCATGTATTAGTAGGCCACTAATTTTCCGTTAAAAACAAAAGAAGTGGTTCGCCGTTATAGTGGTCTTTAAAAAAAGAATACAATTTATCGGTCTGACGCAAGTTATTGGGATCTGAAAGCAACCCTTATATTCAACGAACGAAATCATTTATTAGAAAACAGCCCAGCCGGTGGTACTCAATAGAAAGTTTGCTTTGAAGTACTTGCAGATATAAAGTGATTGACATGCTTATAATAAATTAGATAAATTTATTCCTTTTATTAGACTTTTTACTGCTGACACCAATAACTCAATCTTAACATTTAGATGATTTGTATATTGAAGAGAGCTTTGTAATTCTTAATCGAACATTTTGAGATTTGAAATGTGATTTTATTTGTTTTAAAAATAACTAATAGATAAAAAAATAATTTGAAAGTTAGGTATTTATTGCAAAGCCCAAACTATAACATATCGTACTTCACTTGAATTCAGCTGGCTGTGGATCTCTACAGAACAATGTTATTCGCTTTAATTCGGTATGGTAACGGCATTTCCGTAATCTTTCGAGTGCAGTATAGAGTTTACATAAATCGAAAAAGCCACATGAACTCTTTCGAGTAGAATGTTAATCAATATTATCTGTAGAGAAAAAAGTATAGAAATAATGAATATGTAATATTACTTGTTGTGCTGTTCGTTATTGAATACCGATGTTTTTTATGGTTTCCTGCGTCAAGGATGAGTATTGGACCCAATTAGTTAAACACTTTTAAAGGCGTACTATACTTCTCTTTTCTCTGCAGTAGCTGGACGAAGATGATTATTTTAAAAATATATGGTGATACAATAATAACGAAAATATGTACTTTATTTTATAACGAGGCATTTTGTATTGTATTTTCATAAAATCTGCTCCGAGGTGGTAAAATTCCGCAGCAAAAACGTGTCAGTCAATCAAGTTAACTACATTTTGCAGATTTTACAATAGGCACTTATGACTGCCGTTGTCAAATTGAAACGTTTACTATTAAACTATGATTGGCGATTTAAATGCTTACTTTTCTATTTAAGTTTTATTTCTCGCCAACTGCTTAATGTGAACGTTGTACAAGCTTTGGCCATGATGTGCAAAGGTTTTATGGTATTTCTGCCCAACATCCCACAAAGAATACTACGTTGAAAAGCAATTTTATACTTTGTGAATCTGCCGACGTCTCCACTACAAAGCCGGAAATTGCGAGCTGATTTCGTGCTTCAAAACTGACTTCAGAAATTTAGACGCCTTGTATATTTTTATTTAAAGTGTGGAAGTAAATCGTCTCTAGCTATATCTAACACCAAACAGTAGCGAAAATTTATGTGTTGACTTACTAAGGATGGTCCCATTTGGTAGAAAACAGGGCGTGCGTTTGAATTCAAAATGGAACACTGAAGTAATCTTCTATAAACTACTGGATATCACAAATGGACATACAAGTTTTTCTTTAGGTATAATCTATTTTATTCGTTACATTATAGAAAATTAAATGTGTTTCATTGAAAAGCAGAATGTTCGTGGTTTTCTACGCTTCAATGATGCATCTTTCCTGTCACAAATAAAACTCCCTCTAATACGAAGGACTTTCGGAAAAGTTCAAAAGAAAGATAGGAATGAAACGTGTACAGTTTCTCTTTTGAGTACGGAAGTAATACGCTTTCCTTTTGTATCCCAGCTGTTTGTATATAAAACATTATATAGTCGTAAGAAAAGAGCAGCATTAGATATTTAAAAACTTTTTTAATGTACGCCTTGAAGCAAACAAATTTCAATGCTGTTATTTCCAGTATTACATGAAGTACGATGTAGATCGTATGAAAAGGATATCTACTGCAAAATAATGCAAGTATTAGGTCACATTTCTGGTTGCAGCACAGTTGTTACGCGCCAAAAAGCGCTTCACAAAATTATTTTAGTAAATAACTACAATAGGTCGTATAAATTATCTTCGGGGTTTTTTAGAAAAAGCTTTATTATCATGTATTCTTATGGTGAGGATGGTTCTCGCGGTTCGTAAAAGCCATATGTCATTTTCCCGACTAATGAGAACACACAACAAAGAAGTGGTGGTTGATGAAGTTATGAGAAAAGCGGCCGCCATTATGAACTTTCGAATGAACAAGCTGTCTTGATTGACGTGTGCGAAAGTGGACGTTAAAACTATGTAGTGGAGTGTTTACCTGTCGTTTGCTCATACCAACTCCTTAATATCATACCCCATCTGTGTTCCCACTGTAGTGGTTAATAAGATAGTACAGAAGTACGAATCGAAATGTACCTGCGTCGGAGGTCAAGTATCTATATGCATCCTCCATGTATTGTTGTGCATAAGTCTACCACTGGATAAATATTGTTAAACAACCTTGTATTAAACGATCCTTAATATAGGCAGTTACGGAACCCTTGTGTTTTTTGTTTATTTACGTACAAATACACAAGATTTGGCGATGAAGCTGCTTGTTTGTATCGAAAGTACCCCAACTCATGGCGTGGTCAATTGTAAAATTAGAATTCAATTAACGAGATACTATTCTGAAGGTATAAGGAGGCAAACAAAGAATAGAATGGCTCTAATAGGTAGTATCGAAGCGTTTAATAGGGGCGCTGAAGAAATCGAAGGCTACTTGGAAAGAGTGGAACATTCATGCAAGGTCAATTGCCGTTACAGACGATACGAAGGTATCTATCTATGTTTATTTCGTTACTGGTGCAAATGTTTACTTGACATTAAAGGACTTAGTTACACCTATGAAACACCAAGCCCTAACGTATGCAGAAGTTATGCAATTATTAATTAAACAATATTCACCAGTGGTGTCGGTTATCTATGAAAGGTTTATTTTTAATAAATGTATGCAAAAAGAGGGGACAATCTGTTGTAGAAAACATTGCTAAGCTAAGGAAGTTATAAAATACGTGCGATTTTGAACAATTCCTAGTTAATGCGTTGCGAGATCCGTTGGTATTCAGTCTGAATATATACAAAAAAAAAGTTGTTATTGGAAGCAAAGTTAACGTTCATAGAGGCATATAACCTTGCACAGACTTCAGAATTAGCAGATAAACAGGTTAGAACAATGGAAAGTAATGGCGGCGCTGTGAATTATATACAACGTACCAAGTACAAAAGTGGTAAGCATCACGGTACAACAATAAATAAAAATCATACTGACAGTGCTAGTGCTAGCAAGATAAACAAATGTAATAATTATGGCAAGATCCATGCTAAAAATAAATAACCCCTGCAAAATGGAAATGCTTTTCTTGCTCAAAAAGGGGCCATTCTAAAGAAACTGTCCGGTGAACAGTAATGTAAGTTCTTTACATTAAAAAGCCATAGAAGATAGTGGTTCAGAGTACTATGGGTGTGAGGAAATAAATTGCAACTTACTGCCTTTACATAGTATCCATGCTACTCTATCTAAAAAAACAGAATATTTAACCCTTAAAGTAAATGGAAAATCGGTAATATTTGAGACAGATAATAGAGCGTGCAGGTCAGTAATTGAAACGCGTAAGTGTATGGAAATTTTTTGATTACCATTAAAGTCTGTAAATTACAATTTAAGTGGAGTTTCTGGGAGTATGATTAACTCTATTGGGGAGCTTACTGTACTAGTTGAGCAGGAAAGTAAAAAGCATTTAGTTTTAACTATTGTAGAATTTCCTAAGAATTTTGGTAGTTTATTAGGGCGCAATTGGTTAGATACTCTTGGAAAAAGAAAGAGATTGGTGAAGTGAAAGAGGATGAGACTTAAAAGCATAAATTTAAATCTATTTCCAGGTTGGGGAAGTTATTTCATACCAAACAGCGAACGGCAAAATGTGAATAAAGTGTCTGGAACTAGTCTTGAACGTAACAATGACAATTTTGTGGCGAATATAAAGCTTGAATATCAAAATGTGTTTGAAAAAATTTGTGTCGTACTATACACGATTTTGAGGTCAAATTTCACGTAAATGATAAAATAGTGCCAGCTGTTAAGAGAGCCTTTTGCGTTGAAACCATTGGTGAAAAAAAAATCAATCAAATAGATAAAAAAGGAATGCTCAAACTAGTATCACACACTGAGTGGGCATCGCCAATTGTGCTAGTACCCAAAAAGACAAACGATGTAAGAATTTATACCGACTTTCGTGTAACGGTAAATCGGATACTAAAAGTTGATCAATACCCGTTACCAACACCAGATGATAACTTTGCTAGCTTAGCATGAGGTATAGTGTTTACAATAATAAATTTGTCAGGGGCATATCAACAGCTCAAAGATCACGAAAATTTCAAAACTTTTTAACAATCACCACTCATACGGGTTTATACCAGTTTACAAGATTGACATACGGAATATCCTCTGCTCATGCAATTTTCCAGTTTGTCACGGATCAAATTTTGAGCGGTGTTTCGGGTGTAAATTGTTACTTAAATGACATTCTCATTGTATCAAAATCTTAACATGAAGCTAAAAAACTGCTAGAAGTTGTAAAACGCTTGTCTATGTACAATGTTAAAGCCAATTTAGAAAAATGTTCTTTTCGAAGGGAGGTAGAATTGTTACCCTTTTTTGCATTAAGTTTTAACATTTAGTGTATTAATTAGGTTTAGGGGACTTTTTAAAGCTTTAGATTGAGAAATCCTCTGCAGATTAATATCGTAATGCCGACGAATGTGAAAACCGTACGTAAAGTTGTGGTTCACACAGATGGCCCGAATATTGACTTACCTTTGTGGTCTGAAATTGTGCTAAGTTGGTATTTCTCATAGTCTGAATGGCGTTGTTTCTACCAACGTGCGTCAAAGTACTTTAACCTCCTACGGAGGAGACGAACATTTTCGTGGGAGAAAAAGTATCGTAACTCGGGACTTACCGGCTTCCGTCTAGTGTTGACGTGTTCATAGTGCTATCGACCAGTGACTCCTACCTCCTTTCCTTGCCCTTATTGTATCGAAACGGCGACAAGCGAGGCAACACAGAGAGAAAGAACAGGAAGCAACAACGGAACCATCCCTGAGCACTTAGAGAATTATCGCATCAGGAGTGGAATACCAAGTGCTATATTAACTCGCGACGTATTTCGTCGCCTCGAAAAATTTAACCTCCGAGTAAATTTGATGCGATTTATGTGTGGTATTCACTACGGTATTGTTAGAAACATACAAAGAATTTGAATTTGACAAGTTGTGTAGAAAAACGTTAATTTGAGTAAAGAATTAATATTATTCAATCAATTATTAACTCACTAAGACCCAATCAAACCTATTGTGATAGCATGCGATGCAAGATCATACGAGGTTTTATAGGATTGAATGTATAGAGAAACCAATTTTATTCGCGTCAGGTACATTATCTAAAACAAAACAAAATTATACACTGGAACGTGAGGCTTTAGCCATTGCATTTTGTGTAAAAAGATTCCACAAATACATCTATGTGCCATCATTTATTAAATTTCGGATCATCAACCCTTAAAATTATTTTTAACCCAGTTATGTGATATTGTCGGAGGCTTTCACGGCCGGAGTCATTATAAATATTTATGGTTCCGGGTTGGAACCGTGTCATTTTATAAACTAAGGTCGACGTTTCGCCCAAAACGCCCGAAACGTCGACCTTAGTTTATAAAAAGACACGGTTCCAACCCGGAACCATAAATATTTATAACATATCAGTTATGTCCACTGCCCGTATTATTATATGGAACGTTATTCTGTCGGCATACGATTATTCAGATGAATATAGAATGAACTCTAAAATGTTTGAGGCCAAAATGATATCTAGGTTACCGGTTAAGGATAATTCACATGTGGATTCTAGTATTCATACATTCAACCTTCAAGAGCAATTACCAGTATCCTACAGGATATGACAAAAGTTTCAAAAAAAGATACAGTTGTAATAAAAGTAATAGACTTTATAAAAACGGGTGGCTTATATAAAGTCGATTCCGAGCTGTAGGTAGATTTTCAAAAACATAACGACTTATCAGTCGAAGAAAAATGTTTAATGTTAAGAACCAAAGTCGTGGTGCCAAAATCATTAATTCATTAGAACCATATAGGAATGGTATGAGCTTGTTTTCTAGTGGCCTAATATTCAACAGTACATTGAAAAAAATGATCAATAGCTGCAAAATCTGATAGCTTCGCCTAAATCAGAAAATCCGTTTCAAAGGATTAACATCAATTTCTTTCATTCACGAGGCGCAACATGCTTATTGATCGTAGATAGCAAATCGAAGTGGATAGATATCCACTATATGACAAATTTTACAGTTACACATATCATTGAAAAGTTTAAATTTAACATTTTCAGTTATGGAAATACCGGAAATAATTGTATCCGGTAATGGCCCGTCGTTTAGTTAGGATGCATTTATAAAATTTTGTCAGATTAACGGTATTCAGGTACTAAAGTCAGCGCCGTATTACCCACAGTCGAACGACATTGCGGAAAAGTATGTCCACACTATCAAAAAGGCTTTTGATAAATTTCTGCTAGAAAACTCTTCATTATCTTTAGAACATTTAATCGTAAATGTTTTATTTGGATATCGGAATACACCATGTGCAAATACGGATGTAAACCCTAATGAAATAATACTTAAAGTTAAACCTAGAACACGTTTGGATCTATTAAAATTAAAGATTAGTAACATAAAATTTACTACAAATTTTGAATTCTTAAAACCGGAAATTTTTCAGTGAGAGAAAAGTATTTGTAAGGATGTTAGGAGCTAACTCTAGTGACAAGTGGAAAGAAGGAACCGTAGTCAAATCTGTTAGCAGTGTTAGCAGTTAATGTGGAAGGAAAAAATATGTACAAACATGCGAAATGTAAATGATAGGGCAGATATTAGTAGAGATATGGTAACACTAGTTCCTAACGAAGTGGCTAAAGTAACTGTAAAGGCTGGCTTGAATATTGAATCTATTATAGTATACAAAAATGTAAGTACTCCACCTAAACTTATAGACGCTGGCAATACAAAAGACAATGAATAGCTAAAGAGGAGGCAATTATAATTGATGATAATATAAATCAAACGTCTATAGTTAGAAAGATTACCCGAATATGAAAGATACCCAAAAAATTTAATTTATAAAACCCCTGGACTTATTTTTAGTAAGGGGGAAATGCAGTGGTTTATAAGATAGTAAGTGCGAATCGAAACGCACCTGCGCCGGTGGTCAAGTACGTTACAGACGTTTTTGCGTCTACCACTGCTGGATAAATATTGTTAAAAACCTTTTAATAAACCACCTTAAATAAGGCTGTTAAAGAACCATTGTGTTTTATTGTTTAATTACGTATAAATACACAACGTCCACTTAATGTTGTATGTGATACCAGCGAGCTCCATTGGAGAATATGGACTAGAAAAGGCGTTAAGCAAACCCACGCTCCGTACAACTCTAAGCTAAAACAACAATTATTGGTTAATCAACTTGCTACTATGCATTGATTTAGAGGTAAGCGAATTATTAGATAATTTACATGGTGAATTTGGAGAGTAAATTACTTTACTTTGTTCGTAAATTCTGTAAAACCTAGTACGCCTTCTATGTGAGCCACGATTAACTGTAGTAGCTATAAATTTGTTTACTCCTATAATACGGTATGATTAGTACATTACCCACAAATTCAACGGCACACTTGAGGGACATAAATTTAAAGACGTATGTTTGAGTTTCAAATCTTTTGTCGCGTTCTTAGATTTACACTGTCTAATCATACACATGTCCTACGCACAACTAAAATTGTCATTTAGTACAATCTTTTGGGTTCAATGAAATAGAGAGTAAGTTGTTTAAACTCTATTTCACACCTGTAGACCGATAATATCGATTCGCAGCAACAAACAATAGTTCTACAGTGTCACGTTTCTTATCACGTAACTACACCAAACGCCGATACGGAATACGCCATTGATATACACAAAAGAAAACAAGTTGGATACGTGTATGTGTCTGGATACGTAGCATGCAAGCCGTCGGGGCTGAGTCAGCACAGCAACGCCGCGGTCGTCAGGATTTGTTTACCCCTGTTTCTATAACTGCAGCAGCGGTCTACAAACAAAAGCAGTTGGTATACAGACAAAAGCAGTTAGTCTACATAAAAAAGAACCAATGTGGCCTCCAACTAAAAGCAATGCACGCAAGATACCTCCTACTTGTCGAACAAAAAAACGTGCATTGCTTTTGAAGTACTGTGACGAATAATGTAGAAAATATTTCGACGCACAAGCTGCAGAATCAAATTCAACATTCGTTCAAATGACACGAATTCGAACTGCAAATCCTCGCTTATCGAAGCGCGATTAAAACTGGAAAACACGCTATCAAATAATAGTAAGATCTATCATCTCGACAAGTCTTTAAATGAGAAATACATACGTGGTCGTAACGTATACCACGATAACGGGTACCTAAAACAGGATATAAACTATTTAATTGTAGCATAAACTTGTCGTTTCAAGGCAACTAGATTTAAGTTGAGGAATTATTAGAGAGCGTATTTATTATTAATTATGTTGAAGGATTTAACAATAGAAACGGAATTTATTCGAGCGGGTATTGAATTAACTAGAGAAATTTTAAAAGCAAAATTGGAACGTAACAACGCAAACAATCACCCCAACTACTATCATAAGAAATGAATGATGTAAATTTAGAAATTATTTTTGTACATATTAGCTTGTTTATGTTATAAAATATAAAGTATGTATTAGTGTTGTTTAGTTGTTCAAATGTCCACATAAGTAAAATGGACATCTAAGTTCTTATGAAAAGAATTATAACAAAGATGTGTATTTATTAAAAGGATGCCATGAACCTTTTACAAAATTGTTAATCGGAATCGTTTTATCTAAAACTAAAACATAATTTTATTTACAGCTATTAATATCTGTAGTTGAAGTACAACAATTAGGAAAGGTATAAGATAATTAATCGTAATATGCATGATTATAGTGACAAAAATTTCCCTAAAATTTATAGTTTAAAATTTAAACATCGCTCGTAAATGCGTGAAACGGAAACCTGTTGTACTCTTCCATATACTAACTTGTCTACAAATACTGTGTTCAAACAATGTTGGATGGGTTCTTATAAATAACATGGCCCCAATATCACTATTACTGTATTTGCTTTTAATTATATCATGTGCGAGATTCTGAAAAACACCATTTCTATTATGCCTTTCCATTGCTACATTTAACAGAAACAGATCAATATGAAAAGTACCGTTTTCTGTTAGTTCTCTTAAAGTATTAGCGTAGTTGAGAACGAGTTGAGATATCCCTAAAAATTGTTCTAAAGTTACTTTGGTAAATAACATAATCCTCATCAAATGTCACCATCTTCACTAAACAATTCTGATCAAGAGCGGAAGAAACCCCCAAGCATTCTTTAGAGGTGATTAACAGGTAACTCTTTTACGTATCAAATATCCACTTAAATATTTCATTTCTCCTTTCGGTGTAAAACATTTCAAAAACTTTACAGCCTGGACGCGCTTTTCAACATAATATTCCAGAAAATCTCACGTATTGTCTTAGAATGTCGCTTTACTAAAGTAGCTTCGGCGGCGTCCTTATTCGTGTTTTGGGGGAGGAACAAAAACATCACTAAACAAAATAAGAAAAAAAAGATATGAAAAAGAGGAAGGTGTAAAATAAAAATACGAAATTGGAGCGCATAACGTTTAGTCTCGCGAGCGAAGAAAAGTTAAACATTCTGAAGTTGGAAATGACCAAATTACAATTAGATTTCACAAGACTTAGTGAAATTTGGTGACTCTAGAAAAGACATCAACATTCGAGACGAATATTCAATATAATAGGCACGGAACAGTACAATTTGGTAATAAATATACATGAAACTGGCAGGGCTTAAACAGAGTATTAAATAAAACACGCTATTTTAGTAGAAACCAGTAACAAGAAAGAATTATAATTCAGGATATATTATATTTAATATAAAAAATAAGAGTGTATAAATGTGGCAATTGACTGTAACAAACTGACTTATTGTTCACAACACCGAAATCACACTTTAAGAGAAGGCGAACGCTTTCCGTTTTTCTAGAGGTTTTAGAAAGATTTGTGCACAAAAATGAACAAATAGAGAAAAAGAAGTTTTTACTCACCAAGAAACATGGAGCATTGTAAGTTGTCAGTACTTTTTTAATATCGAAGAAATTAAAACAGTTTTGCGGACAAATAGAAGTCTATAAACAAACTGAGCGCAAAAAATCGCATATAGAAATGACACGAAGAAATGTTTCTCGATAAGAAGAAATAGAAACTACTCTAACAAGAGCTTTTCAACTAGTGAAAGACCGAATGTGAATATACTGCTTCTCAAGATGAAGAATAAACGTGTAAAGTTGAATTTGTTCACACAATAACGAAATGAGATAAATTGATTTGTATTAAAAGGCCTTGCAGAAAAATTATCTAGAAAATTTCATGTTTTAAATTCACCCGCGCAATATAATTGTTATGCGTAAAAACCGAACACAAATTTATTTGTTAGAAAATAACCCAGCCCGTGATATTGAATAGAAAATTTGCTTTGTAAAGTGACTGTCGTGTTTACAGTCAATTAGATAAATTTATACCTTTTATTGGACTTTTTTTCGTTGTAAAATTTTCGAAGTCGTTGACACCAATAACTAAATCTTAACACTAAGATGATTTGTTATATTGAAGAGAGCTTTGTACTCCTTAATTCAAGCACTTGAAATTTGAGATGCAATTTAATTGTTTTGATATTAACTAACAGATGTATTAAAATACGCAGCAAAGATATTTTGATATCAGTCAATTGAGTTAACTACATTTTGCAGATTTTACAATAGGCATTTATGACTGCCGTTGTTAAATTGAAAGGTTCAATATTAAAACAATGATTTTAATGCTTACTTTTCTAATTAAGTTTTCTTTCTCACCGACTGCTTATTGTAAACGTTGTACAAGCTTTGGTCATGATGTGCAAAGTTTTATGGTATTTCTGAACAACATTCCACAAAGAATATTACGTTGAAAAGCAATTTTATACTTTGTTAATCTGCCGACGTTTCCACTACAAAGTCGGAAATTGCGAGCTGATTTCATGCTTCAACACTGACTTCAGAAATTTAGGCGCTTTGTATATTTTTATTCAAAGTGTGGAAGTAAAACGTCTCTCGCCAGATCCAACACCAAACAGTAGCGAAAATTTATGTGTTCACTTACTAAGAATGAACCCACTTGGTAAAAAACGGGACGTGCGTTTGGATTCAAAATGGAACACTGAAATAATCTTCTATAAACTACTGGATATCACAAATGGACATACAAGTTTTTCTTTAGGTATAATCTATTTTGTTCGTTACATTATAGAAAATCAAATGTGCTTCACTGAAAAAAACAGAATGTTCCTGATATTCTGCGTTTCAAGATGTATAGACTTTCCTGTCACAAATGAAGCTCACTCTAATACGCAGGACTTTCGGAAAAGTTCAAAAGAAAGATAAGAATGGTGTACAATTACTCTTTTTCAGTACTGAAGTAATACGCTTTCCTTTGGTATCCCAGCTGTGTTTGTATATAAAACATTATATAGTCATAAGAAGAGAGCAACATTTCAATATTTAAAAACTTCCTTAATGTACGCCTTGAAGACAATAAATTTCAACGCTGTCATTTCGGTATTACATGAAGTAAGATGTAGATCTGTAAAAAAAAGAATATTTACTGCAAAATAATGGAATCGTTAGGTCACATTTCTTCGACACGCAATGATTGCAGCACGATTGTTAATACCCATAAAAAAGCTTCATAAAATTATTTTAGTAAATAACTACAGTAGAGGTTTTTTGTACATTTAATTTAGGAGTATGAAACATGTTTCTATGATATAGTCAAACAATAGGTCGTATAAATTATCTTCGGGGTTTTTTTAGAAAAAGCTTTATTATCATGTATTCTTGTGGTGTGGATGGTTCTCACAGTTCATTATAGACGCATGTCGTTTTCCCGACCAATGAGAACGCGCGACGAAAAATGGTGGTTGATGAAATTGTGGGAAAAAAGCCGCCACGATGAACTCTCGAATTAACCAGCTATCTTAATCGTCCTGTACGGACCTGCTGCGTTAAAACTATGTCGTTTCCTTATACCAAATCCTCAACATCGTACCCTAGCTGTGTTCCCGGTTAATGTTATAGATGATACCAGCGATCTCCATTACAGAATATGGACTAGAAAAGGCGTTAAGCAAACCTACGCTCCGTACAACCCTGAGATAATATGTATTAATTTAGAGGTAACCAAATTATTAGTTAATTTACATGGTGAATTTGGAAAGCAATAGTATATTATTCAGCGAGCAAGTTATGATAGTCATTACGCATTCGGAAGGTTTGCGCCGCAAGCCCGTTAGGGCGGGCGGCGTAATCCGTATGAGTAATGGTCAGAACTCGCGAGTAGAATACTATAATTTTCCCACGACTACACAAATGTTCATTAACAGATATTTTCTAAACGTTTTAACTAAAATCGCAAACACTGACAAGCAAAAATTTATCACAGTCTTTTATAAATAATATACTTCGTCAAGGTTTGCTTCTGATGGAACAGTTCCTAGAATTGCAGCAGCGTTTCCTCGCTTAACCGCAACGCTGATTCTTTGAATTAGAAAATTTGTTGAACGTCCCCCCCCCCCGTAATATTTTTCATAAGCTCACCGATTCGTTTGATGAGTTTAGCCCACTTTCACCGAAAGTTCCTAAGGTCGCGATCAACACACTACAATTAATACACCTATGACATTTTAATTGTAATTGTTATTTTTTTCAAAGCCTGCCTGATTTCCTGCTTGAACATTTTCTATAAAATGCATATTGTTGATTTGGTAGAATTCTGTTGATAGCGTATTATTGTGGATTGTTATATCTTTAGTGAAAATTGTTATTGGATAAGTGTAGTTAATTGTTAATCAAAATATATTAATTGTTTTATAATATTCTCCAATAATAAGTTATTTTTAGTTATGTAAATTAAAAACATTCTTAAAATTTGAAGAAAATCAAAAATATCTCAGAAAGTAATGGATTTAGGTATAGAGAATGCTTAACAAAAATGAAAAGACACTTAATGAACTATCCATTGTAGCAATAAAATTGGTAGGGTACCATTTAAAAAAATTTTAAAAATTGCATTTTGCGAAACCTGACACACCCTGTATACTGTGAACAAATTTCGAAAGAGTGATAATTACAAATATACTATGGTATATAGTAAAATTTTCTGCATCTTGAAAATTAACATAAGTTATGTATTAGTGCAGTGGCAATGCATCTAATCAGGGTCATTTTTTCTAAAAACAGTTGAATATCTCAAAAACTAAAAGGAATAGACAGATACAATTTGATATCAAATTAAAGCTCTTTTATGGGCTTTCCAAAAATGTAAAAATATATAGGGTGTTCCATTTAAAAAAATATAAGTTTAATATGCCCTGGAATTATCAAACACCCTGTATGATTCCAAATATTTTTAAAATGTGCACTTTAGGCATGCCTAATATGCTTCCAAATTTAGTTTACGTAGCTTTTATAATGACGGAGTTATCGACCGTTGCCGCACTAAAAACTCACCCTATATATATATATATATATATATATATATATATATATATATACAGAGTTTTTCACGACGACCGTGCATTAGACATTTCTCAGAAAGTACAGGAGATAAAAGTTTGGAATTTTATATGTAGTGATTGTTCGACATGCCGAGTTGATCTAAAATATTTTCGTTTTGATAGCACTTCCGGTTGTACCGGAAGTTGATATTATCTTTGTTATTTTAAATGGAACACCCTGTATATTTTTACATTTTTAGGTTCTACGCACAATTTTAAGTTAAATTCCTTTAATAAGTAATATCTCAATATTTTACCGTTTTCGAGATATTTAGCTTTTTATTTTTTTTTGTAAAAAACTGATATAGCTTCTTGACAATAGTGTACATTTAAATTTACAGTTTAGAAACCAATTATTAGCAGATATACTATTCAAATGTTTGATAAACATTTAAATGTATTTGTTTCGATTTAACACCATACGAGGTGTCCGACATTTTTACTTAAAGTTTCTTACATAAAAATCTGAAAAGTCAATTTTTCTAAATGGAACACCCCGTATATTTTGATATTTTCAAATTGTTCAATCATTTTTAAGGTAACTTTATGTAACAAGTCCTATTTTGAAGTTCAACTGTTTTTAAGTTATTTGATTTTAATGACATTAAGTGGGTCTACTATGATAATAAAAATAAATATCAGCATTATGTTCGTAGGAGGCTTTGACAAATAATCGAACAGTGATACAGAATCATCAAACTGTCAATATTACTTTATTAGATTACGTGTTAGATTGTGTGTGTTATAAAATAATAAAAATGTCAAGATTAGATTATAGTAATGAAGATTTCTTAAATTTAATAATTACTTACGGTGAATGTAATAGAATAATTAGTCGAACTTGTCGATTATTTGCAGATAGATACCCGCATCTCCAAAAATCCAATAAGAATACAGTTAATCGTCTACTTCAAAACTGTAGATTTCTTCCACACATTAAACGCAGAAAGCCGCAAGTTGAAAATGAAGACAATGAAATCAGTTTTAAGATTTTTCTCTGCTTACCCAACTGCTTCATTACACGAAGCCGAAAGAGAAATAGGTATACCTTATGTGACCATTTATCGTATACTTAATAAACACAAATGGCGCCCATATAAATTTTACTGTATCCAACATTTAAAAGACACTGATTTGCCTCGGAGAGTTGAGTTTTTTGAGTGGTTACTAACTAAAAGTCAAGAGGACGAAAACTTTTTAAAAAACATTATTTGGACAGACGAAGCAAAGTTTACCAAAAATGGAGTCTTCAATAGGCACAACAGCAATTATTGAGCTCCGCAATATCCACACGTAGTCAGTGAAAGAAATTATTAAGACAAATGGCAATTTAATGTATTTTGTGCCATTAATTGCGATTCAATCCTTTATCTCGAATTTTACGATAAAAATTTAACTGGAGAAAGGTATGTTCATATGTTAAGAAATGGAGTGCAGCCAATAATACAAAACCATCCACAAAGAGATTACTTATGGTATCAAATGGATGGTGCTCCATGTCACAATTACCGACTGGTTGGCGATTTTTTAACAAGAATTTTTCAAGACCAATGGATTGCAAATAATGGTCCATTTCGATGGCCCTCGAGAACTCCAGATGGTAATCCACTAGATTTTTTCTTTTGGGGTTACTTAAAGAACATCGTCTATTCAAATCCTATCACAACCAAAGCCAATATGAAAGATAGAGTTAGAGCTGCTATAAATTCATTAACACCACAAGCAATAAGAAAAGCAACACACGATAACCTTATTAAAGGAATAAATGCATGTTTGGAAAAAAATGGTGACATTTTCGAGCATATGTTATAGTATAAAGATTAATTATTCTTTTATTCTTTTTCAACCTTCATTAAAGTCTCCTACGAACATAATGCTGATATTTATTTTTATTATCGTAGTAGAACCACTTAATGTCATTAAAATCAAATAACTTAAAGACAGTTGAACTTCAGAATAGGACTTGTTACATAAAGTTACCTTAAAAATGATTGAACAATTTGAAAATATCAAAATATACGGGGTGTTCCATTTAGAAAAATTGACTTTTCAGATTTTTTATGCAAGAAACTTTAAGTAAAAATGTCGGACACCTCGTATGGTGTTGAATGGAAACAAATACATTTAAATGTTTATCATACATTTGAATAGTATATCTGCTAATAATTGGTTTCTAAACTGTAAATTTAAATGTACATTATTGTCAAGAAAGTATATCAGTTTTTTACAAAAAAAAACAAAAAAGCTAAATATCTCGAAAACGGTAAAATATTGAGATATTACTTATTAAAAAAATTTAACTTAAAATTTTGTGTAGAATCTAAAAATGCAAAAATATACAGGGTGTTCCATTTAGAAAAATTGACTTTTCAGATTATTATGTAAGAAACTTTAAGTAAAAATGTCGGACACCTCGTATGGTGTTGAATCGAAACAAATACATTTAAATGTTTATCAAACATTTGAATAGTATATCTGCTAATAATTGGTTTCTAAACTGTAAATTTAAATGTACACTATTGTCAAGAAGGTATATCAGTTTTTTATAAAAAAAACATAAGAAGTTAAATATCTCGAAAACGGTAAAATATTGAGATATTACTTATTAAAGGAATTTAACTTAAAATTTTGTGTAGAATCTAAAAATATTTAATGCTGTAATTATAGGGGTAGGTTAAGTCATAGGGGTCGTAGAATAAACAAAAAAAAACTCCCAAGTAACAAAAGCACAAAATTACAGATATTAGAAGAGTATATAGGTCACTATAAATATGGTTAGTTGAGAGCACACTGTATATAACAGTACAAGCGATTAAACGCATATCCAAGAGTAGCTACGAGCAAAGATAATTTAAAAATGTAACGAAACGCATCAAAATTAAATCAAGGGAAAACCTGTATGAATTGGCTAGATAAATATTTAACAAGTGCGTTAATATATCATCATATACGCAGGAAGAGATTATGCATTATTTGAAAAGCGTACGTGATAGAAAAGTATTACATTTGTTCAAAAATCCAATTTAACTAGGAAATAAACAAACACCAAATTTATTTCTATTTAGATTAGAATAAAGCAAACAACGAATAATACGTGATTTGATGAACGAAGGTTCCTGGAATTTCTGAATTAAATGTGATGTATGTGAATGAATTACGTAAAAAACTTAGCGTTCTTCCATGCAATTAAACTACACAATTGGTAAAGTTTCGGAAATAACACAAGAGATAAGACAATTGTGTCGCCCAGCACGTGGAATCAACGAATCGAAAACAAAGGGCAAGGCTATAAATATGATAACAATTGAACAACGAGTGAGTATACATTTGAAACTGGGCAGTCACTATACTCGAATGTGCTAAATTATTCACGCAAACAGTTAATTAAAATTAAAGTGAAAATCATTTTATAAGAGTGTAAAAATTGTGTAAGCGAGACGCTCTACTACAGACGGCTCTTGGGTACGATCTTGGGTACGATCCTGGGTACGACTCTTGTTACGACTCTTGTTACGAATCTTGTTACGAGTCTTGGAGTCAGGAAGACTCTGAAGATTACTGCCTGTTAAATTAATTTGGTAGTCTCTGACAATGGTAAATATTCTATTACTGTTTCATTAATTACGAAGATGAAAAACCTTTTATTAGAGTAAACTCACTAATAACGATTTTGATAGTATTTTGGTTGGATGTCGACTTTCAAATTTGACTCAAAACATTCAGACTGGACACGAAAACTCTTGGGGATGCAGAGAAGCTACTGAACCACTTCAGGTTAGATATTTTGATATGATTTATTTCTATAAACTGTTTCATTTCAATAATAATTCAAAAATGTAAGAGTCGACAAAACTGGGGTTTCTTAGATAAATTTATGAAAGGCAATACGCATATTGAAACGTTTCAAAAGGTCTCTAAATGTAACAATAGAAAAGCTCGTTTTGCTGACTTCATTTTCTCAAAATCTGACAGATGTAAATAATTTAAAAAGGGGAAGATATTTAAAAAGGTTGTAAATATTTAATCATTATACTGTGTATTGTAGAATTGCTTTATTTAATTGAATCAGCTAGTTGAGGCAAAGAGATCTATAAATTAACATTTTTACAAGTGCTTGAGTAATATAAAGAAGATAACACGAAATTTTATGGACGACCAAATCGTAGGGGAACGATTAACACAGCTTTTATTGCGTCCAATTCGTGGGGCGAGAATAACAAAGGGTTTTTATTTTTCCTACAGGAAAGTAACACAGCATTTTATGACATGCCCAGCCGTGGGGCGAGAATAACACAGCATTTTATGACGCTCATCGTAAGGGCTGGTGAAGTATCACAGCATTCTATTGCGCCCAAGCGTAGGGGCGAGAATAACACGGCATTTTATGGGCTGCCCAACCGTGGGGCGAAATTAATCACAGCAATATATTTATATGTATATGTATATATATATATTGCTGTGAAACCTGCTGAATTACCTGGTCTGTTGACTTTCTTCTGTTAATCGCCTCGGCTGCTCCCCTATATAACTTTCATCCTCATATATAAAAAAACAAACACATTCCTACCACAAACATCAACGTTAACTCTATTTATATCAATATTCAGAATACATTAAATTTTCAAATTAAATTTCAGCATAAAATTCAGTTTTAAAAAGAATTTCAAGATTAATTTTATTATCACTTTAACGTGCATCCAGAATTAAAGTCCTTGTTGGATGCCTACTAATTAATATAACAATATAAGCAGACCGGAGTCTGAGTATAAAGGAGCATCTACCACCCTTTACGTTAATTAACCAGGTTCGTCTAATTGAGCTCAAAGACATACCCAAAGTTTCATCATAATTCAGAACATCAATACTAAATACCCTTTCTACTTAAACAAGCAAATTTCATCTTAAAATTAAAATTTTATGGTTAGTACAATTTCACTAATGTCCATTTAAAGTAAATCAATTATAAAGTTATTCAACACACACAAAATGACAAACAAAATAGTATAATTTACCTGAAGGTTACTGTCCTCGTAGCTTCAATGTACATCGTCCCTTTAGTTAATCACACCATTCCAACAGGATTATATTTACGGCTTCTAATTCTCAACGCTTTTAAAATTTTCTCCATCACCATTTATTTAAAGTTGTTTCTGGGCTTTTCCGGAACTCATCCGTGTATATCTGACCCTTGTTTCGTGGATCCAGACACGTATTTGAACCATTTAATTATTAACACCCCCGAAAAATAACAAAGAAATTCATACTTCTTTCACCAAGATACGCCAAAACTGCCTACTTTTGTGTATACATTTGTCGTTGTAAATTTTGCTAATTGGTACAGTGATACTAAATTTTATTACCTTGTATCTAAGTGCACTGAAGTACATTCATGTTAGCACGTAAATAACAAACTATTTTGAATCACTAAAATATACGAGCAAAATTTTAAATTATTTTATCAAACTAAAATGCACTGTTTAACATCTTCAATCAAGTCGCGGATGTAAGAGCTTTTAACGCATCGAATAGTCAAAAGTCTAAGAGCCCGAAATTCATATTACCACCGGTATATATAGCAAAAAGCCTGTCTGTCGGTCTGTTCCCCAAAACAGACAATTCTTAAGAATTTCTCATTCTATGTTCCCAGTCCGTCGCTCGCGCGTCGGTTTTTACGAAATTTTCACTCGCCCCATTTAAATCTCAGAAATTCTCACACGGCACGCAAACATGTCCGAGAAAAACTAATTAATTTTGTACAGAAATTGTTGTTTCTACCTCTGATATTTGCATCCTATTTTCAACCAATTGTGACCCTCGTGACGTTGCTTAAATCACGCCTTTTACTATATGTGTCTTTGCTTGACGCATTTTCTCTTTCCTTTTCTAACCTGTTCGTATTGGTGCAAATTGATATTCTTTATTATCGATTATTTTCCAGTCCATGTGGACTATCTGGGTTAAATAACCCCGTATCGCACCTTCCCGTCTATTAAGCCCCGGTTTCTCCAAGATTCTTTGAAACCATTTGTTATCTACACAATTTTCGCCGTACGTGATATTTAAACTACGCAGGTGTTCAAAATAATATTAATTCTCTTTTTAAATAAACCCTGTTTTGTATTTCGTGCTAAAGCATCTGACCGTTTCCAATATCCTTAGAATCGACATGTTTATCTAAACAAATTAAACTGAAATTGCCTTTTAAAATACGCAGGTGTGTTCAAACATCCTACTTCTAACTAACACTTCTAGGATTTGCATTTTATTGGGTTTTTACAAGTTTCTATAGATATTATCTGTTACTAACGATTCAATTAACTTCAATTAAAAATAATACCCTTTAGTTTTTAGTGAATCCTAACTAAATATTAGTTATTATCTGTACGTTTTGTTCAATACCGGTTACTTGAAATAGAGTTAATTAAGATAAAGTTTGCATGTAATTTCCATTTGTTTAGGAATAATTACATTACACGCAGAGCTTTTAATACTGCTTCTTTTGATATAAAGCGTCTTGTACATGATTTAAATTTCTTATGTTTAATGAAACTAATAAATTTTTATGCTTCACGGTTTTAATGACGCGTATTATCTAATAATATTCATTATACACGGTGATTAAAATTATTTGATGTGATTATTTAATTTTTTTACCCTGGTCTAAATATGAGTAATATATATATATATATATATATGACCCCGGATTTTAGGCGTCAATAAACGTTGTTGTAATTTGTAGATGATTCTACTACAAGTGTTGTCCTAGTTATATTGCTAGCTTAGTTTAAATAAAATCACTAAAATTAGACATCAAGTTCATAATGATATGACATATTCTTTAACAAACAATCAATCAAATAACAATTGCCACATCCACAATAGCTTTTCCTTAACAAACAATATCTTATATGTATCCTCAAAAAATACTTTCATACAAATATTAAAATCTAAGGGTAGAGCCAAATATTGCCACAACGGTTTTTTCTTACAAACAATATCTAAAGTTTAAGATCAAAGAAAATTCTAACTACTTAGATAATCACTCGTTTACACTAAATAGAGTCCAAAATCTGTCTTTTCTAATTAGGATTTTCACTCACACAAAATTTTATAAAATAAGTTAGATAATTTTGACAACCGCCCCTTAAAATCGGATTTAAACGTATCTGATCGGTTATGTTTAAATAATTTTCAAAATATAATGGCCAAATCTAGCGTACTTTAACCACCCTCAATTCAAATTATCAACTCTCACACAAAGATTTACATACAAAATCATACGTAACTTAACTAGAAATGTCATTTTTAATATTCTAAAACTATGTGCTCTTTATTTTTACCGTATAAATTAGGCCAGTCGTCCTTTTCCACATCGTTGAAATTTTTCCATTAAATATTGAAAGTACTTTCCAAATCAATATGCCGATATTGTCCAAATCGTTTAAACTATATCATCAATTTACCATTAAATCCATTCCACTTTCAAATTACAACTATATCGTGCAACAATTCGTTATTATTCATTTATTTTCAATTTTTGAAACCATGGTAATTATCTACTTACTTCAGAATGGCAATAAACTTTTAGAGTCTTCAATTAAAGTCGTCTGTGTACTATAATACATCACTACTAAATATCACTTCATGTTAGACTACCATGGTGACGTTTAAAACGAATATTAAACAACTGACCATTAACTTCCTCTTTTTAATGGTTATATAAGATCGGGTCCTGTGATACGTGATACGTCTAGAAGCTTCGAGTCCACTCTGGCCGTTAGTCCTACGTTTTGATTGGTTTAAAATATAAACTCGTCCGCTACTTAGAATCTAGTAAGATGCAACTTTTACAGAATGTGGCGTTCAAATAGCTCCGAGTTATCGTTAATTAATACATTTACCAACGTGTTATCTTATCGCCATGATTTATTGTTGTAACTCGCCTTTATGGATGTACGTTTACACTCGTTTATCCTATAATGTAGACGATGTCATTTACCTATGGATTTTTGTCGAAGTTCAATGGACACCTTATTTTCAATTGAATATTATATACGCGCTTTGGTCAAAATCCCACCGTATGTTTAGCATTATTGTACACGCGATTTCCCTTAAATCTTTTATTAATTGCAAACTGAAATTTTTTAGAACGCGTTTGTTCTCGCTTGCTTGTGCTCCTTGATATGTAAACACGATCAAATGAAATCTTTTATAATGATCACGCATTTTCTCGTAATCGAGTACTTTGATAGCAAATAAGTACTTTTTGGTATGAAGCCTTTTGAAAGACAACTTGCTTCTATACGTGAAATATTGTGAATATCTTTATTTCCATCTAAAAACACGAGCCTTCGTGATTAAGAATGAAAATTAAATAACGGTTTTATACCTTTAGGTTCGGAGTGTTGTATGACCTCTCAATGACCCCTAATCACATCAATATATTATATATGAATGTATTTGATATTTGAAATGACACTTTATTTTTTAAACGCATTGTTATTTTATCATATTCGAAATAAAAACAACAAAACATTTTAAACATTTGTGTTTTAAACAATTTCGTTATTTTAAACAGTGTTTAACATATTTCGTACTAAACGTGATATTTAAAACTGGCAACCTAATAAAGCCTTCTATTTATTCAATAACATGATGTTTTTAGACGTGGACATAGTAGTAGCTATTGTCTCACAGATTTGTGGATATACTAAACGCCTACTGTAGAAAAGCCTTTAACGTTTTATTTTGAATATTTTATGGAATAGGAAAACAACGTGTGATTATTAATTACTTTATAATTATCGATTAGAAAGTATATAAACTCCGTCAACTATCCAATAAAAATTCAAGAAAATAAAGTATAACCGAAATGGAATCGACGTATTTTTATTATCGGACCTAACCGTATGTAATACATTTTTTTTTACTAAAGTAGTTCCATAAATCAAGCGTGTGCGTCATTGAATTCGAAGTATCCAGTAGTTAGTTATGCATGAAGTATTATCAAATTTTAATGAGGTTCTATTTTGGAATAGTTCTTTGCCAGCTTTACGGTTCTGGAGGTTTGTAGAAAATACGATAAAAAATGTTTATTTTCTTTTCACACGCTAAATTATATACCGAATGAACTTGATAAAAGGCTATTGGGAAGTACTGTAGGAATTTACATCGCTTTCATCAAATTATGTGCGAGACTAATTTCTAAATTTAGAAAATGTTATAAAACTAAATTCAGTTCTACACTAAACTAAAAACAATTATCGGAAATGGAGATTTGCAGTGACGGTTGGTGGACAATTCCATAGGGGGCCAATGCTGGCAATTCACTATTTGCCAAATGTAGACATTTAGTTCTAAAAGTACACCTAAATTTGGGAAACTCGACAAAGAATCGAAAATTAATTATATATATATATATATATATATATATATATATATATATATATATATATATTGCTATATTGCCGCCCGCCGAATTTTTGTATTTTCAGTTATTGTTAATGTTCTTCGCATCCACTCTGCGTCTCTAAATATTCTCAATTTTAAAATTTAAATATAACTCTTTTATATATGCCTCGGCTAGCTCAGTCTAATACACACAGAGTGCACAACGATACGATAACGAAGAATGTTTAACCCCTCCCCTTTTTTCTCTAGCTCCTATCTATTTGAATAATGTAAACGAAACAAACTAAAATTTGTATAATAATCAAGAATATGTACACTTTATATTTCAATAACTTTGATACTTTGATTTTATATGCAAAAATTAACCCCTGAATCAAAATATTAACATCTATCTGATTATACCCAAAATCATACTCCCCTAAAGCCAGCAAAAATACCACTGTATGTTACTTGAAGCACTTTTGAACGTTCAAATGACCTTCTTTCTATCTACATAAATTTTCATAAGATTTTTGATGACCCTTTACAAATACTTCAATGTAAATAATAGTAAAAATTGAAATCAAGCCTTATGCTAATAAAGGATAATTTATCTCTGACCTACGTTTTTCTTGCTTGTTTCTTAGAATTGCCTCTGCATGTGATTCTCAGCACCCCTGAATCGTTTCCAACTAAGTTTTCTGGTACAGCTTCTTCCAATCTAACCCCTTGTTGAGTAATCTCTCCTTCGATGTTCAAATACCAATTCGATTCGTAGCGTAATTATTTAAGTTCGTCCACCAGAATGTTTAGTTAAATTTGCTTAAAGTTTCCCTTGGATTTAATAAATTTTACTTATAGTTTATTTGGCTATTTCTTTTAGAATTATTTAGATCTTATTTAGAGTTTCTTAGATGCTATCTTATTTAGATCTTATTTAGATCCTATTTAGAGCGCTAAATTGTTAAATATTAGAGTTAAATTGAATTAATAATTTAACTTACGTTTTTCAAAGTAAACGGCAACTTCTGTTGTATTTGTAGGCACTTGAATTATCACAACTTTCAAAACTTTTCTATCACTAAATTAATTACTTTCGCTATTTTTATTTCGCGTGATATTCGACTTTTTAAGTGATGTACTTCGTGCCTTGTACGCAAAGATACTGATTGTTCAATGCGTCGGTCTTGTATATAAAGACTCCTCCTTCCACTTGTCCTTATTGGTTTACTCGTTTTACAAATTTCCTGTCAAGACCCTGGTTGAATTGTTTCATTTCTCGCGTAGGCGTCTATTTCGTATAGCATATTTCTCAGAAAATCTAACTTTAGACTCCATCCTAGTCAAGTCCGCTTGAATGTATTTGCTGTTATTCAAATTTTATCATGTAACCGAACGTCTGTTGTTTGTTATTTATGATTCCAAATCTGTTAGATTTTAAGCTCTTACAATGTTGTAGATCTCGTAGTCTATTTTCTATTATGACGTATTTAAATGCGTTTATGCGTTAATATTTTGAATGAGATTATATTGTAGCTAGAATGCCATGTTATTTACCTTCACTAATTGCGTGTTTATTTTAATAAAACTAGTTGCGTTTAAAACGTTATTTCTGTGCATCTCTTTTCCATTTTATGTTTGTAAATTTAATTTGAAACGCATTATACGACTTATAGGTTATTATTCTTACTAAATATGATCTGATTTTTGAAGAATGAGCTTCCTTTTATGGATTAGAGTTAGTGGTGAATTATATACAGTGTGCTCGATATTGACTTTATGCAAAATTGGCGATTTACTCCCATTTAATGATGAAATTGTTTGATTTTCTAAGCTTTAATAATATTTACACGTATCTTACGACCCTTGTGACTAAATATATCCCTAAATTACCTTATTATCACAGCAATATATATATATATATATATATATATATATATATATTGATGTAATTAGATGTCATCAAGAGGTCATATAGCACCATCTCGTAAACATCCATCGCCGTAAACCCAAGAAAATTGGCAAAATTTACGAAAAATCTCAAATTATGTAAATATTAATTTGTTTATATACAGAAATACATTTGCAAAAACACTCTGTACATGAATTATAAAAAACTAGAAACCGCGATAAAAGGGTTTTCAGTCTTCTTACGTAAACTTAGTGATGAAGAAATAATATTTTAAAATAAGAATAATGGTATTTCACTATATTCTGCGCGTAGGATGCGTTTTCCAAGGAGTTTCAACCCTAAGTAAATCATTTATAACGTGTTTATATTTAACGGTGTTCATTATGCGTAAACAAGTGCATGAAATAAATTTGTATAGTCAATAAATTTTTCATTTCACATTTTGTAATCTAAGTACTCAAATGTATATAATACTTAACTGCATTTTCCTCTTAATACCAAACATACGTTGATATTTAGATAAAATCGTATTCATTTAAAATATCAACATATTCAAAGAAAACTTACGAATGTATTTTAATTGAATAGATGATATTCTGCAAGTGATGAAGAACGTGTTCATTGACCTTCTAGAATAATCGAAGAAAACTGTAGGTTTATGTTCGCTACTCTGCTGTGGCTACCTTGTTTAAATTAATGCAAGGTGTAGTGGAAGAACAGCACCCCATCTTAAGAGGTAGTTGAACCATACCTTGAGGTTATTCCATTAATTACTCTAAAGTTAATGTTTGTGTATTTCTTTTGTATATGGGATAATAAATATTATTATTATTATATTTAAGATAACAAGTCAAATGACGCTATGGTCTCAGGTAAATCTCGAAGGCGCCTTTAATTTAGAACTGGATTTACTCCTAAATATATACCATGTCCTCTGTAACGTAACTAATATATTTGGCTAAAGTTTGTATATTTGTTGTTTGCTTGCTTGGCACAATTTATTTTAAATTTTATGCAGAATTAAACCTATACAATACCTAAATGCTGACATTATATTCTAATAAGCTGCGGGCACTATTAAAAAATTATAATATAATGATGATGATAATGAATAATACAAATACTGAGTTGACATATTTTTGGGAGGTCATTGCCCAGGTAACATAATGAACAAACCTCTATTGGTTATTTGAAGTGTAATTTATTGCAGAATTTGAAATAAGTTACTGATTTACTTTGGTTCATATTTTTTGCATTTTTCATAATTCTCGCCGAGTTTTGTGCTTGTTGCATCGGTGCAAAAATGAATATCGAACAAAGACCCAACATTAAGTTTTGTTTCTTAGTAAAACTTTCATCGAAACACTTCATTTGGTAAAACAGTTTATGGTGATGAGTGTTTATCCAGTGTGTGAGGTATACGCGTTTTTAGGATGGACGTAAATACGCACTTTAAGGAAGGTTGTGAAGACGTAAAGATGATCAACATATTGAGCAATCGAAATTCGTGATAACCGAAAATACCATCAAAACTGTACAAGAATTCGGCAGATTAGCCAAAATCTTAATAGAAATTTATGAAAAAGGTGCTTATCTCTAAAACATCAATTTATCGTTTATCATTATGATCAAACATTTGAGTCTCCGAAAGATGTGTTCACGCTTTGTTCCGCATACGTTACATACAATGGACACAGGCCAGACCACTATTTGCCAAGTCAGGTGTTCCACAAGGTTCTAACCTTGGCCCACTATTGTTCATACTGTTCATCAATAATCTTACTAAAATATTGCAGTGCAAAGTGTTGCCGTTTGCTAATGATCTTACATTATATGTCGATATCCAGTCTGCTGAACACTACATAAAACCACAAGATGAGCTGAGATGCCTACAACTTTGGTGCACGGATAATCGTTTGCAACTAAACGCTGATAAATGTAAGGTTATTTCGTTTACGCGAAAGTATTCACAAATAATATTCAAATACACCATTTGCGATGTTGAACTAACGCGGGATTCGAGGGTCAAAAATCTTGGTGTGCTGTTTCAGCACGGTTTTCTTTTTCTGTTCACGTTAGAAACATCCCTACAGCAGTATTTAAGTTAGTGGGTTTATTTTCCGCAACTGCAAGTCTTTCACGAGTACTCGAACGCTACGTGCACTTTTTGTTGGGTTGGTGAGACCTAAATTGGAATACGCTGACTTGGTATGGAATCCTACATATATAATACACACGAACCCTAGACAGCGTACAGCGTAAGTTTTTCACATTTGTCGTTTACATAGATACGGGGTCATACACTGACAGAGGATTGCCTCAAGATGAACTTTTATCTCCAGTTGGGCTCACGCAACTAGAAGTAAAACGAGCAATGCACGGTCAACTATTTTTATACAAAATTAGCCATGGTTATGTTGATGCTTCCAAATTGTTCTCGGCGTTGCAATTCCATGTGACTTTTGGATATATACGAAACTCTCCCACATTTTACGTAAAAACATCACGTACAAACTTGTTGCTCTACTCTCCAATATATATTTATGTATTTATAACTTTTAATCACAAAGATTCTAAAAAACGTATATCTTCAGCTGTAAGTTTCTTGATGTCTTGACTCTTTGACGTCGTCTTCACTTCTGATCGTTGAGGTGTGTGGTAACGTACTTTATATACAAAATCGATGGGCATTTCCTTATCTACTTTTTATTTCCAGTCTAATACAAGTATAGGTTTCCGGCGAAAAGCTTACCAATTCACCCAAATGATCGACGAAGCGTATGGTTATGTTATCTATTTCTGACACGCTTAGAGGATAATATATATATATAACGTGATTCGACTGCTTTTCTAGATTATAATCAGGCGAAACAGAGAGACTGAATTCGAATATTCTGTGCGTAGGTAAATTGTTTCTGAACGACCGGGTAGTGATATTTGTTTCCACAAAAATGTTTGACACCGAAATTATGATCACTTGTTGATCTGCAACGTGCAAAACGTTAGCTGGAAGTTTGTGGTTTGTAAAACCCAAAATGCTAGCAATATTGTTATTACGATTTGACCCAAAATCGATTGGTAAACTGCTTCGTATACAGCACTTTAACGTGTTATTGTTCGCACTTAGTTTGAAATATTTTTCAATGTCATCGTTGATATCTGGCGTTTGACTGAACCATTTTTTAAATACCTCTTGTATATATACATTTATTTCTTCCAATTTATACGAACCTGGTTCAATAAATATTCTGCGATGGTCGGAATCGCTAAAGTACAGAACCTTATTGCCAGAGTGAACGTTCTGCACCGTATTACACGTGTGCAATCCTAATAACCACAATCCACAATCCTGCTTCAATTTAATTGGGGAGTAAATAGGTCCTGTCGATATGACGTTGCCATACCCAAACACGCTAACAGTTTTAGTCATTTTCACTAAGAAACTTTAACACTAAATATCCACATTATATAAGTTGTAATTCTGTTCGGGAACGCTGCAATAACTCTCAACTTCTTCCGGCGGTCTCAAATCCCCTGCGGCTCCGTGGTGTAGTTGGTATGCGTGTGACTACTATGCCCAAGGTCCCGGGTTCAAATCCCGGTACGGTCCGCTTGAAAAATGTTAGGCAAGCATTTTTCACAAAAATACGCCCTCGTTCGGATGAGAGGTAAAATGGAGGTCCCGAGGAATGCCATCTGCGTATTTATTTATATCTACATCGGTGATAGCTCTTCGAGTTACCTTGTCTAGTTTTTTGATTTGTTTATTGTTAAGAATCCTTTTCTTTTACCACGTCCTTGCTTATACGGTTTTAAAAATAATGCAGTACCTTTTCTGTAGGGTTTTAAAAACAGCCCATTTCCTTTTGTACCAACTGCTATTGCTTCCATTGTTCTGTTGTGACGTCCGCCTTCTTTTATCAGTTCGTTAGCCGTTTTTGCATCGCTAACAGCTTTTGCAACACCAGCAGCGCCACCTGTCAGGGCTCCATGAGCATTTAGTCCGGCAAATATCGGAATCAAAGGCAGAATGCCTCCTTTTCGGGGTGCCGCTATAATACGTGGAACTTTAATATTTTTTTTACCGTCAGATCCTTTTATGATTTTTTACCAATTAGAATACCAAGGTCAAGTAGTTTTTCAAGTTCTCGGAACCAACTAGGTCGATTGCGGATCGTATTTTTTTCAGGAATCCGCCTTTGAAACTTATTTTATTTTTCTTCATACCCATACCCATTTTTATTTTTGCCTTCATCGCATTCGTTACAAACCAAGCGACTGGTCTTTCACCAAACTTTGTGTTCTTAGATTTTACTATTTTCGAGGCTCCTTCTTTTAAAATTTTATCTGCTCGATGTAAAAGCGGAGGATCGTCAGGGTACTTGGAGTAAGCAATGTCGTGACCTCTACATAAACAGTCCAAATCGTTGATTCCTGGATCGCCTCGGGCTAACCTCTTTTCTAATCGGGCTCCAAGACCACAATAGGAATAACTTGGAATGTGGAGCTCAAATGATAGATTATTTATAGCTTTGTTCACTAATCCACTACCCTTCTGCACGATCATAGGTATGCACACGTCAACAAAAGTCTTAAAATATTATACAACTATGTAAAATAAAAATCGTCTACTCTTTGTATCTACAAGAATACGAATTAATACTTCCGGAGATAATGAAGCGCTTATCGTTATCCCCAGATAAACTAACTTTATTTATAAGTTTGGTAAAAAGTCATGTTTAGTACTTCTAATAGTCGTCATTGTATGTCTGAAAGCACCTATATTATTATTTGCTACGCCCTTAAAACTATCTACGCTAATACCTTTACCACACTACGACTAATCCCTTTAATTTTTTTGATCACATCTTTTTTGGATATCATACAATATGATTTGGCGCTAGTGCCAACAAACTCTAGAACAAAATCCCCAGTTAAAATCATCCTTAAACTTGCCCACCATATCTTATTTACGAAAGGTATATTTTACTTATTGTCTATCGGATATTCACTGATATCAAAATACTGGCATCGCCACGGATCAATGTAGTAAGCGCAAGACTACGGATCCCAAGGTCTTGGGTTCGAATCCCGACACGACCGACTGCTTGAATGGCAGGTGAGCATTTTTCACAAAAATTACACCCTCGTTCGGATGAGAGGTTAAATGAAGGTCCCGTGTGTGAGTGTTGTCACGCACGTTAAAGATCCCTATCTTGCCTGGGACGGCTAGCGTTCGACAAAGTTCTAAATTTCCGGGCAACAAAACAAAACCTTCGAGTGGAGCATTGGAAATGTAAATGCACGGTATAAAAGTACTCTAAGTTATTGCTAATGTCTAAGTAAATGTTTTCAGTTCGTACACTATACACTAAGGAATCCATATCCGTACAAAGCAGTTGAATTTGGTCACCATACATGCACCGCATAACATTATAGTGAAAGTCGTACATCAAACTTTTGGACTAGTCTACGCAAATCCAGCATAAATTGGTTTATCGTACGGTACTTTCACTCGGTCCATCTGTATGATGACCAAATTCTCACTCAGTATCGACGCGATTGTTCACATTCTCCATGGTTTTCCCGAAGATCGCGATATTCATCAATTTGAAAAAGTCTTTTTCGAACGCACTTTTCGTCCGTATTCTCAATCCCGTATTGAAATCAATGTACTGTTTCAACCATGGAGACTGCTCGAATTCTATTACCCGGTGGATTGCTGTGAGCCGGTGTTCATTCTTTAGACACTGTTGAAGATTTCTATAATGAATTATATAGTTCTTCTTGTTTTTCAAAGTGGCAAGTAGTTTCGGGGTTTTGGATTCGGTTATGGCGGACTTTTAGTTTCGGGGCAGAAAGGTACATCATTATGAGGACCGTGCAGTTCTTCGGGGTACTCTAAATCTACCGCCAATAAATACCCCAAGTCGCAGGTCTTAAGTGTATCCATAATCTTCCTCTTGATGCGATTAACTTCAACCATCTAAATCCTCCTATAGGTAAATGCTGGCTCATAATCCATCCATATAAGTTGTCGGTAAGTAATTCTAACTTAACGTTAGTGCATTTCAACATTGAGTCCCAGCTCAAACTGGGGGCGGTCATGTACTGGCACGGGTCGAGGTCGTACATGTTAATGCACACGTTTCTGAGTCGGCCAACAATAGTACGTCCGTCTTTAAATAAATATCGCTGTATTCCCCGAAGGTGTTCAAGCCGAAAGTTTTTCATACTTTCTGCGCGCGCCCGTACTCTGCAAAGGAGATGTCGCAAAATGTCAGCTTCCTTTGCTGGTAACGACGCGTCATTCAAAACGGTTACGCACGTAATATAATCGTACGGGAACACGCCTTTTTCCTTTACTAATTTGAATTTATCCTCCTCGGGGAAATACTTTCGAGTTCCACAAACTGATGAGAATCCAAATTTTTACCAATTTGTCCAATGTCGATGCCTTAAACCGCAGCGAACCGATGAAACAGAGTTGGATGTAACCTGAAACCTCCTCCTCCCTCATAACATTTCCAACTATCCTAACGGTTTTCGTGAACGAAATATGCCTCTCTTTGTTGTTAGGTATTACGCTAACACCTTTCTGGTCGAATTCCAGCCCCTTTACAATAAAATGTGCATCATATCCTCTTAAGTTATGGAAAATCAATGGGATGAAATTTGGAATCCTATTTCAAATTGCAATTGCTATGACCCGCAAAGCAGAATTTACTCGTTAGATTGTAATAATTACCTAATCAACCGTCCGTCGAGGGCCTGTAAAGACCAGTCAAGACGGTTAATTAAGGCCAGGCAGACTAAACTCAGCGGCGTAGGTCGTGGTTCAAACTCTTAACTAAACCCTTGCTTGTACTTACCAAATATGCGATATGGATAAAAATCATCGATACATATATTAACAATTTATAATAAACATGGGCGCCAATCAGCGGAAAGGCACTGATACCTAATAAAAGTAATCATGAAATAAACTTCATAGTTTAGAAAAAGAAATAACATTTTATTATACCATCGACTGTCCGGAAAAGCAGATATATACACAAATAAATAAACAGTCTTGAACTCGAAATGAAATAGGCCTACAGGGCCCACTATTCCGACATAATATAAACGTAATTCTATCTAACCTAATTGATATCTAGGGACGTGCACGTCGTCACATATACCTAATCTTTAGCCTAACTAGGATTAACTTAAGATCTTTAATTATATTAACAAAAGCACTGTGAAACACAACTATGCATTACTGTCTTTACAACACGGTATCCGTATGTACAGATTAAATCAAGGATTCCATGGGTTAATACCGTATGCTCTCTTCAATGATTATTTTTGGAACACGCGAACGTAATTTAATGTCAATATAATTCACAAAAAACAGACCGGACTATAGCTCGCAACACGGCTCCCGCACCCCGTCTTTAGCGACTATAGGTAGAACGAACATACATTTCCGCGATCAAAAGTAAACAGTATCAACTGGTCTATAATAATTAACCTTTACAACACTACAAAGTTTGACACGTAAATCCGAAAAAGCTTTCTTTACTGAGCTATTAACAAAGGTTAGTTCACGTCTTTATTACGTTCCAATGACCGGTAGTTGAAGCAAAGGAATTTTCTTTTAAATAACCCTAAGCAATAGCACACCGTCGTAGCGTCTATGTAGAATTAAAGTAATCCTTCCTACAAATTAATAAGACGCTACAAAAGAGACGCAGAATCGAAATAAAACTCATAGCAAAGGGTTGCTTTGCATTATTAAAAAATGTCATCCAACAAAATAAATACTCACGTGTTCTAAGCACACACATAAACACGTCTGTCCCCAAAGACCACACACCAAAAAAAAGCCAAGAATCATTGCTGTTTCTTTACATCTGCAACCACATTCCTGCAAAACCCCAATGAATTCGTCCGGTCCTGCGGCCATAGGCCGCACCATATGTTTAAATACCAGAAACTAAACCCTCTCACTACATTGTATTGTAAATATTATGCGATCTCAGGTACCGTAGATGTATAACGAAAGCTTTTAAAATATAGAAGAATTCGCTTGTATGAGGTTATTCCACCACGGTGTATGCAGGCTTTGTAAAACGTACATATAATTCCACCACGATTCGTGAAATATACAAGTGATAATTAAATTGTGTCAACTATTAATACTATAAGAATTGGTACGCAGTAGCGTAACATTATATAAAAAATAATTATAAAATTTATGCTCAACAAAGCGATTGAAAATCGGGTTGTTACACACCCACAAAAGTTGAAATTGCGGGAAGAAATTTCAACCCTTCAACCTCTCAACGTAAGGAAACCATACTAAACACATTTTGAACTTGAAATACGTTAAATTCACCAAGTCAATATTAGATTCTACACCTAACACCGATTATCGAAACTCTAAAACAAAATGACTTGCTACAACCTCCAACAAGTTAAAATGTTTCACACATTTAAGTGATTAAAGGTAACTTGAAAACTATTAGCTCCAGCAACTATCGAAACAATAGTTACAAATCCAACTCTTGAAGCTAAGTTCCTAAGTATTAAAACTTAATAATCGGCAAATATCTACTTTAGAAGCCAAGCTTCCATTAAATAAAATGCGCAGTCCAAACTGCAACTACAGAGTTTGAATAAGCGAAAGTGTATGGACCAACGTCCACAACAACCTCTGCACCAGCAAAGGCAGAAATAAAATGTGAATACTAGTGAATGCACAAGGCTTAAATCCAATAGCTTGAATTCAACTTAACAACTGAGAACTGGGAATAAAGGTAATAGGAAAATATTTAATGTGGCTTTAAATCTTTAACATGAAAAATACCCAACGGTTTATCATCCACCGTCGCTAAGCGGTAAGTCGTAGTACCAACAACCTCAATTATCTTAGCTTCCAAATATTTAGGAGCTAATTTTTATTAAATGATTTAGTAGCATCCGACAGAACAAAATTCTTTCTCCAAACAATATCACCAACATTAAACTTCAAAGGTCTTCGTCTTAGATTATATGAACGGGTATTGCGCTCATACGCCAAATGAAGATTTCTTTTACCTCCCGAAAAATTGGAGATAGTTCATTCATGTCTCGAACTAACTGTTCTCGATTTTCTAAAACAACTCATCCTCTTTGAAATTCTTTAACCGACCAAAAAATCTCCAGAAATAGGAACGGTACGGCCAAAAGCCAAAAATGATGGTGAAAATTTTGTTGATTCGTGAACAGCGTTTCGGAGGGCGTGTCCTATTTTATGGATTTCAACATCCCATTCCTTATGACTGTCTTTAATATAACTACGGATGGCTGTTCCAATAACTTTATTTACTCTTTCGACAAAATTTACCTGCGGATGGTAATTTGCGTTAAACCAAACGGATTGAACGTTATAAGTATTCATTAATTTTGAAAACAAAACGCTTTTAAATTGGGGACCATTATCCACCATACAAATTTGTGGAACCCGTAAACCAAAAACACATAATTTTCAATATATTCACAGATGCGTTGTGCAGAGGCATTGCGCATTGGGTGGATTAGAGTAAATTTGGTAAACCAATCACTGATGACTAAAGAACTGTATTCCCTTGTTTTGAACGAGGAAAAGGACCAACTAAATCGATAGAAAGGCATTGAAATGGGAAGAGATCTGCTTTTCCTGGCCCATAAATCCATAATGATTAAATTGAGCAGATTTGCTTTCACAACAAATTTTACAATTGCGAATATATTTAGAAATGTCCGACTTCATTTTGGGCCAATAATATAACTCTTTAATCTTTGAAAAAGTTTTGAAAACTCCTAAATGAGCCGAGGTAGGGTCATCGTGACACTTTGCAAAATCTCATTACGACTCGACTTTGGAACAACTAGTTTCCATTCCACCAAATTTGATTCAATTGATAAATTATTAGAAATATATTTATAAATTTTTCCATCTTCAACTCTCCAATCCGGATAAGAATCAGGTTTATTAGAAATTTCTGATAGCATCTTTTGTACCAGTCATCGATATCATCAGAAGAAAATTTTAAAGAATTAATTTCAACAGGAGCTCTGGAAAGAGCATCAGGTACAACATGTAGTTTACCTTTCCTATGAATCACCTCATAATCAAACTGCTGAAGCTTAACGCTCCAACGCGCTAATCGACCTGAAGGATCTTTTAGGCTATTAAGCCAGATCAAAGAATGATGATCGGTAATAACCTTGAAGTGTGTGCCTTCTATGTAAGGCCTAAATTTCTGAATGCCAAAATGACAGCTAACAATTCCCTTTCTGTCACCGAGTAATTTTTCTCAGCCTTATTAAGAGCACGAGATGCGTAAGCAATTACCTTTTCGTTGTCGCCCTCACCTTGAGTCAGCACAACTCCAACACCATAATTCGACGCATCACATTGTAAGTAGAAATGCTTAGTAAAGTCAGGGCTAGCCAAAATGGGAGCCTGGCCAAGACAAGCTTTAATTTTGCAAAGGATTTAAGAGCTTCTTCATTCCAGGTAATAGATTGAGACTTCCTTTTGCTTTTTAATAGGTCATTAATCGGAGCCAAAATTGTGGAAAAATCATTGATGAATCGACGATACCACGAACACATTCCAGTAAAACGTTTAATTTCTGTGGCTGTCTTAGGTAGCGGAAAATTGACTATAGCATCTATCTTAGAAGGATCGGTATGAAGACCGTCTTTATCAACAACATAACCCAAATATAATAACTTGGGTTTACAAAATTCACATTTTGAAAGATTAATGGTAAAATTCGCATCTCTAAGTCTTTTGTAAACTTCCTCTAAAATTTCAATATGTTCTTTAAAAGTACTCGATACGACAATAATATCATCTAAATAAACAAAAACATTTTGCGACAAGGAATGGCCAAAATAGACTCCATGAGCCGCTGAAGTGTACTAGGCGCGTTGGTTAAACCCATAGCCATTACATTATACTCGAATAAACCTCGGCGAGGAACTGTAAAGGCAGTCTTTTCTCTACTCGCCGCGTCTAAAGGTATTTGCCAAAAGCTTTCTTTAAATCAATAGAGGTTAAGTACCTGGCATTGCGAAACCTATCAAGTATGTCATTTAAAAATGGAAGAGGATACGCATCTTTTTTTGTTACAGAATTCAATTTTTTTGCATCAAAGCAAACACGAAATTCTCCCGACTTCTTCTTAACCAACAGCATCGGCGAATTCCAAGGACTAGAACTCGGGCTAATAATGCCTTGAGCCAGCATCTCATCAATCTCTTTATTTGCATGTGCTAGCATGGCAGGTGATAAAGGATAATAACGTTGTTTAATTGGAATAACATCGCCAGTAATAATAGTATGAGTGACTTTATCAGTTCGACCCAATTCTGGACGATCAAGTAAGTTAAATAAAGAAATAATACGATTCAATTCGGATTTTGACCTTCATCCAATTCATCAGCACATTTAATCATATGAAAAGTATCAATTTCAGAAGAACAAGCAAAAATTCTTTTGTAGAAAAATCTACTTTAATTTCAAATAATTGGCAAAAATCTACACCAAGGGTAAGGGCATTCTCAATTGTATCAGAAACCAAAATTGATAATTCATGAGTGAGACCATTAACACAAAGTGGCAAAGTAATCTTACCAAGAATAGACTGTGAAGTACCATCAGCCGTAGAGAGTGACGAAAACTCATCGTTACGATTTAATTTTAAATCGTATTTGTCAATTAAAAATATTCCCGATTTCCCTAATATCGTGGTCGTTGCGCCAGAATCCAATAGAGCAACTAAATTATCGTTAAAAATTTTAACAGCGATATGAGGTCTGGAATCTCTTTCAGAATTATAGAAATTAGAAGAAATTTTAGTAGTTTGTAAAAATTTTGACTTTTGAAGCCAATCGGGCCAAATCTTTTGTCAGCCAGCGCAAATTTTGGTGAAGAGGTACATCGGCTAACGAAATGACTCTTCGAAACTAGTTTTTTGACTTCTGGGAGCATTTTGGACAATCCAATGAAGTAACATCGTGTTGTCCGCACAAATAACAAAATAATGCGCGCTTTTCGGCACAGGTATGAAATGAATGACCTAATTTTTTGCAGTTGAAACAAATTGTAGTAGACTTGGCAGTATTCGTTTTTGAGAAATTAGAAATATCAGTTCTTGCTACTATATTTTTTGTAGTAGGTGAAACAAGGACCCTAGGATTTGGACTGAATGGCAATCTGTTGGAAGTGGGAAGCTCCTCGACAGGTGCATGTCGTAATTTAATAGCTTCCAAGGTTTTACATAAAGAGATTAGGTGCGAAATGTCCGTAACCTCAATCAAAGCCAATTGAGTGGCATAAAAAGATTGCAAATTTCTTTTAATAATTTTCAGTTGTTCGGAGTTTGCAATAGCTTCATCCAATTGAGCAAATAAATTTACCATGGTAGAAATATAAACAATAGGGACTCTTCAATTTTTGTTTTCGCGCCTTTATGTCGGCCAATAAATTTTCATTGTAGTCCTCGGGAGAAAGTCTTGTTTAAGTTTGTAAATTAATTCATCCCAGGAATGAACAGAGGAACGGGTGGCTCTAAACCAAGCCAAAGCCGAATCAGAAAATAGGTCAATGGCTCCTTCGAATAAATCTTCAGAAGAAACCTTCCGAGCAACCTGAAGCTCATTGCAACGTTGAATGAAAGATAAAACAGAAATATTTTCGGATCACCCGTAAACTGGAGACCCCATTTATAAATCGGAACCGCTGAACGAGTTCTATTAAGCGAGTCAATTAAGGTACTAAGGTCCTTAGTTGAAATACCAACTGAAGGCTCAGTGTGGGTGACAACGTTGGACGTAGAAGGTAGGTCTTTTCCGGTAGGAACATGAGTAGAGTCGCGATTAACACCTAAAGAAAAATACGTAAAGTTAGAATTAAATTCTTGTTCTTCATGGACTTGCTCTAACATTTCAATAGACTTAATACAACGAGAAAATATTTGTGAATGAAATGAAGAATATTCTTCATTGAAGGTTGTGTATGTTAACCTTCGATAGACGTGTGAAAGTCTGGTATGCAACCGTAAATATTCATTTTTCTTAGGAGTAATTTTATAAGAATGAAGCAAGGATTCCAATTCATTAATTTTTGTTCTAAACAATTTAATTCGTCTTTTGATTAATTTGAATTTTTCGTAGTTAGAAAAATTGAAACATCCATTTTTCTAATGCAAGTTTGGAACGTAATAATTTTCTTTTAACATCAACAGTTTTATCAGAAGGATCTGAATTTCGAATTAATAATTCGTGACTCAGCTCGTCAGCTTTTAAAGACTCTACTATAAACATTTTCAATAATAATATCAGTTCAATAAATTCAAAATACACGCATATGTTAACTCCACAAAAAATTATAATGTACATTCAACTTGGCAAGTAAAAGCAAATGCTTCAGCACAACAATTCAAAAGTGTCTGCGTCAGTACAATTATGTTTGAAAAATTGAGCAACGTAAAACGATACAAAATTCGAGCCCCAAGCGTTAGGCGCTAGTGTAATAATTACCTAATCAACCGTCCGTCGAGGGCCTGTAAAGACCAGTCAAGACGGTTAATTAAGGCCAGGCAGACTAAACTCAGCGGCGTAGGTCGTGGTTCAAACTCTTAACTAAACCCTTGCTTGTACTTACCAAATATGCGATATGGATAAAATCATCGATACATATATTAACAATTTATAATAAACATGGGCGCCAATCAGCGGAAAGGCACTGATACCTAATAAAAGTAATCATGAAATAAACTTCATAGTTTAGAAAAAGAAATAACATTTTATTATACCATCGACTGTCCGGAAAAGCAGATATATACACAAATAAATAAACAGTCTTGAACTCGAAATGAAATAGGCCTACAGGGCCCACTATTCCGACATAATATAAACGTAATTCTATCTAACCTAATTGATATCTAGGGACGTGCACGTCGTCACATATACCTAATCTTTAGCCTAACTAGGATTAACTTAAGATCTTTAATTATATTAACAAAAGCACTGTGAAACACAACTATGCATTACTGTCTTTACAACACGGTATCCGTATGTACAGATTAAATCAAGGATTCCATGGGTTAATACCGTATGCTCTCTTCAATGATTATTTTTTGGAACACGCGAACGTAATTTAATGTCAATATAATTCACAAAAAAACAGACCGGACTATAGCTCGCAACACGGCTCCGCACCCCGTCTTTAGCGACTATAGGTAGAACGAACATACATTTCCGCGATCAAAAGTAAACAGTATCAACTGGTCTATAATAATTAACCTTTACAACACTACAAAAGTTTGACACGTAAATCCGAAAAGCTTTCTTTACTGAGCTATTAACAAAGGTTAGTTCACGTCTTTATTACGTTCCAATGACCGGTAGTTGAAGCAAAGGAATTTTCTTTTAAATAACCCTAAGCAATAGCACACCGTCGTAGCGTCTATGTAGAATTAAAGTAATCCTTCCTACAAATTAATAAGACGCTACAAAAGAGACGCAGAATCGAAATAAAACTCATAGCAAAGGGTTGCTTTGCATTATTAAAAAAATGTCATCCAACAAAATAAATACTCACGTGTTCTAAGCACACACATAAACACGTCTGTCCCCAAAGACCACACACCAAAAAAAGCCAAGAATCATTGCTGTTTCTTTACATCTGCAACCACATTCCTGCAAAACCCCAATGAATTCGTCCGGTCCTGCGGCCATAGGCCGCACCATATGTTTAAATACCAGAAACTAAACCCTCTCACTACATTGTATTGTAAATATTATGCGATCTCAGGTACCGTAGATGTATAACGAAAGCTTTTTAAAATATAGAAGAATTCGCTTGTATGAGGTTATTCCACCACGGTGTATGCAGGCTTTGTAAAACGTACATATAATTCCACCACGATTCGTGAAATATACAAGTGATAATTAAATTGTGTCAACTATTAATACTATAAGAATTGGTACGCAGTAGCGTAACATTATATAAAAAATAATTATAAAATTTATGCTCAACAAAGCGATTGAAAATCGGGTTGTTACAAGATGGCAATAATCTAGTAGCCTCTCTTCTTCCAAGGGTTTTTTATAAATACCGCAATCGTCGACCATATATAATAGAAATTCGTCTAGAAGCTCGAGCTATGGAGATATTGGTTTTTAAAATTGTTTCCAATCGTTGAGCCTTCGCTTTTATTTTCTCTATAAACCCCCTGGTTGCATCAGGCCCCTCTGTAAAGCTCGAACTTTGATAAACTATCGTCGTAGCTACACTTTACATGGTAAGCGAAGCTATAAGGAGTATGTTCCTGTACATTGTTGGTGTATAAACTTGATGCATCGGGAGCAGCAGAACTCATTGGTTTAAGCAATGACTCGAAATCTGCATAAATTGTAAACGTGTACGCATGTTTTTAAATTCTACTATATTTGTAAAAACAATCGGCATCCTTGTGACAACATGTTTGCAGTCATGCTCTGAATGCCTCTCTAGTTCCTGCTTGGTCCGGAAGTATATCAGACAACCATCGCATAATCACTTATGCATGTATTCTTTAGATAGTTGTTTACCAACTAATCTTGCAAGATTTTTTATCCAGCAATAGCAGGTACGATAAGTTGGTGTGGCGAGGTCTTTTATTTTTTGTGAAGTGCAACGGTCCTACTACTGACTTACCTTCTACCCCAAAAACGTTGATACTGACTTCGTTCAGTTGCTCAAATTTTGGAATGTCGGACATCTTCACTGGGAATTCGATGCTATCCATGTTAAGGACGGTACTGAAATGCAAAATGGAGACTCTTTGGAGATTTTTGTTGACAGGCTGTAAAGCTGCCATCACTAACCATGTAAAGCATGCCAACTCCGAATTTTGAACATTGACTACAGCCTTCTTATTTTTAATCCACTTAAGCAGCTCGATGTAAGATGATCCTCTGAGAGGTATGTACTTATTAATGTTGACCTCTAGGTACAATACTGTTTTTAAGCTCCAACAGACCCCCGCCCTTAAAACTCCTCGGATTTTACACTCAGATCTCGTACCATAGTTTTGTAGATTTCACCCAGGTTCGGTGATTGGGTGACGACTTGATTCTTCGTATTGAACAACTTAACGTCGTCAACACCGTTACCATTGTCCATTTTGATATAGAGCCCAAACAGTTCTATTTTAAGTGCGTCGTGGATCTCCAACTGCTCTCCCACAAACCGCACAAAATAATCTTGTTGATGCTTAAGATATTCACCAGCAACTTCTTGAATATTATTGATGCGCAATTGTCGCAATTCTGTTTTTGAACCGGTAGCAATAGTTACCACACACGTTACACCTCACAATAGCGATACATGTTGATGGGTCATTGGTTCTTGGGACCGGACGTATAACCCCCTTAGATGTTGAGGGTTCATCTATACATAGAACGGGAAGTTTAACACCGCTCGATGGTGCTATTCCATGCTTAGTACGCTGGTGACGTTGAAGTGTATCTTTCTGGGTAAACTCGGAGCGGCATACATCGCAAGCAAACAATTTCTCCTGGGGTTGCTCAGGAACTCTAACTGCAGGCGCTGCTACCATGCCATAAACAGTACTTCGGTGACGAAGCATATGGCTTCTTCTACTAAAAGTAGCACTGCATATATCACAAGAAACTCTTTTTTAAGATTCCATTTCGACTGTAATTGAACACTGTAAAAGACTTGATCGGTACAAGAGCGAACAAAGAATGACTATTTGGTAGTAAACTGCTTCTTATATGCCAGCAGGCAAAGTCTTTAGGAAGAGAAAACATCATTATTAAGTTATTTTCCTGTGGATTCTTGTTTTATATTAATCACCTTTCTGTAATTTACAAAGGTAATTATGTATAATGATAATTATTATTTGTATACTAATAATACACTTTAAAAGTAAATACGTAATAAAATTAATTAGATAATAACTAATCAAATCATAATAATCCTTATACGTAAAACTACATTAATAAGGAAATGAATACTCCAAGTAATATAAATCTCATTTTAGTAGAGCAAACACCTACGTAATAAGACGGCGTGCTAATAAAGCTGTATACGGGTTTTCACAAAATTGGATATATACAGAGTAATTTAAAAATCGTGACGCTAAAAATGGCGGATTGACGTAAGACAAAATGGCGGATTGACATAAGAAAAATAGCGGATGACATATGTGACGTAAGAAAAATTGCGGAAGTAACGTTATAGGTTAGTAATGTAAAAAAAATGGTGGATGACAGATGTGACGTAAGGAAAAATGATATTATCGTTAATGAGTTTTCCCATTAAAAAGCGATTTGTGTTAATGTGTTTTTAATGAGAAAACCCATTAAAAAACAATTAGTGCTAATGAGTTTTTAAGGAGAAAACCTATTAAAAAGCGATTAACGCAAATGGGTTTTATAATCAGAAAACCCATTAAAAAGCGATTAGAGGCAGCGGCGGCGGTAGCGGCGGTAGCGGCGGTGGCGCTGCGACATCGAAGTCCACTCGGAGGATTCTCCTTGTGGAGCTCCACCCTCCTTATGGCGTTTTGTGTGGCACTGTTGCAGTGGCGCTGTGCTAGAATGCCTGCCATCCACTACTAATTTAGTTTCAGAGTGGAAAAAGAACCTTACGGTATGACGACATAACTATCAACAATTGATCTCTTGATCCACACTTCTGCAACTGGGTTGCTTTCTTTTGAAAATTTGTGCATACATTTCATAAGAGCGAATATTTTTTCCTTATAATTATTGTATAATGAATCCAGCATATTATTGCATTTGACTACGTTCAGTGCTCGTTATCTAAATTGCTGCCAAAGTTAATTATCAATTTTGAGATGAAACATTGGAGGCTCTTTTCTTTATTAGTTCGCTAAGTTAATTACGGTTTTTCCACTTTGCAGTGGAAAATGAAAATCGTCGGCGTCATAATTAAAGTCAGAATATAATCGTTTTGCAGGCAATTGTCGTTTACATCATTATTTAAAATTCATTTTAAATTGTATAAAAGAATAAGCGGAACAGAACAACAAAACTACGCGCTTTGGTGAAGTGTCCACCTCATTATTTGTTCCTTTTGGAATACACTAAGTTTATGTAAAATGTAATTTTAGGAGAATAAGATCGGAGGCGATTAAACTTTCTTTTTAGTTAATGTACTACGATATTGAAAGATAACTTAATTAGCTTAATTTCATTTCATGGCAAAGTTATATAGATGGCGTTTTCCTCCTGCTGCTGTGTAAACTGACAGGGCAAATTTTAATTTAGTTAAAAGTTAAGAGAAACTACAAATTAATTTCTTTGAGAAACAGTTTTTGTTGTATTAAGAGTTGTTGAAAGTTTACAGCGATGTACACGGGGTATACACGATTTATTATAGCAACCTGATATTCTGCTCCAAATCAGTTCTATGGAATAGATCCCAAAAAGACTAAATATCCCTTTTACTCAGTTTTGATCGAAAATTCTGAACCATATTGATATTTTGTTTTGGAAACTTTTATTGTAAACGTGATTGCAAAACATCACACACTATGAAAAGTTATATCTACAAGACTCTAAAACTTACAACTTGAGCTGATCGTTCGTTTCAAAACAAAAATAAAGTTTCATTTGGGTGTCTTAAAGGTCGCAAATGTCTGATGTATCGTCTACAAAAAACCTGTTATGGTAAAACCCGCGACACAAAAAAATGGATGAACCGGCTGAGAACAGTTGGAGATTGGGATGCGGAGTAGTAGAAACGTGATGCCACAAACTAACTAGCTAAAATAAAAGAATATTAGAGTACCTGTAAAAACAAATATATCACGACAGAACGTTTGTCTGTCCAATACAAGCATCATAAAGAAATTAACCAAAAATAATGGTTCTAGCAATTTAGAAAATTTCTTTAACTGTTAACTTCAACGCAAGTCTTTGGTGCGTCTGTTGTAATATAAAGTACTACAAGCACTAGTACTGCGCCACCTACTAAAACAATTTTTTTAAACGGAAAGAAAAAGAAAAAATTCGCTAAAATTACTTGTGTGCAATCCTAAAATAAATTTTCATATTCATAATAAATTTTTAGTCCCATATGAAAACAATAAATGATCCGCTATTTTCTATTATTTCTATCGCAACGTTAAATTCCATACTTTGTTGTAATAACAAAATTACATACTTCAGGTGTTTGAAATCGTGTTGTGAACGTCAAGATAATTGTTTAAAATAGCATTTTATCATTAGGAATTGTAAGTAAATAAGTTATTGTTCTCAAATATGTCAAGGTTTTCCAAGTTGTTACATAAACACGGCTCATAGCCCGTGTTAGTTTGGTAATCATCTGCTTTCATTGGCATAAATTTCGTGCAGATAGTGTTTTCCGGATCGAGTCATTCTTATAAACTGTCATTATGATATCGTCACTTCCATTCCATTCCCCGAGAAGTTCGAAATTGGGTCGTTGATGATAAGCTTAGCTTGAGAAGTAAGACAGTATTTTAATCTGTTTTCGGCGTAAAACCTAAGGACAATAATATTGCTTTTCCCATCAGAAAAATCGATCTGAAGTAGTTTGTTCTGTTACCTGAAAATGTACCGCGAATTTCAAATAATGCTTATGGTCTGAGCTTAGTTAAATCCTGTACCACACCAGAAGGGTGAGTGATTTATTTGCCAAATTCGTCAGTAAATTTTTAAAAGAAACTCCAGTTGTATTAAATAACCTCCCCTAAAAGCTCGAAACGTCGATACCCTCGCTAGCCGAACTAGTACAAAAATTTCATCATTTCAGTCCATAAGATTCGTTTCGTAAAACAGTAATTATATTTAAAATTTTCGTTTTTTTAGATTCAGGTATTTTGTTGAAAGAAAAGAATTTAAGTACATTCCTCTTTAAAATTTTGTAACAAGCTTTCTCATTTGAGAGAGGCCGATCTGTAGCAATTACGTAAAAAGCATCATTGTGCGATGATTTGTAACAAAACTAGTCTTGTGTAAAAATAGAAACTACTTAATAATTCCTCTTTTATAAATTACAATTTAACCAATTTGAATATGTAAATGGAATGCCAGATCTGACACTCCATGATTAAAATACAAAATGTGTGAATGTATAAACTATTTATAAATCCTGTTTGAGTAATTAAAGCTAAAAACCTGTGATATTATTTGATTACGTAATTGAATATGAATTTTATAGATTGGTTTTGATTAAAATATTTATCTTTCAATAACAAAATAGACGGTTATTACGTTGGCAATTTTCTTGTGTCTTGTAATTTAAGAAGCACATACGTTAAAACATTTTTTGTTGAGAAAGATGTCTAATTAATTAAGACATGATCTACCAAATATTTTGCCAAAATATGGTTATCCAAGAATTTAGGTAAAAGAATTTAGAATTAACAAACATAAAAAGATTTTCTGTATCTGTGCTTCAATATTAATCAATACCTTTTAGATACCGTGGCGGACAACTTAAGATTACATTTTCGTTAATTCGACTAAGTAAATTCAGCCCCACCCATCTCTAACTCTCCCTTGGAGTAATAACCAAGTTAGCCAAAGACATGCAGTTTTTAGCCAATCCATCTTCTAAGTGTAAAAGTACAAAGTGGAATCGCAACGCATGGGCCTTGGATTGTTGGTTTTGCACGAATTGTTACACCGTTTTCGTAATATGAGACCACAATTTGTCTCATTAGCATGCTTTTTAAAATTGTAGCAAGTAGCTCGTGCAACGTGAGGCCCGAATTTTCTTAAGCTCGTTTTTCTAAGTGGAAAGATTTCTTTCCGATTGTTGTAAATATAATTCTTGGGTAACTTTGTTGAAATTTTTTTTCAGCTAAAATGTCCTATAAAATTAAGCCCTTGCATCTTTTAGTAGAAGAAACGGACTATGAATTAAAAATTCGTGCGGTCTATACAACCAAAATGAAAAGAGAAAGATCCTTAGCAAGATCTTAGAAAGTGAAGCTGCAAATATTGGCAGTCTTATTGATATGTCTCAGTTTAGGTATGAAATTGCACTCGAACAAAAGAGTATTGAGCTACTTTGTCTTCTATTTCATCATTGCTAGCTGAAGCCAATATTGAAAGTAAAGAAAGTTTACCATTTCGATTGCAATCTAGAGTGAATCATGTCACTTTATATTAAACGTTTTCCAAAAGGTTTCACGTTTACGCCGAAACAACTTTCTTGAAGGAATGAAGCTTTTGCAACTAATTTGTAGCTTAAAGTAAAATTAACAGAACATTTTTTCCGTTAAAAGTATGAAACAAGAATGCAATATAGAACATGAGACGGAAGATTCCTATGGAAATGTATTGATGATTAATTTTTTTTAAAAGTCAAGGGATGACAACGTTAAGTTGATACTGGGGCGGAAACCAGTTTGATTTGAGAAAATTTTATAAAACAACATAAAAATTTGTTAATCGAAAATATTATAGGTTTAAAGAATAATAATCAATAGCGCCGAAAAATAAAAAGATTTGCTACAAATAACAGTATGATAATTTTAAATTTAAAAATAGAGGGTTGAAGAGCAACATGTATTTTGACTGTACCAGGGTTCAAGTTAGAATGTATAGTGTTGATAGATCTAATAGGTAGGGTAAAAGTAAAGTTTATGTCGAGAGCAAAATATTATTATTGGGGAGTGCTTTTGTATGGAGTGGGATGATTAATTGAGCATCAACAAAGAAATTGATTGCGTTAATGTTAATTATATTAAAATGGAGATGAGATATATAAAACTGGATCGAGTTACAATTGTCCTGATGAGGCAAAGAGCAGATTGTCCTGGTGAAGAAGTATTAATTGATGTGGTAAAGTTTAGAAACAAAATTATCTTGATAAAGTTGAGGAGAAAATTGTACGGGTAAAATTAAGAAACAAGTTGATTGTAAAATAGAGAAGATCTTAGAGTAGGGTATCATAGGTAACTTCGACACATTATGTTGATCTGTGTTCGTGAAAATTAAAATAATAAAGTTTTTCTTTATTTTTAAAATTTCGTATTCTAATTTCGGGGCACAAATAATGTAAAAGACATAATCTTGGTCAATAAGGGCAAAATCCTATATCCCAATAATTAATTATAAAAGCGTAAACTTTCAATAGAAACAATAGTGTATATAAATGTACGTTTTATATTAGATAAATAGATGCATATTTTACCAATATCATTCATTCTGTATCAAGACAAAAATTTCAATAACAAAGAGTTATTTTCTTTACTGAAAAGTTGCATTTTAATTTACTACAAAGTGATACAGGGTCACGTAGTCATTTGTTATCACGTTCAATAAAAGCCAACATATGCATATAAACTGCAAAATCAAAACAAATTTGTTGTGTATGAAGGCAACATATGGAGATCAATCATTAATATGATTGGAATTTACGTATAGAAAATGAAGTCGATTTTGCATTAATCAAAGCGCTCGACGAATAAAAAGTTTTGTTATGAACGGAAACGTCTGTATTGGTCTAAATTACACAACAAGTAAGGAGTTCCATAGTTGGATAAGATAGAAAATCTTTCTGAAGAAATGTGACTTTTAATCTGCACAAGAGGTTAGATGTAAGAATTAAAAACGCGTTAAAATCAGTATTGCTGTTATTCTGCAAACCAGTTAAGTAATTTATAAATAACAGAGTTTTATAAAAATAAGTACAAGTAAAAATATTGTAATTAGTTGTTTTCGCCAATTCTAAGAAATCGTAAGTAGACCTGCGTGTTGGGAATTAGGCCAGGTAATAGGCTTGTTTTAGGGCTTTAAATCTTGTTTCAAATATTACTTCAAATCTTGGTTCAACGTACAATACTACTTCAAATACTATTTTAATTTCTGCTCATCTCTTGGTCAAAATCTAAGCAACTTAAATCAAAATATATTAAAGTTAATTCTAGGGTGATTGAATTCGTTGCAAATTAGTTTTTGATTTTGTACTGGAAAGGTCGTGTGTAATTTTGTTCAAAAAATTATCACGTCGTGAAAAAGTTAGTGCGAAGTAAAGCATTGAGAATTGTCGAGTCAGGAATTTTTCCAGGGCACCAAAATTAAAGGTCAGATTAGTTTTAAGTGACTCAATGAAAATATTCAAACTCGCATTTTGTACTTAATAATTTAATTTGAGAAGTTGTAGCTATAAGGATTAATTAATTCAAAATTTCACTTAGAAAATTATTTATATAACAACGGGCAACTTACCTTTTCTAAAATATATATTTTTAAAAGTATAAGTATAGTTGGGAGACTACTCTGAGCTGGAAGTTCAACATAAATTTACTCAGGGTGTGAGTTGAAACTTTGGTATCTTTTTATATATTTTTAATTTACTCTGCACTAATTTTCATTTTCTCTATATTATTATTTGTAAATATTCTACTCTAAAAATTTTTTAGATACGATTAATATACTTATCTATTCGAGCCGAAGAGTACTTTGATGCCCTACTAAGTAAAATAGCCGAGAAAGTGGATTGTTGAATTGATTTTTGAGATATTTGCATCTGTTGTATAGGGAAATTTACTACAATATCACGGCAATATATATGCGTTTGATTCACACTTAGTTATACAATACACAAGATTATTTTGGCCTTAAAGCGTTAACATATCGAGAGCTAGGACATTTTTAAAATCATAATTTTCGTTTGAAGAAATTGAGCCTAAAAAATTGTAGAATAATACCGTGTCCAAATTTAAATAACCACACGATTTTCAAAAATATTATTATTAAAATCTTTCCAGACGAAATAGTTACTACTGGAATACTCGAAAATTACGCAATTGAACGCCTTTTATTTATCTTCACACAAAGGCACAATTTTATTACCCATTAAATTTTTTTATAACTTTATGTATTAGTTAAGCCTGTACATTAAGTTAGGCAACGTTCAATGCAGCGCTGTATATATGAACGTAGCCGTACATAACTTTCTAGTGTGTCTTTAGATTCATTATCGTTGCAAGTATACACAGTTGAGAAAACATTTATGTAAAATATTGAATTTGAAAGTATATCAATAAAACATTATTTATGCAGATATATATATAGCTGAATAAAACACTACACAGTTATATAAGTGAAATTCGAATTGCGAAAAAAAGAACTTATCTATAAAGTTTTGAAGAGACTGATAGATAAGGTTATCAAAATAAATAAATATCACACGAAGATTATCAGGCAGGTTTAATTACATGCGAATATTCAAAACATCCTTTATGTGTTATGATATTGCTCTACAATCTGACCACACTTCCGCTTTTGTACGGTCTGCTTCTTTTTCGCATGATATCATTTTTCTGTTAGTAAAGTTGCGACTTCCTTATTATGTATATTTTATATAAAGCAGTTAGTACTGATTGTTATGTCTATTCGCATTTCAAATAAATTTCTTATATAGAATTTCAATCATTAGAGCAAGTTTGTATTATATCCACGGCTAACAGTACTGTTAAATTTGTACACGAATTATCATTTTACCACATTCTGACAATGTTTATTAAGTCGTGAAGAGATTGAACGAGTCAAGTAATTCCCACATTTACTCTTCAGGAATTACCCACTTTATCTCTTTATTTGGACACTGACTGTTTCGCAGTAATCCTCGGTTTTGTAACAAATGAGATTTCAGTTTTCATTTAATAACTGAAACGAATAGTTCAGCAATTAAAACAAGGGTGGATTTTGCCTACAAAATTACGTAAAATTTTAACTTACGATTACTTTTCATAAAAGTCATTTATTTCAAAATAATTCAGCAATTTGAGTTCTCTGTATATAGTGTAGTGCCGATCTGTCTCTGACCAGAATAATTACAGTGGAATGTAAGAAAAGGGTTTGTATACGAAAGATGATAAATAAGTTTCGGCGGTACCTCCTATTTCAGATGGTTTTGATTAACAGGTACAAGGGTTTAGCATTTAATAGTTATTTAGATTGGAATAGGAAAACTTGAGATGTTATTTGCATAATTTCTGGAGGTACAGTCTAGAGGTTTTGAATGTGTACATCAATTGCCGTCGTGAATATTGGAGTTCACTTCCGATTAAAGCGTTGATTACAATATGTTGTACTTTGAAATGATGTGATATAAATTACTGTTGATATAAATTATTGTAATGATAATATGAACCAATAATAAGTGATGGATAGTTAATTATAGTGCTTCAATGATAAATAATTAAGAAGATAGCATCGTAGTTGTAATAGTTAACATTTGTACTGCTAGCGATTAGCCCAAAATAAATTGTTAGGATAAGTATTAGCAAATTTCATTGTAACTACGTTGTTGAAAAGGCTTGTGTAATCAGTTTGAAAATAAAGAACCGCTGTTATTGCAAATGGAGTTTTCGTTACATTGGTATCAAGTAGTGGGATTAAAGACTTGTGAACCGGTTACGCATCGTTAAAAAAAATAGAAATATGGTAGTAGGACATGCTGTCCCAACTAGGTTCGCAAGTTAATAGATAAATCACATTTCGCCTTCGACATTCTGAAGCTCTTCCTAACCCCGCTAATGTGTGACTGATCAACAATTCTCTATAGTGTCGGGAAATAATCGATAACGTGAATTTTAAACAAAAGATAACGAATCGCCAAATATTACCTATAGAATGCGAAAAATACACTCCAAAAACGGTATAGAATATTCGAACCACTTGCTAAACGTATTATTAAATGCAAATCAATGAATGATTTAAATTAAATGCTAATATATATATATATATATATATATATATATATATATATTACTCATATTTAGACCAGGGTAGAAAATTAAATAATCACATCAAATGATTTTAATCACCGTGTATAAGGAATTTCATTAAATAATACGCGTTATTAAAACCATGAAGCATAAATAAACTCGGTTGTTTCAGTAAAAATAAGAAATTTAAATTATTTATAAGACGAAGCAGTAGTGAAAAGCTCTGCGTGTAATGTAATTATTCCTAAACAAAGAGAAATTACGTACAAAGTTTATATTAATTAACCCTATTTTAAGTAACCGGTAGTAAAACAAAGTGTACGTATAATAATTAATATTTAAGTTGTATTCGCTAAAAAAAAGGATAGAAATCAATTTTAATTGGAGTTAATTAAACCGTTAATAACATATAATACCTATAGAAACTTGTAAAAACCCAAGATTAAAATACCACGGAATAAAGCTCTGAGAATTAATATTATTTTGAACACCTGCGTAGTTTAAATATCACATTCGGCGTAAATTTTGCAGATAATTAATGTTTCAAAGAATCTTGGGAAAACGTCGCATAATAGTTACGAGAATTGCTAAAGCTGGGTATTTCACACTCCATGTGGACTAAAATAATCGATAATAAAGAATATCAAGTTGCACCAATAAGAACACGGTAGAGAAGGAAAGAGAAAATGCGTCAAGCAAAGACACATATTGTAAAAGGCGGGATTTAAGCAACGTCACGGGGTCACAATTGGTTAAAAATAGGATGCAAATATCAGAGGTAGAACAACAAATTCTGTACAAAATCAATTAGTTTTTCTCGGACATGCTTGCGTGCCGTGTGGAAATTTTCTGAGATTTGAATGGGGCGAGTGAAAATTCGTAAAAATCGACGTGCGAGCGGCAGACTGAGAACATGGCATGAGAAATTCTTTAGAATTACCCGTTTTGGGGAACCGACCGACAGACAGGCTTTTTGCTATATATACCGAGATGAAGATAAACAAGCTTTCTTAGACTTTTGACGATTCGATGCGTTAAAAGCTCGTACATACGCGACTTGATTGAAGATGTTAAACCGTGCATTTTAGTTTGATTTAAAGTTTGCTAGTATATTTTAGTGATTCAAAATAGCTTGTTATTTACGTGCTAACATGAATGTACTTCAGTGCACTTAGATACGAGGTAATAAAATTTAGTTTCACTGTATCAATTAGCAAAATTTACAACGACGAATGTATACACAAAAGTAGGCAGTTTTGGCATATATTGGTGACAGAAGCAGGAATTTCTTTGCTATTTTTCGGGGGTGTTAATAATTAAATGGTTCAAATACGTGTCTGGATCCATGAAACAAGGGTCAGATAAACACAGATGAGTTCCGGAAAGGCCCAGAAACGACTTTGAATGGATGGTGATGGAGAAAATTTTAAAAGCGTAGAGAATCAGAAGCCGTAAATATAATCCTGTTGAATGGTGTGATTAACTAAAGAAACGATACTTTAAAGCTACGAGGACAGTAACCTTCAGGTAAATTATACTATTTTGTTTGACATTTTGTGTGTATTGAATGACTTTATAATTGATTTACTTTAAATGGACATTAGTGAAATTGTTCTAACCATAAAAGTTTAATTTTAAGATGAAATTTGCTTGTTTAAGTAAAAGGGTATTTTGTTTTGATGTTCAGGAATATGATGAAAATTTGGGTATGTCTTTGAGCTCAATTAGACGAACCTGGTTAATTAACGTAAAGGGGTGGTAGATGCTCCTTTATACTCAGACTCCGGTCTGCTTATATTGTTATATTAATTAGTAGGCATCCAACAAGGACTTTAATTTTGGATGCACAGTAAAATGATAATAAAATTAATCTTGAAATTCTTTTAAAACTGAAATTTATGCTGAGTTTTAATTTTGAAATTTTAATGTATTCTGAATATTGATGTAAATAGAGTTAACGTTGATGTTTTTGGTAGGACTGTGTTTGTTTCTTTTATGATTGAGGATGTAAGTTATCTAGAGGAGCAGCCGAGGCGATTAACAGAAGAAAGACGACGGACCAGGTAATTCAAAAGGTTTCACAGCATTCTTGACGCCCAAACTGTGGGGCTCGAATGTTTTTTTGAAAGGGCCAGTACCTGCAGATATGAGAGATATCACAGCAATATATATATATATATATATATATATATATATATATATATATTACTCATATTTAGACCAGGGTAGAAAATTAAATAATCACATCAAATAATTTTAATCACCGTGTAGAAGATTTGGGAAAAGGTACGCGTTATTAAAAAACCGTGGAGAATAAAAATTCATTCGTTTCATTAAACATAAGAGATTTAAATCATCTACAAGACGCTTGCTATAAAAAAGGAAGCAGTATTAAAATGCTCTACGTGTAATTTAATTATTCCGAGTAAAGAAACAAATGGAAATTACGTGCAAAATTTATATTAATTAACTCAATTTTAAGTAACCAGTATTAAACAAAATATACAGAAAATAATTAATATTTGATTAGGAGTCACTAAAAATTAAAGGGTATTATTTTAATTGAAGTTAATTGAACCATTAGTAACATATAATATGTATAAAAGCTAGTAAAAACCCAATAATATTCAGATCGTAGAAGTATTATGTTTGAACACCTGCGTAAAATTGCAGATAACAAATGGTTACAGAGAATGCTGGAGAAACCGTAGCTTAATAGTTATGGGAAATGCTAATAAGGTGGGTTATTTCACAGTCCACATGAACTGAAATAATCGATAATAAAGAATATCAATTTGTACCAATAAGAACAGGGTAGATAGAGACAAATAATATGCGCAAGACCGAGACACATATAGTAAAAGGCGTGAGTGGAGCAACGTCACTGGGTTGCGATTGGTTGAAAATAAAAGGCAAACTTGAGAGGTAAAATAACATTTCTGTATAAAATTAATTAGTTATTTCCAGACGTTGCGAGCCGTGTCGAAATTTCTGAGATTTAACTGGTGCGAGTGCAAATTTAATAAGAACCGACGCACAGGCGGGCGAGATGGGAACATAGTATACGAAATTCTAGAAACTGGCCGTTTTGAGGACAAAACCGACAGACGGGCTAACCACTATATATACCCAGGTTGATATGAGTTTCTCTCTTAGATTTTCGAATTGATTCAATGCGTTAAACAGTGCTTTTAGTTTTCCGATTTTGATAGAATAATTTAAACAGTTTGCTCGTATATTCTGGTGATTTAAAACAGTTTGTTCTTTACGTGCTACAATGAATGTAATTTGTGCACTTAGAAAAGAAGATACAAGGTAATAAAGTTTAGTATCACTGTACCAATTAGTCAAATTTGCAACGACAAATGAATACACAAAAGTAGGCAGTTTTGGCGTATATTTGTGAAAGAAGTATGAATTTCTTTGCTATTTTTCGGGGGTGTTAATAATTAAATGATTCGTAAACGTGTCTGGATCCACAAAACAAGCTTCAGATATACACAGATGAGTTCCGGAAAAGCACTGAAACAACTTTAGATGAATGGTGGTGTAGAAAATGTTTAAAAGCGACCAGTAATCCGAGGACGTAAACATAACCCAGTTGGAATGGTGAAATTAGCAAGGACGATGTACATTGAAGCCACTAGTGCAGTAACCTTCAGGTAACTTATGCTTTGTTGTTCGATTTTTGATGTGTTGGTGTGTGTTGAATAACTTTATAATTGATTTACTTAAAATGGACAGTAGTGAAATTGTACTAACAGCAAATTTTTAATTCTAAGGTGAGATTTTCTTGTTTAAGTAGAAAGGGTATTTAGTATTTATGTTCTGGATTATGATGAAAATTTGGGTATGTCTTTGAGCTCAATTAGACAAACCTGGTTAATTAACGTAAAGGGTGGGAGATGCTCCTTTGTACTCAGACTCAGGTCTGCATATATTGTTATATTAATTAGTAGGCATCTACAAGGACTTTAATTCTGGATGCACATTAAAATGATAATAAATTTAATCTTGAAATTTTTTGATACTGAAATTTATGCTGAATTTTAATTTTGAAATTTTAATGTATTGTGAATATTGATGTAAATAGAGTTAACGTTGGTGTTTGTGATAGGAATGTGTTTGTTTTTTTTTATGATTGAGGATGAAAGTTTTAACTAGGTGAGCAGCCGAGGCGGAAAAGAGTAAAGAGGCGATTAACAGAAGAAAGTCAACGGAACAGTTAAGTTAATAGCTTTTTGGTGAAATCACAGCATTCTTGACGCCCAATCTGTGGGGCTCGATTCGAAAACCGTAGTTCCCGGATTTTGGTGGAATCACAGCAATATATATATATTGAAGTGTTAGTAAGAGAAAAAGGTTATAAAGGTTATTTTGTTGAAGGTAGTGTATGCCAAATAAAGAAAGCCAAATATCAGATCCCGTAACTGAAAAATTTATGTTTGCCGTACTTTACAAACGTTAAAGTATTTGAAATATTAGTCAAAGTATAAGTGCCAAGACGTAAAAACAATGACTTGATGACGTGAGAAAGCACAGTATTCAAGGATTTACACTGAGTTGTATGTTTAATAAGCCATAGGATGTACATTTGCTAATCGAAAAACCGGATGCGTCTGTAGAAGTCCACTATTCACCACACAGATCCAGGTTTATATGTGAAACATTTCGGCACTTATTTTATTAGAATCAACCTTTGGACAAACATGTAATATCAAAATTATAAGTGAAAAACATGGTCAAATATGATTGAAGGGTGATGCAGATATTAGGGACCAATGATTGAACATTTATATATGAAAAAGGAAAGTGTAAAAGAAAGATTATAAGGTATTAGTGACATGAACTTGTTGGGACGATTTTATTGGATGGAATTTGTATAAAATGTATTAAAGAGTAGGCATATTCTAATTGTAATAATCACCTAGGAAAAGATAAACAAAAAGTCGATTTATAAATGTTTTGGGTAGTAAGACGTATTTTTGTAAACTGCGCTATATTTTGAACATTATAAAGAATTAATAAATGAATTTGAAAGTTTAAGAGTTTGATTGATATATAAAGAAGAGTACGGATAAGCGAGAGTAATAATAATTAATAGTAACGACGAAGTGAAAAGTGTAAGAGTGGATTAGAGTAACAGTGGAAAAGGCGGAATAAATAGTTGGATATTGGAACGAGATTGTTAAAGGCAGAAAGGTATTGGATAGGATTTACGAGATTGAAGGCGATATTAATGGAATAGATTTGGATATGGTATTATGGATAGAATGGTATTGAATGGTAATTAGAAGGAAGCAGTGATTTGGAAAGGGCAGATAAAGGAAAAAGAAAGCAGTGATTTGGAAAGAGCGGATTAAGAAAAGGAAAGCATTGGAGTAGCAGGAGGATTAATACGAGTAAAGAAGATTCAACATCAGGAAAATTAGCGCAGGGGAAGTTACATTACAAGGTAGTCAAAATTCTAAATTTGGTCATATTTATTTTAGATTTGGGGATATCAAAATTCATTAAAAGAAACCTGGAGTCTGGACAGCAGATCTTTCGTAGTGATAGTGCCACGCATTGTAAAGACGCATACGGCGAGTGAGATTTTGAGCCAGTTTTCATAGAGGTCGACGGCGAAGTGTAAAATAGGTGAGTACTGTGTGTTTTAAACGTCAAAGTCATAAATTGGTAATATTAATTAATTTGGCACAAGGCTACGTGGATCTTATATAAAAATTTGGCATATACAAGTGTAAAAGATTATAGGTACAAAAATAAAGGTAGTGCTGTTTGGTTGGTGCATTGCACATCTACTTACCACTGAACCCACGGTAAGTAGGTGGATACCCTGGGAAGACGAGTTTTCAAATAGTCGAGGCATATTAACACAGTTTTGTTTTATAAACCAACCAAACGTAGATAAAGCACGTAACACAAAATAAATATTTGCATATTATATAAAATTAAATAATTAAATAAATAAAAAGGCGGAGGGTGGAGCATAAGAATATATATATATATATATATATATATATATATAAGAGAAGAGAGAGAGAGAGTGACTACAATTATCGTATAAATAAAAGCGTCTGTATTTTGAAGATGCTTCACCACAAGTAAATGTTTGACAGATACGTTTATATTGCTTCACTTAAATTCCGTAGCCAATGAATTAATTGAGAACTTGAGACTGTAATGGTTAATCAAGATGTGCCTGTAGATTTGCTTAATCTCGCAGACTAAACACAAAGGATTAACTAAAATTTGACATTGTGGAATTTGAGACCCGTGAGTAAATTTTATTTAATGAAATACCATTGGTTGATTTAAATAAATAATCAAAAACAACTAATTATGTCTATAATACCACCAATGTTTAGTTCAATTTTAAAAATTTAGCTAATAAGCTGTATGCATATCTTTGCAATTTAAATGTCCTACAGCTTAAAAAGTTGTTACGTGCTGAATTGACGTTAAGTGCCTGAATTACTTTTACTCTACAAAAGCAATGTGGCGTAACGGTAAATAGTGCACCGGCTAGCTTTCAGTGGGAAGGGGCGAGTTCTATAAAATTGAAAAAGCCCCGATTTCAGTCTCCTAGACGATGGGTGTTTCAAGAGCCAGCTTAACTGTTCTTGCTGTAGAAGAGGTTAATAGAGTCTTGTGTACACGTTTCTTACCAACTACTAATTTAAAATAAACAAAAATAATAACAAAAACTCCAAGTCTTGTTCACCTAACCTATATTATCAACAAACAACAAAAAAACTAAGAGCTGTGCCTAATTGGTCAAACAGGCGTATATCTAAAAGAAAAACCACAAGTTAAATTTATCAATTACAGACATTCAACCAAATTTTGTACATATGAATTATACCGATGCAATTGTAGTGCTTTTCCATACAAGAAGTTCCTGTTGATAATATGCTATAAATAAGCGTGCATTAACTTAAAAATTCATTTTAATAATAAGTTTTATGCATTCGTATGATCACAACCAATTACAATTTTTAAATATACAACACCTTGAAATGTGTAGCAGATAGAAAGCAAAAATTCAATAAGTTTCAACCTCATCCCGAACGGCGATGATGATGTGTCAATCTAATTCGAAGATCTATAGCTGAAGATGAAAGATTGAATGCTCCCCTCTATTCTCCGTCCTAGGCTCATCGCATGTGATATTTCATTCTTACGAGGTAGTGCGTCTAACTCCTGTTCTAGGGTCAATGTTAACGTAGTCCCTTTGTGCATTCGATCATTTGTTTCCACGCTTGAACGTAGCGCGTTTGGTTAGTTTACAGCGCATCTTTTACGGCGGTAATTTATGAGTTATGAATATTGAGATAATATACTATGTTGGCGGTTTCTTTGAACTCGTGTGAATATGTACAAATAAGCTTTCCTATGGCGATTATTTACCCAGATCTATCTGTATTTTTCTAATTTAATACGAAAAGTGTAAGGTCTCGATCGTTATTTCTGTTTGTATAAAAATGTATTAGGTGCTTTACTATTTTAATTCTTTAACCTAATTTAATATGATATTAGAATAGCCACGTTATTAAAGTAAACTACTAAAACTTATATAAATAATCCAGTCTGCTTGCGTACTAAAAGATTTAACTAACTAAAATTAATATTTTCTTGTATTACCTAATGTTTGCTTTAATAACCCACTAGCGTTACAAAGTATAGAATGCTTTCTTGTACTAAACCTTTACGGCAAAACGATCTTTATTGTTTTTTGTCATGAAATGCATTCCGTAATAAATTCAATTTAAATTGTAAAAGTGCGGAGGATTTCTGCCTAATTACATTGTAGATTCTTTAGTTTCGTTTCCTCAATAGGGTTAGCGTCAAATATTTTAGATTTGAGCATCTGATATCTATGCATGTTAAATTAACGCGTCTCTACCAAACGTATAGCAACAAATTCACACAAGTTGGAAAATTATTCGCTAGAAAGCCAGACATCAGAACACTCAAGCCTCTTGCCACGAGAAATTATTTGTCTAGCATCAAATAGCTTCAGGGTTTGTAACTAGTTCAAAATGCTGTGATTCCTAAATATTTAGTTTGGGAATGACTGAAATTCAAATATGAAGAGCAATGTAACCGTTCAACAATTTCACAGTTTGTTCAGTTTAACTGTCGTATAAAACTCTACTGCAAAATTTACATTTTCTTTTATAAAATTATTACAAAAATTAAATATCATTTCTCTCTGCAACGAGAGTAGAACTCTTCAAACTTAAATATAAAAATATATCTTATTGATCCAAATATTAGAAAGTGAAAAGCTTCTGATCGTATAATAATTCTAATTTCGCTGAAATTTATTGGAATTTGTAAAATTTAGTGAAGGTGTTACAAACTTAAGCTGGTCATACTAATATATAAAACACACCGATATTCAACAGTATAAATTGAGCAAAATTCTAATTTCTAGAAGAACATCTTCACCTTTTAATGTATAGCCAAAGTAAAATAAACAAAATACATGAATAATACACGACTTAAAAAAATAAAACATAAAGTAAGATTTGTCCTATTTTACAGATTCAAATCCTAAACATACCAAATTATGATGTAAAAATAGAAATAAAGAATTAACCTTCGCTACGTACATTTATGTAGCCTAAAGGACAAAGAAGGAAAACAAAAAAAAAATCCTGGGCTCCGTCGGTGAGTCGGCGGTGTATTATAAATACAAAAAAAATATAATTAAAGGGAAGCCTGAAATAAAAATAAAAAATTAAACATACTTATTAATACTTATAATTAATCTAAGTGACATTTTGAAGAGACATAACAGTACATTTTAACCAAAACATAATCAATACCCACAAGATACACATATCAGGTAGAACGTAAAGGAAAAAATTACTCCCTAAAATGGCGAGCTGTGGTTTTCAGGTCCCTTCCTTACGTTAAATTCCCAAAAGAAAAATTACAGCTCTAAAAACCTCAGCTCTGAATTCGCATTGTAAATATAAAACTAAATCGATAAGGTTTTCTCTACGAGGTCATAATTTAACAAAAATTTGCAATTATAGCACCAACAACAGTTCTAAATCACCATTGTGAAATTCCACTACATAAAACTATCACCGTAAGAGGTCAGAATATAATAACAATATCTTCAATACGTATCACCTCACGTAAAGAGAATCGTTTTACCCCTACAAAATTTAGTCGGCAATAGAAGAATCTTATAAATAGGCAGTGTCGTCAAGTACGTGAAACCCATATCAAAAAATGGTGGCTAAAACACTCACCCTCGAGTCCAGAGCGTAGGGTTGGCCCTAACGACAGGGCGGAACAGAGGGGCTCGAGACCAAGTAGTGCTGGTATCCTCCCATACCAAAAAGGAGCGGCTATCTAACGGGTCGCTAAGTCCCTCGAAGGAAGAAGCACACTGTAGAGCCTGCACAAAATTCTCACAAAGAAAAACGGAAACAACCAAAAATACAACAAATATTTTCGTTGTGTATATAGAAAAGAAAGTGAATATTAATTTTGTTTAACTAATAACCAGAGCTCAAAGTAATATTGTTGTTATCAAACGTGATTAAGAAACTTGAAACACGGTTTTATCGGATAGTTCAATAATTCATTTCAACGAGTTTCCGATTGAAACAATCAAGAAAGCAACCACACGCCATCTCAATGCACAGCGAGTTCCCGGATACCTAAAACAGGGTATTGACTATTTAATTTATAGAGTAAACTTTCCATTTTAAAACAAATAGATTTGAAATGAAAAATTACTGGGGGCGTATTTTATTGAAGGAAGGTCTAATATACCGGGTGTTGTTGGAGGATGTTAGCAGAACCTACGTAAATGAATAATGGAGCAAAAGGGTGTAGATTTTAACTGACCATCGTAAAGTAAACGTAACATCTTATATTAGAAATTAAACGTGGTCAATTAAAAACATCATAAGTATAAAGAAATAAACATTTTATTTAGATACATAATTCAATAGTAGTTAAACTACGCATTGTGTATTTATCTGTATCAAATTTGATAAAAAATCGAAATTATAAAAGCAACTTGAAAACAACTCAAAAGATGCGTATGAAAGGATACTAAAACAGTGTAGCTAAGAATATAGTAACCTTATTTCTCATCTATATGAATTCAAACATATAATTCAGTGGACAGCTTCAAAATAAAGAATACTAGACGCGTTTCGACGCCCACGCTTTGAAATTCTAAAACGTTGAAGAACTGTAGGAACATAATCTTAGATTACAAGGAATTCCCGTGGAAAAATTGAAATGAGATAAAAACATTTAAGTCCTGAATGGATATTTAACTTCCGAAGATACTACATTGGCCGGGAAGCGAGTATTGTACCTGGAAATTGTGAATTTTGTCGAACGCTTGCTATTCCAAGGAAGGTAGTGATCTTTAACGTGCACGACAGCACTCACACACGGGGTCTAAATTTTACCTCTCATCCGAACGAGGGCGTATTTTTGAGAAAAATGCACACCTCACACTTCTTAAGCTGCCGGTGTCAGGAATCGAATGCGGAACCTGTCTGGTACACGGAGCCGCCAGTCCTGAATACCGTTGAAACTATAGTCGATTCGATGCTATAAATGGAAGAACCCTGAACAAATTACAAACAAGCTAAACTTTTGTATATGAGTGGTTCTAAAAATACGACCAAACACCACCGGTAATCCGCTGTGCCTCCCCCTCCCCCCCAACAACCCCATTAAAAGTAAATATCTGATGATATTTTTTAGTTGTTGGACAATATCTAAAAAATAAAACGACTAACGAAAAAATATGAGGGGAGACAAATTAACGAACATAAAATTTCCTGTAAAATGGCTTTAATCAGATATATTTTGCTTAACCAGTGGCGGAGTTATGATATTTTTTAGAAAAGAGAATTTTATAGAATATACTTTTTAGTCTTTAGTTAGTGAAATTTTACATTAAATATATTCATAGTTAAGTATCTCAAAGTAAATACATGTACTTTGACTGTAGTTATTTAAAATATTAAATTCATATAGTATTTGTCATGTAGTAGGGTTGCGGATACTTTATTTCCTTAATAGTGACAGATAAACATCGCGCCACGAATTTATGTTTGATTACTAATATTGAAAGCGTTTATTGATAGAAAACGCTTAAAAACTACTCGTTAATAGGTGTCATAACGAACGCCTTTCTATACATTAATAAAATATTAAATATATAAATACATGGTCGACGGAAAATACATTTAACACATGCTCCCGTAATTAATATGAAATATAAATACAGTGCTCCCTCTGTAATCCGGCATCTCAGCTCTCCGGCACTCCCAGTAATCCGGCGTTTTGTATTAGAGTGTGAGCCACAGGACAGGACTGGTTAAACAATGTACTGGCACCAAAAGCGATGACTCACGCCCCACGCACTCACGCCATCAGTCTGTCACGATCGCGCTTGCGTTTAGTTCTCAATCTGTTCCACGTCTGTCTGTAACTGTCTGTCTCTAACTGTCTGTCTGTAACTGTCGTTTCGATGTTAGAGAAGTGCTTAGTGTAAGATAGTGGTAGTAGTGTTGTGTTGAAGATGGCAACCATGCAGGAAAAACGTAAACATAAAAGTTTATCTTTGTTAGATAAAACCGAAATCTTAGAGCGGCTTGAAAAGGATGAAACGTTAAATAGTGTTGCTAACGAATACGGTGTTGGTCGAGCTACAGTTCATGACATTAGAAAAACAGTGATAAAATAAAATCGTTTTCGAAGACGAATGAAAATTTAAAAAGTAAACGACAGACATTGAGAACTGGTGAAAATCCTAATGTTGGCAATAGCCTCTATGTTTGGTTTTTACAAGAGCATGGTAGGCATACACCAATTTCTGGTGAAATCCTTAAAGGAAAAGCTAGGGAATTTTACCAGAAAATTACAAATCATGATGATTTCCAAGCCAGCGAGGGATGGTTGCAGATATTCAAACAACGTTATGGAATTTGACTGTTAAATACAATGAGTGAGAAACTTTCGTGTGATAAAAGCGCTGTTGAGCCATATAAAGAAAGGTTCAAACAGGTTATCAGGAAATGGATTTAACTTCTGACTAAGTTTATAACGCGGACGAAAGTGGTTTATATTTGCGGTTGTTACAAAAAAAAAATAATTTGTGCATCGTGGAAAAGCTAGTGCTCCTGGACGAAAGTTGGCTAAGGATAGGGTCACTTTCATGCCTTGTTCAAATGCAAGCGGTGCACATAAAATGGCAAAGCTAGTCGTAGGTAAGGCGAAGAGTCCTAGGGCATTTAAAAACATCAAATTTCCTGTTGATTACATGAGCCAGAGCAAAGGGTATTCACTGAATGGTTTAATGACCTGTTTAAACCCTCAGTGAAAAGATTTCTGAAGGGACGGAACCTTTCACAAAAAGCTTTGCTTATCTTTGACAACTGCCCTGGCTACCCCGGTGAAGATGAGTTGATTTCAGCCGACAGTTTTATTCGAGTGATGTTCTTACCACCAAATGTGACCGACCTATTACAACCAATGGACCGGAACGTTATCCAGGCGATTAAAATTCAATACAAAAACAGCTTAATGTACAATGTGTTATATAAGGAGGAGAGTGTGATTAAATCCTTGAAAGAAATAAACCTGAAAGACGTGATTTACTCGCTCGCTAATGCTTGGAAAACCATAACGAGAGTGTCATCATTTGCTCTTGGAGAAACCTATGACCGAATATTGTTGTATATAGCGAAGCCATTATTTTAGATTACTTTTAGAAGTATATGACACTACTGGATCAGTAGAAAAAATATGAACCGAACAAGAAAGCCAGCGAAGGGAGGGAGATTAACCTACCGCGAGACGTGGTTTAAGAACAACGCGTGGATTCACCGGATAATGCATTGACAACTGATGATATAAATAGGCGTGTGGCTTACAAGTGAAGATGACGAAAACAACCAATTTATGACAGAAGATGAGAACATAGAGGAAGTGGCAAGACAGCAAGAGGACGAGGTACAGGTTGACGGAGAAGTGACAGTGACTGCAAAATCAATCTCTCATGATATGACTATCGCCTCGTTTTCCGCCTAAATTGCCTGGGCGGAGGAAAATAGTGTCTCTGCTAACTATGTCTTAGTTTTAAGAAGGTAACAGGAACAAGTATTCAAAGTGTCCCTCAACATTAAAAAGCAAAAGACAATTGGTGTTTATTTTCAGCCGTCTACTTCCGAGGAATAACATGAGTTATTTGATGTATTTTTCTATTTTTTTTACGTTGTACAGTATGTACATATGTAATTAAAACGGATTTTTCAATAATAACTGCGCCTTTCTCGGTACTTTCCAGTAATTCGGCTGTTTCGGTAATCCGGAAGTGCTCTGATCCGATATCTGCCGGATTACCGAGAGAGTACTGTACATAAAAATACGTAGCTATTTCAAGTGTAATAATTTACGTATTAAACGCAACAAAACAATTATTTGAAGTACTGATGTAATATCCGGTACAAATTGATTCGTATATCATCGACGCGACTCGGCAGGCTGATGCAACCGGCGAGAGTCCACAGGAGTACGCGATTTACAAGTAGTATGCATTGTTACGTTATAGTGTAACTGTAGTATCTGATGGCTACCAGCAAGGCACCTACTTGTAGAAGTCTTTAATTCATCAGTTATTCCACAAGAAGATTTCTTGTCAAACACAACAAACAGACAAAGTTTTATACAACAACTTGGAAGGTCCCTGTCGGAAATGGAAATTAAAATTGTATATTCAGATGGTGATGCAGATATGCTTATTGTAATCAACTGCTACAGCAGTTAGAAATGTGAAGGACTAATGTCCGTGTTAAGTGAAGATGCTGATGTAATGGTATTATAATTCACTACACAAAACAAAATCTGTATTGTCACGTCAAGGAAGAAGTTTGAAATTGAATAAAATTACTAAAATTGCAGCACACATTGGACCTCTAAAAGATGTTCTTACCATGCACGTCATTTACGGATGTTATACTACATCTGGTCTGTTTAAGAAGGGAAAAATTAACTTGTTAAATATTATCAAAAAGAAGAATTTGTTTGATGTTCTTGGATAATTTTACAATCTTAATATAAACAAAGATAGATTGCGAACCTTAACATCAAAATTTTTTTATCGCAGAATATGTCAAGAATAATACAAGCACTAATTTAAATAATGTTAGATACATTCTCTACCAGCAATACAGGATGATTCACGAGGCCTCCCCCGGCTTATGGAGGTGATTCCTGATACTATTTTAAACAAAAAATGTAAATAAAATAATGGGATGACATTAATAATTAAAGGGTTACAGCAATTTGAAAAGGAGAACAAAACTTTTTATTTAAGGATTTCACTAACAAAAATGGAAGGAAACAAATAATTGTTTCATTTTGTAACATTCTCTTGCTTGTAAGTGGATTTGAATGGATTTAAAGCAAGTGTTCAAAATTTCCTCCCTGCATTTGAAGGCAAAGATTCGCACGGGAGTGAATCGCGCGCGTAGCATTTCGTAACTTCATATGCTCGCTCCTTGTTGACGTCGCGGCATCGAGAATACGTTGAATCAACTCTTCTCGTGTTTGCACCCTAACTTGATATACAAGGTCTTTCATCCACCGCCAGATGCAGTGCTCAAGGGGTGTTAAATCTGGTGATCTGGCAGGCTAGTTGATAGGTCCTCCACGACCTATCCATCGCTGTGGGAATTGCTGATTCATATGAGCTGTTACCATGTGGTTGAAGTGTGCAGGCGTCCCGTCATGTTGGACAGACATTTGGCGTCTTGTATTCAGAGGAACATCTTCGAGAAGCTGCAGTAACTCTTCTGGTAAAAAGTTAACGTACATCGCACTATTTAAACTTCCTGGGAGAATAATCGGCCCCAGTAACTAGTCACACACAACACCATACCAGACATTGACACTGAATTTGTGTTGAAAATTACATTCCACCGGTGGCATGGAGATTGTCGTCTGCCCAGACATGCACCTTATGCACGTTGTTGATTTCATCTCTTCTAAAGTGTGCCTTATCACTAAACATTATTAAGCGATAGAGCTGCTGATTTTCATTTAACCGGTTACACAACTGCAAACAGTTGTCAAGATCATGTGGATCTAAGTGCTGCACTTTTTGCACATGAAAAAGATACAGTTCGTTCTCATGAAGAATTCTCCATATCTGCGACTATGAAACGTTGAATCGGGTAGCTAGACGTCTTGTATTTATTTGTACTTGGACTGAGCTCTACTGAATTAAGAATATTTTCCTTTTCTTGTACGTCACGATTTCTTTCGGAGTGAATACGAACACTGGGAAGAGTACTAGTTTGTAGCAATGTTCGATATGTTCCACTAAATGTTTTGAAACTCGGAATCCTGCGATTAGGATACCGACGGCGATATTCAGCAACAGCAGCTTTCGCATTAACATCACAGAAGCCCAAAATGAACACCATCTCTCCATACTCCTGAGATGAAAACTTGTATGGCATTGCAATGTACACAGGAGATAATAACAGTAAACAGTGACTACAGTATCAACAACGTGCCTGTTTTTATGTTCAAATAATACCAGGAATCACCTCCATAAGCCGGGGGAAAAACCTCGCGATTCAACGCATTCTCGATGCCGCGACGTCAATAAGGAACGAGCATGTGAAGTTACTTAATGCTACGCGCGCGGTTCACTCCCGTGTGAATCTTTGCCTTCAAATGCAAAGAGGAAATTTCGAACACTGACTTTAAATCCATTTAAATCCACTTACATGCAAGAGAATGTTACAATATGAAACAATTGTTTGTTTTCTTCCATTTTTGTTAGTGAAATCCTTAAATAAAAAGTTTTGTTTTACTTTTTTAAATTGCTGTAACTCGTTAATATGAATGTCATCCCATTATTTTATTAACATTTTTTTGTTCAAAATAATATCAGGAATCACCTCCATTAGCCGGGGGAAACCTCGTGAATCACCCTGTACATAGCAATACAAAGTCTAAATAAAGATTTTAATATGGCTTTACTTCCACCGACCATAATTAATTTTTATATTTTGTTAACGGAGACTTTTAACGTGAAAAAGATGCCTATACTGCATATAAAATTAACGGAATCTCTCCAGTTCAGATGGATCAAGATATAGCCCCTCCCCCCCAAAGGGTCCTTAAACAATTTTTTTGTAACTGTTCATCAGGTGGTTGCAAAAATGCATGTTCAAGCCGTAAAAGGAGCCTAAAGTGTACCTTGGTATGTGGACAATGCAATATGATAACTCGTTTTAATAAGGCATTTGAGGAAATTTAGACGGATGACATCTAAACATATAAGCAAATGATATTTGATGAAATGTAACTAAAAACTTACATTATATTTACTATGTAGGGGCGAAAGACCAGACACACATGGCGAATTGTCCAGTATACCATCTTACATCACAATTATTATATTAATTAAATATTATCAATAACTACAGTCAACGTAAATGTATTTAGCAAAATATCTTTGAGATACTTTATTATGGATATATCTAATTTAAAAATTCAGTAATTAATGGCTAAAAGGAATTTTTTATACAATACTCATTTCAAAAATATATCCTAACTCCGCCACTGGTCGAGCAAAATATATCTGGTAAACGCCATTTTATAGGAAATTTTAAGTTCTTTAATTTGTTTCCCCTTAATATTTTTCGTTAATAGCTTTATTTTTTAGATTTTGTCCAAAAACTAAAAAAATCCGATTTTTGCCCCATTTCGGGGGTTCTTTGGGAGTGACAGGTACGACGGATTACCGGTGGGGTTTGGTGATACGAGAGCCATTTTTTTTCAACCTCCGATCGCTCCGTGCAGACGCTACGCGGGTAGCAAAAAGCGGGCATGCGCTGTAGGCGACTGCGCAGCTCTTGCACTACACACTCCTCCATTGTTGACATTCAGGCGTTAGTCGGCTTTGTGCTACAGCCACGTAAACATGTCCGCTATTATTTATGCTCCCACCAAGTGTGAAGTGTGAAGTGTGATTCGTTTTCTACCGACTGAAGACCATAGTGCTACAGAAATCCATCGAAGAATGAGTCGTGTGTATGGGGAAAACTTCATGAGTGATGGTGTTGTGCGTGAATGGTGTCGAAAGTTTAAAGATGGCCGTAATGATGTGCACGATGAAGAAGGCCAAGGGCGCAAATCTGTCGTTTCAGATGACCTGGTTCAACGTGTTGACAGAATGGTTAAAGAAAACCGCAGATTCACCATTACTGCTTTGTCTACAGAATTTCCAGAAGTTTCAAGGTCTGTTTCGTACTCTATTGTTACTGAACGGTTAGGCTACAAAAAACTTTGTGCACGTTGGGTCCCAAAAATGCTGACGGACGGCCACAAAACTCGACGAATGGCGTCAGCGTTGGAGTTCCTTGAGCATTATCATGATGAAGCAGACAACTTTTTGAAATTAATCGTGACTGGGGATGAAACCTGGATTCAATACGACACACCGGAAACAAAACGACAATCACAACAATGGATGCATTCAACTTCACCAAACAAACCAAAGAAATTCAAACAAACCTTCAACAATAGAAAGATCATGGCTACTAAGTTTTGGGACCAACAAGGTGTGTTGCTTGTGGAGTTTATGGATCCCGGAACTACAATCACTGCAGCTGTATATTGTGAAACTTTACGACGGTTGCGTAGAGCCATTCAGAACAAACGAAGAGGAAAGCTGACCGCTGGAGTTGTTCTGATCCACGACAATGCCCGTCCACACACTGCTGGAGCAACACAACGGCTTCTCGAACAATTTGGATGGGACATTTTCGATCATCCGCCATACAGTCCTGCGATTTTCATCTTTTTCCTGACCTGAAGACGTGGCTTGATGGGAAGCGCTTTCAAACCAATGAGGACCTTCAAACCAACGTCAAGGGCTACTTGAATTCATTGGCGGCAACTTTGTTTGAACAGGGTATCGAAAAGCTTGTCCACAGATATGACAAATGTCTTAATCTCTTCGGTGATTATGTCGAAAAGTAACCGTAAGTGTACCAATCTTTTGGTAATAAAATTATTGTTTTATATGAACTTGTCTTTTATTTATAGCCTATCGGAGATTGAAAAAAAATGGCCCTCTTATTTTTAGAACCCCAAAGCAAACTCATATACGAAATTTCAGCTTGTCTCTGATTGGTTGGAGTGGGTCGCCCCTAGACTACTAGTTTAAATTACACGTAACACTAAACGTCCATACAAACGGTTAGCAATATGTAACTTATAGCGAATTCATCTAGGCGTGTTCGCATGTATTCAGTATAAGTTTGTTCAGTTGTAGGTGGATGACGTAATCACTCCAACGGTGTTGCGTGCACTTAATGTGAATTTGCGTGATTGCATAGTAAACACTCCTGAAATGCAGTTCACCTCTATTCATCCAAATAGTTTTTGTTTTATGCGCGATACCTTCGTTGCATTTAAGTCATAGTTTGTTATGTTTTATCCGTGCTGTCAATCACTGCAAAGTTTTGGACGTACGTTATTACGTGTCCAAATTCGGTTGCAAGTACTACCGTCGCGGGTAAAGCCAACAAAGTAAAAACAAATCAAAGGCTTAACTGCTTATTCGCTGGAGTCCAAGGCAGCATCCGCTCGTCTTCAGGTAGTTTCTTCTTCTTCTTTGCTTAGACAAATTCTGGGGGCGAAGTAAATGTACCTACACGTTCACCGAGCGTAAGGGTATACTTTTAAGTAAGAAGAAAAGTACGGGGAGTAGCAATGAATCACTTCGCCGGAACTAACGCGCGTCTGCGTTCGATCTCTTGGTTAGCCGATAGTCAAGTCCCTTGCTTTAAAATGCGTAGCTCACACAAGCCTGTTGGTATCTCTTCCATACCATGCTTCTCATGGTTAATTGATCGTATTCCTTTAATATGGGAAAAATGAGTGCTTATGCGGACTACAAGCAATAAATTATAGTGCTATTGTCCTCTGATCTGGAGTAATTATATTCATAAAACTTCACACGTAATAACTTAATTTAAGGATGGAAAAAAAAGCTTTCCCGTGCTGATATCAAAAATTCTCTAATTTTATTAAAATAACATTTGATGTAGCCAAAAGGCGCAACAAGTTTATGTATTTCTTTGCATTCTTGGGCAAGGCAAATTTCGTATATCGAAATTTTGTTTTAAGCGCAGATTGCCAATTATAGGAAAATACATATTGAGATATTTAGTCTAAGTTACAAACGAAAAAGTTAATTAGAATTTCAGTAATCAACTAAATACCTGATGAAGGTTTTATTGATAACACTATCAATCATCTCAGAAAAGTATCGTATTTATTTGTAGGTCAGGATCAACAGGAAAAGCATTTGACTGGGAAACGTTTACTCAAAAATAACCGTTCGCTACAGCCAAATGAAAAGAGTCGTAAAGAAAATAGGTAAATAGGTAATTTCTGGTGGATTCCCGAAACACGTCTGCTGCTTGACTTGTATGAAAGATATATTACCAGCGTAGAACCTCTAAAACATTTAGTAAAGTTAAAAAGTGAATCTGAGAAAAGATTTCCAACGATATACATGAGCAATTAAATATCTCAAAATGTGCAGTACAGTACGAGAATCGTTACAAAACAATTTTGAGAAGAAAAACCAAAACAGTTATTTAGAGCAAGCGAAGTGGCGAGGTTTTGGAGTTTATGGAATATGGGGAAGAATTAAAAATTTTTCGAAGTGGATGATTCTATTGAACCAGAAGTTTTAGTTGGCCCTGCCATAATAAATCGCAAAAAAAAATATTTTGATGTAATACGTGAACTTGAATATAAACCAAGGCCATCAAGAAAACAAGATAGCAGAAGCGCTTTGTTAAAGATTCACGAAGAAAAGGAAAAGCTAAAGAAAGAAGACATCAAGAAAAATTAGGTCTTATACTAGAAATATTTCAAAATAAATAAACATCAAAATTGTGGCTATAAATGAATTATTTCTTCATTTTTGTATTAAATGTAGTTGAGAAATAATGGTGATATTATAGTCCAATCGCTTTAACTTTAGGATGATGTCAAATGTAATAGTGAAGTGTTGCAACTGTATGCAAATAAATACCTAGAATTGTGCTTGAAGAATACTGTCATTTAATACAATAAAGGTTGGGCGTTCTATTCGGTGTTGTCACCACTTCCTCTTGCAAATCGAAACATTTGTAACTCGACATCTGCTGATGGGAATATTCGTAGACTTTTCGTAAAATATATTAGAATTTAAACTAACATTGGCAATGTAGCATTTTATCCAGTTGTGACGTCATCCTAAAGTTAAAACGACTAAAGTCTTAGCAATTTCTAAACCGACTTTTGTCACAAATGACGTCGCACCTACACCGACAATAAATGATATTGTTCTCTTATTCTAACTCGAGACAAGAGTTTGACTCTTAGTTTGGCAAATTATGCAACGTTGCCGCCTTCACTTAAGACATTTGTTGACATTTAATTATTGCTGGTATAGGTTATGTTCAGAACTGCATTTCACAAGAAAGAACAACGCCTATGATCAAAGACAACAAACATAGAACCAAGAAGAAAATTGTTAGATGCAGACTGTGCAAATTTCAGGGAAATGTGTAGGTTAGTTCAGAATAGGAAACAATGAGGGTGCCCGTCTAACAGTTCCAGGACTGAAGACCTAATGATAATGATGATGAGGTTATGTTAGATTTTCATTGTTGTCTATGTTGTCATTAAACCCCTTGCGTACTTTTGTTCCGCATTTTGTGTTATTCTTGGTGGCTTTTAAAATTGTTCCTTTCAGAACAAACTAGAGTTATTTTTGTTTGGGTGAATAAACCATGTCCGGTTTACGTTTAGGAAGTAGAGAGAAGCCACTTGTAGCTAATGTGATAGCGTTTTTAGAACAATAAAGAGAAAACGGCGGCTCATTTACTCCTTTGACGGAAGTTCGTGAGATAATTTAATTATGTACTTCAATATGTAGTTCATTGATTCTATTTTAGTGTGTAGCAGCTGCTGTAAATATCAATCTGTTCAAGTAATTGCTGTCACAGGCACTTAAAAACAATGAACCCTTCACCTCCAAGAAACAGGAAAGCTTGTATCAATTGATTTTTTTTGTATGAAAAATGCATTTTTCAAAATGGTCCTGTAAACGGCTTTTGACAAGACACCAATTTGAAAAATGTAAAAAGTACATGAGTCAATGGAAAAAAGGTTAACGAGATTTACATTTGATAATATAAATGTACAAAGTAATTCTGCATTTTAGGTACATAGGGTTGCATACAGGCAATGCAGATGATTTTTATTGATGGTAGTGAATTGGTCTTCTGTTCATTGACAAAAAATCATTAATATCATGGCGAGATAAACGACGATAATTTTTTTACGTTGGTTTGAAAATCAATTACTAAAGAATTTAGACGCACCATCTGTAATTTTCTTGGATAATGCTTCGTATCAGTACTAGAGAACAAAAAATACCAAACACTTTGTGGAAGAAAAGTTAAATAGCAGAATGGCTTATTAAAAATAAAATCAGATTTGAAGTAGCATCTTTAAAAAGTGAACTACTACGTGTAGTTGCGATGTAAGTAGAAAATGTGGTATACTTTGTAGCTGACTAACATATTTCTCCAAATTGTAAGAACAAACCACCAAAATTTGTAAAACTGATCACTTAGCCGAAGAGTATGATCATAAGGTATTAAGACTGCCTCCCTACCATTGTATTTTCAATTCAATTGAACTCGTTTGGGATATTTGTAAAGATTATTTTCATCGTCATATTAGCAGGGATGGCAGATCTATAGAAAACAGTATGACATAAAGCATTAGTGACTGTAACACCTTAAGTATGAACAAATTCTGTACAATTATTTTAAAATCTTCACTTTGAAATGAATAATTGTTGAATTTTTAGTGAACTAGTGAATATTTTAAAATAATTGAGTTCTCCGAAACAAGTTCAAATAAAAATATTTTATTTGAAAAGTATAGTTTAATTGAGTTTGACTTCGCCAATTTAAAATCGTAAGTAAAATTTGCATGTTTGAATTATTTTGGTAATGGAGTTGTTCTAGGGTACTAAGTACCACAGTAAGTATCACACTTAGTAGACTTTAAGTTCGACTCCTGTTAAGATTTCATAAAAGGTTTCAATCAAAAATTTTAAATATTATTCGATTGTTTTTGATTATTAATGCTTTGATAGCTTCACTGGGATATTTCTAACTTTGTTGCGAATATTAGTTCTAACCTATCTGGTTTGATCCTACTGAAATAAAATTTTTACGAATTGGGTTTTGGATATAAACTGATGTCAGTTTTTGAATCATTTTATTTGGATAACAATCCTTGACATAAACGTCTGTGTTGGGAAGCTGTTTAACTGGACATGATTTAAAACTACTGTAATTCAGGCCAGATCATTTTGTAAGTTTTATGTTTTTATATAAAGGACTATTGGAAAACTACATTGTGAGTTCAATAACGTTAGTGTGGAATTTTGTAGTTCTAAGATTTAATTAATTCAAATATTTATTTAGGAATTTATTTATAACGAAGAGGAATTTACACGCATTTTTTTGTTCAAAGGTATATTTTTAACGAAATAATCTTGGAGGTGAAAGTACGCATGACCCTGGAAGGTCAGTATTAGTGTATACCAAGTGTAAGTTGATACTTTGGTGAATTTTATTAATTTTTATGTGATTGATTTTGCACTAATTCTCATTTTTGTTTATTGTTAATATTATCTGTAAATATTTGTATTCCAGAAATTTTTTGTAATGTTTAATATACCAATTTATTTGAGTCGGACAGAGTTTATGTTCCACCCAGTGAAATAGCCGTGGAAATGGTTTCTTTTTTTTAAGAGATAAACAATTAATCATTGGACACGGGATGGCAGAGACTTGTCGTTTCAGCGTTGAAAATCCGTTGCCTTTGAAGCTATTAAACAAAGAATTAACGATATAATAAGTTTTTAATCACTGATTTTGTTTTGATGGAGGAAGTTCCTTCTTGTAGATTAAATAACTCTTCTATATTGCTAATGTTTAAGTTTGACTCAATTTCGTCAATGCTATTTATTTACAGCCACATAATTGAAAAATCAGTTCATATTTTATTAGTTGGCTTATTACAAACTAAACTAGTTTTCCAGCAGTAAGTGATTCGATATATCTAACACGGACTTCCGCCGTGATAATGCAAGTGGAAACTAACATGTGGTCAGCTGACAAAATGAAACGAATAAAACCTTCACTATAGTATTCAGTTGCCGTCGTTTATTTTCTCATTTGTATTTAAAAGCAGAAATAAGCCCGAGTGTGGAAAAATAGAAATGTAACAGGGATGAATTGTTATCCAAGCCAGGTGCTTTTATATATTTTATTATGACTCTAGTCGGTTTTTAAATAGCTAATTTATAATTTAGGGTTTTGCTTAATAATATTGTTTTCCACTATTATCTTTAAATTGTTTCACAAAATTTTTTGGGTCTTGTTCTACGCCGCCTGATTTTCCTTGAAATAATGGCAAATAGAATGTTCTTTCTGAGTAATTTAAAACAATTCATTTTATTACGTCATAATCAAGTTGTCTTTAAATATAAATCCTATTATATTACAAATCACAAAAAAATGCATTCACGTCATAGGTTTCGAAATCAAAAATCAAAAAAGGACATACTTTCAAAGGATCTATCGGAGTATACTTAATGTATAAGATTCAAAAGTACGTCGTTTTTTAATTCAGCAACCTATGACGTGACTGCATTCTTTCATGATCTCGACTATACTCTCCCACCTACTTCAAACTTTTATTCCTATGTTCTTTGGGTTCTTTTCCCTACGATTAGATTACTTTAAAATAAAAACATAGAAAATATTTCTTTGTGTAAGTTGAAACACTTGGATTTAAAACGTCATCAATTGAAAAAGATTGATATAATTTGTTTTTGCTTCATTTGTGCCACTCAGTGTCGAAATTTGAAGTTTGTGCTCAAAAATTGCGCATGCTATTCGTGATTTAAAGTAGGCAATTCAACTTCTCGCGAAGCTGGAGTTATCACCATGAAAAACTGAAATTTTTTTATCTCCCTATTTTTATTTCGTTTGTGCTTAGATGCTTTCAGTGCTGAAACTGCAAGTTATTCGTGATTTAAAGTGGTCAATTCAACTTCAGCTGAAACTGGAATGATCATTCATGAAAAAATGAAATTTTTTACCTTCTTTTTTCTTTCGTCCGTGCTTCGTTTGTGTTGCTCAGTGCCGAAATTCAGCATGTGTGATCTTAAATTGCAGAAGTTGTTCGTGATTTAAAGTGATCAATCCAACTTTATTCAAAGCCGGAGTGACTACCTCTACATTTGTCCTTCCAATTCACCACCTGTAAGTACTACATTGGTCAGTAACAGAGTTTTTTATCTAGAAATTTTGAATTTTATTGAACCCTTACTATTCCAAGCTAGGTAGGTATCTTTAACATGCGTGGCAACACTCACATGCGGAACGTTCACTCTAGTTTTCATCCGAACAAGGATGTATTTCTGTGAAAGATGCTCGCCTGACATTTTTCAAGAGAACCCGGAACTTTAGGTTCAGTAGACATACGCAAACCTTTCTGATCCATGTAGCTGCCTTGGGATGACCACTACATTTGATTTTCCAAGGCTCCACCCAAAGGCCAGAAGGCGAGTTTTTTACCTGGAAATTTTAAATTTTGCCGAACCCTTGTTGTTCCAAGCAAGATAGGGATCTTTAGCGTGCATGACGACACTCACACACGGGACCTACATTTTACCTACCATCCCAACGACAGCGTATTTTTGTAAAAAATGCTTGCGTAACATTTTTCAAACGGACCGTATCGGAATCCGAACCCGGGACCTTGGACAGTAGTCACACGTATACCAATTACGCCACGGTGCCGTCTGCCCTGGAATGACCACCATTTTGTCTTTTCTTCTTAGTTTACGTTTTGTTTGTGCCCCGCAGTGCCGAAAAATTAGCGATTGTGCTCAAAGATTGTGGAAGATATTCGTGATTTAAAGTGGTCAATCAAACTTTATGCAAAGCTGGGAGACTACCCCTACCTTTGTGCTTTAAATTCTCCACTCATAGGTACTACATTGGCCAGCAAACGAGTTTTTTTACCTAGAAATTCTGAATTTTTCCGAACAGTATTCCAAGCAAGATAGGGATCTTTAATGTGCGCGACAACACATACGCGAACGTACACTTTTTGGTATAATAAGTTCGATATTCGAAATGTTCAAAAATGCACTTTTTTGTTTTCGCCCTGTATTTGCTAAACCATAATAGATTTTAGAATACTAAACCAGAATTCTTCATCATATCAATACGTAACTTTTTTCCCATTTAACCAAGCTTGTATCTATTACGGTTTTCAATATCCCCATGTACTTCAGCTGCAACTGGATACTGTATATTCAACCAATTTTCAAGGAGATCAATTAACTTGAGGTTTTTTTTCAATTCAAAGCAATTAGATTGCGACTGTAATTGAAAATAGATTAAACCTTTTACAAATCAATAATCGAATACTATAATCTAGTTTAATTAAAGCAATGTGGCAATTCATAGACGCATCCAATAATTGTAGTTATAAAGCAAATAAAGCTGAAAATATTAATAAATTTTTATTTGAAGTTAATGTTGAACTTGCTGCTAAATGTGGTTAAAAATTTATTATCACAATCATTACTTAGTTTACAGATCTGCTAATTGGCAGTAAGTAATTTTGAGCATAAATGCTGTGTTTTTGGCACTGTGCGGCGCAAAAGAAGCAAATAAACAAAATCTTCAATTCTTGATGGTGGTAATTTTAGCATCCTGTGAAGTTAGGCGGACTACTTTAAATCAAGTGTAACTTACGTAATTTTTGAGCAGAAACGTTAAATATTTGGGACTACTCGGTACACACAAAGCACAAATAAAGGAAAAAAGTAAAAAATAAATTTTTTCGTGGTGGTCATTTTACCTTCGCTCGAACTTGAATTGGCCACCTTCAATCACGAATAACTTGTGCAATTTTTGAGCGCAAACACATATTTTTTGGCTATGAGTAGCACAAACGGAACTACAATCGAAAGAAGAAAATAAAATTAAAAAAAATCTCGTGGTGGTCATTACAGCTTTGCGTGAACTTGTATTGACCACTTAAATCACAAATAACTTCCGCAATTTTTAAGCACAAACGCTGACATTTCGGTACTGGGCGGCACAAACGAAGCACAAACGAAAGAAGAAAAAGATTAAAAATTTCAATATTTCATTGTGATTATTCCAGCTTCGCGTGAAAGTGGGATTGACCATTTTAAATCACGAATAACTTGTGCAATTTTTGAGCAAAAACGCAGCATTTTTGGCTATGAGTAGCACAAACGAACTACAAACAAAAGAAAAAAAAATTAAAAAAAAATTTTTTCGTGGTGGTCATTCCAGCTATGCGTGACTTGTATTGGCCACTTAAATCACGAATAACTTCAACAATTTTTAAGTACAAACTCTAAAATGTCGGCATTCAGCGGTACAAACGAAAGATAAATAAAAAAGTTCAATTTCTCATAGTGGTCATTCCAGCTTCGCCCGAAATTGAATTGAATACTGATGGGAGAGAGATAGGCGCATTAGTATATAGACAAGTAATTTTAAGGGTTTGACGAAGCAAATCGGTTGTTACTCGGCACGCGTGTCGAAAGCATTATCATTTATGCCTGTTCATAATATACATTATAATTTAAGTGTTTTATGTTATGAATAATAAATTACAGATATAATTTTCATGGGATGCATGTTTTTATATTCTTATATGAGAATTTACGTTTGTTTTAGTAAAATATAGTGTTTAACCCTGAGATTTTCGTGTATTTATCGTACGAGTAGTTGTGGTATTTTGACCTAATAAATTTGACGATTTAGTAATTAATAGAAATAACAGGAGGATCATCTCAGGCTGTTATGAATAATGTTATATTGTGTAGGGTTCAATAAGTCTGAAAAGTAAAACGTTACTGTAAACAAGATTCTGTCTTTCTTAGTAGATATTAAACAAATCTCCATTCGTTGCTTCAGTTTGGTGTGTTTGTTATTACTATTTTGATCACACGAAACTTAAATATGAACAATTGTATTTCACACTTAACTTACCTAACTGTTGATGGAAGATCTTATCGAAGTTAACTTCATTCTTCTTCTCCAAATACTTATGCATTACGCTCCTGACACTGTAAAGAAAATCAGCATTAGAAAGCTGCCCTATAATTAGTTGTAACATTTCTTTAATTTAACAATTACCTGGATTTTTTTATTAAAATACTGTTATGTACTAATAAATTCCAATGCTCATTCACATCTTTAATGACTTATTCATGCCATACACGCATACAAATATTAGTCATATACCGGATGCACTCATATTTACATTTATATTAGCTCTTCTTGGAGGTTTTACTACAGAAAGCTTTTCATATGAATAATATTGGCAGAAAAAATTAGCATGGTTCAGCACATGCCTGTCCATTGTAAATAAATCTTTAAGATTAATAACAGATTAGAACTACTCTATGAATTATCAAAAAAAGTATCAAATAATAAAATTTGGTACAAATCATTTTCAACTAATTCTCCTTGACGTTAATTATACATTACATAAATCTTTAGATATAAATAAACTACATTTTTACAGTTGTCTATATAGAATGGACGGCATGACGTCAAGAATAACATTGACGATCCTAAGTAGCATGATAAATTTCATTATCTCGGGTCATTATTTTACATTTGTACATTCATTTATACGTTAAGAATATTTCAAACATCCCAATGTTTAATATTAGCAAATGCGTGGTTCGTTAAAGAAACGGTAATGCAATAACTACGCATTACACTTACAAATTAGGGATGTTGAACAGCATTTGCATAATCTCAGATCACTCAAAACATTACACAACGATGATATCGACTAATTCCATCGCGGTTTCCTATGTAGTGTAACTTCAATGAAAGAAATGCCTTTCTACGAAAAATTGTTATCAACGAATTTTTCAAAGTATATGATAATGCTGATTTATCTGGGAAGACCTTGCAATTCGAACATAAGGGTTACGCACAACTCTTTTTGTATTAATGTTCTACCTTTTTCACGCTCAAGTACGATACACTTTTCTAGGAACGGTATAGAATTTGATAGGTATTGTAACGAAAACTCTATTTGCAATAATAATAGTTCTTTATTTTCAAACTGATTATACAAGTCTTTTCAGCAACTCGTAACTCCAATAAAACTTCTATAAGCTCTCACAATAATTTAGTTTCCAAGCTAATCGCTCAAAGTACAAGTATTATCTTCTTAATACTACGAAGCTAATCATCTTAATTAACTTACATGGATGCACGATGGTTTATTTATATAAATTTATATCGATTTCTACAATAATTTATCTCATATATGATACTTTATTTGTATCGTTTTCGACATTCAAAGCTTTCATCGAAATTTAACTTCCAATCGTGATCAAAACCGATCAGAACTAGTATTATAATCAAAGCTACAATTAGAACTGCCCTGCAAAACCCTGTAACCCTAATTTATACCTTTATCCAATTATTCTAGATTAATCTATAACAACCCAGAATATGCAAATAACATTCTCGAAATTTCTAATTGCAATCTTTAAAAGTAAAGTCTTGTATCTGCCAATCAAGAGATCTCGCATCACAAATCACCTTTTGTGTTCAAATTATTCGTTTAATTCCGATGTATTATTCTGATCACAGACAGATCGATAGACGTTACAATATATTACAGAAAAGCAAAAATAATCAAAACAAGGGATGCTAGGAAGTTTCCATGTGGCAAAGAAAGCAAAACGAAATTGGTAAGCACAAAGCCACGTATATTAAATCAAAGAAAATTTCGCTTTGCTCTTTTCACTTTTAAATACTAATAATTTCATACACATTTAAGTAGAAGAAATTTCAATGTTTGAACACGGTTTCTTTTCCACTAAGGAGGGCAGTAATAAAAACATCTATACAAGATTTTCAATAAATACGAGCAAAATAGGAAATAATGGCAATTGGTCGCAGTGACTGCAAGTTGTAAGAAAATTTTATAAAACATATGTCAAGGACTTGGAACCTTTTGCGGCGCTTAATGATAGTGAAAATGAAGATGATTCTGAACACTAAGTATTGTTAAAATGTTTAGTAATTTCAAGTTGTAACTGAGTTTGCGTAGAGTTTTTGGGACTGATATAAACGATGCTAGTGAAGAATTTAGCATTTAAATGATGTTTAAGTTTTGTTGTTTTGTACTTTTAGATATACAATCTAAAGAAAGTATATGATGATAAATTAGTCGGTTGGAATATTGGATATTTCATAAATCAGTTTGATATTTTGAGTTAGATGAGCAATGGTTGTTTAAGTTAATTGTGTTGCCAGGTGTTTTGGGACTATTGTTCAATTGATTTGGTTTGTGTTTGCAACCGGTAAAACAAAAATTGATGTTAAATTAATAGAAGTTTATATAAAGGTGTTGGTTCTCTGCTTTGTATTTGGTAGTACAGAAACATTTTGTATAATAGTACTGTTGAAGATGGTACTAGAAGTCGGTTAGGATATGATTATTGGTTAAAGTTTAGCCTATAACAAAGGAAATCTTCTAGCAAGTAGAGGATAATTTCGTGGAAGAATTGATGGTGATAATGCTTTGTTTCGCTATCAATGATGGTACATTGTAGAAATGTTGTGATTTAGTGACACTTTTGGTTGAAAGTGATAATGTTTTATGACACTTTTTTGTTGTTTTGGGCTAAAAATTTTGTTATCTTTTAGTAGTTCAAGATTTTGGTATGAGATACAAATGTTGTAGTTACTGTTCACTCAATCACGTGCACATTGGTATTCCCTCTAGAACTAAATGAATCATTCCTTTGCTTTTGTTAATAAAATTTAATTGCAAACCTTAGGGTACAATTTAACTTATTTAGTAAAAATTTGTTCTGTTGATAAGAAGTATCTTATCCACAGGGTGTTTTGTGTGTAGGTTTAGGAAAATTTCTTCGACTTGTTTATTTTGTATTTAGAATTTCTCAAATTTTTCTTCTTGAGAGGGGGCTGTGTAACAAATTTTTGTTCTTACACAATACTTATAAAGTATTTATTTTATATGAAGTTATTTTATATTGCTGAGTTGTAAATAAACATCATTTGTATTTATCAATTGGTTTAATAAAACGATAATTATTTGGTACATATTACATTTCAGTATATTTTCATAAAACGAGTATACAAGTTTATATATAGTAAGCCTAATTAAAATTGTTGTAGTGACAGCCTGTAACCGTAAAGTAAAACGTATCTTCTAAACGCTCACTCATCGTCGATATTCGTTGACATACAAATTTTTTAAATATAGATTTCTATTTGTGCCAGTCCTTGATACGGTTAAGGTAGTTGAGCAGTTGTTAATTGATAACGACATGGCTTCAAACAAATATGTTTGGAGCAGACGAAAAAAGAAGTATGATAATGTAATCGAGACAGTTAGCTCTCAAAATTTTGTAAGGAACGGTGAAGTTTTTTAATATTTAACCAGGAACGTATAGCATGTCGTTCTAAAAAACACAGTGTAACGATTTTATTTCTCTCTAATTGGCTCCGCTAGCCTCACGCATGGGCGCTAGTGAAACGTTTTTCTAAACTTCTGGCCGACACTACTTTATAATCACCATGCTCCAAGTTAGGTGTCTGCAAAACAAAGTCTTCCGACGTAACTAGGGGTCTATTCCTTGGGTAGAGCTATGAGCAATGGGGGTAAGTCGAAATCTGTGGGGGTCACACTCAAACTAAAACAAACAGGCGCCACCAAGTCCAGATTGATTCATGTAAATGGCATGGCTAATTTCTAAGGGCGGACGTGGAGACCCAAAGAAAAAAGATCGCCTTCGCTGACAAAAACCTGTCTTAACAGAATAAGACGCTGTTCCTGTAAGGAAAAATAATAATTAAGTCACATAAAAATGGGAACACTACTTGTGTCCCTCAAATATATCTAAAATGCAAAAGAATGTTTCCTACATAAGGGTACCATAAAAATTTAACTCTTATTGTTTTTTGTTTATCAGGTCTGATCAAACTAGATCAGAATAAAAAGGCTTTAAGCGTGGATTATAAATTTACTAGAAAGAATTTTTCTGTTTCTGTAAATAAAATTTAATGCAATAAAATAAAATGAATAATTGAATTACTTGAAAAATTAATGTAAAGTTTATCAACTTGATTCTTACTCAAATATATTACAACCCAGTGTGACTGGTTATACTAAGGTTTTCTAACCCAATCAGATCTGTGTAGGTCATTTACAAATTAATATACAAAACTTTCTTTTTAAGTTAACAGTATTAAAATCGATTTGAAGTCAAAATATTCACAAAGATATTCTCTAATTTTATCAAAGGTGGTAGTAATGTAATACTAAACATCTGCTTGCAATTGTGCAATTGTTGACGGCTTATTTCAAACAAACAAGTGACGTAGCCGCAGCTGTTAATTTATGCTGAAGCCACGTGTAGTCACATATCTACGAAACTAAGTGAAATTTAAATTTGATACTGGAGAAAACCAGCTTAGCTACAGATAAACTGAATAACAAATTTGTGCTTCTATAAAACAAAACGAAATAACGTGCTTTTAGAAGGAAGCACTGAGGAAATCTTAAAGCTATTACGAACCAACCCCGGGCTGCTGTCCTTGGCCAGATTGGGAACTGCATCGCCGTGCGGAGTCTGCAGCTAATTATTCCTGCTTTCCATGCTTTAAATACAGGTGTTGAAGCGAAGTTGGTTTCTTACATTGATTCAAAGTTGCATAAATTTTGTAGCGTCATCTTCCATGGTCTAATCTTAGTTATAAATATAATTTTCGTTGCGTAGTTTGTAAGTCGTAGTTGCGCTAAACAAATTTTTAAATTAGATACTATGATAACGAATATACAATACCAACCGTTACTCAGGAAGTGTGTCACACAATTAATGCGACCCGGAGGTCACTCGCCATTCTCTTCGAATGCATGCTGTCGCTGCTTTTACCTATCGACGAGTGCCCCTGCCGCGTTCTTGCATGGTGGGAGGGTCCCGAGGGGTTGTCAATCCTCTCACGCGCGTGCCTGTGGCTGTGGAATACACCGACCTCCGAAACAAATAGACTAACGACTCTAGATACTGTATTAATGCAAAATTTGATTGTTACACGTATTATTACTTTAGTTAATAAAGGTGTTTTAACATTCGTTGTACCTTTAATGAAGAGATTTTAATGCGAAAATAAAATTGTTACACTACCCTTTCCTAAAAGAAAAAGTTTTTTTCCTTTAGGAACAACTTCAAATATAACAAATACAAAAATTTTTTATTATAATAATACTAGCCTTTTCTACCTTCCTAATTAACTATGCAATTTTATGAATTTATTCAAATGGGGAGACAAATATTTACAAATGCGAGTGTGTTGGTAACTACGTGTACCTGACGTCCATCGGGAGACAAAATCGGGGAGTCACAATCGGTATTAATCAAAATTGGGAGGGTCAAATTAGAAAGTCAAACACTCCACGGGACAAAAAATTCAAATTCACGATAATTCTTTAACTTGAGGTTCTTACTTCTAACAAGGCTAATATTTACTACCTGTAACCAAACATTTTACAATTTATTTCAAATTCCACAAAAACTTCACTTCCTGGAGCTCAATTAGCTCTCTCTAAAAAAAAGGAATGCTTCCTCATCAAAACAGCATAACTATTCAAAGTATTATCACTATAAGGTGACAATCAAAAGGAAGACCCTACTAATAGGTCTAAATTTAAAACACTATTATCACAAAGTGATAATCAAAACAAAAGTGACCTAACCAAAAGGTTACTTATCAAATCCAAATACAAAATATTATCACTTTATTGCAAAGAGATAATCAAAATGAAGGTAACCTAACCATAAGGTTACTTAACAAATTCAAATACAAAATATTATCACTTTATTACAAAGAGATAATCAAAACGAAGGTAACCTAACCATAAGGTTACTTAACAAATTCAAATATAAAATATTATCACTTTATTACAAAGAGATAATCAAAACGAAGGTAACCTAACCATAAGGTTACTTAACAAATTCAAATACAAAATATTATCACTTTATTACAAAGAGATAATCAAAACGAAGGTAACCTAACCATAAGGTTACTTAACAAATTCAAATACAAAATCGAACCAGTTAGGGCTGTAATATCCTACACCCTACTGATTATCCTATCACTAAGTTCCAACAAACAACAGATCTCATTAGTGATGGACCAAATGGTGAGACTCACCAAGCCAACCTTGACCTTGACCTTATCAAACCAAAGAATTTCGAACGGTCAAAAAAAACAAGGGAAAGAATAAACTAATATTCTCTCTACCTAGATAAGTAGAAATCAGGACTAACAATTAAATAGCCCACTTACTTCTACATTGTAAAGATATCTGTTAAAGACATCTTCTAAACACATCTCCGAATAACGCGCGAGCAAAACGACCAGCGTGCACACCAAGGCACACCTCAAACTTACAAAATCTACAAAATCTACAAAATCTCTAACCACTTATTTCACTTCTCAAACAAAATACTCAAAATTAATGAACCGACACTAAATCAAAAATCGGAACAAAACAAAGCAAACCACTACTGCATTACTTAACATCAAAGAGATGACCGGACCGGAACTAATCGTCAGGATCATCATTTTCATTTGGATACGACGCTTCAACTGGTTTCAAGTCCTTTACGTGCCATTTCCTGCTCTTGTTCCATCTTCGTTCTCTAACTCATACACTAAATTGGAATGTTTTTTTCGAACTTTACTCATAATGAACTTTGGAGCTAACTTAGCGGAAAACTTATCACTAGCACTCGAGAGGACCTTATTAGCTCTCCAAACACTTTCTCCGACTTGGAATGAAATGTCTCTTCTCCTAAGATTGTAGCGTTTACTCGAACGTTGATAAGCTACATGCAAATTTTCACGGACATTCCCAAAAATATCAAATAAAAGTTGACGATCCAAAACATAAGAAGGTCTACTACTGGAGACGACATCAACATCCTCACCAGGTTTAAAATCATCATTATAAGCTTTTCCACTTAAGGGTACCTGACGACCAAAGACTAAAAATTTGGAGAATAGTTGGTGGACTCATGTTTTGCTGAGTTGATTGCGTATTGGATCTTTGATATCTCACTATCCCACGTATCATGTCCTTCTACGTATGAACGGATAGCTGTACCAACTGTCTTATTGATTCTTTCCACAAAATTGCATTGGGAGCATAAACAGCATTATACCAAATCTTTTGAATTTCGTACCTTGCACACAAAGCTTTAAAAATACGTCCAATTAATTGTGGACCATTATCACAAATAACAAACTGTGGTACACCGTAGACAAGAAATACTTTTTCCTCCAAAACTTCTCAATCAAATGTGCCGTGGCACTTCGCAAAGGTTGCAAAATCGAATATTTCAAAACCAATCACCAACAACTAAAAGCCATTTACCTGCTTATGAGTCATCAATAAAAAACTAATCATGACAATAGCTAACAAAAAATCAGTGTTCAGGTACACTCACACCCTACTACCAATTGAACTGTCGAAACAACTATAAAGCTTCACAACGCCTAAATATGCTAGAGTGACAAACCCTCTACGAGTCTCACCTAGACTAACAATACCAAAATTTACATCAAATCAAAAAGATGCAAAAAATTCTAGAGCGCCTAACTCACCTCGAGTCTCGTCTAGACTAACGCAATGCCGAGCGACCAACCCTTCCTGAGTCTCGTCTGGACTGACATACTGCTGAGCGACCAACCACGACGACAAGTTCCGCCTAGACTAAATTGCGTTGCAATGCCGATCTAAACAAAATCTGCTAACAAAATCAAAAACGTGCTTATGCACAAAGAGCAATTCTCAAACGACACAACGACAGCTCACTCCAATGTACCTTCAAAATAGAATCTCTAGCCTTATCATCAAATTTCGACAAAGATGTTCTTTATTGACTCAAACAAATCAAACAACAGGCTTATCAGCTTCTTTAGCTGACAGTCTTCCTAAAATTTTCCTCTCCTCCAAGACTGGTTTCTCACTCACCACTCCTCTGATTCTCAGTTCGTACTCCAATTCTTCTTTGAGTAAACAAACAATTCGGAACGTTTCCGACATGATTACAAAAGCCTAATTGAATCAAACCGCTAAATCCAAATGATCTGAACCTTACAAAATTGTCAAAACAAATTTGGGCAACTAAAGGTAAAATCAAAAGGTGTTTTTGGTAAAGTAATTTTATCCAAAACAATATCAAAAATTATATGGGGTTAAAATAGAACGAAAGTCAAAAATAAATTTGACCAAGTTAATCAATTGACTGTATGAGGGTTAATGTTACAACCAATCTTTTATCAAAAGCAAACAAACGAATCTAAATGTAAAATCGACTTTACGCAAACAAATTTCGACGCAAAATAATTTTTGGACAAATAGATTTCAAAGCAAAATAAATTTTGAGCTAACAAATTTCGAAGCAAATTACATTTTGAATAACAAATTTCGAGGTAAATCAAATTATGAACAAACAAATTTCGAGGCCCCACGTTGGGCGCCAGTGTAACGATTTTATTTCTCTCTAATTGGCTCCGCTAGCCTCACGCATGGGCGCTAGTGAAACGTTTTTCTAAACTTCTGGCCGACACTACTTTATAATCACCATGCTCCAAGTTAGGTGTCTGCAAAACAAAGTCTTCCGACGTAACTAGGGGTCTATTCCTTGGGTAGAGCTATGAGCAATGGGGGTAAGTCGAAATCTGTGGGGGTCACACTCAAACTAAAACAAACAGGCGCCACCAAGTCCAGATTGATTCATGTAAATGGCATGGCTAATTTCTAAGGGCGGACGTGGAGACCCAAAGAAAAAGATCGCCTTCGCTGACAAAAACCTGTCTTAACAGAATAAGACGCTGTTCCTGTAAGGAAAAATAATAATTAAGTCACATAAAAATGGGAACACTACTTGTGTCCCTCAAATATATCTAAAATGCAAAAGAATGTTTCCTACATAAGGGTACCATAAAAATTTAACTCTTATTGTTTTTTGTTTATCAGGTCTGATCAAACTAGATCAGAATAAAAGGCTTTAAGCGTGGATTATAAATTTACTAGAAAGAATTTTTCTGTTTCTGTAAATAAAATTTAATGCAATAAAATAAAATGAATAATTGAATTACTTGAAAAATTAATGTAAAGTTTATCAACTTGATTCTTACTCAAATATATTACAACCCAGTGTGACTGGTTATACTAAGGTTTTCTAACCCAATCAGATCTGTGTAGGTCATTTACAAATTAATATACAAAACTTTCTTTTTAAGTTAACAGTATTAAAATCGATTTGAAGTCAAAATATTCACAAAGATATTCTCTAATTTTATCAAAGGTGGTAGTAATGTAATACTAAACATCTGCTTGCAATTGTGCAATTGTTGACGGCTTATTTCAAACAAACAAGTGACGTAGCCGCAGCTGTTAATTTATGCTGAAGCCACGTGTAGTCACATATCTACGAAACTAAGTGAAATTTAAATTTGATACTGGAGAAAACCAGCTTAGCTACAGATAAACTGAATAACAAATTTGTGCTTCTATAAAACAAAACGAAATAACGTGCTTTTAGAAGGAAGCACTGAGGAAATCTTAAAGCTATTACGAACCAACCCCGGGCTGCTGTCCTTGGCCAGATTGGGAACTGCATCGCCGTGCGGAGTCTGCAGCTAATTATTCCTGCTTTCCATGCTTTAAATACAGGTGTTGAAGCGAAGTGGGTTTCTTACATTGATTCAAAGTTGCATAAATTTTGTAGCGTCATCTTCCATGGTCTAATCTTAGTTATAAATATAATTTTCGTTGCGTAGTTTGTAAGTCGTAGTTTGTAAGTCGTAGTTGCGCTAAACAAATTTTTAAATTAGATACTATGATAACGAATATACAATACCAACCGTTACTCAGGAAGTGTGTCACACAATTAATGCGACCCAGAGGTCACTCGCCATTCTCTTCGGATGCATGCTGTCGCTGCTTTTACCTATCGACGAGTGCCCCTGCCGCGTTCTTGCATGGTGGGAGGGTCCCGAGGGGGGTTGTCAATCCTCTCACGCGCGTGCCTGTGGCTGTGGAATACACCGACCTCCGAAACAAATAGACTAACGACTCTAGATACTGTATTAATGCAAAAATTTGATTGTTACACGTATTATTACTTTACTTAATAAAGGTGTTTTAACATTCGTTGTACCTTTAATGAAGAGATTTTTAATGCGAAAATAAAATTGTTACAACAGTTCGTAAAGTAGTACAACTAACTTAAGCAGTTAAAACTTCTTTGGCGTTGCAAAAATTTTGGCGTAATTACAAATCTCATGGTATTAGAAGTAAAATGAAGTTATGGTTTGAAGTGGTTTTAACTACGTTGAAATCCAGAAGATTTTTGAAGTGTTTGCAGATCCAGTTATTTTGGTGGATATACAAATTTTTAGAGTAATTGGTTTTATGATGGTTTAAGATTTGATTGGAACAGGTTTTACAAATTCGTTGGAAGACTTTGTATTGTTATAGAATTTTTGGTGCTGTTAAAATTGGATTTGGTCCGGTTCCTAAAATGAAATTTAAAGGAATTATACATTTTAGGATATGAACGTGTTTTATGGATTTAGAATTCAGTGTTTGATTGGAACATATTAGTTCAGGTGAAGATTCCGAAATAAGCAGTTCAGTAATTTTCGATATAAACATCTGTTTACCAGGCGGTAAGAACTTTCTAATTTTTGTATGATTAGACTGTACCTATATGGTTATATTGTCAATCTAAGATATTTTTTTTTTAGTTTATAACAAAACTAAATTTCAATGCGTTAATTATGAGAATTTAAATTATTTAAATTAAATCTTGTTATTCGGTATATTAAAATATATTATTTGAATTTTCAAATTCCAAACCGCTCCCTTTTGTAAGATTTATAATGTCTTTAAGTTTACCTTTGTAACTGTCAATCACTTCTTTACGCCATTAACAAACGAATCCATTGCCCCTTCCAAAGGTAGACTCTTTGACGTCTGTTACATTATAAATCAAGACTTTTCATTGCCCAAATTTATATAGGATCGAAAATAAAAATGACAATTTTGGTAACGTTTTCGGTTTTCTCCGAATGTCCAATAAAATGGCCGAAAATCAGAAATTCATACTTTTGTTTTAAAATAAATATTTCTATGCTTAATTTTCCTTTACAATTTTCATTATTTATTTACAATACAAATTGTGGTATAAGAAGATCTACCGAACTATGGAAAATCTACTGATTTCGGATTTGAAATTTGAAATGATAATATTAAATAATGGAGGTGTGAATTTAATATTATCATTCACCCATTATACATTGGTTAATTTACATAACAGTATAACAATAACCAATTATTTCTAATAAATATCAGCTTAAACAATCTCGTTATCAAGAAATTGATACATATTACCAAGGCTTACAATACTTTTGAGCAAGCGTACAATTGGTAGCTTAATATAATTTAATGATTATCTATCTGCAAATCAAATTGTCAGAGAATAACATTCATAGCGTATGCGTGTATTCCATAATATATCTCCATGTGTGTATTTATAGATAATGATAATGGCGATAATGCAAATACATGTTATTTACCTACATAGATAACTATATTCCTTGTTGCTTTTATACTGTATAATTAGGATCGGTAAATTACCATTTCATTAATAAGTGATGTTCATACGTGTCTTGTATGCACGACAAGCACTTCCACAAAATATTTGTAATTTGCAAGTATTTGGTGGGGCTTGAACAATCTACGAATCTACAGATGGCAACATTTGGTATAACTGCTCTTAAAACAGTTTGACTTAGTATTCTCAATAAAACAAGTTGAAAACTATTACAAAATTACCACTTTTTACCAAAAATAAACGATACAAAAAGTTTTTCTAACCAGAAAATTACAGTTACACTGACAAAATAGATTAAGCAACTTAACTTCTAATAAAAAACTAATTTTATTTGGCACGACAAGAAAAGACCTATGAGCAGTGACCATGAACATTTTAAACATTTTGTTGTAGCCGTATCGTAACATCTTTTTGCCGAGATTTATAAATAGGTAGATTCCCTGGTTTACTATACTTAGTGTACTAATTGTTCAATTCAGTGAATGATTCCATTAATTACTATCGTACCGCTTACAGTGTTATACAATCACGAGTCGAATATTATTTAACCCAAATAACAGAGGCGCATGCTTTATCGAATGATTGTTTGAACTTTGTTCAATTGACGGTAATACTAGGACGTTTCGCTAGTATGTCAAATTAGACGGGATTCGTTCTCGGTTCTTGAAACAAGTAACATGGATTTTGAAAAATACCAAGCGGGCGATATGCGAATCGCCATTTTAGATTTGCACATTTAGATGAGAAGGTCCCATGTAAGCTCTGCTTTCTCGGTAGTCGGGTAAAACTATTAGGTTCATTGTTCTAATTTAATTTCATTTACAGCGTTATTTTTTTACGGAGGGATTTAAAAAGACTACCCTTGTCACGAGGTCAGCTCCTCCTAGATATATATGGCGTCCTGATTTACCTCGTTTCAATTTAATTGTTTGTAAATGACGAGAAATTAATTCAATTCAATTCAAAGGGTAAGGGAAAGCTGCATAAGATTTCAATTCTTTGGCATTTTGCAGTTCCGGATAGTTCTTGTAAGAGGTTTGCTTCTTTCGATTTGCAACATATGGCTCCTTTGTGTTATCTAGTGAACTTTCAACATTTGTTTGTCGGTTTAAGGTATACTTGTTGCCTTGCCACCTGCTCGTTTTGATGTTTGAAAAAAGCGCAATCTGAATTTCCACAGAAACTATCAATATTATATTCCAAGTAGTATTAGTACCCTAAACTAGTTTACGTTGCTCAAGCTGGCCGATTTATTATTATAAATTAATAACTGAAGTTTAAGTAAATATTTTTAACCTAAAATTTAACCTACTAATAGTTGTCAATAATCTTGTGAGCCTGAATTATACAGATCTGCATAATAAAGGTTCTCGTAAGTTATGTTGTATAAAAAGTTACTTTTTTATTAATCTAATCCACTATAATTAAATTTGCTGCCGCTTTCCGAAAATCTTTCTTTTACTTATAAATATTCCTTATATATTTAGTAAATAAAATTATTACTCACAAAAAATAGAATACAGTTTATTAAATGAATAAATTGAAACTAAATTTACTGTTTTATTTTGGACAAATGCATTCAAATGTTGGTAAATCATCGATATTGCTTAATAGATGAGATATAAATGGTGGCCTATTGATAATCATTTTTAGTGTTTCCTATCAAATTTGATAATAGATATATTTTATTACAGAAAATGATTTTGTGTTGTTTCTTTTGCAATAGCAAGATAGTAAGAGCACGCCTCTTATGCCCATTCTTTGCTCTAACTATATTGTTTTATTACAAGTGCTACACACACTCCCTTTTGATAACGGCATTTACACAGCAAAGGCGATATTTTCTCTGATGGTTTTCAAGTTCTCCCTTAAGGGTACTTCTTGTATTTTTATGAGTCCAGAACTTTGTGGCGCCCTATTTAGTGTTATTTGAATTTTAGTTTCTATAAAGTGTCATATGAGGTTTTGAATATCCAGACCATCTTTCATTGCCCTACCGAAGAACAGCTATCGCCCTTCCTTTCACAACTTGTTTTAGGAAAGGGATTTTGTAGTTTCTCACTTAGGTGAAATTCCAATTTACATTTCAATATAGTGACAAAATCCACAACTGATTTGTCATTTTTCTTTTACAATTGGACAATCTTGCTTAACATATCAACGCTTCCATCATTTGATTTTGAATTTCAACTATTTTCAGTATGTGAAAACGTTTCTATTTGATACCAAAAAGACTGTAATTCACCGCCATTAGCAGATAATGCACATTTTTATTCGAATAATACACAGGTATTAAAGGAAAGTTAGAAAGACGGCATTTTATAGTGATAAGTAGGCAGTAGGTGGCTCTATGACTTAGTTGGTTTGCGTATGACTACGCAATCACAAAGTCCTAGGCTCGATCTCGACACGGACCGCTTATAAAATGTTAGACGAGCAGTTTTCCGAAAAATACGCCCTAATTCAGATGAAAGGTTATGCGTGTTTCGTCACGCTCGTTAAAAAGATCTCTACCATGTTTAGGTTGAAAAATTGTTCGACTAAATTTTAAGTTTCAAGGTAAAAAAAACTCTCCTCCTGACCAATGTCGTGCCTACGGATAGAGCACCGAACAATCAAAATACACGAGGAGTAGACCGTGTTAGTTAGACGGCAATATGTACGAACACATCCTACTGGAATGGTGAAACGCTTTTATGCAAGCGGCGTGTTCATCTTCTAAGCCTAATGAGCTTTCGAATGCATGCAACTTTGCTCGACGGGACGTGATCCTTAAGCGTCACCATCATACGATGAATAACAAGACGGGTTTCGTTGATGAAAAAAGCTTCCAGAAACGCTTAAAAACAGTTCGTACTTCGGATAATGTGGAGCGAAGAGTATCAGAATGTTGCAAAGCCCAAACTGTTCAACAAAAAAGCGAGTGTCTTCCGGCATTTCTGCATCCTCCATAAGAACAATTTTAATCAAAGATCATAATTTTCACCCCTACTAAAGCGTACTCTGGTCAACAATTGTGTCCTTCAGATTCTAGCCTTTTCAGAGCGAATAATGAAGTCGTAGATAAAAACAAAAATTATGTTCTTTTCACGAAAACGACGACGTAGTTCATTTTCATTTTCATTGGGTTAGTATATAAACAAACTTTTAAAAATTGATGCACAGAAAATACACCTTCTGTGCATGTAATGCACGGTTTGTAGGGGTCTTATTTTTGAGAACTATAATGTTGAAGCAGTAATGGTGAATGCAGATCACTACATCTCCACTAAGATACACGAGTTTAAAAAAAGCAATTCCCAGAATTAACCACGTCGGCTCGACAGACTCGAAATTAACATAAAAGCTTTCTCAGAATAATTTAACACACTCACATTTATAGTTGTGAGAACTGACAAACATCACATTTAAAAATCTTAATTAGACGATATAAAAGCGCATTTTTGTTCGTAGATTTCGAAGATGCGATAATTTAAAATGAACGTGATCAAAACCAATCCACATGTGTGTATAAAAATTCTTATATTTTATCAACACATGTATTCGATAAATAGCAACAAACTAGCACAATTTTCTAGGCTTTTAATTTCTTGAAGATTTCAAGCCCTTTTCTCTGTTTGCTGCTTGTCAAATAAGATAAAAGTGTAAACATTTATAATTATGGACGTAGAGAGCATGTTTAAATTCAATATCTGATGCAAAACACCTTTAAAAAATCAGAAAGCAAAATTTAAATATTCTTCGTATGGATATTATAGTGTGGACTCGAGAATAAAATTTAATGGCATTGGATGTTTGAACAGATGGAAGAAACTTTAAATATACCTGTAGAAAAGAAACAGCTGAGTAAGTCGCTGACCGCACAAGCGTGTTGTATGTCACCATGATCTGGTAATTCCAAAATCCGCTGAGCTCCTTACGTTATTTGATCATTTTGTAGTCCTTGTTAGCAATTGAGACGTGTTATTTTTTGTTGATAAAGTTTTTGTTAGTTGATACGATATTTTATTTCAGTAACCACTTGTACAATTTATGGTACAAGAATAAATTATCAATAGTTTAGGGGAAAGTATTTATAAAACTAACAAGTATTTTCCAATTGTTATATGCCCTATTTTGAAAATTAAGCAATTACTTAGTGAAGCGTTATTTTAAAAGAATATTTTACGTAAAATATTTAGAAATTTTTTTGATTACTGAGAATTAAAAAATAATGTTTTATTTATAATATTATAACGAAAACTCTTTTGCACAAACAACAGTTCTTGATTATCGACTGATTACCCGATCCTTTTCAACAACTCGTAGTTACAGTGAAATTCGTAAAGCACTCACGACAATTTATTTCCAGCTAATCTTTAACAGTACAAATATTAAATTCTTAAAGCTACTATGCTATATTCTTATTTACTTATCCAAGTACTATAATTAACTTATATCGATCACCACAATAATTTATATCACTTGGAGCAATTTATATCAACAGTATGTACTACTAATTTATTTCATATCAGGACTTCATAGCTCGAATAAAAACAAAATTATAATCAAATTGCTCTAGATTATTTCGAGAATGTGCCAGAATCATTCTAGAGGTTGCCGTTTGTACGGTTAATAAAGCTTTTAAATGCAAACTCTTGCGACCTATCAATCAAGTCCATCTGAAGAGTAGCCATCAATTATCCTTTGTGTGCAAATGCCTCGTTTACATTCTGATGTATTATTCTAATCAAAGGTGGACAAAAAGGCACTATAATCTCTTAGAACTTTAAAATCGTATGTCTCTGAGGATTTGCTTTCGATTGCTTTTTTCATAATAAAGATGTTATGGCAAGATAAGTAAACAAATTTGTAAAGAAGTTACACACGTAATGTAGAAAAAATCACTTTGCTTGAGAAATATTTTTGGAAACTTGTGTTTTTTTATTGGTTGGTTGAGTATCTTAAAATTATATATTTTCGGGTTTCAGCACTCGCGTAAAAAAATTAGCCTGGTTTGCTGAGAGGTCGTCAGCTGTTTTATAGGTAAGAAACACAGCATAAATTTTACGTGAACTTTGTCCCTGCCGTATCACCATAGGCTACGTAGCATGGTATGGCAAGTGGCAATGGAGCAACCTGCACGCATTTCAGTGGAAATTCTACCACATGCATTCCCTTTTTGTTTTGATAAGATCAGTTTACCCTCCTTTTCCCCGGATCTTCTATTCCAGATTTTTCGGGATCTTTAAAACCGCGAGTTTACATAAACAATCTACGAGCATACCGCAACTTAGAGAAGTTATTCATCGCGCAATCAATGAAATTCCTAGCAAACTGTTATAAAATGAAGTAAGTACGTAGCTTCAAGGATTTTCTTAGAAGCTGTGTTAAGGAAGAATGACGTCATCTTTGCGATGTGTTCTTCTCACGTTAAATTTATTTAATTACTAGCTTTAAAACAATAGAAAGTGGCCGAACTGCATCTAATAAGAAAGAACAGCAGATATGTTCAAAGACAACAAACATAGAGACAAGAAGAAAATTGTTCAAAGCATATGTGTGGAGCACAGCACAGTACGTCTATGAAACAGGGGCAGTAGGAAAAGCAGACAGAAAGAGATAGACGCCTTTTGGAATGTTGTGCTTCAGATGTATAAGGATGATAGCATGGACAGACAAGGTTAATAACAAATAGGTTATAGAAATAGTAGAGGAATAAAGATATCTGTGGAAAACAAAAAAAATTGGAGAAATAGAAGGGCAGGATACGTTCTAAGGCATTTTTGGGGAATAGTATGGGATATATTACAAGCAGAAATAGGAAAAAAAAAGTAGAGGTAGACCGAGATCAGACTTTTGCACGCAGATAGTGATAGATGCAGACTGCAAATTTCAGGGAAATGTGTAGGTTAGTTCAGAATAAGAAACAATGACGGTACGCGTCTAACCAGTTCCAGAACTGAAGATCTAATGATGATGACTTGCTTTATAGAATATATTGGTAAACAGGATTAAAATTTTTGTTCAAAATTAGTCAAATTCTTGTTTTAAAGATCATGCATTTCCAGTAATGGCCATGTAATTAATATTCGAAAAATAATTTTATCAAATTGGCCTTCTTGGTCTCTGTGTGCTTACCATGCATTTTGTTCAGCCGCATAAATGCAGTGAATTATCGAATAAAAGCATTAATTTGGTTAGATACAAATCATGTGTTCCTGGTGCGTTATAAATCCTTTAAGTAAATAATTTAAAAGAAATTCTTAAAATAATTTGTGCAAGAAGTTTGGAGTTCGCTCTAACCTTTGCACATGCTTTTGTATAAATCGATACAAATAGTTTAGTGCCATTTTTAAGTTTTAATCACCACAACACAACATCCACTTACACCTTTTGCAGAATGTATGCTTACTTCCAATAATACATTTAAGACCCATACAAATGCTTCTATCCATTGTTTGATTTGTTTTGAGAGTTTCCAACATTTCATCAAAGAACACCTTAGGTCTCTACTCAAATTAGATAATTAATTTAAGCCATTAATATTCATTTGTGAAATAACAACAGGGGCTTTGAAACTTTACTGTTTTGTCAGGATTCGCTTAATTATGGTAGCCGGCAGTAAAGAGAATTAATTGAACGATCTTCAAATAACTTTGAGCATTGTTGGGTGAAACGCACAGAACATTAATAGCGCGTCATTTTACTGTTGATAAATTCAAGTTTTTGTTTATACTTTTAAACTCAACTAATACACATCCAGAAAGACAATTTCCTATTAGGGTTTCGACCCGGAAAAGTTTTCTATTAAATAATTCTTCCATAAGGAATGCAACAAGTTATCAGAAAAACAAATGGAATTCAACTCCTGAACAAAATTGTGTGCATATTGTAAGACAACACCAGTCCATACGCATTATGTGCTTTGTCGATTTCTATAGTCAATCTAACCAACTTATTTAAGGAAACTAGTAAGAATTTCTAACCATACGATGCGTCATTTAGTCTACTCTTGACCAGAATAATATATAGATGAACGTTAACGAGACATCTGTACACAAAGGGAAAAAAAGATAATTAGTAGCCACCCTGTGGCGTGACATCTTCAGATGGACTTGATCGTCGGTTTACAAGAGATTGCATTTAAGAACTTAATTAAGCTTACAATAGGACTTCTAGATGTATTTGCATAATTGTAGTACGTATTCAGAATATTCCAGAACTGTTGATTTTGTATATAAAGTGCCGTTCGTGAGCATAAGAAATGAGTTCTAATTCAAGCTTAGATCATAATACTAGATATCAAATAAATTAGTGTAACAGCATTAAAATAAATAGCGCTATGCGATATAAATTATTGTAGCTGGAAATAAATTGTCCTGAATGAGCTCTTTAGAATTTCGCTGTAGATACGAATAGTTGTGCTATCAATTCATAATAAAAAACTGTTGTTATTATAAAAGAGCTTTCGTTACGATAGGATGAATGGATGAATTGTTTACACGCATGTTGCCCATAATACGATACAATAGGATCGTCCATGGAATAATTTACTTCACAAACAGTTCAATAAATTGCTTTTCTTTTAAAAATGAATTTATTGAACAAAATTTTTCATTCAATCGTTGAAATTTTTTACTAGCTTTCACATAGTTGCACCTATCTAATACATTTTTCCCAGTTATCCGTTTATATCATTATTATAAATTTTACAAATTTAAAAAAATGAATACACGATTGTAACTCATTATATTGATGTAATATTTTTTTCGCACAGAGAGAAGTTGATTGATACCAAGAATAATTTTTCGTTCATAACTTTTGTTGTTCTTCAATATTCAGAGAATATGTGCACTCATTTATGGCTAGATTGCAATACACTGCAATGTCCAAACCATTAACCACCATAAAATTCTGCGACTTTTCATTTCCCATAGTTATATTTATAGTAGAGAAAATGTTAACTGACATTTGCTTCAATAAAAGGTCGGACAAATTTCGAAAATTTCAGGATTCCGAGTGGATGTCGGGGAAAACACAATAAATCATACTAAAAGACAGTTGCCTATTAGTTTTGAATTGACTACTTTGAATTTGTTTACTTGTATACAACATTTTAAAATATTCTACTATTTATAATCACCGTTACTTTATAAGTCAAGACCATATTTTACGCAGCGTTGCCGCTACAATGTTACACAAATCTTCATAAGAGGGTGGAGTTCCACAAGGAGGAACCTCCTTATGCAGTTCGGCTCCGCACGGGTCCTAACTACCCTAGGTTAGCTCTACTGTTTTTAAATCATTTTTCTTACCCCCCCCATTCCTAAAAATCGGTAACCTAGCCCCTAAAATTTTCGACTTACCTCTCGGCGCTTTTATTATTTTTTACACTAAGACCAACCCTTACCGAGTTACATCCCATAAACCCAAACTTTCTAATTTTTTTGTTTATAAACATTTTTTTAGCGTGTTAAGCATTTGATAGGTCCACATTTTCTTGGAAGTCCCGATCCGCCATTACTTTTAACATAGAACCAACCATTTGCAAATTTACATCTCCTAAATCTTCATTTTATAACTTTCTCATATTAAACATTTTGCTAGCGTTTAAAGCATTAGATGGCATAAAATTCCTTGCGAAATAAGAATCCGTCATCTTTTAACCTTGAACTACCCTTATCGAGGTAGAACCCCTAAATCCTTGTTCTCTTACTTTTTTATTTCTTGTTGATGCCTAAAGCATAGTATAGTCTTAAACTAGGAAATACGAAGCAATGCTATTAATTTAAGCAGAAAAGTAGTACAATTTTTTAGAAACTTTTATTTAATTATAAATAAATAGTCTAAAGACCAACCCGATTCACATCCTTCAAATTTCTCAGATTTACCTCTCATTACCCGACATAAGGTCTGGTATACTTTTTCTAGATTGCTGAAGGATGACATACTCAGGTTTTTAGTGTTAAACGATTTGACATCGGTGGTCTTCTGGTTCACCTTCATTTTGGCGTAACCATAAAGTTCACAATTAACATTTGTATCCAAATGTTTTTTTAAATTTTTAGCACTAAACGAATAAACCGCTCCTTATGCTGGCAAAGAAACTCGAATATCCCACTGACAGCGTCAACGTTCTTTATGTGGTAGCTAATCATACGTTTTTTAAACGCTATACTAATCATTTCCACCGCATTCTTCTCGTCAGTTTCGGTAGCTGCAGCATTCTTATAAATGGCATAGGTAGACTTTTCCACCTCCACATCGCACACATTGCACCAGATACTAACCCGTTGTTTGGAGATAGGTTTTCCAAGTATTGGTAGAGCTGGATGTTTAAGACCCGATGCCGAAGTGGTTACACCATGCACCATCATCTGATGTCGCTAGAAATTATCCATTCTAGTAAAGGTGATACCGCAGGACTCGCAAAGTTTTCTGCTACGGGTTTAATCGAACGTTTAACCCACGATGTCGATGAGCTTGTACCATGCTGTTTTACCTGGTGCCGCATGAGGGCATCACGCCTGGTAAGAGTGCAGCAAGAGCTACAATTAAACATTTTTGCAGGTTTCATTTTAGCACAAAACAAGAACCGCACTGTAAGACTTTAGTAAAGCTTGTAAGAGAACTAAATTATAACTAAAATGTTTACTCTCATATGGTTACTAAATATACATTATAGAAGCACTCGAAGGTTGCCGAAAACACCCCATACAAAATTAAGGATTAAATGGGGAAACTAAACAGCGCCATCTTTTTTAAAATACGACACGATGTTTCTTTCGACGAGTCCTGTGCAGTATGATTTTTAAACTCCAAACGGTCCGATATATTTATTTTATTTAAAACTGCAGAAACCAATGGGCGCGCCACCGTTCGCGTCGTCCATGTTGCGAAAACTTGTTTAAATTACAAGTTTCTAAAAATTGGCATGCAATCGTTCTACATGAACGCAAGTGCTACAAAAAGTTTAATATTCGCAATCTCCTAAGTTACAAATTTAAACAGCGAAATGCCAAAGACCTTCCCACGTTTTACCATGGGTTCGTGAGCTTTGACGCAAATGCAAGCAGGAAATAATGACATCGAGTTAACCGAGGTTAAGGACGGAAATGAAATTTTAATCGAAACCGATGTCTAGAATACTAAATACCTTTTTGGCGGAACAAATAATCAAAAATATTTAGCTGCACTGGAAATAATTATATGTCATCCCGATCAGAACGTGCCCGAGCTCTTATACAAATGTTCAACAAATGGACCTGAGAAGACCAAAACGAATCAGATTACTACAGCACCTGTCATGGTAAAACAATGTTGTCTGTGAAATAGGCAAAACATGTACCTTTTATTGTATCAATTATATATATTTTTTATTATTTAATGTTTGTTCCTGCTTGTGGAGCTCCACCCTCCTTATGGAGATGTGTAGTGCGGTGGCGGCTGCGTCAAATACAGCCAAAATTACCTACTGATCTCCACTTAGTAGTTAAACCAGTGAATTCTACGTAGTTTACTAGGAATATTCCCACATGAAATGTACTGTAAAAATGTTTCACTTCTTACACTTGTTTCATAAAATGCCCCTTGCTCAAACAGGCGTGTTCACAGATTTAATGCTTATCAAATATGATGGTTAGGCGTGAATACTCGGTAAGCAGTCTAAAACAAAAACAAATGAAAGAAGAAAGTTCTCTTTCAAAACTTTGTGGTGCTGTAGATTAGGCAAAGCAAACATCTGCACAGATGGCACTTACTGAAGATATTTCAAACAGACGTCCAAAATTGACACACGAAACCAAGCATTACCTCAATGGCAAAACTTGACCGTACAATGACTTAAAAGTGCACTTCTGTTTCATAAAAATGTCACAATTATGTATTCTATAGTGCATGGGCAGCATTTTTTTTCCTCGTGTAAACTCGCAAAACCGGCCAGGCACAATCAATCCAGACCTATCGTACTATTTTGTACACTTCGATCAAAATTTTGTACCATGCACTGTAGAACTACTAATCTAATATTAAGCTACCTGAACCACAAAAAAGTAAAACAAGAGTGAAAATAAAAAGTACTGAATTTGTATTAATTTGTATCATTAAAAAAGCTTGACATATCCACGAAACTGCTTAAAAAAACCTCTAATTGAATTCAAATTTGCTATGCTCAGGAATAAAGTACTTTTTTGTCCGAACAGAGTCAGTTGTTATTTTTACACAAGAAAGCAATATAATCTGTATCACTAAAATGTACGGTTTCGGTTTTTGTACCGACGCTGTTCGTTCGGAAACTATCAAGAGCTATTGGCTTCAATATTAAAGTACTCTCTAAAAATGTATTGTACAATATTTCTAACTTTACATTTTAAAGGTACAAATTGTATTGTTTCTAATATAGCAGTAACGGTATACACTGCTCATGCCAAAAGGTACTTTACTCTTGAGACTAATTAATAGTTCAAGATAGTTTCAGAGAGAACGCAAGGGTATGAAATTTGAAACTATATTTTAAAGGTACAGATTATGTTGCTTTAATATAGGAGTAACGATTGATTCTTTTCGAGTAAAAAGATATCGAATATTCACTAAAATCCTTTTATTATGAAATGTAATTAATAGTTCTACATTATTCATTGATTTCACATCTAGCCATTATTTGTTCTTTAACTCAAATATTTTGTCAATGTATTGTTGAAGTATTGTGTTGTTAAAAAAAAATAGATAGTAAGATGGCGGTTATTATGAAAGCATAAAAGATGTTTAATTTTCTGTAAGAAGTGTTATATATTCTATAAAGTGGATGCATGTATCATGAGAAGATAGTTTTGTTTATTTCTTTACCTAACCACAAAAGCTTATGGGCCAATTTTTATATGTATTTTTCTGTAAGACCAATGGGAGAGCTTAAAAGCTGTCTCATAGGTCGGGACGATAATAGGGCGGACGTGGTGCAAGTTTGAACTTAGACCTTGAAAAGTGTAAGAATAATCATGATGACATCACGTAATCCTGGAATGGATGATTTGAAGGGTGCACAAATGACTAGAATGGACCTGAGATATTCTTATGGAAAGATACATCTAAAAATAAACGTTTTTGTGCTAGAACATACATAGCCTATCTACTGCCCAGATATTGACAGTACGGTATAACGTGGTTTTAAATTTTAGTTTGGTGTAATAGTAAGAAAAAGATATTGGCTCAATTGAAAAATTATTGTATTGGACCACTAAATGGTAACAATTACTACAACTGGAAATTTCAGTTGGAGGTGATATTAGAGGAAACGATGTTTTAGATCAAGTAAATAGGCAAGTTTATTGGAGTTCTCTAGATGATACCCGAAGACAAACATTTCAGAAAAATGAGATAATAATACGAAATTATTAACAGTTCAACGTGTAGATGATTGACACTTAGAGTGGCTTCGAGATACGGCGGCGGCGTTTGGAATGTGGATTGCTTTATCGTCAAAGTATGAAAGAAAGGAGGTTATCTGATCAGTTGTATTAAAACGAAAAATGCTGTCAATAAAGCTAAAGGAAGACTAATGCATAGAAAAACACACTTTACACTACGAGGAAATTGTAAGGCAAATCAAAGCGACAGGTGCTGATATCACCGATGAAGATAAAGCGTGTACCCTGCTATTAAGTTTATCCAAGCCTTATAAAAGTACAGTAATGATTGTAGAGAATACGCTTGAAATGTCATTTTGAAGTGAAAACTAAGCTATTAGCAGAATATGAAAAAGGAAAAGTAGTATCAGGACAAAAGCAGAGCACATAATCAAGCAGTATTTCTAATACAAAGCAAAAAGTTTTACCGTTGCGAAAAGAAACATGGATATATACAAAGTTCAAGGAAGTTATGGTGTTCAGCGCGGGGGGTCTTATAATTTTCTATATCGATTTACCTCCGCGGTTTTTTGTTGTTCTAAGCTGCAGTTCCTATTCCTTCAACTAACTGGACTGTATGTGAAATTTAGTCCGTGTTACTTGGCACTTGCACTGTGTTTTTTAGGGGTTTATCGATAAAGTCGGCGGCACTTGACTAACTCACGTTACCGAACGAAAAACCGACTGTTCTGCTTCGATATACATAAGAGAGTGTTCTTCGTCACTACCCTTAGTCCCACTTATTTACACATGCACAAGGAATTTTTACGACAGGATATAAGAGAACAAGGGATGACAGTTTTACTATTAGATTTATAACTACAAATTTACGACTTAAAATTAAACACGACAACGTGCGACAAAGAGACCGAACATATGGGGGTCATTATATTTAATCGGAATGTATGCAAAACTATGTCATGAGACAATTGGAAGAACGGTGGTGCTTAAAAACATTCAACGGTAAAACGAGACGGATGTGGTACTTTCACAGGTTCGTCTTAATAGAGAAGAATTAAGGATCACGGTCATTTTCATGTCCAAGTTATATTATCAACAGAGCGACAAACAGTATGGGTACCATACAAATTTACGTGGAAGTCACTGTCTGTAGTACACAGAAAATTAAAGTAGCAAAAGCAATTGTGGTGTGAATGTGATAAATGTGTTACGCTTCAATTGGTTTCACAAGGTTCTGGTTAATAATTAATCATAGAGAATATTTCTTTGTATAATTAAGGTAGGGCAGAAACTTTGAGTCAGCGTTTTTCCAAGAGGATTGTCGTTTGCTAGGGATAGGGATGATCCGAACGACATCATTGCACCCGCAATTGGATGGTATGATAGAGCGTATGAACCACACCATCGGCAAGTACTTTTTCAAAGTGTTCTCCCAACATCAGAGACCGAGAGCAATATTTACGTCTATTTTTATTGGCCCATTGTTTTTCGGTTCATGAGAGCACTGAACAGGCATCTGCATGTGCATGGATGTAAGTCGGAGACGATATCGTGGGCGAGAGCTACGTCGAGACGCTCAAACGCAAGATGCACGACATCCATGGTGGTTAGAAAAAATATCCAGATCGCAAGCGATCGAATGAAAACCAGATATGACATCAAGGCGAAGAATTCTGATTTTCAAGAGGGCGACTGCGTCTGACTATACAACCCCAGATGGAGGCGTTGATTAGCGCCAAAGTTACAAAGACATTAGGAGGATCCGTACGAAGTCGTAAAAAGGATCAACGACGTGTTATATCGGATTCGTAAGCTCCCAAAAGGAAAAAAAGATAATGGTTAACACTCTATGATAGTGATGACGCAGGAAATGCAAAAGAACGGCAAGCAGTAAGACAAACAAACAGTTATGCTCGTGATGATGAACAAAAGTATGGACCGAGCTACAGTTGGTTCATGTCTCTGTACAACGATTCAACAAGAAATCCCGAGAAAGACATTTGCATTGGGTCGTAGATTAATCAAGAACAATTAAAATGTAGATACATTTGCGCGTAAAGTTATTGCAAGTTACTTCTAATTGAAACTTTGATATAAGTTCCAATATGATATACTTTAAAGTTCTGAAAGTCATGACGTGATATAAGTTAGTGGTACAAATAAGGTACCCTGCGTGAGATAAATTATTGTAAAGATCGATATATATTTACTGTAGTGATAATATAAATTAATATAAAATAATCATAGTGCATCGATATGGGTTAATTAAGAAGATTGGCATCGTAGTGTTAAGAAGATAATACTTTATTATGTTCCAATTTTGTTTTTAAAATTCCCCTGGTTAATTCAATACGCTCTCGAATAAATTCCTTAGCTCAAATCCCTTTTTCTTTTACAACAAAAATTTATTCTATAAATTAAATAGTCTATGCTTTGTTTTAGGTATCCCGTAATCTCTTAAATTCTTCAAGAACATCCTGTTTACAATAATAAATACGCTTTCTACAAATTTTCATTTTGAACTTATTTATTTCAAAACGACAAGTTTATGCTATAATTAAATAGTCTATGCCCTGTTTTAGGTAATCTTCAATTTGTTAAATCTTCCGATAGCGTATAATTGCTTCTTATGTGTTTTCCATCTAAACATTCGTCTACATAGTGTATTGAACTATCCGATAAAACCGTATTTTCCAGTTTCGTAATCGCGTTTCGATAAGCTAGGATTTGCAGTTCGAATTCGTGTTACTTTAACGATTGTTGAATTTGATTCTACAGCTGTACGTCGAAGTGTTTTCTACATTTTATTCGTCTACGTATTTCAAAAAGCGATGCACGTTTTTCTATTCAACAACTAGGAGGTGTCTTGCGTGTATTCGGTGAGTTTCCCCGCGCGTACCCATTCTAATCAGATTTTTTTTAGCTTTTTTTTAGCTGGAGGCCAAATGGGTTCTTTCGTTGTGTAGGCCCACCTGTTCGTTGCCGTGGATCAGCAGCCTTTTCTCTTTGGATCACTGCTGTAATAGCGATGGCAGGGTGAATGAACCCTATCGATCATGGCATTGCTGTGCTGACTCACCCCCGGCTTCTTACGAGACACGCATACCGACGCATAAAGGTATGTGACTCGTTTTCTTTTTACTTACATCGAGGATCCTTATATATCATCGGTTGACGTTGTGAAACCATTTCACCATCCATGTTTAGAAGCTAGCTCCGCTAGGGCTTCTGGTTATCTTTCTTTAATTCTTACTACACCTTGGTCTATTTATATTTTATTTATATTTAATACTTTAATTTAACCCACTTGCTATGGAGAAAACCTGCCTTTAATACTTTAATTTAACATACGTGCTATCGAGGAAATCTACATTTGAACACTTTAATTTAACACACTTGCTATTGAGAAAATCAAAGCATTACTTTTTTTTTAATGATTTTTATTACCTGTTAGCTATGAAATGCCCACTTCGTATCTAAATTTCTAAGTTGTTCGTACAATATAATTGTTTGCTGTGAAATAATAATAACACTTAATTTATTTTCTTTCTGCTTGTTTGTACAGAACCCTTTATTTATTTTTATGTTAATAGATAATCGTGGGCAATGTACTTTTTTTTTGTTTTTTTTTTGGTATGTAGGCGAATCCCCCCACTCTCCACGGTTGGTAGTTAGTCTGGTATTTACTTTTCTTCCGGCTACGTCTAGGTACGTAGCAACTTGTACTGATAGTGATTAATTCGGAAGGCAAACTATTGTGCAAATTGTTAGAAATTTTATTGTAGCTACGATTTGTTAAAGAGACTTGTATAGCAATTTGAAAATAAAAAACTGTCGTTGCAAATGGAGTTTTCGTTACAATAGTTTTTGGGCGACTCCTAATTTTACAGATGCAACGTGTGCCTGATCATATGTTTATAACGTCTTGAAAAGTAATACGATGGCCACACCATAGCTTTTCACTAGCTACATTTTAATTTACTTCTGACGTCCTTAACAAGCGTTTTTCTTCGTCCTTCTTTCCGCATACGTAAATAACAAGTCTTCAACGAGTTAGTACGCTTCGAATTGAAATTTCTGAAATAGATAGCACTCACGTGCTTTTTATTTCGAGTCTTATATAAGTACTACACATTAAATTTAGCATTAAACAGATCCAATTGAAGTGCTTGGTTAAAAATATATGAACATATAGATACTTGAACCAGCTAAATTAGTACTGCATATGCCAGTCACAACATTCTAATCTAGATAAATATAGCCTTGAGCTTGAGTAAGAGTGCAAACGGTAATAATACATTTGGTTGGTGTTATTTACGATGAAGTAACGAGATTCGACTCGTTGGAAGCGCATCACTTCGTGCCTTGAAATCTAATTGAATTGCTAACAATACACATAGCTTACACGTTTGGTAAAACTTCAGCTAGAGAAAATACACAAACCGTTTTATTAATGTTACACGGTTGATGACTTTGAGTCATCCAAGTTGCGTTCAATTTCGAGTATTTCTGGGTCCATAATATATATAGTGTTTGCTTCCTTGATGTTTACTGCGAAAAACTAAATATATTTTCCTGTACAAAAAGCATTCTGAAAACTTGTGAACTAATATGTATGTACTCATCGAGGTGTATTACCTGCATACTTGCATGCATATATGCAAATCATGAAAGGTATTACGCCACCCGTATGGTTCTAATCTTCACATCATAATAGTCGTACAATTACCACATGTAAAAGACAAAAACATGTATACATTTGGTATGTTTTAAGAAATGACAACGTATACCTACTTAATGTAAACAGAGCGAAACATCTTGTTGACGTACGATTACACGAGTTACAACTATTTTACAACACCGGCGGTTTCTTTGACGTCCAATTCTTAATCTTTATCACCTATACCCTAACCTTAATTGGTTTAGCTATGATTTGATGGATGTCCATTATATAAGAAAACAGTAAATTAGTACTTGCTATTTACACTTTATTTAAATAAACACATGGTAGTGATCCAGGAAATATTTTAAGTCAATTTTCACTGATCGATGATTATTTAGAATATGATGGTGAACATTTCCATATTCGAAGGTATTTTGAACAGCAGTGTACTTGCAGGTTTACAAAATCATCCAGAAGTGCCATTGAAACTAACCGTTATGGGGTGGAATAAAGACAGGGAGCTTCCTTGTATGCCAACTATCTTTAACCGCCTTTACCGTCTTTGGCAGTTGCAAAGAAGGGTGCAAAAAGTCATCTCGTCCTTATTATAAAGGTAATGCTGTTTATACTTGTATCATCCTTTTAAGTTATCTTATTGCATCTGAGGTTTAGGTAAACATTTGATGTGATGATTTTATACTTTGGCGTAGCAAATGATTTAGTAGAAAAAGTATTATGTATATTTAATTTCACAGTAAGTTGATTTATACTAGGAAACCTACATCTCTGTTTAATTCACTTCATCATCATCATTAGGTCTTCAGTTCTAGAACTGGTTGGACGCGTACCCTCATTGTTTCCTAGTCTGAACGAACCTACACAGTTCGCTGAAATTTGTTCAGTCTGCATCTATCCCTATCTGTGTGCGAAAGTCTTATCTCGGTCTACCCCTACCTATCTTTTTCTGTATCTGCTTGTAATATATCCCGTACTATTTTCCAGAAATGCCTTAGAACGTATCCTGTCCTTCTATTTCTCATATTTTTTCGTTTTCCACATATATCTTTATTCTTCTACTATTTCTACATCCAATTTGTTATTAACTTTGTAATGTCTATGCTACCCTCCTCATACATCTCAAGCACAACATTCCAGAAGGCTTCTATCTCTTTCTGTCTGTTTTTCCTACTGTCCCTATTTCATAGATGTACTGTGCTGTGCTCCACACTATGCTTTGAACAGTTTTCTTCTTGTATCTATGTTCATTGTCTTTGAGCATAGCTGATGTTCTTTCTTGTTTGATGCGGTTCGGTCACCTTCTATTATTTTACAGTTTACACCCTATTTCCCTGATATTCAGTGGTATGTGAAGCGGGGTAAGCAGCCTTTGGCTGCCAAGTTCCCCAAGCACTTGAACCTTTGTCGAATTAATAGTTTTTCCAATTTATTTTTTCGCACAATCAACATTACTTGAAAATATTTCACAACCACACCTGAAGTTGTTTACAATAATCTTCAGATTTAAGAGCACTTATTTTTTCGTCGTTGGGTTTTACGTTTTAAAACTGGCTGGACTTGTACCTCAGCTTATTTATGTTCTGAGCTATCCTACCCAGTTCCCTGCAATTCTCACAACAACCTATATACAGTTCGATTCCCTTCTATTGTTTTCTAATTATATGCCCTATTTCACCGAGATTCAGTGGTATGTGAAGGGGAAGCGGATCCGTGGCGTAGTGGTATGTGTGTGACTACTACGCCCAAAATCCCGGGTTCGAATTCCGACACAGTCTGCTTGAAAAATGTTAGGCAAGCATTTTTCACAAAAATACACCCGCGTTCGGATGAGAAGTAAAATAGAGGTCCCGTGTGTGAGTGTTGTCACGCACGTTAAAGAACCCTACTTTGCGTGGAACAGCAAGGGTTTGGCAAAATTACAAATTTTTCAGGTAAAAAAAAATTCGCTTCCTGGCCAATGTAGTACCTTCGGGTGGAGCATTGGAAAAACACATATAAGGTATGTGAAGGTGGTTAAACAGCCTGTGGCTGCCAAGGATCCCCCAACACTTAGACATTTGCCGTATTAATAGTTTACCAGTAAATCCTTTCGCACAATTAACATTAATTGAGAAGTATTGCAAAACCAATATCTGTAGTTGTTTATAGTAATCACCATGTTTAAATACAGTTATTATTTTTGTCATTAGTTTTTCCATCTTGCGACTGGTCGGAAGCGTACTTCCATTGATTTCTATTTTGAGCTAGCCTACACATTTCCCTAAAATTCTCACAGCCTACATCTTTCATTATCTGTGTGCGGTAGTCTAACCTAGGTCTACCTCTACTTCTCTTTTTTCCTATCTCTGCTTCTAATATATTCCGCACTATTCTCTCATGTCTTAGTATGTGTCCTATCACCCTATCTCTCCTAGTTTTACTGTTTTACACATACTTCTTTCTTACCCTACTATTTTAGTACCTCTGTGTTCTTAACTTTGTCTGTCCATGATATCTTCATCATACGTCTGTAGCACCACATTTCAAAGGCTTCTACCTTTTTCTTATCTGCTTCTCCTACAGTCCAGGCTTCACAGCCATACAGTGCTGTGCTCTACACATATGTTTTAAGCAATCTTTTCCTTGTTTCTATGTTTGTGGTCTTTGAGCACAGTAGTTGCTTTTTCTTGTTAAATGTGGCACGAACTTCTGATAATCTTTGTTTTATATCGTTTGTGCTTTTCCCATCTGGCGTTAATTGGATTCGTAGATGAATAGAAATCCTTAACCTCTTGTAAGTTCTCGTTACCTATTTGTACTCTTGTTTTCGATTTATTTTCCCCCCTTTTACATACTAGAACTTTAGTTTTATTTTGTTACTTTTCATACCATATCTCTCCGTTAGAAATGTTTCCATTTCATTAAGAGCAGCTTCTAACTCTTCTTTGCTAGATGCTAATACCGCTATATCATCTGCAAATCTAAGCATATAAATCTTTTGTCCCTGCATATTAGTTCCAAATGTCTTCCTGCATTTGACAGTATTCATTGCCTCTTCTATGTACAAGTTAAAAATTAATGGGGATAAGGCACATCCCTGTCTCACACCTTTCCTAATATTTACTTCTCTACTTTCTTGCTCTAATTCTATTACCGCCGTTTGGTCTTTGTATAAGCTATGTACTAACCGTCTGTCCTTAAAACTCATTCCAATCTTTTTGAGTATTTCGAACATTTTTTTCCATTTTACATTGTCGAATGCTTTTTCCAGATCTACAAACCCTATATATACGCTTTCTCCGTTCTCTATTGTTTTTTCCATTATCATCCTCAGAGCTAAAATAGCCTCCCGTGTTCCCCTGTTGCACCTAAACCCAAATTGATCTTCTCCCAGTATTTCTTCAGCTCGTTTTTCCATTCGTCTTTGTACAATTCTAGTTAATATTTTTGAAACGTGTGCTGTCAAACTTATTGTTCAAAAATTTTCGCATCTATTCGCGCCTATTTTTTTTTATATAGTTACTATGATGTTACGTTTGAAATCTTTGGGTATCTCGCCTGTCTCGCCTGTCTCATACATATAGCTTACAAGTCTGAAGAGACGTTCTGTTACTGCTTGTCCAGCGCTTTTAGTTTCTGCTTGCATCTTACCTGTACCCGGCGCCTTACCATTTTTCAGACCCTTTAATGCTAATTCAAACTCATCTCTAAGTATAGGATATCCCAGGTCATCATTTTCAATGTTTGATTCCTATTCTAATGCTGTTAGTTCCTCTCCTGAATATAAATTCCCTATATATTCCTGCCATATAGCTACTTTCTCTACATTTTCTATAATGACGTTTCCTTCCGCGTCCCTTATATTTTTGCTATATAGTTTTATATCCCTAAAATTCATTATAATTCTTTCCTATTTCCATCTTAGTTTGTATCTCTTTGCACTTTTTATCAATCCAGTGTTCTTTAGCTTTCCTGCATTTGCGAATAATTTCTCATTTTATGGCTTTGTATCTCTGTTTTCCTGTTTCGTCTGATCTATTTTTGTATTTTCGTTTTTCTTCTATTAAATTAAGGATATCCTTTGTTATCCATGGTTTCTTATTTTCATTATGTGTATACCCCAGAATATCTTTGGCCGCCATGTCTAGGCTGGAGATTAATGTTATTCCATTCTGTTTGTACTTCCATAGTATCAGAAATTTTCCCGATATCTTTCAGCAATTCATTTGATTTTTTGAAAATCTTTCATGGATACGTTTATCTTTTAACTTCTCAAAGTCAAAGTGCCTTTTTCCGTTCTTCTTTTTCAAATTTTTAAATTTAAGTGTGGCCTTCATAATTACGATGTTGTGGTCAGTGTCTCTATCTGCTTCCGGGTAGCTTTCACAGTCTTCTACATAATTTTTAAACCGTTGTCTACCAAGAATGTAATCTATTTGATATCTTCCTATATCTCCTCTCATCTTCCATGTGTATCGTATCGTCTTCTAGCATGATGTTGAAATAATGTATTTGTGATGGTTAAGTTGTTCTTGTCGCAAAATTCTACCAGCCTATTTCCCCTGTCATTTCTCGTGCCTAAACCAAATAAACCTACTTCGCTCCTTCCTTACCCTCGCCCACTACTGCAATAAAATCCCCCGTAATTATTAAATTTTCATGTCCTTTTACGTATCTTAATATGTCTTCGATATCTTTGTAGATAGCCTCTCACTGTATCTAGAGGTGGGCATGTATACTTGTATTATTACTGTATTTACTGGTTTAGATTCTAATCTAACCATGAGTACTCTTTCGTTCTTTTGTAAGTAGTTTTCGACACGTCCTATATTTTTTCGCATAACTATCCCCACACCCGAATTTCCTTCCCCTGATCCAGTATGAATTACCCTAAAGTCTCCACTCAAATCCCCCGCCTCTGGCCAAGGGAACTCGCTGATTCCTACTATGTCTAGTGCTTACCTATCCATTTCGAGTTTCAGGTTCTCTAGCTTACCTACTTGTTTCATACTTCTGACATTCCACGCTCCGACTGGCAGAATGTTCACGGATCTTTTTCTATTCTTTCGGATCACATCCCCCAAAGTAGTCCCCTCCGGAGATCCGAATGGGGACTATTTTACGTCCGGAATTTTTTACCCCAGAGGCTTGCCATCAGGTTTAACAATTTCTGTACGCAGTGTACTTGGGAGGTAATGTGGTGGTTTCCCGTTGCCTTCCACATCGCAGTAGTGTGTCTTAGAATGTCGTACCGACCCCTATGGTCTCTGCCACTCTAAGTACCGAAAAAGCTGCTGCCCTCTTTCGGGGACCTGTCTTAGTCTGGTTCCTCACCAAAGACCCCACTAATTTGGTTAAACCTATAGTTCGGCTCTTTAGCTCATTGAAACGCGCAAGCCATTCTACCTGTTCTAGTTATTTAGAACGTCGTCAAGGTGCAGGTCCCTTCAGAATGGTTAATTCACTTGATTTGTGTTTATTTAGTTGATGCAATTATACAAAAAGGTCTTGATGAACTTATAACCAGATTATTATATATTCTGTTAACATGCATTTACGTAGATTTTGACTCTCTGTAATCTTGGGTTTGTATTTTAGTATGTATTTTTTAGAGCATATTTTATATTTGTTCTCAGGGTTCTAGTAACCCATTGTGATTATGTAATTGTTTTGTGTTAGCTTATAATCGTTCGTTTATAACTGCATGGTTCACGTCTTGATTTGAAACCTAACCTTAAATTAGTTTTTATATGACCTGGTATTCCTACCCTACGAATCTATAAATAGATAATATTGAAATTCGATGATTCACGTTACGAAGAAATTATAATAAACCTCTGCTATGACGACCACCGGCGTATTTGAGTTATTATTTAGATTGATGTATGTGTGTGCGTGCGCGCGTGTGCGTGCATGTGTGCGCGCGCGTGTGCGTGCATGTGCGTGCGTGCGTGCACACGTGCATGCGTGGTGCGTGCGTGCGTGCGTGTGTGTGTGTTATAAATACATCCGCACACAATGCCAAAACGACGTAATTTAGTTCTAAAAAGAACTGTTTTAAAGCAGCAAATAAAATAATATATAAAGGATGCAAAACAGCTAGTGCAAAATGTCAAACCAACAGAAAGCAAAACACCCTTGATATTTGGACTGGGTTCTACAATGTAAAGTAATTTCTGATTGGTTGATTATTCAAAATTTCACGCCACTGAAACCTAAATACCCCAATTGCTAATTACATATAATGAACATTCCCAAACCGATTTTTGCTTCGTCTGCATTATGACGGTGGGTTCTTCTAAAAGTGATTTGCCTCTGTCTGTGTATGGTACCATCATAGCATAAGTTTATGTTTAAACTCATATTGTTTTGAAATGTACTTATAGTAGTGCCCTTGTGCAAATGATAGAAGGTAGGCTAGTCACCGTGAAATATATTTCTGACGCGGGCTGGAAACGGTTACTGGTTTGAATGTACGCGCGTGTGATTGGGCCTCGCTGGATTTACTAATATTTTATCTTCGTGTGGGGCAAAATGCTGTTTGTCAGGCATAGCCTTCCGGCTTTTCGTTGCCCTTCATCTCAAGATGGGTTGTATTGGTTTTCGACCCCAGTTTCCTCCAGAAAAATTAGTAACAGTTAACATCTCGAGATATTAGAAGAACATAGGATGCTTGTTAGCCACCCATTTTTATGGGGTGCAGTTATAAGCGCAGGGTTGGTGGTGTTTTCTCTGTAGTACTTTTCCTCCAACAGAGCCCATGTTGAGTCCAGCATTGTTTGCTCAATATGTAATTGATGTCTAATTGTTAGTAACCTAATTTTGGGGTTATATGTTATTAAAAGTAGGGTTACTTGATACTGTAGTTTTATTGCAAACCTTGCCGCTTTAACGTCCCTAACCTTTTCTGATGAAATCACGGGTATCAAAATTTTGGGCCTAGTTTGGAACCCAAATTTTGATCATTTCACCTAATATGTTGTTCGTTTCGAAAGAATAGTTTCAAAACGCTCCGTTCTTTTTTTTATGGCTAGAATTTTTGACCTACTAGGTTGGTTAACTCCGGTGGTCTTTTTAATAAAGCACTTTTTACAACAATAATGGGTGCAACGTATCGATTGGGACGATACACTGGCTCCCGATTGGTGTTTAAAGTAGGAACAAATTTGTACCTGCTTTCCTGAATAACCTAATTTAAGAGTTCCTCGCTGCTTGTTTCTGCATTCGGGAGAATACCGCATTTTAGGATTTTGTGATGTCAGTAAAAAGGGTTATGCCGCCTGTGTTTATCTACATAGTACGTCTCGAGATCACACGAACTGTCATTTACTACAAGCAAAGAGTAAAATTGCATCACTACAATTTCTTTCTGTGCCTCGTCTGGAGCTTTTAGGAGCCGTTTTATTATCACGACTTGTATATTCAATAATCTCTATTAAATTCCCTTATCCGTTAAAGAAAATAAAGTTGTTTGCCGATTCTCAAGTGGAACTAGCGTGGTTAAATATTCCCTCTTATTTATTAAAAACCGCATAGAGATTATTCTAGAATGCACTAGGCTTATTCAGTGGTACCATATCTCGGGTGAGAACAACCCTGCTGATATGGCTTCTCGTGGCCTTATTGCAATTGAGATGATCGATAATAATTTCTGGTGGCATGGTCCATCCAATTGTAGTGATCTTCTTTCGGTTCCTAGGAATTTGAAAATTTCTCTTGCTCTGGAAATTATTCCCTAAGTAAAACCTTCCCCGATTGTACTCGTTGCTTCTGCACAAGAAATCTCTACTCAGTTTCTAGACAAATAATCTTCTCTCACTTCACTTCAGCGTACAGTTGCATATGTAAATCGCTTTATTTATAATTGTCAAAGCTCTGATAAAAAACTATCAGGTCCTCTTTCCTCTGAGGAATTGCATAAATCATTATTAACTGTCATAAGAGTTACGCAACATCAGTTTTATTCTGAGGAAATTAATCTGCTAAAATTGAATACAGCTTGTGTCAAGCAGCTCCAAGGTTTGTCCCCTTTTATTGATCAGCTAGGTCTTCTTGGAAGGGCGGCCGCTTGCGCCACTCTAAATTGTCGTATAATAATAAACACCTCCATTCTCTTACCAAAACAAACTACATTGTCTCGGTTATTGTGTGATGATTATCATCACCTCTCTATGCATTCAGGCGCATTTATGACCCAATCTCTTATTCAGCGTAAATACTGGATTATTGGAATACGTTCCTTAGTTCGACAGCGGATTCATAAATGCGATATTTGTTCACGTTTTTGTGCGACATCTATTCAACCGTTCATGACTGATTTACCGTTGTTTCGTGTTCAATTGTCTAGATAGCTTACTATTTATGTATGTTTATTTGCGTGTGCACCAGATCTGTGCACCTTGAGGTGGTATCAGAATTAGCTACTGATAAATTTTTAGCTTGCTTTTCAAAATTTACAGCTCGTACAGGAATTTCTAACACTTTATTCTGATCAGGGTAGAAATTTCCTCGGTGCCTCACGCACAATCAAGGAGACTATTGCGTTTCTCAAATGCAACAACGAAGCAATCTTTTCAGCTTTAGCATCTCGTCATATCAAGTGGCATTTTAATCCTTCTTACGCCCTAAATTCTGGCGGAATTTGGGGTCTGAGGTAAAATCGGCCAAGGCGTTATTAGTTCGCGCTTTAGGTTCACAACCTCAAACTTTTGAGGAGCTGTGTACGATTTTTTCTAGGGTTGAGGTTATACTCAATAGCCGCCCTCTATGCATATCTTCTGATCCTAATGACAGTACGGATTATCTCTCACCAGGCCATTTTTTAATTGGTGGTCCTCTTTTATCCTTGCCCGAAATTACTATTCCGTAAGAAATAACTCTGCGTTCTCGTTGGCAACGATTGTGCCAGGTTACTCACTCCATTTGGCTTCGATGGTCAAGCGAGTATCTCAACCAACTCACTCAACACAATAAATAGAATTGCCCCACCACTTTGCCGAAGGTAAATGATGTGGTCATAATTAAGGGCTTAAATACCGCTCCGTCGTGCTGGCCTCTAGGCCGTATAGAAAAACTATTTTTTGAGAGTGACGGTATTTCTATAAATAAGCTTATTGTACTCCCCTTGAAGAATTAATTTTATTTTTTCTCTTTCGCTTAGTTATGTTTAATTCTAGGCTGATTTAACTTTGCGGTTAAATTACAATTTAAGTGTTTTTTTATGTGGCAATATTTAAATTTGACATTATTATTTATTTCTAGTATTAGTAAAATTTATTCAGTTTTAGATGGGCGGTTATATTAAGGCCTTTGCCCATTGTAAATAAATAGTAAGTTCCACACTGATCAAGGCCCACACTATTTTACGTCAATGGACAAAAGGGGGGACTCTTATCGCAACAATAAAGATCGCCGTAATTAGTATGCCTCGATACAGTCCATTAGAAGCTCTCTCGCGCCGGTTTAGCAGCTTCGTTAATATCGGATTTCCCTATTTCATTCTATTTAACCCTCCTTTAACCTTCTGTCTAAACAGGTGCGTTATAGTGTTTTGATAGTTTTTAAATGCGGTAAGTTTTTTCACCACATTTATTATTTTACATACAATTTTATTTTATTGTAGCGAACCAGCGTCTCTCGTTCAGCTAAGGCTTGAACAGCATGCCTTTATTTCGAATTTTTTTATATTCGAATATTATTAGGTCTCGACACTATTGTAACGTACCTCAATCACCTTTTATTCGGCACAATACCATTCCATTGTCCACAAATATTCACAGACAGTCCTTAATCTACTAAAATGTTGCTATAGAGATCGCAAATAATAATTACTCACAATAAAGACTTTATTAATACCATTAGTAGAAATTAATTCAATTGCGTACATTGTATTGTATTGGTAGAAATTAATCCAATTGCGTACATTGTATTGTATTGGTGCACTATGAATTTATATATACAAGTACTAATCGACTGTTATATTATAATTTAGATGCACATTAAAAATAATAATTATAAAAATTCTATTAACCAATTTATTCCGTATCACTTATGGATTACGACACATACTAAAATGACCGTCAGAAGCGGTGATATTTATATCTCACCGTATGTCTTTGCTACCATTCGAGAACACTCCAAAAATCTTTTGTTCGCTCTTTCTAGCGGTTCTTTTCATGCACCGTTATAAATGCCAATTGAACCATTGTTCGCTTAATGGGGTTTATCACTTTCATTTCTAGACGTTCTAGTGATAGTGCTAGAATATTTGGAATAAATTAATGCTTTTCTAGAATGTCGGGAGAGAAAACCATTTATTCCACGGTCAGCAGTTTATTTTGAACAAATACAAATTTGAAAGTAAAAATTTTTGTTGTACACATTGTTCGGTCACAATTTTTGTACAAAATATCTCATTCGAATTTACATCAGAACTCAAAAAGGAGGAATATCACGAAGAAGTGAATAATAAGATGTTCTCAAAAGCTATGTGAAGCTTAATCGTTAGAGACTTGCCGAAAAAATATCAACTTCATCTTAGAGAGCAAGCTATATCTGTAAAGCGAGCACAATTACAATATAAAGTGCAAACTAAACATGTTTAAAACAAATTTATTACAGTTGATGATTTACAAAGCTTCACAATTGCAAAGTGAAGAAATTAAACTAGCATGGGCATATAATAAGAAATACTGCAATGATCATAACGAGAGTGATGGTTATGGAGACGACACACTATTACCAATGTGAAAGAAAGCATAGGATAACTCACAATATACGAAGGATGTTTCCAAAGTTCTAAGAATTTAGCTATAATTCTTATTTTGTCAATTTCAATCAATATTAAAAATCTCGTTTGTCAACATAATCTCCATTTAACTGAATACATTTATTCCAACGATAAACTAATTTAAACACTCAAACCGAACACCACGCAAAGGTTTTTCACTTCTTGAAACAGATGATAATCACTGGGTGCAAGATCTGGTGAGTAGGGTAGTAGATGCGAAAGCAATTCCCATAGCAAATCATTCAAAAACATACTTCGTTCGTCTTGCGGTGTGAGGCCTTGCATTGTCTTGTTGAAATAACGGACGCTTGTATAACTTTCCAGGCCGTTTTCTGATAAGTGTCTGTCATAGTGATCCGGATAATAAATTCGAATAATATTCTGTATTAATTGTAATACCTTTAGGCATATAATCCATAAAAATAATTCCTTCGCAATCCCAGAATACAGTAATCATTACCTTTCCAACAGACGGAACCGCCACACGCCTTAAGAGGCGGCCCTTCTTCGGGTTGATGCCATTCTTTGGATTGATTTTTCGTCTCTGGATTGAAGAAAGGAATCCATGTTTCGTCAGTAGTTATTATCCGATGCCAAAATTCATCACCTCAACGGGCTAACAGCTTATGAAGTTGACAAGTGTCTGACCTATCGAGTTTCTGTTCTGGTCTTAACAGCCTTCGTACCAGCGGGCTGAAACCTTGCTTACGCCCAAACAATTATGTAAGAATTCATTATCCTGCCGTGTACCGATTCCCAAGTGTACACTAATTTGACGAATAGGCATTCGCCTGTCTTTTTTCAGTAGATCCTCCACGACAGTAATGTTTCTTTCATTTACTGAAGTGCTCAGGCGGCCACTGCTTGGATCGTGTTCTAATGATGTTCTACCACTTTTAAAACGATCGATCCACCGATAAACAGTACTTTTTTATTCTACAGACTCACCAAACACTCCTTGCAGACGTTGAATAATTTCTGAAGATTTCACACCTCCTTTCCACAAAAAGAAAATTATTGCTCTTTGAGATCTAACCGCGTCTTCCATGGTTGCAGAAACAGAGCTGCTAAAACGCGTATATATCAACCGAACACCTAAACTAGACTAAAGAATATTATACTAGATTGCTGTATAAACATGTCAAGATTCGTCTACCACCAATAGTAATGCTTATATATTCTGGGTAATTTAATTATAGCTAAATTCCCAGAACTTTGGAAACATCCCTAGTATTTTTTTAAAAATGTATCGCATGGAAAGCATAAGTGCAGTTACGACTGAATGAAGGGTTAAATTATTACATTTAGAATTGCCCAAAAAAGGCGGAAATCCCGTAACAAATTAGAATGCACCGGCTAACTGCAGTGGTGCGGGAATGAATCCCTATGGAAACAATAAAAGAATGAAAAATAGAAAAATTACCTAGGTGCAGTTTCAAGTTTCGTTACCAATAGCACACCTTAAAAGGTTTTCAACCTATCGTAAATTATGAGCACCAACTCGTATATTTAGTCTAGAGAGAATCCTATTGACGACGAGAATTCCTGGGGATTCCAAGTACATTGACCTCCTGGTGAAAAGGAGTTCATGCTACCTATATTTGTACACAAAAAAGCGTCACCTAAATCCATTTTATTCCAATATTCCTGTAAACAGGTATACATACAAAAATTTTAAGTTATTTACATCAATTCAAATATCAGCGACAAAACATATTCCTGTAAACAAATACAAACCCAAAATTGTGAAATTGCATAGATCAGTTCATATTCAATTAACCAAACCTTGATGATTCAACTATAATAATTCACGATGTCTGAAACTTTCAACTAAAACTTGCAATGTCCAGGTTTTATATCTACATTAACTTAACACTATACTTTAGCAGATGGTGGACGTTGTATAATTAAATCAATATTAATTAAACAAACATAATGCATAAATGCCACCAACAATCAATAAAAGCAATTCCTAATGAGTTACGATCTACTGTTACGTCTTAATATGGAGAAAAATTCTATAAGGCAAAACTACGTTAATGCGCCATTGAGTTTTCCTATTTCCAATCTTGACTGTGTTGGAACAAATCCGTCCCGATTCTATTAGTGCTGGGGATTCTGTCAAAATCCGTAAATCTCACCACGTTAACGCCCATTTATTATTTCATAACCAAAAGTGTGTACTCTATTTCTAAACGATCACCCGCACACTTGTTCTTGTTTATAGCTCACGAATAATTAATTAATCGTTTTCCGTTCATTGCTTAGCGTTCGTCCTGTTTTTTACTCTTTATACGTTTGGCGCGAGTTATGTCACTGTATAACATTCCTATTCCACGTAAATCAGGCGTGAACCCATATGGTCCCATCATGCAAAGGCCACGTGCTCACCGTTATTTCATTATTTCTGCAGTCTGAATAGATACATTGATACATTTTTACGTTGTATTGAGTGATATGATTAATTATCCGTAACTCAATATTAGAGAGTTCCAATAACTAAACGTCTGTGTTTTTAAGTAATTACTACATTGTATGAATATGCTTATAATATGGTCTGGAGTTTACTTTGTATTGCAACTATGAAACATTATTTCTACTTCATTTACTGAAATTTGTAAAAACCTCTCCTATATTTAGGATAATTATGGTGCGAAACATGCATATAAATAATTTCAGGGTAATTTACTTTGTAAATTATAAAAGTATTCTTAAAATGACATAACCCACTATGAAAACTTATTGTTATAAATATTTTGTTTGCCCTTTTATGGTTTTGAAATAATTTATGAACCTGAGTTACGTTTCAATAAGTATTACACAGAAATAAAACTATACTTTCGTTTTTTAAGTTTATTACCGCTTTCAGTGGTGCGGAGTGGGTTCCATGAAAGTAAATGCAATACCTTTAGGCGTATACAAGTTGTGACACTTCTGTTAAATACCTATACGCTTACCTTAAAAGTTCGTAAACTCCCTTGTCTATTAAAGCCTTTGAACGCCAACCCATCTGCAGAAAACACAAATAAGGCCTTCTCGGAAGGTGGTTATACCGGGTACCTATTTGAGGCGATTCCTACTGCAGCTAGATGTTGATAGAGCCTCGATTATACCCTTATCACATCCTTCTACTAGTTTACTATAAACAAACAAAACAAAACTCCATGTTTTGTACACCTAACCTATATTGTAAAACATGAGATTATAACAAAAAATAGCAACAAAGAAAAGTAAACTATATCTACACCTAATTGGCCAAATATGCGTGTAGCTAAAAACAACTTAATGTTATCGATGATAGAAATTCAACCAATGTAATTTTCACGTGCTATTGTGCTTCTCCCATAATGAACTTCTCCATATGAGAATTTTGTATTTACATTACGATTTAAATACGCGTTCACCAACGTTACCGGTCCTACTTAATAATAACAACAAGCATCACACAGTATGATTACCATCAAACATATTTATTAAATACAACAAGACAGCATATGATGCTTATAAGATGGATAACAAAAATTCAATCGACTTATAATTTTTTTGTTCTGATCAAAAGCTCCGTCAACATCTAGTGTAGGAATCATTCAGTTAAAAATCCAACTTAATGTTGCACAAAAGCAACCAACAGGCAATTTTCACGTTAACTACGGGTATATCATATCCACGTTTTCTTACTCGCGTTCAGAAACCTGTTGTCACTAACAGTTCCAGGATTTGAATACCTTCACGTTAACTGCATGGTTCACAACCTCAACCCGCGCTAGTGGTTCGGGTGCTGATCGAATTCGAAGCTTCGGCGACTGATGTATGTATCGAATAACCGATAAATAAATTCATTCTTTTACTATCCGTGTGCTTTTATAGGTTTCAACGCCTCACAGTTATTGCACGCTACCCTCATTATCATGAATGGTACATCTAAACTGTCCAAATTTTAGGGTCAATGTCATTCTGCCCGTGTGAACACTTACTTCGTTCTCACGATTTTATATTTAAAACCATGGCTGTGTCATTAGTTGCGTTCTCAACGCACTAACTTTATGGATATTTTTATGAGTGTGTGGTTTTTGAGATATATCTCCCGCAGTTGATGGTTTCTTGAACTCGTGTGAATTTGTACAAATAATTTTATTATGAATGGTTATTCCTCGATTTCTATTTGTAATTTTTGAATTTAATACAAAGAGGTGTAAAATACCGACATTTACCACCGTTTGTATTTAACATACTGGGTACTTTGGTTGGCTACTCACATACCCTAAATTTGCAAGAAAAAAGTGTAAATACAAGTGGAAAAAATGAATCTTCATAGACAATATCGCTGTATGTGGAAATTAAAGGAATCACAATTTGTTCGCAATTTTTCACCTTTGCAGTTTCCAAAAAATTGGAACACACTTCTTTGCATGGTACTCATGCAGCAACCTTAATCTCGGTCAGTTTTGAAAACACACTATCCTTTATGATGTGATGAATTTGCGGCCCAATAAAAATTCCTCTTTTATTTTTGTCTTATTTAGTCTGGAAAACTTCCCGCTCAGATACTGAAACCGTTCACCATCTTTATTTAAAACGTTGACAAAATTTTTCATTAGTCCCAGTGATATGTTTAGAGTTGGTAGCAAGAATTTCTCGGTATCAACGAGAGGAAGATTTGTAACATTATTTCTCTAGTAACAAGGTTTTTTCGCATTTTTCAGCCTTTTACAAAGTAATGTTTATCGTGTGCTCTGCTGTACCATTCGCAGAAAAAACTACATTACTTGGTGTTATGCAATTGCATTCCTAACGAAACTACTATGGCTTGTAAGTCACCACATATGCTCCGCCCATATACTGTATACTTAATTTTGTAGAGTAAAGTTTTCATACTGTTATAGTTTTTCTTCATATGTACTGCTTGAGCAATAGGAACAGAAGGGTACAGATTTCCATTGTGAACTACTCTCTTCAAACTTAGAGTAAATAAATCAATAAATAGTCTCAATTCATTAGTTTTGTATTTACATCCTAATGCATCCATTAGTCTAGGAACATTTACACAGTACACCAACTCATCACACGATGTAAAAAAATGGAAAAAATCTTGTTTACGCTTCCGATATGTGGAAATATGCGTACCATTCAATGATAGATTCCAACTTTGCAACCTGTATCCCAACAGTTCGACTAGAGCTTCTGACAAATTTAAATCCCTGTACTAGTTCGTTAAGCTCATTTTGTAAAAGTAACTGTGGGGTGCCTATATGAATTGGTTAGTAAGCAGAATCGGAGTCTTCTTCTATGGATTCTATAATATTATCTTCAACAGCATTCATATCATTGTCAAGTGTATATGATTCTGGACTTTGGGCACAGGTAAATCTCGCTGTGAAAAACTGGTTTGAGAGCTGATTGTAGGTTTAGGTATTGTACAGTACGCTTCAACTTCGGTGAAATTCCGGTTACATTCGTCGCGTAAAAATGATCTTTAGGTTCTCTCCAAACTATAGGCACTGCAAAAGCCATTGACTTACAAAAACTGTTAAGCCATTCTCGTAAATTCACAGTACACGTTACTCAAATGATATGCTGCGCCCAAGGTTTATCCTGATCTAGTTTGCATCCAAAATAGATTAACCTAGTTACTGTCTTTTTATGAGAATTAATCGTAAGCTCGCCACATACGTAACAAAACATATCGTATGATTTACACACTTTCGAAACATTCTATAAAGTCTATCAGTAACATACAGTGACCAGTAAAATATTATATTTTTATTTATATTTTATATCTATTTATAAACGCGTTTAGGTTATCAACTGCTGCTCACCCTGTCCGTGGCGCTAATATATCTTAAGACCTTTCCACTGATTTCTATAACCTTCGTCAGGCATTATGACGCTGCTTACATTCCAATGATAAATCGTCCACCAGATCACGTTCGTTACAATATGTTATACAATGTAAACCGTCTATTGAAAGAACAGTATTTACACAACATTGAATCTACAAAAGTTCTATTTTTTTATAAACTAAAAATGATTGGGTTTAAGTATTAAAGAACATTACATAATACAAATTTCTATCGCTAGGTAACTTTATTTAGTTTCTACACAGCATTAAATTTTTTCAGAACATAAGTTTATAATAGGAAACAATGAGAATACACCGACTAACCAGTTCCAGGACTGAAGACTCAATGATGATGAAATTTATAAAATGCTTTACAGATTAAAAGAAATATGAGCGCGGGAGATATTCGGCCTGTGGGTCGCTATTCGCCTGGACCAGTTTTAGACAAATATGTGGTAACTGCAGTGAACGTATGCTATTTCAATTCAGATTAAAACAAAAAAGATCTAGCTGAACAGTGCTAGCAATCTCAAATATGATGTGTATGACCCACAATAACTAACATGTAAGCAAGCACTATGGAAGTAATATGAGAATGTGGTAAGCTCTTACATGGTTTCAGTAGTCTTACATAAACGACCTATACTTACGATTACGTTTACAGCCAAATTTAAAACTCTTGTTACTTGATACATACAATTACTAAAATTCTAGGGTGCCTTAGATAGTGATGTTGACAACGTATTAGTAATTTGAACAAGAAACCCTACATTTCAAAAAGGTAAGTTTACGTTTGATATATTTAGCAGGTGATCTGTATGCTTATTTTGCAAGGTTTCATTATAAGAAATACAAGCGAAAATATACATCCACATTTTATTTATTCGATTATGAGTATAAGCTCAAAAGTTAATGATAAAATAAGTTGTATAACCTCACTTTGTACACTTACTTTAAATAATACATTACAAATGCCAATAATTATATAACAGAAGTCTAGTTTCCTTAAAACAACTTTCTGGTTAAAAGGGAAATTTAACCACGTATTAAGTGGCATTCCAGTAATACACTGATACCATATTTTAAAAATTAGCTGCCCACTCAAGAGTATCGATCATGCTGAAGTGTTATTATTTTTCAATTTATCTGTAGGTCTACATCTACCTCCTTTTTCCTATCTCTGCTTGTAATATATCCCATACTATTCCCCAAAAATGCCTTAGAACGTATTCTGACCCTTCTATTTCTCTTTTTTTTTTTCCACAGATATTCTTCTTCCTCTACTATTTTTATAACCTATTTGTTATTAACTTTGTATGCTATCATGCTATCATCCTCATACCTCTGAAGCACAACATTCCAAAAGGCTACTACCGTTTTTCTGTCTGCTTTTCCTACTGCCCGTATTTCACAGGCATACTGTGCTGTGCTCCACACATATGCTTTCAACAATTTTCTTCTTGTTTATATGTTTGTTGTCTTTCATCATAGGCGCTGTTCTTTCTTGCTAGATGCAGTTCGGTCCTCTTCTATTGTTTTACAATTATATACCCTACTTCTCCGACATTCAGTGGTTGTGAAGGAAGAGGCGGCTCTGTGGCGTAGTTGGTATGTGTGTGACTACTACGCCCAAGGTCCCGGGTTCGAATTCCGACGCGGCCCGCTTGAAAAATGTTAGGCGAGCATTTTTCACAAAAATACACCCTCGTTCGGAAGAGAGGTAAAATGGAGGTCCCGTGTGTGAGTGTTGTCACGCACGTTAAAGAACCCTACCTTGCTTGGAACAGCAAAGGTTCGGCAAAATTCCAAATTTTCCAGGTAAAAAAAAACTCGCTTCCTGGCCAATGTAGTACGTTCGGGTGGAGCATTGGAAAACCAAATGTAAGGTTGTGAAGGGGGGATCCCAACACGGTCCGCTTGAAAAATGTTAGGCAAGGTAAAATGGAGGTCCCGTGTGTGAGTGTTGTCACGCACGTTAAAGATCACTACCTTGCTTGGAACAGCAAGGGTTCGGCAAAGTTCCAAATTTCAAGGTAAAAAAAATTCGCTTCCTGACCAATGTAGTACCTTCCGGTGGAGCATTGGTAAATCACATGTAACGTTGTGAAGGAGGGTAAGCAGCCTGTGGTTGTCAAGTTCTCCTAGCACTTGAACATTTACCGATTTAATATTTTTTCCAATATATCTTTTCGCACAGTCAACATTAGTTGCAGATATTTCACAACCAACACCTTTAGTCGTTTATAATAATAATCAGATTTATCTGCGTTTAATTTTTCGTCATTAGGTTTTCAGTCTCAAAACTGGTTGGACACGTACCTGCACTTATTTATATTCTGAGCTAGCCTACACAGCTCCCTGAACTTCTCGCACAGCATGTATACAGCTCGGTTCCCCTTCTATTTTCTCTAATTTTATGCCTTATTTCACAAAGATTCATTGAAGGGGGTTAAGCAGCCTGTGGCTGCCAAGATCCCCCAATACTTGGACATTTGCCGAATGATTATTTTTCAAATAAATTCTTTCACACAATTAACATTATTCGAGAATATTGCCCAACCAATACTTGTAGCTGCTTATAATAGGAGCTTTCCTATTTTTCACCGTTTTCCACGTATTTCTTTCTTCCTCTACTATTTTTAGTACCTCTTCGTTCTTAACTTTGTCTGTCCATGATATGTTCAACATACGTCTGTAGCACCACATTTCAAAGGATTCTACTTTTTTCTTGTCCACTTCTCTTACTGTCCAGGCTTCACAGCCGTTCAGTACTGTGCTCCACACATATGTTTTAAGCAATCTTTTCCTTGTTTCTATGTTTGTTGTCTTTGAACACAGTAGTTGCTTTTTTCTGTTAAATGTAGCACGACCTTGTGCTAATCTTTGTTTTATATCTTTTGCGCTTTTTCCATCTTGCGTTATTTGGCTTCCTAGGTAGCAGAAATCGTTAACCTCTTGTAAGCTCGTGTTACATATTTGTATTCTTGTTTTTGATTTATTTTCCTCTCCTTTGCATACTAGTACTTTAGTTTTAGTTTTGTTAATTTTCATACCGTATCTCTCTGTTAGAACTGTTTCCATTTCATTAAGAGCAGCTTCTAACTCTTCCTTGCTAGATGCTAATACGGCTACATCATCTACAAATCTAAGCATATCAATTTTTTGTCCCTGCATAGTAATTCCAAATGTCTTCCTACATTTGACAGTATTCATTGCCTATTCAAGGTACAAGTTAAAAATTAATGGGGATAGGGCACATTCTTAACGTTTACTTCTCTACGTTCCTGCTCTTATTACTGCTGTTTGCTCTTTGTATAAGCTATGTACTATTCGTCTATCCCTATAACCATTCCATATTTTTTTTAGTATTTCGAACATTTTTCCATTTTACATTGTCGAATGCTTTTTCCAGATCTACTAACCCTATATATACGCTTTCTCCTTTTTCTATTGTTTTCTCCATTATCACCCTCAGAGCTAAGATAGCCTCCCGTGTTCCCCTGTTTCGCCTAAACCCATATTGGTCTTCTCCTAGTACTTCTTCAGCTCGTTTTTCCATTCGTCTTTGTACAATTCTAGTTAATATTTTTGATACGTATGCTGTTAAACTTATTGTTCGAAAATTTTCACATCTATCTGGCCTTTCTTTTTTGGTATAGTTACTATAATGTTACGTTTGAAATCTTTGAGTACCTCGCCTGTCACACATATAGCTTACATGTTAGAAGAGACGTTTTGTTACTGCCTGTCCAGCGGCGTTTAAAGTTTCTGCTTGCACCTTATCTGTACCTTTTAATGCTATTTCAAATTCATCTCTAAGTATAGAAATCCTAAGTCATCATTTTCAATGTCTGATTCCTGTTCTAGTGCAATTAGTTCATCTTCTCTCCTCTCCTATATATTCTTACCATCTACCCACTTTCTCTACATTTTCTATAATGACGTTTCCTCCCGCGTCTCTTATATTTTTGCTATACGGTTTTATATCCCTAAAATTGATTCTAATTAGTTTGTATGCTTCATCAGCCTTTCCTACTTCCATCTTAGTTTGTACCTCTTTGTACTTTTCATCAATCAATTATGAAGCTAATGAAATAGAATTTTCGGCTTCTATAAACGAGGCGGTTTCATGAATAAAGCAAGTTGGCGTATGACTGCTGATCCCAAGATCCCGAGGTCGATTCCCGACACGGACCGCTTGAAAAATGTTAAGTGAACATTGTTCACAAAAATACGCCTTCCTTCGGATGAGAGGTAAAATGTAGATTCCGTGTATGAGTGTTTTCACGCATGTTAACGATGCCTACCTTGCTTGAAATAGCAAGGGTTCCTCAAAATTCAAAATTTGCAGTTAAAGAAAAAATGGTTTCCTGATCAATGTAGTATCTTCAGGTGGAGCATTGAAAAATCAAATGTAGGGCGTTGTCATTCGAGCTGCTCCGTGGATCAGACAGGTTTACAGGCGAGCATTTTCCTCTATAAACGGATTATCTAAGAGTACTGTTCCTGTTGCTATTAATAGATATCCTGTTTTAGCTTTAATTAATATGGGAAGCTCCTTAGGTTTCATAAACAAGAAAACCGCCTTTAAATTGAGTTTATCAGTTGATCCTTGTGCTGGGCATCAACTACTACGACTTCTAAAATAGAAGGGCAGTGTAATGTAAACATCAGACTTTTTTATAATGCTAAATAAAGTTATCTACTTTACCAGACCTATGCTCTGGCATTATAATAGGACATGACATTCCAAAACTACAATGCAAATGTCCAATTAGTGTTTGGAGATGATAAAGACCCCTTAGTCGCATGTAGCATGGTTGCTGCTAGTGCGCCGTGTACTTCCATATTTACTAACCTAAAAGCAGAATACAAACCAAATGCAATCAATTACAGCCGACATTCTATCGATGATTACAGGTTTATCGAAAGTAAAGTACCAAAATTACTGAAAGATGATTTAATCGAACATTGCAACTCCCCTTGGACAGCCCAAGTTTTTTTCAAAAATTATAAATAGATTTAGTTTGTTAAATGGGTACCCACGTGTCCAGTATGACTAATTTCTGTAGATATGTGAATGTGTTTGGATGTAATTGTAGTTTTTGGATGTTTTGGTGTAGGTTGTTTGACATGACTCCTGTACTTGATAATATGATCGGTATTATTTCTACCTTATCTTAGTGCCACATGTCTTTGATTTCTTCAGCTAGTTGTATGTATTTTTATATTTTTTCTCTTGCCTTCTTCTGTATATTAGGCGTGTTTGGGATAAATAAATATCTATTATTTGTGTGATTTTCTTTTGTTTGAGTATGAATGATTTGTTGTGTTGTGTTTTGTCATTATTACGCTTTTGTTCCAGTATAGTTTAAGTTCTATGTTTTCAAGTATGTTTTGTGATGGGTATTTGTATATTGATGCATTTGCATTTGTGAGTTTGTGTTGTAGGGCTAGTTGTTGGTGTATTATTTTTGCGGCGATGTCATGTTGTTTGATGTATTTTGTGTTTGCTAGTATTGGGCATGCTATTGTGATGTGTTCTATAGTTTGTACTTGTTGTTTACATGGTCTACATTTGTCTGTTGTTGTGTTGGGGACTTTCATGATGTGTTTACTGTAATAGCGTGTCTTTAGTCTTTATTGTTATTACTGTTGTTACTATTGTTATCACTGCTATTAAAAGCTTTAGCTTGTAACTAGTATATTGTAACAATTTTTTTGACGACTGCAAATCACCAAAAATTTATTAGTTAAATACGTCTTTTTGTCTGTTCCATTAAACAAGTAAACATCGTCATTTAAATAAATATCCGTATTGGGATCATGTAGCCCAACCATAATACAGAGATGCTAGTTTGGTTGCTAACAACAGACGTTAACTGTTTGAATAAACATTTCAATGCCAAACGACTTTGATATAATGTGCGCAGCGTGTCAACAACTCACTCTGGCTGGGGCACCTGACACGAAAACATCATGGAGAACCTTAGAGTTCTAGCCAGTAATTTACGTGTGGCTTTACGACTATGTGTTTAGCTCAAGTGTAATGAGCACTTGAAGTAGTGTTTTTTAATAATGGTAAGCAAATACACATAATCTCTTAAACAAACTAAATAATTTTGTTGTAGCGCTCTTGTCTTATCTTCTCGTATTTTATTTCATCCGGTCTAATTTTGTCTATTATAATCTTATGTGACCTTTTCTTTTCGTTTACGCTCATCTAGTTTACCATTTAATGTGAGCATTTATCAATTTGATTGTAATATTCTAAATTTAACAAGAACGTACTTCAATGTGGCGATAATAATTTTTGGTCTAATATGAACGTCCTTCAACTTGACCGTAATACTTGGATTTAATAAAACGTTCTGCAATGAGGCCGTAATATTTGAGATTTAACCGGAATGTTCTTCAATTTAATAGCAATTTTGTTGTTTCAATCTAAACGTTCCATAATTAATATTTACGATAATCATCTAATTGCTATGATGAATTTACAAGCAATAATGTGGATAATTACACTCAAGATAGTTGTTTGGATAACGAACTAAATGCAGTAATAGATGAACTTTGCATTTTTTGATAAATGTTTGGATGGATTTTGGTTTGTTCCGTTATTGCGTAGAGGAAATACGCTTTAAGCTCGTATAATTGGGTCCAAGAAGCACGCAGTTAGTTGGTTTCAGTACAACATGTGAACGGTGACGTCATTTGTTTGTCCAGGAACAGTATGTATGCACATCTGGTTTAATACAATGTAACGCTGTCACACAAACAAGTACCTGGCAAAACGAGGTAAGCGTTCTTTATTATCTTCACATGACGCCCGCATTTGGCCAACATTGATTCAAGGCAACGTCTGAAATAACATTGTGATGACCTATAAATATTATTTTGCTTAACAAACTATAAAGGACTTTTAATGTTTTTAATTGTCAATATTTAAATCCAGGGTAATAACCATTATTATTATTAACGAACTTAAGCACCTTAATTGAGTTCTGATTAAAGTTTCATTTATGTGTAATTATAGTTAAAGCTTTTGAACGTTAAATTATTAGATTTTTGATATTTTCATATAAACTTGTAAGCCTAATAACAGATCTGATATTTTGGGTATTGATTTGAGTTAATCTTGTAGCAAAAAGAAATGCTTAACGTATTTGATATTTTATTTGAATTTATCATTCTACATCTGTGTAGAAGAAATTATAGTACCATTTTTGATATGTAAATTTTGTACATACAACTTTTTATCATGAAGCAACATTTAATTAAAGAACCACCATTTAATTAATTGTTTTATTTTGAACAAGTGAGTTCAAAAATAGGGTAGTTAGATCCAGGAATAAAAGGCATAAATACCTACAATATAATGATATTTGTAGCTTCCATTTGGCGAAGAAGCTCTGATAGCTCTTTCAGAATTTGATGTCTAATATTTGTGTCTATAAAAGTGTGTGCATAATTGATATTTACAGCTTTTCTTATTATGAGGTAGCAAGAGTAGACCTCTTGTGTCCTCCCCTTGTTAATTTAATTCAATTTTCTTTACAGCTCCTGCGTAAGCAGTTAATACTATATTCCTCTCTAAGGACTCCCAAGTTCTCCTTAGGGAAACTCTGTGTTTAAACTTAATGACTTGGTGGCGCCCTCCCTATACCCCTATTTTGGTATAAATTAAGCCATAGTAAGTGAATAATGTTTAGTAAAAAGAACCACAACCAATCCTCATAAGCTCTACCCGAGGAATAGACCGCTAGCATAGTCGGAAGATAGTTGCGTCCCATCATTTTAAGCAAATCCTTCCTTAAAATTCACTGGTTCCTTCAGAAAATATTAAAGAACCCACGGGTTACTTTAATCGTTCAATTAACCAATTAACCAGTAAAGACAAATTTTGTAAGAATATGACCATCATATCATTTTTCAAATCATTTGATTCAGGTGTCATCATTAAATACCTATCAGGTATACACTACTTCAAAATATAGACTCACAAACACTTAATTTGAAATAAAATATACACCGACAACACTACTCAAAATATATAACAGATTTTAATTATTAATAATAATGAGGTCATGCAAGCAATTTAGTACTTTGGCATGTAAATATATTTAAAATGTGAGCTCGCACAACAAATTCTCTCTCAAACAAAACATACTAAATTGAAAATACTACTCGAAACATCAAACAAATTTTTATTTTCACTAATAGTTTCAGAAATAAAATGAAATTTATGTTTGACCTTCAAGTAAAAGTTATTTATTTGTTATTCGATTTTGCCCAAAATAATTCTTGGACATATCCAGCTATAAACATGAAGATTTGTTGAAATTGGCAAGCCCAGAATTTGCCATGGTCATAAAACTTTTCTTTACCCGAACTACGTATGGGCGTAAAACTTAAATTAAGAAGATACAAGTTAGGTTATTAATGCGGTAAGTAATTTCGAAAATAAAATTACTAAAACCTTGAAACTGATTTCACAAAAGCAAAATATATACATTTTGGGTGTAAGCATATTTTTTCTAACGTTTTTAAAATAACTAAATAATTCAGCGTTTAGGACTTTTAGTAGTTGGTTTATAAAGATTAAGAACACTTAAAATGATATTTGGCCTTCTTATAATTAAAAACAAAATCAAGCATTAAATTCGGAGAAAAAAAATTAGTCCAAAAATTTCCCTTCGGCCAACCAAGATTCGCTTTTATAATTATTTGCCTAAATATTCTATTAAAATCAATATCTCGGTTTCAGGAAACTTCAATCAAGGTAGCTTTAATACAATGCCCCACATAAAATTAAAATAAATGTTTATGTTTAGCATTTAGTTTCAGAGTTCTGCTTATTTTGATCCAATCTTACTGCGTGTAGCTAATTTCGGTATGAAGCGTGGGCTACGTCACATTAACAATGGATTAGTTTGTTTAACTAATACTAGTAACTGTAATCGATTTTGAACACCTGTGGTCCTTGACTTCACACAAAATATTAACATTATTGAAGTTTTTCGTGTCTGGCATACTACGCCATTAATTTTGATAAGATCTGTGAATAGAAAACTACGTAGGCCATTCTTGTAAGGTTGTGAATTTTGTATAAACCTTTAAAAATAATGTAGATTTTTGGTATTCTCTGAAGTTAAAATTTATGAAAAATTACAATACTTGACCTTCGTAACTTTGTTTTCTTAATTCATTTTACTAAAAGCAATTTTACAATTAAGAGAAGTGAAGTTTATTGCGGGAAGGAAAAGGGGTAATAAAATTGAAGAAAGTACATAGTCTTGTTTTTCTTTTTATATTTTGGTTATTCTTTTGATTTAGTATTCCATTTTTAGCTCCTGAATCGGCTTTAACAAAATAGATTAAAGCCCACAACAGAGGATTCCTAATCTTTTATTTACTTTTCAAATTATCATTCTTAAATACACATTTTCACAACTCCCTTACTAATTTCCTAAAACCATTCACCATCTCAGTCAAATTTTCAATTAACTTTTCTTTGTTGAAACAAATTCCATTAGGTGTTTCCCAAACCTATACAGTTCAAATTGGTCGTTAATCAGAAAAGATATTAATTCTTTTGTGATATGTACTAAGTGGATGTTGCACGTAAATCAAATTTTAAACGTTTATATAGAAATTACGGTATACAGATATAACTTATAGCGAATAGCTGCCAAAGCTATTTCAATTTCTTCTGCGTGTATCTATGGTGACCGCTCCCTAATTTTATTCAATGTTTCTTTACGCTTATATAAAACGACGAGGGCGTTTTATAGCATATAGAACAAGGTATATATATAAGCTCTAATTCTACTAATTTTACTAAAATTGATGCGTTAATAGAAAAATTGTTGCACGTTTTGGTTGCACCAAATTTCATTGTAATATTAGGATTAGGTGATTTTTAAATCCAACACGGGAGAGTTTTTTCCCATCATAAGTTTAATTAAGCTACTACATTTAAACTTTGTATGAATATAATTTCCATTTCGAATGGACCTGCACCTTGCCGAAGTTCTAGATTACTAGAACAGGTGAAATGGCTTGCTTGCGTGTTCTAATGAGGTAAAGAGCCAAACTACGGGTCCAACCAAAGTAGTAAGGTCGTTAGTAAGGAACCAGACTAAAAGACAGGTCCCCGAAAGAGGGCAGCGGCTCTTTCGGTACTAAGATTGGCGGAGACTATAGGGGTCGGTATGGCAGTCTTAGACACACTACCGCGATGTGGAAGGCAACGGAAAAGCACCACATTACCTCCCACATACACAGCGTATCTAAATTGAAATAAATATGATAGCATTCTCTGAGGTAAAAGATTCCCGAGTTAAAATAGTCCCCCCCCCCCTTCGGAGGATGCGATCGGAAAGTCCAGAATAAGAGTCGGGAACATTTTGCGAATCGGAGCATTGAATGTTAGAAGTATGAAGCAATTAAGTAAGCTAGAGAACTTAAAAATGAAAATGACCTATTCATTTCCATTGACTAGACATAGTACGGATCAGCGAAGTTCGGTGACCAGAAGCGGGGCATTTTTGCAGTGGAGACTTCAGGGTAATTCATACAGGAGCAGAGGAAGGAAATTTGGGTGTGGGGATAGTTATGCGAAAAAAGATAGGATACTGTGTAGAAAATTACTTACAAAATAACAAAAGAGTACTCATGGTTAGATTAGAATCTAAACCAGTAAACACAGTAATAATACAAGTATACATGCCTACCTCTAGCTACACTAACGAAGAGATAGAAGCGATCTACAAAGATATCGAAGACATACTAAGATACGTAAAAGGACATGAAAATTTAATAATTACAGGGGATTTCAGTGTAGTAGTAGGTGAGGGTAGGGAAGGAACGGTAGTAGGTTTATTTGGTTTAGGTACGAGAAACGACGGGGGAAATAGGCTGGTAGAATTTTGCAACAAGAACAATTTAATCATCAGAAAAACACATTATTTGAATATCATGCTAGAAGATGATATACGTGGAAGATGCCAGGGAATATAGAAAGATATCAAAAAGATTACATTCTTGTTAGAGAACGGTTTAAGAATCAAGTAACAGACTGTAGAAGCTACCCAGAAGCAGATATAGACACTGACCACAACATCGTAATTATAAAGGCCGCACTTAAATTTAAAAATTTGAAAAAAAGAAACGGAAAAAGGCACTTTGACTTTGAGAAACTAAAAGATAAAGATATTCAAGAAACATTCAAAAAAAGTCAAATGAATTTCTGAAAGATATCGGGAAAATATCTGATACTAAGAAAGTAGAAACAGAATAGAATAACATTAAATCCAGCCTAGACATAGAGGGCAGAGATATTCTGGGGTATACACAAAAAGAAAATAAGAAACCATGGATAACAAAGAATATCCTGAATTTAATAGAAGAAAGACGAAAATACAAAATGGATCAGACGAAACAGGAAAACAGAGCTACAAAGCCATAAAATGGGAAATTATTCGCAAATGCAGAAAAGCTAAAGAACAATGGATTGATGAAAAGTGCAAAGATACAAACTAAGATGGAAACATGAAAGACATACGAAGCATACAAACTAATTAGAATCAATTTTAGGCATATAAAACCGTATAGCAAAAATATAAAGAACTCGGGAGGAAACATCATTATAGAAAATGTAGGAAAAGTGGGTAGATGGCAAGAATATATAGGGAATTTATATGCAGGAGAGGAACCAACAGCATTAGAACAGGAATCAGACATTGAAAATGATGACTTGGGATATCCTATACTTAGAGATGAGTTTGAATTAGCATTAAAGGGTCTGAAAAATGGTAAGGCGCCGGGTATAGATAAGGTGCAATCAGAAACTCTAAAAGCTGCTGGACAAGCAGTAACAGAACATCTCTTCCAACTTGTAAGCCATATGTACGAGACAGACGAGATACCCAAGGATTTCAAACGTAACATCATAGTAACTATACTAAAAAGGAAAGGCGCGGATAGATGTGAAAACTTTCGAACAATAAATTTGACAGCCCACGTGTCAAAAATATGAACTAGAATTGTACAAAGACGAATGGAAAAACGAGCTGAAGAAATACTAGGAGAAGATAAATTTGGGTTTAGGCGAAACAGGGGATCACAGGAGGCTATTTTAGTTCTGAGAGTGATAATGACGAAAACAATAGAAAAAAGGGAAAACGTGTATATAAGGTTTGTAGATCTGGAAAAAGCATTCGACAATGTAAAATGGAATAAATTTGTTCGAAATACTCAAAAAGATTGGAACGAATTATAGGGACAGACGAACAGTACATAGAGCAAACAAAGAGCAAACAGCGGTAATAGAATTAGAGCAGGAACGTAGAGAAGTAAACATTAGGAAAGGGGTGAGAAAAGGGATGTGCCCTATCCCCATTAATTTTAAACTTGTACATTGAAGAGGCATTGAATACTGTCAAATGCAGGAAGACATTTGGAATTACTATGCAGGGACAAAAAATTGATATGCTTAGATTTGCAGATGATATAGCGGTATTAGCATCAAGCAAGGAAAAGTTAGAAGCTACTCTTAATGAAATGGAAACGGTTCTAACAGAGAGATACGGTATGAAAATTAACAAAAATAAAGCTAAAGTACTAGTATGCAAAGGAGGGGAAATAAATCAAAAACAAGAATACAAATAGGTAGGAAGAATTTACAAGAGGTTAAGGATTTCTTCTACCTAGGAAGCCAAATAACGCAAGATGGGAAAAGCGCAAAAGATATAAAACAAAGATTAGCAAAAGGTCGTGCTACATTTAACAAGAAAAAGCCACTACTGAGTTCAAAGACAACAAACATAGATATTATATTTGGTTTGAGTACATTAGATGAAAATTTTAAAGTTTAAAAGAATGATTGCCTTCAATTTGTGTTGCGTCCTGGGACCAACTTTTTAGGTAGCCAATACGCTAAACGTGAAATCAGCTGATTAATTTTTATTGGTAGTTTCAAATAAATTCAATAATTTGAGGATTGAAATTGTTTTTCAACCCAACTACTAAACGATGAGATTCATTTCTTTGAATAAGAGTGCCGTGTGCTAATTCAAAGTTATGATTTGTAACGTATTAAATGTCTAATACAATTTTTCGAACCTTCGTCTAACGAATTAAACAAAAATATTAATTTTTCAAAATTACATAAATTTGGTTTTGAACGAATGAAGTTATCCAAAACACTTCTAAAGTTACTCCGATCATTTATACGTCCTGTATAACGAGGAATATTAATTTTGGTAATTTAATATTACTGTTATAATCAATTGCAATATTAGATTGCTGAACCGAATGTTTCGTTTCAAAACGAGATCGAAAACCTGTACTTGTGACCTTAATCGTCAATAAATGTTTATCTAGACAAGATTTTCTTGTAATTGCTCCAGGTTGGTTAATGTAGTAGAACAATTCTCTAACCAATCTACGATATAATTTGCATCACTAACTAGTCTATCAAATGTTAATTTAGACATTGTTATGCTGATAAATGCTAATCACAAATACGAATTTTATATATAATAATAAATTTTATATATAATAATATTTTATATATAATAATAAATACTCGACATAAGCTTAAGAGACAAAAACCGAAATGAGTGCATTAGAACAGGAAATTGTAGACTGCTCGTCCATATTCAGGAAAACGAAAGAAACACAGGACTAGATGAAACTGGCAGCTGAAATCAAAACACCTGTCGCATTCATATGGAAAATAGTAGCATACAACAGAGAATTGAGTACTGGGAAAGAAGTCTTGGACCGCATCTGAAGAGAAGTGTCACCTGCTAGGTGAAAAGGTGAAATACCTAAGGCACGAAGTTTCACGCAATAAAGGCCAGGCCAGACACGGACAAGGTAAAAGCAGTACAAGAGTTGCCTACGCCAAAAGTCAAACATCAGCTACGCAACTTTTTTGGGCTTACGCACTTGTTATAGAAGATTCGTTTCCGGGTTTGCCAATATTGCCAACCTCTTTGATCAAACTAACTGAAGAAGAGCCTTATTACGTTTGGGATGAAGATTGCCAAGAAGCGTCCCAACAGCTAAGGTATTTATTGACAATAGCTCGATCTTAAGTTTCCTTCGGTCGGAAGGCAAATTCATCTTGGATAACGCAAACAATGTCGCAATAGGAAGTGTATTATCCCAGATGCAAGACGGGAAAAGAGAGTCATTGGGTATTTCAACAAAGTACTCTCAAAACCGGAACGGAATTATTGTGTTACAAGAAGAGAACTGTTGACTGTGGTGAAATCCATAAACACTTTTAGAAGTTCCTCTTCCTGAAAACCGACCACGTCGCCATGAAGTGGATACTACAGTTTAGAAACTCCAAAAGGGCAAGTCAACAGATTGATGGAAAAACTAAAGAAGTATGATTTCAACGCGGAACAACATGCTGGTACGTCATCGTAATGCGGATGCGCTTTCGAGATGATTTTGCCCCGTAGATTGTAGTCATTACTCACGGTTAGAAACCAAGTGTGTTCAATTTGGTCGGGCTACCGTAGTCAATGACGATTGGCAACCTCTACAGTTGCGAACCGAACAAGAGAATAACAAAGACCTAGGTGTCATTCTGGGCTGGAAAGCCAGAGGAGAACGTCCCTTCTAGGAGGATATAAGTCCATTGAGTAGCACTTTGTAGTGGTACTGGGCACAATAGAATTCCCTAAAAGTAGAGAATGAGATCTTGGTTCGATCCTTGGATAATGGAGATAGTATGTAAGTATGCTTCAGGTGGTGTTCCTAATAGCCGAGTGTGGAAAGTTTTAGGGCATCTGCATAATGGGAGCTCAGGAAACAATTCGGCGTTAAGAAGACTCTGGAGAAAGTCCGAGCAATATTTTACTAGATACGTTACAAGGACGATGTAAAAGAGTGGTGCCATAAGTGTCAACTGTGTGCTCCATTCAGAAATGGAAAGGTTCCAATAAGACAATACAACGTGGGAAACCCGTTCGAATGAGTGACCCTGGATATTGCCGGTTCATGCCCTGAGACTGACTTCAGGATTAAGTACAACTTGGTGCCATGGACCATATTTCGAAATGGTCCGAAGCGTATGCTATACCAAACCAAGAACTTGGAACCGTCGCTGACGTGTTAGTGAAGGAATTGTTCTGCTGTTTTGGAGTTCCTATGAAATTGCACGCCGATCAGGGAAGAAGTTGAGTCAGCGTTTTTCCAAGAAATTGGCCGTTTGTTATTCATTAGAAAGACCGGAACGACAACATTATACCCACAATCAGATGGTACAGCGCCTTAGGCAAGTACATTTCGCTAGTGATTTACTAACATCAGAGAGCCTGGAACCAATATTTCCATCTATTTTTATTGACATATCGATGTTCGGTTCATGAGAGCACTGAACCGACAACTGCGTGTGCAATGTTTGAACGCGAGATAAGTTTATAATGTGATCTTGAATTTAGGCGTAAGCCTGGAGACGACATCGTGGACCAGAGCTACGAGAAGCTCAAGAGCAAGGTGTATGGCATCCATGGTGACGTTAGGAAAAAATTTCAGACCGCAAGCAATCGTATGAAGGCCAGATATGACATAAGACGCGGGATTCTGGTTTTCAAGGGTACGGCGATGTCTGGCTATACATTCCCAGACGGAAGCGTAGCATATCGCCAAGGATAAAAGACATTGAGAAGGTCCATATGTAGTTATTAGAAGTATCAACGACGTGGTATATCGGATTCGTAAGCTCTCAAAAGAAAGAACAAAAGTGATGCACGTTACCCGGTTAGCACCCTACGATGGTGATGACGCCCGTAATGTCGAAAAGCGGCAAGCAATGGGACAAAGAAACAGTTACGCTCGTGAGGATGGACAAAAGTATGAATCGAGTTATAATTAGTTCATGTCTCTACAGCGGCACAGGTAAAGCGAGATTTGGAGTCACGGAAGGAATTTAAGTTGAGATATTCGATTTGCCATCGGAATACTCCCTGGTACATTGCGTAGCGGCGGACTTTCATAGGGCCCGAGAACTCGCATGGGTGTTTAGAAATAAATTAGATAAACAGGATCAACTTTGCAGACAACCACCACAGGTTGGAAAGACCATACGGCTAAAGGACCAACATCGTGACATCTACTACTATGTGACTAGGCAATGGCCTTTTTGGTAAATCGCATTACCAGATTTGTGGAAGGCGTTAGTGGGCCACAAGAAGTTGGCCATACCCAAGATCGGTAGTAGACTAGATGGATTGGACTGGAGGGTGGTACGAAATATGCTAAAGATACCGTTCAAAAAATCGGGATTAGATGATGATATGTGGTTACAATCCATATGGTACGGCGCTTGCTATAAAGATGTTAATTGTTACTTCTATCAACATGGGAACTGCAGAAATGGTTCCGATTTTCTTACCGCCACACGAGCTTCCAACGCCCGAGTCACAAAGTATCCTGGTACAGAACAGCTTTAAAAAGGGACGTAGTGTAACACCGGGCCGTTTACTCTACCTTTGACATACTACATCGGAATGGAAACGAGGCAGTTTTATACAAAAAATAATTGATAACCAACCTGTAGTGTTACATCTTTGGATGGATTTGATTGACAAGTTACAAGAGTATGCATTTAAACGCTTTATTAATCTTACAATAGGAAATTCTAGATGTTATTTGGGTAATTCTAGTACGTTCTCGAAATAGTCTAGAATAATTGAAGGACATATAAATTGCCCGTTTGAGGTTCGGAAGTTCAGTTTTAATTTAAAGCTTTGATTATAATATTACGTTTTTTACTCGAGCTGTAAAGTTGTGGTATGAAATAAATCAGTGGTACATACTGTTAATATAAATTGCCCATGTGCTATAAATTGCTGTAATGAGCCATATAAATTAATTATAGTGCTTCGATAGTAATTAAGAAGATAGTATAGTAGCTTTAAGAAGTTAATATTTGTATTGTTAGCGATTGTGGAAATAAATTGTCGTGACTGCTTTAAGAATTTCACTGTAGTTGCGAGTTGTTCAAAATGCGTACGTAGCAATCAGTGATAATAAAAAACTGTTGTTTTAAAGAGTTTTCGTTACAGAATCAATACTAATTGAAAGTATTTAAAATGACACGATTCTTCGCATATTCTCTGAGAATATTCGCCCCACAACGTAATCTAAGGTGAACCTTCCCAACATGCAACCCGCTCCGGGTAAGAGCAAGCGCCGTGGTACTTTCAAGACCTCACGTGTCATCATCGCTCAAACTTTATCATAGCCGCATCGATTCTGTTAGCAAAATTCATTCAAATCGTGCATTCGGCCCGTAAGCAATTTGTGTATGAAACCACTGACCTACGACATGCTCAAACTTAGATAAAATCAAGCCTATCCTTCAAGTCGTCACAGTATAAACTAAACGGTATGAATAGAAATATTCAGCTCAAAGTCGGTTAATTTCGATCTCTAGAAATATATTTAACAACTTTTCGTCTACAAACCTAACCAATAATTCAACAAAACGAAAAGACAGTTTTGTTACAACCATTATTAAAATTTACGAAGTAGTATTCTAGACCACGTAAAACTTCAATGGCGATCAATTTTTCATAAGGGGCCAAGGGCCACAGGTGTTAGACATTGATTACAATTACTAACTAATATTAGCTATAAAAGCAATTTATTGTTAATGTGAGGTGACCTATCCCACGCTTTGTCAAAAATAGTTTTCCATAGTAGCAATGAATCAAAATACGAAACAATCAAAGAGTTCAAGCTACACATTCACATCTATTTTTATTGTGTAGATTACAAGAACGAACAGTGTTTTAAAGTACCGCGCTTCGAAAGCTTCAGGTGCGTGAAACTGGTATTGATTTTCAATTAAGCTCCCAGAACCTGTCGACTAACAACACGCCAAGTAATGTGTATTTTAAGTCGTGATACGATTACGAGCAATTTTTTTCTGTAATTACGTAGAAAGTACAGGAAAAAGTGCCGAGTCCTAAGAACTAATGTTTTATTTAACTCCGTATTGAATAAATTTAGTAATAAGGAGGTTTAAATATTTAATCACAGTATTTTGGCCCACGAATTTATCCAACATTGAAAGTAATTTATATAATCAAGATCTCCCATCGCTCGGAATACAGTGTTTTGTAAGTAATAAATCAATCTCTTATTATCAAATAAAATATGCGAAAAGTTGTTTACATACGGTGACATGTAAAAAGTTAGAGTGTATTCGATTCAAATTCTTAATATATAGAGAATTCTAAATTGATTTCAGTTCCTGAACAGTTGAAGCATATATTTAGTGGTGATTTTCTAACCCTTCGAGTGATTGGCTATGATTAGACAGTAACAACTGCATTAATTAGCCCAGACATGCCTAAAAATTTTTTAAGCAATTCTATTGTTCTTTTTTTCTTAAAACCTCAATAAATGTACCATAGTCTATAGCAGGGGTGGCCAACAAGTAGTTCGCGATCGACCGGTCGATCGCGAGGCCAATTTTGGTCGATCGTCAATCGCTCGCAATGTCTGGGGTGGAATTCTGTGTACCATGGACTTTGAAGCGATTGTAACATACAAAACTTTCTAGCAATAGTTTAATGCATTCGGGGAATATGTCAAAGTCATAAATTCCTAGAATTCTGACAGCCTGACACTGTGATCTCCACCCACCCAGCACAATACATTTTGACTTATGTGTTACACTTGTCACTACCATACCATTACATGCGGAAACGGGCAAAAAAGACTAAAATACAATATACAAAATGCCAACTGGCAAAGACTGCTGGACAACTTCAATCCGCCCCCTGATATCCAACGCAACGACAGCGTACTCGCTTACGCCCAAGCCCTAACAAGAACAATTAAAGACACTATGAAACAAACATTCAAAACAATAAGACAAACTGCGCCACAAAAACCGCTAAAATGGACCACAGAGGTCCAGATACTGAAAATCAAAGCTCGCAAGGCAAGTAGACGCTATCAGGCCGCCCTAACACCGGCAGAAAGGGCCTTCCAACTGACCAACTACAGACAACGCAAGACGACATACGAACAGGAACTATACAACATGAAACGAAAATCCTGGGACACTTTCGTCAAAAGACATTTGCAGACGGATGCTTGGGGGGGTACCGACAACATACTCGACTTTAACTAAACCCAACAAAACAGAAACCAAGGACTGGATTGAAACCGCGACATTACTACTACATACACTCCTCCCTGATAACAACTGGGAAGAGGACACACAAGAACAAATACGCAAACGACAAAGAGTCACCGAACAAAACGCGAATGGGAATACACCATGGAATAGAACACAGGACGACGTAACACCTTTCACTGAAGACGAGATTAGGCAACATGAAACACATACGAAGCATACAAACTAATTAGAATCAATTTTAGGCATATAAAACCGTATAGCAAAAATATAAAGAACTCGGGAGGAAACATCATTATAGAAAATGTAGGAAAAGTGGGTAGATGGCAAGAATATATAGGGAATTTATATGCAAGAGATGAACCAACAGCATTAGAACAGGAATCAGACATTGAAAATGATGACTTGGGATATCCTATACTTAGAGATGAGTTTGAATTAGCATTAAAGGGTCTGAAAAATGGTAAGGCGCCGGGTATAGATAAGGTGCAATCAGAAACTCTAAAAGCTGCTGGACAAGCAGTAACAGAACATCTCTTCCAACTTGTAAGCCATATGTACGAGACAGACGAGATACCCAAGGATTTCAAACGTAACATCATAGTAACTATACTAAAAAGGAAAGGCGCGGATAGATGTGAAAACTTTCGAACAATAAATTTGACAGCCCACGTGTCAAAAATATGAACTAGAATTGTACAAAGACGAATGGAAAAACGAGCTGAAGAAATACTAGGAGAAGATAAATTTGGGTTTAGGCGAAACAGGGGATCACAGGAGGCTATTTTAGTTCTGAGAGTGATAATGACGAAAACAATAGAAAAAAGGGAAAACGTGTATATAAGGTTTGTAGATCTGGAAAAAGCATTCGACAATGTAAAATGGAATAAATTTGTTCGAAATACTCAAAAAGATTGGAACGAATTATAGGGACAGACGAACAGTACATAGAGCAAACAAAGAGCAAACAGCGGTAATAGAATTAGAGCAGGAACGTAGAGAAGTAAACATTAGGAAAGGGGTGAGAAAAGGGATGTGCCCTATCCCCATTAATTTTTAACTTGTACATTGAAGAGGCATTGAATACTGTCAAATGCAGGAAGACATTTGGAATTACTATGCAGGGACAAAAAATTGATATGCTTAGATTTGCAGATGATATAGCGGTATTAGCATCAAGCAAGGAAAAGTTAGAAGCTACTCTTAATGAAATGGAAACGGTTCTAACAGAGAGATACGGTATGAAAATTAACAAAAATAAAGCTAAAGTACTAGTATGCAAAGGAGGAAATAAATCAAAACAAGAATACAAATAGGTAGGAAGAATTTACAAGAGGTTAAGGATTTCTTCTACCTAGGAAGCCAAATAACGCAAGATGGGAAAAGCGCAAAAGATATAAAACAAAGATTAGCAAAAGGTCGTGCTACATTTAACAAGAAAAAGCCACTACTGAGTTCAAAGACAACAAACATAGATATTATATTTGGTTTGAGTACATTAGATGAAAATTTTAAAGTTTAAAAGAATGATTGCCTTCAATTTGTGTTGCGTCCTGGGACCAACTTTTTAGGTAGCCAATACGCTAAACGTGAAATCAGCTGATTAATTTTTATTGGTAGTTTCAAATAAATTCAATAATTTGAGGATTGAAATTGTTTTCAACCCAACTACTAAACGATGAGATTCGTTTCTTTGAATAAGAGTGCCGTGTGCTAATTCAAAGTTATGATTTGTAACGTATTAAATGTCTAATACAATTTTTCGAACCTTCGTCTAACGAATTAAACAAAAATATTAATTTTTCAAAATTACATAAATTTGGTTTTGAACGAATGAAGTTATCCAAAACACTTCTAAAGTTACTCCGATCATTTATACGTCCTGTATAACGAGGAATATTAATTTTTGGTAATTTAATATTACTGTTATAATCAATTGCAATATTAGATTGCTGAACCGAATGTTTCGTTTCAAAACGAGATCGAAAACCTGTACTTGTGACCTTAATCGTCAATAAATGTTTATCTAGACAAGATTTTCTTGTAATTGCTCCAGGTTGGTTAATGTAGTAGAACAATTCTCTAACCAATCTACGATATAATTTGCATCACTAACTAGTCTATCAAATGTTAATTTAGACATTGTTATGCTGATAAATGCTAATCACAAATACGAATTTTATATATAATAATAAATTTTATATATAATAATAAATACTCGACATAAGCTTAAGAGACAAACCGAAATGAGTGCATTAGAACAGGAAATTGTAGACTGCTCGTCCATATTCAGGAAAACGAAAGAAACACAGGACTAGATGAAACTGGCAGCTGAAATCAAAACACCTGTCGCATTCATATGGAAAATAGTAGCATACAACAGAGAATTGAGTACTGGGAAAGAAGTCTTGGACCGCATCTGAAGAGAAGTGTCACCTGCTAGGTGAAAAGGTGAAATACCTAAGGCACGAAGTTTCACGCAATAAAGGCCAGGCCAGACACGGACAAGGTAAAAGCAGTACAAGAGTTGCCTACGCCAAAAGTCAAACATCAGCTACGCAACTTTTTTGGGCTTACGCACTTGTTATAGAAGATTCGTTTCCGGGTTTGCCAATATTGCCAACCTCTTTGATCAAACTAACTGAAGAAGAGCCTTATTACGTTTGGGATGAAGATTGCCAAGAAGCGTCCCAACAGCTAAGGTATTTATTGACAATAGCTCGATCTTAAGTTTCCTTCGGTCGGAAGGCAAATTCATCTTGGATAACGCAAACAATGTCGCAATAGGAAGTGTATTATCCCAGATGCAAGACGGGGAAAAGAGAGTCATTGGGTATTTCAACAAAGTACTCTCAAAACCGGAACGGAATTATTGTGTTACAAGAAGAGAACTGTTGACTGTGGTGAAATCCATAGAACACTTTTAGAAGTTCCTCTTCCTGAAAACCGACCACGTCGCCATGAAGTGGATACTACAGTTTAGAAACTCCAAAAGGGCAAGTCAACAGATTGATGGAAAAACTAAAGAAGTATGATTTCAACGCGGAACAACATGCTGGTACGTCATCGTAATGCGGATGCGCTTTCGAGATGATTTTGCCCCGTAGATTGTAGTCATTACTCACGGTTAGAAACCAAGTGTGTTCAATTTGGTCGGGCTACCGTAGTCAATGACGATTGGCAACCTCTACAGTTGCGAACCGAACAAGAGAATAACAAAGACCTAGGTGTCATTCTGGGCTGGAAAGCCAGAGGAGAACGTCCTTCTAGGAGGATATAAGTCCATTGAGTAGCACTTTGTAGTGGTACTGGGCACAATAGAATTCCTAAAAGTAGAGAATGAGATCTTGGTGCGATCCTTGGATAATGGAGATAGTATGTAAGTATGCTTCAGGTGGTGTTCCTAATAGCCGAGTGTGGAAAGTTTTAGGGCATCTGCATAATGGGAGCTCAGGAAACAATTCGGCGTTAAGAAGACTCTGGAGAAAGTCCGAGCAATATTTTACTAGATACGTTACAAGGACGATGTAAAAGAGTGGTGCCATAAGTGTCAACTGTGTGCTCCATTCAGAAATGGAAAGGTTCCAATAAGACAATACAACGTGGGAAACCCGTTCGAATGAGTGACCCTGGATATTGCCGGTTCATGCCCTGAGACTGACTTCAGGATTAAGTACAACTTGGTGCCATGGACCATATTTCGAAATGGTCCGAAGCGTATGCTATACCAAACCAAGAACTTGGAACCGTCGCTGACGTGTTAGTGAAGGAATTGTTCTGCTGTTTTGGAGTTCCTATGAAATTGCACGCCGATCAGGGAAGAAGTTGAGTCAGCGTTTTTCCAAGAAATTGGCCGTTTGTTATTCATTAGAAAGACCGGAACGACAACATTATACCCACAATCAGATGGTACAGCGCCTTAGGCAAGTACATTTCGCTAGTGATTTACTAACATCAGAGAGCCTGGAACCAATATTTCCATCTATTTTTATTGACATATCGATGTTCGGTTCATGAGAGCACTGAACCGACAACTGCGTGTGCAATGTTTGAACGCGAGATAAGTTTATAATGTGATCTTGAATTTAGGCGTAAGCCTGAAGACGACATCGTGGACCAGAGCTACGAGAAGCTCAAGAGCAAGGTGTATGGCATCCATGGTGACGTTAGGAAAAAATTTCAGACCGCAAGCAATCGTATGAAGGCCAGATATGACATAAGACGCGGGATTCTGGTTTTCAAGGGTACGGCGATGTCTGGTTATACATTCCCAGACGGAAGCGTAGCATATCGCCAAGGATAAAAGACATTGAGAAGGTCCATATGTAGTTATTAAAAGTATCAACGACGTGGTATATCGGATTCGTAAGCTCTCAAAGGAAAGAACAAAAGTGATGCACGTTACCCGGTTAGCACCCTACGATGGTGATGACGCCCGTAATGTCGAAAAGCGGCAAGCAATGGGACAAAGAAACAGTTACGCTCGTGAGGATGGACAAAAGTATGAATCGAGTTATAATTAGTTCATGTCTCTCTACAGCGGCACAGGTAAAGCGAGATTTGGAGTCACGGAAGGAATTTAAGTTGAGATATTCGATTTGCCATCGGAATACTCCCTGGTACATTGCGTAGCGGCGGACTTTCATAGGGCCCGAGAACTCGCATGGGTGTTTAGAAATAAATTAGATAAACAGGATCAACTTTGCAGACAACCACCACAGGTTGGAAAGACCATACGGCTAAAGGACCAACATCGTGACATCTACTACTATGTGACTAGGCAATGGCCTTTTTGGTAAATCGCATTACCAGATTTGTGGAAGGCGTTAGTGGGCCACAAGAAGTTGGCCATACCCAAGATCGGTAGTAGACTAGATGGATTGGACTGGAAGGTGGTACGAAATATGCTAAAGATACCGTTCAAAAATCGGGATTAGATGATGATATGTGGTTACAATCCATATGGTACGGCGCTTGCTATAAAGATGTTAATTGTTACTTCTATCAACATGGGAACTGCAGAAATGGTTCCGATTTTCTTACCGCCACACGAGCTTCCAACGCCCGAGTCACAAAGTATCCTGGTACAGAACAGCTTTAAAAAGGGGCGTAGTGTAACACCGGGCCGTTTACTCTACCTTTGACATACTACATCGGAATGGAAACGAGGCAGTTTTATACAAAAGTAATTGATAACCAACCTGTAGTGTTACATCTTTGGATGGATTTGATTGACAAGTTACAAGAGTATGCATTTAAACGCTTTATTAATCTTACAATAGGAAATTCTAGATGTTATTTGGGTAATTCTAGTACGTTCTCGAAATAGTCTAGAATAATTGAAGGACATATAAATTGCCCGTTTGAGGTTCGGAAGTTCAGTTTTAATTTAAAGCTTTGATTATAATATTACGTTTTTTACTCGAGCTGTAAAGTTGTGGTATGAAATAAATCAGTGGTACATACTGTTAATATAAATTGCCCGTGTGCTATAAATTGTTGTAATGAGCCATATAAATTAATTATAGTGCTTCGATAGTAATTAAGAAGATAGTATAGTAGCTTTAAGAAGTTAATATTTGTATTGTTAGCGATTGTGGAAATAAATTGTCGTGACTGCTTTAAGAATTTCACTGTAGTTGCGAGTTGTTCAAAATGCGTATGTAGCAATCAGTGATAATAAAAAACTGTTGTTTTAAAAAGAGTTTTCGTTACAGAATCAATACTAATTGAAAGTATTTAAAATGACACGATTCTTCGCATATTCTCTGAGAATATTCGCCCCACAACGTAATCTAAGGTGAACCTTCCCAACATGCAACCCGCTCCGGGTAAGAGCAAGCGCCGTGGTACTTTCAAGACCTCACGTGTCATCATCGCTCAAACTTTATCATAGCCGCATCGATTCTGTTAGCAAAATTCATCCAAATCGTGCATTCGGCCCGTAAGCAATTTGTGTATGAAACCACTGACCTACGACATGCTCAAACTTAGATAAAATCAAGCCTATCCTTCAAGTCGTCACAGTATAAACTAAACGGTATGAATAGAAATATTCAGCTCAAAGTCGGTTAATTTCGATCTCTAGAAATATATTTAACAACTTTTCGTCTACAAACCTAACCAATAATTCAACAAAACGAAAAGACAGTTTTTGTTACAACCATTATTAAAATTTACGAAGTAGTATTCTAGACCATGTAAAACTTCAATGGCGATCAATTTTTCATAAGGGGCCAAGGGCCACAGGTGTTAGACATTGATTACAATTACTAACTAATATTAGCTATAAAAGCAATTTATTGTTAATGTGAGGTGACCTATCCCACGCTTTGTCAAAAATAGTTTTCCATAGTAGCAATGAATCAAAATACGAAACAATCAAAGAGTTCAAGCTACACATTCACATCTATTTTTATTGTGTAGATTACAAGAACGAACAGTGTTTTAAAGTACCGCGCTTCGAAAGCTTCAGGTGCGTGAAACTGGTATTGATTTTCAATTAAGCTCCCAGAACCTGTCGACTAACAACACGCCAAGTAATGTGTATTTTAAGTCGTGATACGATTACGAGCAATTTTTTTCTGTAATTACGTAGAAAGTACAGGAAAAAGTGCCGAGTCCTAAGAACTAATGTTTTATTTAACTCCGTATTGAATAAATTTAGTAATAAGGAGGTTTAAATATTTAATCACAGTATTTTGGCCCACGAATTTATCCAACATTGAAAGTAATTTATATAATCAAGATCTCCCATCGCTCGGAATACAGTGTTTTGTAAGTAATAAATCAATCTCTTATTATCAAATAAAATATGCGAAAAGTTGTTTACATACGGTGACATGTAAAAAGTTAGAGTGTATTCGATTCAAATTCTTAATATATAGAGAATTCTAAATTGATTTCAGTTCCTGAACAGTTGAAGCATATATTTAGTGGTGATTTTCTAACCCTTCGAGTGATTGGCTATGATTAGACAGTAACAACTGCATTAATTAGCCCAGACATGCCTAAAAATTTTTTAAGCAATTCTATTGTTCTTTTTTTCTTAAAACCTCAATAAATGTACCATAGTCTATAGCAGGGGTGGCCAACAAGTAGTTCGCGATCGACCGGTCGATCGCGAGGCCAATTTTGGTCGATCGTCGATCGCTCGCAATGCCTGGGGTGGAATTCTGTGTACCATGGACTTTGAAGCGATTGTAACATACAAAACTTTCTAGCAATAGTTTAATGCATTCTGGGAATATGCCAAAGTCATAAATTCCTAGAATTCTGACAGCCTGACACTGTGATCTCCACCCACCCAGCACAATACATTTTGACTTATGTGTTACACTTGTCACTACCATACCATTACATGCGGAAACGGGCAAAAAAGACTAAAATACAATATACAAAATGCCAACTGGCAAAGACTGCTGGACAACTTCAATCCGCCCCCTGATATCCAACGCAACGACAGCGTACTCGCTTACGCCCAAGCCCTAACAAGAACAATTAAAGACACTATGAAACAAACATTAAAAACAGTAAGACAAACTGCGCCACAAAAACCGCTAAAATGGACCACAGAGGTCCAGATACTGAAAATCAAAGCTCGCAAGGCAAGTAGACGCTATCAGGCCGCCCTAACACCGGCAGAAAGGGCCTTCCAGCTGCCCAACTACAGACAACGCAAGACGACATACGAACAGGAACTATACAACATGAAACAAAAATCCTGGGACACTTTCGTCAAAAGACATTTGCAGACGGATGCTTGGGGGTACCGACAACATACTCGACTTTAACTAAACCCAACAAAACAGAAACCAAGGACTGGATTGAAACCGCGACATTACTACTACATACACTCCTCCCTGATAACAACTGGGAAGAGGACACACAAGAACAAATATGCAAACGACAAAGAGTCACCGAACAAAACGCGAATGGGAATACACCATGGAATAGAACACAGGACGACGTAACACCTTTCACTGAGGACGAGATTAGACACGCGATTCGATCAAGTAAAAACAAAAAAGCTCCTGGGCCAGACGGGATCCAGGCAGAAATCACAAAGGCACTAGACACCAAACTCACACCGAAACTTACTAAACTGTACAACGAATGTCTAAGACAAACAAAGTTTCCAAACTGCTGGAAACAAGCAGACGTAATCATACTCTCTAAAAACCGAGAAAAAGACCCGAAAAATCCGGGTTCGTACGGCCCCATCTGCCTTCTAGACTCGCTCGGAAAAACTTTCGAGCGACTACTGTGCACGAGAATGCAAGAACATCGGAAGACGAAAGGCATGCACCCGGCGCAGTACGAATTTAGACAAGGACGATCAACCGAAGACGCTGTAAACAAAGCCATAAACTCTGCAACCAGTTCTAATAAAAAATACGTGGCCCTAATCATGATAGACATAGAAGGAGCCTTCAACAACTTATGGTGGCCAACACTGTTCCATAGGCTAATTAATCGAAATTCAATGTCCAAAACAACTACATCATACCTTCAGAAGCTATTGCCAAGATAGATTTGTAACACTGTCTGGTACTAAAAACATCACAAAATCAATCACCAAAGGATGCCCACAGGGGTCAGTCTGCGGTCCCATGTTTTGGGACATTGCGACTGAGGAGCTTTTGGAGCAGCTGAAAACCGCAAATGAGGTGAGGTCCGTAGTAGCTTATGCGGACGACATCTTGTTGGTGGTGGAAGGAGGTTCCAGAAATGAACTACAGCACAATGCAAACACCGCATTGAACAAAGCACTAGAATGGTGCAGAATACTAACATTAGTAGGATAAGGACTCAATACTAACCATCTAACCAAAAAATACAACTAACTAAAATAACAAGAGAAAATACAAACTATATTCGTAATTGATTTAAGAAATCTAACCCTAGCTTCAGTAACGTTTATATTTATATTTCCAATGTTGTAGCCCAACTAAAAATTACTACAGGGAAAATATTCTAGCAACATAATTACAACACATCAGCACGACAAAATACACATAAACACGCACACGCACACACACACACACACACACACACACACACACACACACACACACACACACACAGAGACTGTACGTGGCCTCCCTGGTTTCCGGCTGCCGACCGATTAGATTAGAAGAGTACGATTACGAAATCATATACGAGAAAGGAATGTATAACACAATAATGCGGACGCCTTGAGCCGAATACAACAGAGTCAGTTGCAGGTAACGTAGACGAAACCGAGATGAGAGAAGACCAAGAAGAAATAGAAACTATTTATTCAACTCAAAATGACAAACCAAAAACTGCAATTAAAATTCTAAACGAAGCGATAGATACGAAACCAAATCAATTTATAATTACCGAAGTTTTAAGCAACCCCGAACAGGTGGAATATACAAAAACAGACAATAGGAAAATATATCACATTCAAATAACGAAAGATGACAACGGGGAACAAATAATTAAAATTTTTAAAAAATCCCCCCCCCCCCCCCAACAAACGTTTTTACTTTTATTTCACAACAGAACATTTGCACCACAGATTCTCAGAATTACATATTCGATTGTTCAATAACTCAGGACCCGATATCAGATGCACACAAAAACTAATTACTTAAGATTAACCCATATAAAATAAACGACTAATTCGCAACCAACACGAAGGTAAAACAAATCATCATGGAATAAACGAAACCCTAAAACAACTCATAAGAAAGATATTATTTTAAAAACTGAAAGAACTAACTACAGATTTTATTATTCAATGGAAACTATGTGTGTATGCGCCTCTTGGAACGTCAAGAGGCACAATTAGAAATTGCCTGGAGTGCAGTAGGCAGTAAACCAGGGTTTGTAAGGTAGACAGTGGACTGTATAGATTAGAAGGAAATAAACATAGAATTGGAATACAAGTCACATAAATACTTAAAGCACTTACCGAAGCACAGACATCTGGAGCACTAACGCGGCACCTTTCAGTACTGTTTCTGGCCAGAGGTAAATAGGAACGGAGTCAGGAAAGGGTTGTTTTAGGAAAGAGATTAGAGAGTAATATTTAGAAATTGAATGAACACGTTCGCGTTCGCGGATGGGTGTTAATCGACTCTATTAAATTATGGTATTCCTTATCTCGCCTGGCTTGATAAAGAATACCACGTTGGGAAAGCGAAATGGCGCGAACATAACCGCCCACCAAAAATGAACATTTTTTGAACAGAGATATATTAGAAACTTGAAAAGAAAATTGTATTACAACTGGGCATTTCCTCCCAGTAGTGGACTACGGTTTATCCGCCGATGCTCGGGATAGAAAAAAAAGCAAAATAAAACGCGATTTTTTTTTAAAAAAAAAAACTAAATCTAAGTTTGAGAAAGAAACAAGAAAAAAATTAGTTTTCTAAAGGAAGGGGTATTATTTTATTTACCGGCCGAGTGAGGGAACCGTGGATGGTTTTTACCGACACCACGCGAACAACACCATCGCTACCGGGAAATAATTTAGTAGTAAGTTCGGAAACTAATTCCAAGTGAACTGCTCTCGTGCACATGCACACGAAAACACAAAGATATGATTTGAAAGAAGAAGCATTACGCCGAATGGAAGACTTAACAAGCAACGGTCTTGCAAAGTCAACTCCAACATGAGTAAAGGCACGAGTTAATTGTACACGGACGGAGGCAAATTAGACATAATGGGTTGAGAAGGCTTGGAATTAAATCGGAAACATGGTATGCATTGATGTATTCGTTGTCGTATTAACGATCGTGATCCTAAAATCCAGTATTTTCTTAGAATAAGAGCTTGTGTGGTAAGAGGTCCGGAATGCAAAGATAACGCATGATAGTGGTCGCAAATAAGTTTAGATAAAGCTGCCCTTTTAGGCAATAACAGAGGATGTTTGCTATCATAGTTCAATTGTGAATGCTGTAAGCGACCGCCCACCCTAAGCAAGCCTAGAGCATCGATAAACGGCGATAATTTTCTAAAAGAGGCGGAGAGAGGTTTTTTATTTTTTATTTGCAACAATTCTACTGCAAAAAACTGTTGTTGAACAAGTTTCACGCATGTTTGTGATGCATTATGTAATTCATCACGTGAAATAGGACCTAGAGTTTTTTCCATGGGGTGACGGCAATTATAAATAAAACGAATAATATATGCCATTGCATATTGCAAGCGACTTAAAGAAGAAAAATTTCCCATGAATTCAGCAAAATCGCACTGTTCTAATGCAACCAGTAGTGTAGTAATTGATTTTAATTCAGGTACTTCACTCAAAGGAACAAAAGAATAGTTGAGGTTAAAACAAACATCATTTAAATTAGATGCACCTTTCCACCACAAATCGTGGCGTAATAATTGAAAAGGGGTGAGTCCGCGAGAAGCGACGTCAGCAGGGTTAAGTTCTCCGGAAACATGGCTCCATTGATCAATGGAGGTATATTCTATAATTTGGCTTACTCGATTTCCCACAAAAGGCTTTAACAAATATGTAGGCGTACGCAACCATGTAAGTACGACTTGAGAGTCTGAATAAAGTTTAGTTTCCAAAATAGGGTATGGAAATTTATTTGAACGCATAGAATGAATTAATTTGGCTAATAAAAGAGCTCCAGAAAGTTCTAAGCGTGGGATAGTAAGATGCTTTAGAGGAGCAACCTTGCTCTTGGCTTGTAAAAGATTACAATCTACCGATTTATCATTAACAACATACAAGTAGACACAAGCGCCGTATCCCCTTTCGCTTGCATCGCAAAATCCTAGTAATCGATAAGTGCCGTGAAAATGAGACAAGATACGAGGAATTTTTAGCTGGGATAACATCGTAATTTGGTTACAAAAGCCTTGCCATTCCTGACACCACTTATGATCAGGGGGTATCATCCCAATCAATTTGTTGAACCCACAGTCGTTGTAACATATGCTTTACTACAAATATTACGGGAGTTAACCATCCTAAAGGGTCGAATATGCGGGCCATATAAGAAAGTACAGAGCGTTTTGTAAATTCACCTTTAAAGGGTATCACGTTATAAGTGAACACGTCTATTCCAGGGTTCCAGACTAAACCTAGTATCTTTATACCACTAACGTCATCAGAGAAAGGAATTAGAGTTTCTAATTCAGTTTGTTCGAAATCCTGTAACAATTCCTCAGAGTTACTAGACCATTTGCGCAAATCAAACTGGCCTAGAGAAAGAAGTTTTACTAGCTCGTGCTGTAGTTGCTTCGCTTCAGCAATACTTTCAGCACCGCTAATTACGTCATCCATATAGGTATGATACATAATAGCTTCAGAAGCCAGGGGGGTAAGAGTTTCCTTCGTCTTTAACTAATTGCCGAAGAACTCTTTGAGCTAAGAAAGCGGAAGGAGCTAAACCATATGTAAGAGTTCTAAGCTCGTACTCAGAAATGTTGTCTTGTGGAGTTGGTCTCCAAAATATATGCTGAAATTGACAATCTTGCTTACGAAGTAAGATCTGCCGGTACATCATGCGAATGTCCGCACAAACAGCAATTTTATGCGATCTAAATGTATTTATTATATCTGGTAAATTGCACTGTAATTTGGGACCAGCATATAATCTATTGTTGAGAGAAAGACCTAATGAATCCACGGCAGATCCATTAAAAACAACGCGTAGTTTGGTAGTACTACTTGTTATTTTCGAGATGGCATGATGTGGTAAAATATAATCGGATGGATTTTCGGCTAAAATCATATGACCAAGATCAAAATATTCTTGTAAAAACATATTATAAGAATTTTGTTTTCCAGAGAACATGAAAGACGTTTTCTAAATTTAGATAACATTTATAAGCAATATGTCGATTGCTACCGAGAGGTTTAATATTGTTATTGAAAGGAGAGCGACAGTAAAACGACCAGAGGCGTTTCGAGAATAATTTTCTAGAAAATGAGATTCACAAATAACATCTTCTTGAGAGGGAACTTTGGGCATTTTGACTTCTTCTAATTCCCAGAAATTCCTTATATCCTTATCTACTGAATCAGAAATAAAAAGAGAAGTTGCATTAACTGCGGTGTTAACATTAGGAACCTGTCCCAATAGCACGTAACCGAATATTGTTTCAATTGCTACTGGTTGGCCAGGAATGATTCTAGTGCGATCAGAAAATAGCACTTCGGAACATATTTCAGCACCCAGTAGTATATCTACGGGCAATGATTTATGAAAATTTTCATCAGCAAGCTGCAAACATTTAAATTTATGGTAAATACGAGAAGGCAGTGAGCAACCGGGAACGTTTCCCGTTATTTTAGGAAAGATTGAAGCACAAAATTGAAATTGATGCTTCGAGTGATTAGAAAACAAAGTGCATATTACAGCTCCTTTGGATTTAATTGCAGAACCTGAAATGCCACCCACTTGGCGAAAATCATGTTGACGCTCCAACCCTAAGCGTTGGACACAAGAATTTGAAATTGCGTTGATTTGAGATCCGGAATCTAAAATGCATCTCACAGATTGTAATTTATTGTTTATATCTAAAACACGAGCTTCTACAGTACCTAATAAAACAGTGTAATTTTCTAGTGAATTTGTGACGTTGCATGTCGAAACAACTTCAGTTGTGAGTGCGGCTTTCGAATCGTTAGATTCATTAATGTGTTCCCTACAAGTGATTTATGCAACAGAGTATGATGAAAACGCTAAGCTTTCTAAATGCCAAACATCCATAGATTTTATGGACTTCCCGACAATAGGGACAAATTATACTAGCGGCTTTAGTCGCCACTGAAGTCTGCGAGTTTTTAACCAAGAAAGATTGGTTTAAACTAGATTTAAAGCGAAGGGGTGCACCTGGCCTTGGCGCTCTTTCCTTTTTAATATCTTCATAAAGCTCTGATGTTTTGCTTTGCAAAGTTAAGAAATCGAACAGTTGAGTACAAGTAGGAACTGCCGAACCTATGTTTGAATCAAATGCGTTTTGAGTTTTGAATTCTAGGTTGCGATAGCATAAAGAAAACAATAAAAAATCAGCCAAATCTTCAATTTTATTCGCTACCTTTAACGTGTTAACAGCATTAACATGAATAGTTTGAGAGCGATCCAGAGTTTTTAAATTGAAGTATTTTATTTAAGTAGTAACTCGTAATTCTACGAGGTGAATTGTAGCGATCCTGAAGTTTCGTAAACGCTTGTTCATATAAATTGGCATCTAGAGCTAAATCCGAAATTAAAGCCAATGCTTCTCCCCGAAGAAGCATGCGCATGTAATGATACTTCTGGACTACGGGAATGTGATCGTTCTCATGGACTAAACTTTTGTATAACGTAATGAAATTTTGCCAATTGTCTAAACAACCATCAAACGGATTTATACTAAGAGGTTTTAAGTAACTGATAACAGGTTGAGATGCACTTGCGATAACTGCTGTATCGCCGGCAGAAGTAGAAGCCTTTTGCTTCATATCGAAAAACCGAGAACGAATAACATCTATTAAATTGTCGAAGGAAGATCTTTGAGAATTTATCTCATCCTTTTCTTCTACAGTGGAATTATAACTTAAAATTTTATCGTAAAGTGTATCAAGTTGTTGCTCGATACTTTGCATTCGAACATATCTCGCTTCAACTGCTGAAAAGCGAGTAGCCGTTTTGATATAGTCTTGGATTTCCGTTAAACGAGAAAAATAATCCTCAAATTTCTTTTGTAGAATGTTTCTGGTAGTCATGATTAAACGTTTGTTACGCACAAATAATACTTGCACGAATCTGAGATTAAGATTACTTCCGAAGCAGAGTTTATTGTTTGTATACAAATACAAAGGTCATTGTTTTAAACGTGTTGAATGGCAACGCGATAACGAAGTTATCTGACTAAAGTATAAATGCAGTATTTTTAAAAGTACACACGTGCAATTTAAACTGGAAACTTTTATAGCAATTTAATTATCTTTAGAATTAAAGTGTTATGATTATTCGAAATTACAATTAATGTTGGACATACGTGTTTATGTGCTTGAGTTGAGGATGTGAAACGAAGAACGAGATATAACGTAGTTCTTAATTCGGCTCGTATGGATCAAAAAGATTATGTATGCGCCTCTTGGAACGTCAAGGGGCACAATTAGAAATTGCCTGGAGTGCAGTAGGCAGTAAACCAGGGTTTGTAAGGTAGACAGTGGACTGTATAGATTAGAAGGAAATAAACATAGAATTGGAATACAAGTCACATAAATACTTAAAGCACTTACCGAAGCACAGACATCTGGAGCACTAACGCGGCACCTTTCAGTACTGTTTCTGGCCAGAGGTAAATAGGAACGGAGTCAGGAAAGGGTTGTTTTAGGAAAGAGATTAGAGAGTAATATTTAGAAATTGAATGAACACGTTCGCGTTCGCGGATGGGTGTTAATCGACTCTATTAAATTATGGTATTCCTTATCTCGCCTGGCTTGATAAAGAATACCACGTTGGGAAAGCGAAATGGCGCGAACAATGCGACAGAGCAAAATACGACAGATCACCACCGATAGTACCCTTAATGTTAACTAAAACAACCAACAAACCTTTTCAAAAATTACATGCAGACACATTGGTAGTTGAAGCTCAGAACTTTTATCAATCATAGATGCATTCACAAAGATAGGATAAGCGATACCCACTACTTCGAAAAACAGTATTGATGTAACTCAAGGATTTTTACAGTACTTTACATTTTACGGTACACCTGAATCAATAACTTTAGATAATGGAAGTGTATTCAGAAACGAGACTATACAAAATACCTTAGAACTTCATAAAATAAATATTCATTTTATTACAGAAAATCACCCGGATTAATTGAACGAGTACATTTAACCTTATTAGAACAGATCAGACTTTTAAGATTAACATATAAGAAAGAACCCATGACTAATTTAATGTCATATGCCCTAATTGCTTATAACAATACAATTCATTTTCCAACTAACTTTACACCCCTCAAATTAACATTAGGACATTCAGACCCTTAATATACATTATAATACAGAAGTATATCAACAATACGCCAAATATCACGAAGAAAAATTAAAAATCACTAATAATAACGTCAAAAATAAACTAGACAACGATAAGGCGCGTATTACAAAAACCTGCAATGAAAACACCAATATAAATAGATTCGCAGTAGGACAGACCGATTATGAAAGAAACTTTAAACGACCCCCAGAAATTTAGGTCCGTTTAAAATCAAAAAGATTTCAGACAAAAATGTAGAAGTAGTAGACAACGGAAACCCGTAAGATACATACATTTAAAGAATTTAAGACACCCTGTAATTTCAGATGGACAGCCATCACCCTTGCCGTCAACCTCCACCCAGGTAGAACAGACAACGACGAAATAATAGTAGAAGATATAAAAAACAACCCCGGTATACTACCAGTAAAATTGGGAAATATGCAAAACCAGTAGACTGACTATTGGACTTTTGCACAAAAATTTTATTGAAATGAATTAAAACTAGAATTTTATATAATTAGAGACAATTATGACAGACTGAAAGAATCAATGAACACAGCCCGGTTTGAAAAAGAATGTGCGATAGAAATGCTTAAATACAAAAGTATAATGGAAAATATCCTAAAGAAAACACAGGTAATTTAGACAACCAAGATGCTGAACGATATGACAATGCAATACAAGAATTGATCAACAACCAGAAAATCATAAAAACTATTGTTAGTATAGTAAAATTTACCGATACACTCCAAAAATTAGTAAAGAACCAGGACAGTATAACAAATAGAAACTAACTCTTGAAAGTAGCATGCAAACCACAACATTAGGAATGCAAGATTTAATAAGAATTAATACGATATTTAATCAAATGATACTAACCCTCACTGTAATTCAACAAATTTTAGCTACATTAGAAAATGCTGTAACATTTGCTAAATTAAATACTTTACATGCTAGTATTATAGAACCACTTGATTTACTAAACGAATTATTAGGAATCAAATCACTTATGACGCATGGTAAATTATCTTTTGAAGTAACAGAATCTAACATACTTGCATTTGAAAAAATATATGTAGTAATAGGTTATGTAAAGAATCATGATATTGCTTTTTTAATAGAAATTCCAATTGTAGAAATTTACCCTAACAATTATTATCATTTATTTGCTTTCCCTATGAAAATTAATAGTCAAAGTCATTATCCCTAAGACCAAGTTCCTTTCCCTAAATGAACTTAGGTATGGATTCACAAATGAGAAATGCAAAGAAGTGACACCTGGCCAATACTTATGTCAATCATTAACGACAACGGCTATTGAAACAGATGGCCCTTGTGAAGTGCAATTACGATTTTCTAATCAGTATGAGAATTGTGTGTCAAAACCAGTACAAATTACGGACATGAGAATTCAGAAAGTTACGGACAACAAATGGATTGCTGTATTTCCACAAGAAGTTATAGCAACCGCCAATTGCATGAAAGACGAAAACAATTTAGCGCTAGTTAAAAGCAAAGTGATCATTAAAAAAGAAGATTGTTATTTGCAATTAAAAAGTGAAATTATTCGAATATACCAAAACCCAGCAGTGACAAAGACATGTGCAAATCTACCCGAACTACAATTCAAGATTCAAATTAAAGACAGCGGAACTATCAGAAGTCAATGCAACTAGAACACCTAGATCTCGACGATCTCAACTACGCAGTGAAATTAATGGACAATTATAAGGAACATTTAAACGAGTTAAAAGTGCCAAAGTTACACTATAACAATATCAGTACTTGGACAATTTTATTGATTATTGTATTATTTTTATTAGCTGTATACTTATTGTACAAAATGTATATTAGATATAAAATCCAAAAAACAAAAACGAACAAAGAAACCACAAACCAAACTTTAGGAACAACGAGTTTTAAAAATTAAGTCTGAACCCTTAATTTTCATCTAGGGCGGGAGGAATTACATATCCCCCATATTAAAATACATATAAGAATAAATGTAATTATTATGTCTTTGCAACAGAATGTTACATTGTATTAAATAAAGGTTATAATTAAAGGTTAATCAAAGTTCATATCAGAAATAAGAAAGGAAACGACTACTTTGTATTCCAGACGCAACCTGATACTGCAGGTGCAGGACACAATGAACTGCAATGAATCAGTCTTAATTTAAATGACGTAGAATAAGACATTGTATGATTATCGAGAAACTGCAGACAGCAAGATCTGCACTTTCCCACAAGATGAAGTGAGGTCAGAGGCTTCATAAATACTTTGAGGAGCCCCTAATCGTCAGTCAGTGTTCGAACTTCATAACTTTAACATTGTTGGTTGTTCAAGCTACTCATTATAATTATTGATGATTGATTTATTAAAATATTAATTTATAGTATTTGTCAATTTCAATTACTTAAGGTTTAAGGAACATAAACGTTCAAGTGTTGTAAAAGAAAATAAGTAATTTTTTATAATTAAAACAAATTTGATGGGTGTTTTTGGAAATAAATGTTTTTTAAAAAGAAGTTCCCAAAGGCCCAAAACCTATCTCGCGGAATAATCAAAAGTGTACGCGCAACGGTTTTGTCCAGTTGGTTACCCCCGGTCTTACTAACAAGATGTGTTTCCTTGTTAGAGAAAAGACCGACTTGAGAATCGCCATATTGGTGACGGCGGCTGCAGGTGTTTAAAACCTAAAAATATGTATGGCATCAATCAATACGCTATATATTCTTAGTTATGGTTATTAATTAATAACAGATTAATTGCAAAAGGACATACTGGAATTGAACAATCAGCCTAAGGAAATCAGGACTTAAAAAGAAATACCTAAAATAAATTAATGGATTCGTAATAAGAGGAAAGCAGTTGTGGAGCACATGGAACTTAGATTAATGAAATGAACTAGACACACAACACGTGCTAATACATATGCATCACGTCACGTATGCATAGTATCCTTTTTGAGGCCCTTGTTATAATTGCGAAAGAAAATTGTTTCCTTAGTAGTTATAAAGATAAGTTATAAAAAAAACCTTTACCATCGGTAAATCTTTCAAGTGTATTCTAGTAATTACGTCGTGCAAGCACCATATACTTACCGTTCGTTTGTAAAATGCGCAGAAGTCCATTATTTTTATTTAACATTAAATAGAAGTTCCTAAGATGAACTGTAACTAAGTCATAAATGATATTTACTGAAATTTAAAGTTTAAATAAATGTAAAGCTTTATTAAGCTAATTTACATATTTGAAGGAAAGTAAGATAAATGAGTTCAAGCTTTAGCTTAGGTTATATGATAGTGAGATCATGTAAACCATCCACAGGCCTGAAGAATTTGGTTTTAATAATTAAAACGTAATCATTATAATTTCTTATCCATTATCTAGAAACTTTTAAAAATTATGAGAATTGTTAATTTGAAATATTAGAACCACGTACTTGAGTATATTTTTATGATTGTATTAATTTTTCCTTGTCAAAAAAGAATATAATTAAGTTATACATTCATGATATTTTATTTTATGAACTTCGCAAAGCTCTGGTAAACATTTAGAAAGGTCCATGAGAGGACTTAATATATTTCCAAGGGACGATTGAATAGGTAATTATCATCTACAGATAACAGAAAAAATGCAAAGTGAAAACCATTAAGTTATTTTTTGAGTAATACTTTGAATTTATGGAATTATCAATAAGGAACGCAAACAGCTGTTCCACTTATAATATCTGGCTCTGCTCTTTCTCTCAGCTTGAAATTAGGTTTAGCTGTTAGAAAACTACGAGTTATCAAAAGCGATCTTTTGAAAGTTATGGCTTCTGCATTTTTTTACGTTCAAGCTTGCACAACTACCACGAAATTGCAGTGGCGTTTGAGTTCCGTTCACTCCCCCACTCCCTGTGTCTCATTATAAACCGCACGAAATTAGAGTTCGGACTAGACCGGAAGTCTCCTGAAGGTTGTAACATAAATTTTCCTGCAAATTTATTGGATTTTGCATATTTAATAACCCAACAAACTTCAAGGCACACTACAATTTCAATTAGAATTATAATCTACTACGTATCACGTCGTCCTTACTGATAACATGTATACAAACCTATTCGCGTGCTCCTACTTCTTTGTAATATCTAAGATTTTCAAGTTGTTCCGACGATTCGTGACAGATAGTCACTTTTCGTTTCCTTGTTGAACAGAAAGGTCACTTGGTGTGTTAAAAAACACTCAAGATGGTGCGGGAAATTAAGTTTTCCTGGCAGAGACGCCGTAATAACGGCACAGTTATTTAAAAGTTGTCTGGGACAACTTGTATATATGTGTAGTGTACAAACTCATCTTGGCGACGTGCAACTCCGATACAACTTTAGGTTATCTTGATCATATTCAATTTGGTTTGGTTCAAGCAAATTTTATGGAACTAGTTTAAAATATAAATGCGTAAGCAATTTTGTTGGACAAAGGTGAATTTCCGCTCTGCAGCTACACCTGGTGTGTTTAGTTGTTGAACAACATATCATTTGAAGGGTATAGGTCATTTCCGCCATGGGTAAGACTGTTTAAGTTTCTAAGATAAGGCTGCCGTAGCAAAGTTCATTACGTATCTATGTATGTAATGAATTCTTTTTTGAAGCTTGTAACTACCTCAGGTTGTTGTATACAATTCATTATGGCTCGTCACGAATAATTTTGTTAATTAATTTGCTAAAAGCTTACTCTGTTAAAATGTAAAGTTACAATGAGTATAACAATTTTTTGTAATTAATGATGTGTTAAACCTTGGAAATTGTACCTTACCGGTTGTATATAGGACGATAGTAAAATATGCAGACAAATAATCATGATACCAACATGTTGATTTAATAGGGCCTAAGTCCAGAAAAGTGAAGTTTAAACTCAGATTAATTAATTAATTAATAATTTTTTGCCACAAGTTAAGTAAATTTTTTTAAAGAACTGTAAAGTCTTAGTAGCGCTACTCCAGACTATTAACTATAAAAAATAATGTCCAAAAGTTAAGTATCCAGTTCAAGAAACTACATTTATAAGAATTTTATTTTTTATTAAGTACACTTATAATTTAAAATGTTTATTACTTCTCTTAAAAGAGAATATAGAATTATTTTTGACTTCAGTTCATTACTCTATAATCATTAAACTTCTCCAAAGTTTGTTAGGTATTTGAAAGGTTAAACGTACACGAATGTGTACCACGATACAATGAAAGCTAATTGAAACTAAAACAAAGATTTCATGCTTATACTGGTTCGTAAGATATATAGGGTATCTATGTTGGTAGTATTTATGTTTCAGAGCCACCCTAGTCATCGTTTGTTCAGTGAAGAAGACGACCAGATGTAAGTAACACATTTGTGATAATCAAACTTTGTATTTAAAGTAGTTGGCGATAATCTAGGTTTCCAAATTTTCCTTTTCTCGCAAATTGATTCTGTCAGTTGCATTAAAAAAAATTTAGGTGGCGTCCATTATTTTATTTTCCAACTTTAATAAACCCAATCAATCTCATGCGGCCGTGGGTAAAAACTCAGTTAGCTAAATAGTCTTAAGAGTTTTCTTTTACTAAAAGCCATTTTCCATCCTAACCTTACCCTAGGCTTGTTACTGCTACATAAGAATTCTCGATAGGTAAAGTAAAAATCTACCACGATTTATTTTACTGAGGACTAGATTTAATATACATCACAAGCTTCTATATTCAGAATGGATAATTATACCACCTATTGCATACCTTCAAGAAAGCCCGAGTACAGGATTTTAACATCTACTTGTACTCACAGCGAATCTTTCATAGAAAAGAAAGAAAGACGTTTTATTAACAACCAACGTCTAATATTTCACTGACGCACGAAAAATAAGTTAGAGATCTTAAAACTCAATTAACAAATCAACAAAGCGTTTTTAAAAAGCCGAGATTGAAGTCACAAGCAGTAACTACTGCATCATTCAAAGTAAGCTATCTCTTAACAAAAAAATGTAAGCCATTTTCCAACGGTGAATTTGTAAAGGAAATTTTTTGGAAAAGTCAGATTCACTTTTTAACGATTTTAAGAACAAGAGTGAAATTGTTGCTGCAATTCAAGATCTACAATTGTCTCGAAACGCAGTAATGCAACGAATTGAAAGGATGGATGGAAATGTAAAAAAGAAGTTATATAATGATATTAATAGCTGTTCTTGCTTTTCCCTTCAGTGTGATAAATCGACAGATATAAGTGATACAGCACAATTACTTGTTTTAATTCGTATGATTTTTAAGGATTTCACATCTAAAGAAGAATTGTTGGGCATGATTTATTTGAAGGAAAGGACTAAAGGTGTAGACATATTCAAAGCCTTTAAAAACTTGCTCAATGATTTGAAAGTGCCACTTTTTAAACTAGTCTCAGTAACAACAGATGGCGCAGCTGCAATGATAGGTTGCATAAATGGATTTATAGCCATATGTCAAAATGAAGATGTATGGGCGCCTTTTTGATCTATCACTACATAATTCACCAGCAAGTGTTAGCTAGCAAAAGACTAAAACACAAAAGAGGTAATGGACATAGCATTTAAAATTGTTAATTCAATTCAAGAAAGTTCCCTTAAACGGTGTCTCTTCCAACTGCAGCTCGATGAAGGCCAACCTGAATTATTACTACATACCGATGTGACATGGCTAATAAGAGGTATATTTCTGCAGAGATTTCGTGATTTATTACCTGAAATTATAGATTTTCTTCACAAACAAAATGAAAACTGTGAAAATTTAAATGATGAAACTTGGCTTAGTGACTTAGCATTCCTTACCGACTTTACTTCAAAGTAGAGGTTAGCACCGCTTCTGGAACAACGCCTCATGACGTCTCCTTTCGAGCGTTTTGTATGGGACGCCTCACAACGCCTCTTTATGGACTTCTTATATCGGATCTTCCTTATGGGGGGCTTGTCTTGATAAAAGTTTTCTTCGACTAACCATTTTGTGTTACGATTTTTTAAATCAGAATATCCCTTACTGAATTAAAAAATAACCATACAGTGTTCATATTTAATCTTCTTCTAAACGGCAGTTTTTTGTCTTTTGAGATAAGTATATAGTGTAACCTATCAAATTATATTAAAATTTTCCCAGCTACCCGAGTCTGAAAGATGGATTTTTCTGGTGTTGACGTTACAAGTGATATAAGGGTACCAATAGGTCTCAACAAATTAGTAGGTAAGACCATGCCTTAGGTGATTTTATATCAAATTTACACATCCATTACGTAGAAGTTAGTTTTGATTTATACGGTAGTCTGCAAGCAGTCGTACAAATTATCTGCAATAGTAGAATGTGCCAAAATTATTCTATAAAAATGGACTACTTTAAATGGAGAGAGTTTTGCAATTTTCAATTGGAATTTAGAAGCATACAATTTACCCAGAAGCAACAAACGTACGATTAAATGGTTTATCTGGTGAAAAGGTTTTAGAATTACAACTGGATCATGAATTAAATTGAAACTGATTGCTGAAACATCTAATAGAAGTGTATGGGTGGCGAATAAATTTTAAGAAAAAAATTTATATATTATGGAAATTACGAAAGACCGAAATGTTATTGTGTTACCTTAGTAGGAGTGCATCATGCTATTAAATTTGCGAGAATTAATATATTATAAAATGAAGGAGTTGAAGTGTAGGAACTTTTCAGAAGTTTACGAAAAATTTGTAGGTGTTATAAAAAATAAGTGGAAATACGGCGGACGAAGAAAGGGTTCAAACGTTATTAGAGGGAGAAAACCGTGCGAGCTTTTCTTTGTTTAATTATTGCAGCAATTTAAATTACTTGACAGTGTTAGAAATTATTAAATGCCACCCCATCCAGTACTTAGAAGATGCGATTGCGAGGCGACCTACGCAAATGTTTAGAGCTTTGACTATTCCAGATTCACCAGACTCTAGTTATCACAGCAGTTTATAGATGTTATCAATACATGTATATGTTTTAATAAAATTAAAATATTTCTCGATAAAGTTTGTTTTATTTATTTGTATGATTTTGTTTTACTTATTTGTATCGTCAACATCAGCAAAAATTATTAATAAATGTACTAAATTATTTTGTTTTTTATGGTATACGAGCTAGTAATAATTTTGAATGACTCGATAGTGTAGACGTTAACGTACTTGTTTTGCATGTGGACTGCACGGTTTCGAATCCCGCTTCGAATAAAATTTTTTTCTGTAAGTGGAGATGTGTGGAGGAATGTGGAGGTGTGTGGAGTTAATGTGGAGTGATGTAGAGGGATGTAGAGGGATGTGGATGAATGCGGAGGAATGTGGATGGATGTGAAGATGGGCAGCGGGTGGTGGTGGTGGTGGGTGATGGAGGTGGTCCCAGAATGCCTGGGAGGGATGTGAAAGAATGTGGAGGTGGGTAGAGGGTGGTGGAGGTGATCCTAGAATGCCTGGAAGGGATGTGGAGGAATGTGGTGGGATGTGGAGAGATGTGGTGGGATGTAGAGGAATGTGGAGGGAGGTGGAAGTGTGTGGAGAGATGTGGAGTGATGTCAAGTGATGTGGAAGTAGAAGGATGTGGAGAGATGTGGAGGTGTAGGGATGTGGTGGGATGTGGGGGTATGTGGAAGTGGAGTGATGTGGAAGGATGTGGAGTGATGTGGAGGGTTGTGAAAGTATGTGGAGATGTGTGGAAGGTGGTGGAGGTGGGTAAAAGGTGGTAGAGGTGGCATCAGAATCCCTGTTCTGTGTCTACTGACGCATGTACATATAACATACCATCAAATTAATTATAATAAAGTAGAAATACTGAAGGTAGAAGTTGATTACAAAAAAGACTATTTCTAGAATCTTTCCACATCAACCAACAGAAGAACTCTATCAATCATAAAGAAGATATTATTAATGTACATGCGGTCTACGTATACATAAACACCTTAAACAACAAAATTGGAAACATAATATTGGTAACATAATAACTCAACTAATCAATCCCTCCAATAATATACAAATCTGACTTTTGCGAATGCTACTTAGTGACGAAGAATTCAATCTAAACATTCTACCTAGAAAGATGATAGTGGTTATCCTTTTTCTATCTACTGAAAGATTAATTTCTGTTTCTTATGACAATGAATGAGTGTACCATCAATTTCAATTTTCAGTAGGATTATTAGTTCAACTAAGATTTGTACTATGAAGATAACATACGGTATACGATATGAGAAAGTACATCTGGTTTTGAAATTATATTTCTTCATAACTTTGGTAGTAGATCCAAATGTAATTTTCATCCATATATCAGTTACGTAATTGTCAGATAAATATTGACATAATTCAAAAAATGTATCTAGTCGAGCAACAATGTACCTATTTTGCTAATGCTTTAGTTATATAAGTTAATTTAATGTATTTTAGTTTACAGACCCTCTTTATATTCAAGATTTTAGTATAACTACGTCAAGTAATTAGTAAGTAGAATAAGATGTCTTACGATTTTATACTGTAACTTTTTTATGTTTAGATCAATGAATAAGGTACAAATTGTACCGAAACTACAAATGATACAACTCTAGGTGTTTTATTGTTTCGAGCGACATAATCAAAAAATTTTAAAACATTATACTTTTCTGACTAACTTACACTCGTGAAGAGATAGAAGTGTGAGCGCATGTATAAGGGTTGGAGAAGATCATTTTCAAAAGTTTCTGTAACGTTTTTTTTACCCTGCAGAGAGTTTTTAAAATACTTTTACAAAATCTTTAATTTTATACACATACGCAGATAACGATTCGCGAGTACGAAAAACCGGTAAGAAACCAAAAAGTTTCTAAACAAAACAGAAAATTCATTGTGTATTTTAAAATCTACCAGCGGTGCACCGCAATAAGTTGAGGAGGAGAAAAGGGATTATGGTCCATAAAGCATATCCAGTAGATTCTCACAACCATTTGACCTGCCCAATGATGTAAGCCCTACAGCGTAATCTAAATCTATATTCCAAATTTGGTTTAAGTATCTCAAAAGGAGCTATAAGGAAAAACTAAAAATCTTGAAATTTCGACACCCTGTAGATCAGTAACGAAGCGTTTGCGGACCTATGTTTATATAAATTTTAAGTTGTGAAATAAGCCAAAGAATTACATCTTTTCGTATTTACATGATATTTAGGAACACCCTGCATATCGTTACTTAGTGCTACTGACATCACTAACGTAAAATTTTGATGGTAGAAATGAGTTCGTTGTGCTGTAAAATAATAGATCAGATGTCTTTTTTATTTCACGTCTACTAATAAAAAGTTCACACGAAGAACATCGACTTTAAGAATAATACCCAAATATTAACAACTGCGGGTTGTCAGAATTTAACTGTTGGTCAGTATGCTAATTAGTGACCAAAATCGACTACTAATAAGAGATGTTGTCAATTCTAAGGGTTTGCAGTAACTAGCTTGAGACGAAGATGCAAACGAAGAGGTAAAATCGTTGCCTAGCCCTATAATTGCAAAGTCCAATTAGTTACTTGCGAAATTCGTTATACGCACGAGAGAAAACACAGACCAATGCCCCTGCTCCAATGACCGCCACTGCTTGAACAATACATGTTTTAGGTTATCCAACTACAATGTATTTTAAATTATATCACGTGTCAGTGTGCTTATCCTTGGTTTTTGATTGTAGTACGCTTGTGTTATTCCCCGATAAATACTTCTGTCACGTTTCGTTATATCACGTGTCATTTCAAAAGTCTTCAGAAAGCAGTAAACTTGTCTAGCAAAATTGCTAGAAGTATCTGTTTGCTGGATAGTTGGTTTTGAGTCAGTATCTATTACTAAACAGTTTACAAAGATATTTATCGAGTCAATGGTATGGAAAAACCATGAATTGAAACTGCCGGTTCTCAAACTTCAGGAATGGTTAAAATAACAAGACATTCCGATACTTCAGTTTATTTTTATCTGTAACTCACATATTTTATGTACCTAAGATTAGCACACAGTATATGAAATTCCTAGCTTTCAGATATTTTTTAAAACAATATGAGATAAATGGAAAACCTGCTTAATTTCTAGTTGCGCGAAGGGGCACATCTTTCAATCTTGTTTGTTGTTTAATAAGTCGAGAATTGTTTAGCTTAACCTAGGATATTTTTGGTTCTGAAAATAAACCGAGTGCGGATGTTAGAGTTGAATGTAAGTTACTTGGCCCCGATTGAACAAAACGTAGAATTTTTGATGTTAAATATTTGGCCTTAAGTATACTATTCAATTTATAGTAATTGTAGTTTTGCACAATTGTGACTATTTATTGAATGTTGGTGAAATTGTACGGAAAATAATAAGTATTTTTATTGGTTATAAGTTTCGTGGCTCAAATACATACACAAGAAAGCATTTTCGAAGGCAGAACTTTCTACTTCTTATAACAAAAAATGTTGCTATGCTAAGGCAATGCGCGCGTTTCAAAAATAATTTACCCCTCAGAATTATGAAACAAATTGTAAACACTATTGATATTATATACCTACAAATTTCAAACAATTCATATCTCCAATTCTGAAGACTATAGAATAAAAAGAGTATAAATGCGTTAACAGGAATCTAGTTATTAATGTAACGCCAGTTACCCTGCTTCCGACCACAATAATTACATTGGAACGCATACGAAGGGTTTGAATACAAAATATGATGGACCGATCTTGCGGTGCAGATATCTTGATTGACAGATACAAGACTTTGTATTTAAAGATTACAATAAGATATCTCGAGAACGTTATTTACATTTCTGGAGTGTTCGTCAAATAACTAGTACAATTTAAAAGGTATATATAGTCATTAAAGGGTTTGGAAGTTGAGTTCTAGTGGAGGTTAAATTTTGATTAAGGTTTTCTTACGATATGCTCTAGTTTAAAGCTTTCAAAAATGTGATATAAATTTCTGTGGACTGTCGATATACATTAATGTTGTATAAATTACTGTTGTGACAATATAAATTACAATAAAATAATCATGATATTTTGATAGTAATTTAGAAATCGTAATCGTAGTATTAAGAAGATAATACTTGTACTGTTAGCGATTAGTTCGGAAATATAGTGTTATGAGAGCTTTTGAAGAATCCATTGTAACTACGAGTAGTCGAGCAAGCTTATAGAATCTATTCGAAAATAAAGAACTGTTTATAAAGCAAATAGAGTTGTCGTTACACTGGTGTTGTGGTGAGATTTTAGTGGTTAAAGACTATTAAATGATCTCTATTAGCATGAATGATATTTTTATATCCTTCTTGTGGTAATAAAACAACATTATCAACCATTTTTTCATATAATTATTACTAATAGTTATTTATTAATGATAAATAGGGAAAGGTCCAAATATACCATCGTCTTCACGTTTACTTAGATGAAAGTAATATCATATCCTTCTTGTGTTAATAAAACAACATTATCAACTATTTTTCCATATAATTATTACTAATAGTTATTTGTTTATGATAAATAGGGAACGCTCCAAATATACCATTCTCTTCACTTTTACTTAGATAAAAATAGTATAAATATAGATAATATGAAAGCAACGCCAACTGGTCATTACTGAACGTTGTAACTAGAATTATCGAACTAAGTTGTAATAATAGTTATATACAAGTTATAATTTCTGTTCATTTTAAAAATAAAATTATTTTTTAAAGAAGCTTTGACTTCGGTAATCAAATTTCATGCCTGTAACACACGGTCAACAACTGGTAATGGAAAGCGAAATTCTTTCTTTCTCAAAGGACTTCAAATCAGACGTATACAAAACACGCAGATAAACAAGACCAAAACTCTGCGAGCTTGGCAGCGAAATAGAAGAAACTAACACGAGGCTTACAGAAAAATTACAAGAAAAGCCGTAAACCTTGCAGAAAAACCGAACGAAATCGCCGTGAATTTACAGAAAAATTTTACAGTGTAATTAGACCAGAATGCAGGTTAAACTAAAATTGATAGAAAATTACAGCCAATTAAGGGAGGAATTTATAAAGGAAACTATAAAATCCGCGAAAAAGCTGGAAGCCAAATTTTACAACGGCTTACAGATATTGGAGGCAAGGTTCTTTGAAAACTTGCGAAAAATGACAGAAAAAGTGATGGAGATGAAAGAACGAAACAGTACAAGTACCAAAACCCTCAGTATCGCTGATATAACACCACGCCTCAGATTTTAAGAATATCGGGGAATGTGAACAGACGTCAAGGTTCAGATTAAGGCCAACCACATTTAATGGATAGTCACCTTGGCATACATATTTTATACAATTCGAGGTTACCGCGAGTGCTAACGGCTGGAAGGATGGTAAAATGCAACCGCGTTGATTGTCGCGTTACCAGATGATGCCTTGAATATTCTGCAGCCCATACCAGACTATAACCAAAAAAGTTACGGGGCCTTAACATCAAGGCTGGAAATGAAGTACGACGACTCTCATTTGCAACAAGTGTACCACACTCAAGTGAAGAACCGTTACCAAAAGGCCAACAAAAATTTGCAAGAGTTTGAAGCAGATATTGCTCGCTTGGCGAGACTAGCCTACCCAACAGCACCGGATAGCTTCGTAGAATAGCTGGCAGTACAGACATTTGTTGACGGGATACACGACGCCGAATTCAACAAGCACTACAGCTGGCTCAACCAAAAACCCTAGGTGCTGTGCTAGCTCATGGTTTGAAATTTGAAGTGGAAAAGCAAGCTTCGCATCGTGGTAGTAGCGAGCTAAGATGCTCCGTAGATGAGCAGGACCAAGAAAGCAGGTACAAGCAGGTACTTCGTAAACACCAGCCAAAGTGAAAGGAAGCCAGATGGTGGAATTGTGGCAAGTTTTGACATACACAGTCCAAATGTAAACAACCCAAGAAGGAAGCAGCGAAGTCGAAAAACTGAAGGGGGTCGACTGAAACGGACGAAAGTCGACCAGCGTAGATTCTGCCCCGGAAACCATCATCCGCGTCACACCATCTAAGCACGTGAACATCATTAACATATATGGGCAGTTTAACGGCAAAACTGAAGTTCTTGGTTGATACTGCAACCACTAGGACAGCTGGTAATCCGGATGTATTACGCGACAGTGGTAAAGTGTCACCTGCGATGGTGCGTCTTCAAACCGTAGTTAGTGAGTAAGCTCAAACGCACGGAATGCTAGATGTACAAATCGGAGTTGGGAGTAAAATATCTAACCATCACGTAGTAATAGCGAACATCACCGAAGAAGTTATTTTGGGAATTGATATCTTGAAGAAGTATGGATTCCATATAGATATGAAAGAGAATGTCTTGAAACTAGAGTCTGTGCGAGTTTGTTTGACGAACGTCGTTACCCTAGCTTGAAGGACAGAAAGTGTGGTGATGAGACGCTGGAAAAGCTTTGTGCGCCCTATTGAACCGATTAGTGACAAATACCACAGAAAGAGCATGCATGTGGGGAAAGCTCTAACAAAAGAGTGTTTCGCAAAATTATGAGACCAGTTGATGAAACCGTGCCAGCATCTTTAACAACAACAACTGCCAGAATTTAAGAACTTGATCTGACGGAATTCGGACGTGTTCGCAATCGACAGCGATCGGTTAGAAAAAAGGCCGCAGTAATCAAGCACTAAATCAATACAGGAGATACCCGGCCAATAAGACAGTAGCTGCGAAGATTCCCATTGGCCAAACGCAAGGAGGTCGAGAAAATGATTTTAGATATGAAGAGACAAGGAGTGATTGAGCACGCTGCGAGCCCTTGGGCATTCCTTATTGTGCTTGTTAAGAAAAAGGATGGGTCCACAAGATTTTGTGTGAACTGCAAACGATTGGATGACGTGACCAAAAAGAATAGCTACCCACTTCCAAGCATTGACGATACCCTAGATACAATTTCTGGGTCGTGATGGTTCTCAACCTTGGATTTGAAGAGCGGCTATTGGCAAGTGGATATGGATCCCAAAAACAGATTAAGGAACTGTCCAAATTCTTAAATTAAATTTTACCATCAACGACTCAACTACGATCGTCTTGGAGAACAGGATATGAGTGACAAAACTATCAGAGCAGTACATAAGAACGATTCGTCCCGGAAAATCCTATCTACACGGAACTATGTAAAAGAAGACATGTTTAACAAAACTAGAACTGACCACCAGCGGTGTTTATAAAATAACCCGGAAACCTTGAAATATTTGAAAATAATAAAGTATTTACCTACAATATTTAATGTTAAACGGCTATTTTAAGCAATTATCTTGAAGTTTTGACGATTGCACAAGATTTATTTATTATTTATTTATTATTACAGTAAAGTATGGAAGTTAACCTTGCAATAAAATTAAAAGGAAATAACTGATTGTTTATTGTTTCCCATCTGGAACTAAATTTGCTATGAATATGAAGGCTTATTTAGAATTGAAAATAAATAATTCGGCGAACATTTTTTCATGAAAGAAAATGGTTACAAGTTGACAATAAAATACAAGTAAACTGGCAGTTCTTTATTGAAGTGCAATAGAGGAAGAATGGGAGAGGCTCCTTTCAGTTAAATATATTCTCCCTTTCTATGATCAAAAGTTTACTGTGTCCTTGCATCGGTAATTGCAATTCCATCTTGAAAACTAATATTTTAGAAGCTATCACATAGGTTGCTACATGCGAAGTGTAAAGCCATGTTCTGATAAACAATCTGAAGTGCTGTCGAATCCCAACGATAACTACAAGTTATATTTAGTGTTTATTATCAGTATTTAAATAAAAAACGGTCTAATAGTAAGTAAAAAAGTGATAAATAATGTTCTCCTCTGGAGATATCAATAATAGTATTATAAACAAACTACACATGCGTCAAATTTTATATAGGATGATCCAATAGTGAAATCTAAAGCGACGCACCAAATACAAATCCCTGTAACTATCGCAAATACCTTTGATTCTTGTAAACACAAAAATGTTATCAAGATGTACTTCCTCCTAACCAACAAATGCAATTTTTTTCGACAATGTCAGTCACAACTATGTAGCAGCTCGAAAGTGATGATATACAAGATGAGAAGAGCAATGCATAGCAGATTGTAAAAAACGCAAAGAAACAAAACGAAATAGAAAAATAAACGGCAAATAACTTAGGTTGCAAAAAAATGATAAAGAAACAATAGACAATAATACAAAGACAGATCTAAAAACACCCACCAATATTTATTTATGGAACAGTCAACTAAGGAAATCATCATCGTTAGGTCTTCAGTCCTGGAACTGGTTAACGCGTAACTCCATTGTTTCATATTCTGAGCTACTCTACACATTTTCCTGAAATTCCAACAGCCTACATCTTTTGACTATCTGCGTATAATAGTCGGATCTAGGTCTACCTCTACCTTTCCTTTTTGCTATTTCTGCTTGTAATATATCGCATACTATTCCCCAAATACCTCAGAAGGTGTCCTGTCCTTTTATTTCTCCTATTCTTTTTTTGTTTTCCACAAATATCGCGCTTACTCAACTATTTCTAGAACCTCTTTGTTATTAACTTTATCTGTTCATGCTACCATGATCATCATACATCTAACCACCATATTCAAAAAGGCTTCTATCTTTTCGTGTCTGCTTCTCCTACTGTAATTATTTCATAGCCGTACAATGTTGTGGTCCACACATGCTTTTAAAAAAATTTTCCTTGTTTCTATGTTTGTTGTCTTCTAACATAGCAGCTGCTCTTTCTTGTTAGATACAGCTCGGTTCCCCTTCTATTGTTTTCTAAATGTATACCCCATTTCACCGATATTCGGTGGTATGTGAAGGAGGTTAAGCAACCTGCGACTACCAAGATCCCCGAACACTTAGACATTTGCCGAATTAATAGTTCACCAATAAATCCTTTCACACAATCAACATTAGCTGAAAACATTGCAATATCTACAAACCCTATATACACGCTTTCTCCTTTTTCTATTGTCTTCCTTTATCACCATCAGAGCTAAAATAGCCTCACGCGTTCCCCTGTTTCACCTAAACTCAAATTGATCTCCTCTCATCCTGTATGAATTACCCTAAAGTCTCCGCTCCAAAAATTCCCCGTCTCTGGCCACCGAACTTCGCTGATCCCTACTATGTCTAGTTAACCTATCCATTTCAATTTTTAAGTTCTCTATCTTACCTACTTGCTTCATACTTCTGACATTCCTCGCTCCGACTCGCAGAATGTTCCCGATTCTTTTTCTAAATTTTAAGTATGCTGTGTACTTGGGAGGTAATGTGTTAGTTTCCCGTTGTCTTCTACATCGCGGTAGCGTGTCTTAGAATGGCATACGGACCCCTATGATTTCTGCCAATCTAAGTACCGAAAGACCTGCTGCCCTCTTTCAGGGACCTGTCAGTCTGGTTCCTCATTAAAGACCTTACTACTTTGGTTGAACCTGTAGTTTGGCTCTTTAGGTTCACTGAAACGCGGAAGCTATTCCACCCGTTCTAGTAATCTAGAACTTCTTCAAGGTGCAGGTCCATTCGGAATGGGTTCTAAACTATGAAAAAATATTATCAACGCTATGACAGACAATACTATAAAATTTATACTGCCACAATAGATACATACAAATAGTTTGCAAGATTTTTGAAAGAAAAATCTGCACCATTTCATAGAAATCAAAGATACCAAGGAAGAACCAGAACATTTAGATTATAAAACAGGAAACATAGTTAATCCAAAGACTAGACAAACTAAAGAATCATTTAATGTTTTTCGCAGATCTAGAATCATAAAGAAATAAAGATGCATATAAAATTAGAACTTTGTACAACAAAATAATCCAAATAAAACCTCCCAGAAAGCATATCAATGTATAGTTTGCTGTAGATGCTAACTATTTATTACGTGATGAATTAATGTTAATTACCTGAATTAATTTACTCTACAAAAGCGAAGTGACATAACAGCAAATGGTGCACCAGCTAGTTTTCAGTGGTGAGAGATGGGTTCTACTAACAAATGCAAATGTTTTTAAAGATATACAAACTGTAACACACAAAATATTCTTATACCTACCTGGAAAGGTCTTTGAATTCTGTCTAATTAAACCTTTGGGTGTCAACCCACCTGAATAATCCTAAATAAAGCCTATCCAAAAGATAGGTGTTTCGAGAGAAGATTTGTGTAGGTTTCGCTGCAGTTGGAGGTTAATTGAGCCTTGCGTACGCCCTTATTATTTCTTTCTATTCGTCAACTTTAAATACAAATAATAAAACAATAACTCCACATCTAGTACACCTAACCTATATTAGTAAACATAATGGTCACAGTAAATAACAAGAGAAAACAAAAAAATACTAAGGTCTATCCCTACTCTGGCCAAAAATGCGTATAACTAAAAAAAACAGTTTAAATTTATCAATGAGAGACAGTCAACCATTTCATTTCTAATTCACTTCTACAATAACGAGCTTTTAAGTATGAAAAATTGTTTCTACCATCCACTTTAAATAGGCGTGCATCAACGTAATCTTCTTAATAATAAGTTTTGCATATTCTTCTTATTACCATCAATCACAATTATTAAATCTCAGTACGTGATGTTTATAAAATGGAAAGCAAAATTTAGTTATGCTTATTAATCTTCTGTAAACTCTTTGTGGACTTCCAGTGCAGGAGATGGTTATGGCAAATTAATTTCACCAACGTGATGTTGAATGAAAGTTACCACAGGTCCTTTTCACGTTTTTTAACCAGTATTTTGATGTCCGCGTTATTACTCGCGTTCGGGTACACGTTTACACACAGTTCCAACTTTTAATACCGTCCATTGGATTACCCGCCTGGCAACCTCATCCTGCACGGGGATGGTTGCGTGTTATTCGACTTAAAAGCTATGCTGAAAATGATCTGATGTGTTGTAATGTGATATCCTCTCTCCTACTATTATCTGAGGATTTTATACGTTAAAATGTTTCATGAGTATTACCCGCTGTATCGTTCTCAGGGATTGTAAGACTTAAACTGTCTTAAAATGAAGATCAAAGGTATTTCGGTGCATGTGAGCGGTTGTGTTCCCACACTTTCCATTTAATACCAACAGCTGCACTATTTGTTGATGACTACGTATTACTTCTTTAAAGCTGTAAATTTATTATTATTGAGGTTATTTCCATGGTTGAGAGTTTCAGAACTCGCGTCAATGTGTTCAAATATGCCGGGTTATTTACTGAGATTTATCTGTATTTTTCTAATTTTAATACAAAGAGTGTAAAGTCCGAAACATTATAGCTATTTGTATAAAATGTACTAGGTGCTTTTCAGTTTATTTATGTCCTAATTTAATATTCTGTTGAAATGGCTACGTTATTAAATGTAAACTACCAAGCTTCTATAAATTTTCAGGGCGCTTTCTTGATAAAGCCCATTGAACGGGTTAAATCAGATAAATTCTTTTCTACGACTTTTGTTTGTTCAGGTAACGTGCGAGAGTTACATATTTTATTAGAATTACAAAACAAATGAATACGTAATAACCAATTTAGTATGCAGATGCTGTAAAAAATCAAACCAATAACAAGTTTGAAAATTTATTAAGCAAATTTATGGATAAATTCAAAGGCGCGTTTACCAACTTAAACAACACAATAGTATGGTTTTAAGCATGCTAACAATGCTAATGAATAAAATTTCTTAAGATTGCAAAGTGAAATTCAAACAGTTCAATACAACGCAAATATAAAGTAAACATCTTCTTGCAACAATACATAATAAATATATGTATTAAAAAATGAAGTAGTGATCGGCAATATTTTAAATGCCATATTGGCATTTGAAAATATTTCTTTTTAAAAAATGTACGTTCTTTCCTTTTCTGTACGTATTACCTACCGCATAGGAATACTTTTTTTTTGAAACAACAGTATATGCGAGATATATACTCCCACGCTCATTCAAATTTTTTCATTGGACTTTAATCATATGCGACGGAAAATTTGAAAACTTCCTATTGAAGATGAGAATCGACCAGGAAAACCGATTTGAATGTCCACTCGCGAAAATATTGACGCAGTTGATGACATTATCAAACCTTCGGATTGGACTGAAACATATGGGTGAAGCACTAAAGATTTCATATAGTTCAAGTAGATTTAAATATCGAAATGTGGAAAATGGATTCCCTAATACTTGAACGCCGAATACAAACGAGCAAGAATGGAATCATAACGGTCAAACTGTGCCCGTTTTGAAGAAAATCCAGATTTTTAAAAAGTCTTGTGGCTATGGATGACATGATCCAGAAACAAAACAGCAATCGATGGAATGTAAATTGCATGATTCTCCATGGTCTAAGAAATTCTAGTACAAAACTCCGCTGGAAAGCTTTGGTTTCAATTTTTGGGATATCCGTGCAAAAATTATGGTCTATTACAAAAAAAAAGCTCAAACGACCACTGCAGATTATTAGTCTACATTACTAACCACCCTGAGAGAGAAAATTAAAGAAATACAACGTGGCATGTTAGTGAAAGGTGTTGTTTTTACAAGACAATGCACCTGCACACAAATCGCGCATTGACATGAATTCAATTTGGAGGTCTACGATTCTAATTACTTGAACACCCATACTATTCACCAGATGTAGCCCCTACGACTACTACCTGTTCCCTTGGTCGAAATAGTTTAAAAAGACATCCATTTTTGTGTAACGAACCGGTAACAGAAGCCATGGAGGGCTAGTTTGCAGACCAAGAAGTATTTTTTTAAAAAGTTAAAGGCGTTCCAAAATCGCTGTATTAAGAGGAGACTATGTTGAATAAAAAATTCTAAGTTCCAACTTTTAATTGTGTTACGTTTTGTTGCCGCATAAATTAATTACCCTATTTGCCTACCTGATTAATTATCTGTTCCTCTAAAGTCCATCTCTCCTGTTAAATAGAATCGCTAATACATAATTACTAACAAATACGCTGTCTATAAATTCCTTAACGCAAAACCCTTTTTCTTGTACAACGAAAATTAATTCCGTAAATTTAAGATAGCCCTGTACGTTGTTAATTCATTTATCTGTTGTATAAATTCGATCGGTATTGTTAAACCCTTCGCTACTTAATTATAAATACTCTTTCTCAGAATTCATTACAGTAAAATTTATGCCATAATTAGATAGGCGATAACGTTGTTCCCAGCATCCGATGATTAATTCTAACGTGTTTTCCCTTTAAAAGAATTCTTGGAATTAGAGCTGTGTATTATTTCAATAAACTCGGGTTTTCCAGTTTTGAAGCCTTAACAACGATATTACTGTGAGCTCTGGTTCTTGGTTAAACGGAATGAATATTCACTTTCTTTTCAACTAGCAAGAAGAAAACATCTAGTTGGTTTTCGTCGTTTCGTTTTGCTTTGTGACAATTGTGTGCACGCCTTGCGGGGTGCTTCTGTCCGGTGGCCTTAAAAGTCAAGATGAATGGCCGTCCTTTGTTGAAATGGGAGGCCAAGTGCACTCTTTCTGGGTGTAGACCCACCTACTCGCTGCCGTGGACCAACTAGTTCCTCAACCCCGACGTCAGCAACTAAGGGGGTGAGTGTTTTCGTTCCTACTTGCGTTTGGGGCCCAATCAATTTGGGGTTTTCCTGTTTAAGATCATACATTTCCCAAATTTAATTCTGATATATATGTAAATTATGGAATGGTTCTGGTATTTATTGCGATTATGTTGATACATTAATATTTGTTTGGAAATAACTAAAAATATACTACTTAATGATGGGAAAATGGTTTAAAGACATGCTGGCATAGTTGAAAACGTTGTTGCCATTTTATTTGTAGCTATAGGTTAAGTTTATTTTTACGATGATTTAGAGCTGCTGGTTCTAGAGTTGGAATTTCTTGTTTTTTTTGTTAATTAATATGGGGGTAGGTACTTAAAAAACGGCCGCTCGCCAGGTTTGCTAATTACTTAACTTTTTTTGTGCTTTTATTCATTATTGATTGTTGTATATATTTTGTTTAATTACAGATTCCCTTTTTTATATGTTTTGTTCGGAGTGTGGATGAGTGAATAAGTGAGTGTATATAAATTTCTCTTTATTTTATTTCAGGTTTTCCTTTAATGTGTTTATAGGTATAAAACCCCGCCCACTCGCCGATCGACCCCGGTCATAGTTCTTTCTTCGTTTTTTGGTTTTTGTAGGCTACGTCAATGCTCGCAGCAATTGTTTCAATAGTTGGCTAAGAATATATCAACTCATCGGTAAAGAAATCAAAAATAACACAAGCTGATAGGCGCACTCTGAAAAGAACCAGTAAAAATCATTAAATAAAATGATCAATTGAGTGTATTCTGTAGTAAGCAGTAAAAGCATAGATTCCAGATCCGCGTGTTATGTAGAAACGAGGAAAACGATCGAGGCTTATAAGGAAGTTACAGCGTTTTTGATTCTACTTTACTACCAGAAAATTTTTCTCGAAAGCAAAAGAGAAGGCGAAATTTTAATTACAATTAAGAAATAAGCTTATTCCTTATTATTGGTAGTATGCATATTTTGTAATTAATGAATACAAGGTAATGTAATAACGCAAATAGTATTATGTTCAGTGGGTCAAGTATTCAGGAACTTTACCTCATGCAATTGAAAGACTGATGAGATGTGAAGCATGAAGTAACTAGGTTATTATTGTAATAAGAAAATTATAAGTAATGTAGAACACTAGTTAAGCACAAAACTGAATATGTTTGAAATAGAAAGTCAGTACTTATTTGAAGCTGTTCGACCATCCACAGCAACAACTGTTAATAGTACTCACAGATGTGGAATTGTAATAATATATAATAAATAAATTATTCTAGACTTTGCTACGTATATTGACGTAGCCTACACAAAAACCAAAAGTACAAAAGTACGTATGACCGGGCTCAATCGGTGAGTAGGCGGGGTATTTCACTTACAAAAATAAAGGAAGGCCTGAAATAAAAAAAACATGCTCACACTCATTCAATAAATCCCCACAAAACAAAAAACTATAATTAAAAAAAAAAAAAACATTTTATACCAGCACAGTAGTGTCAAAACAAATGTAAACATGAATAACGCATAAGCGTAATATACATTTATCGGGAAGAAGAAAACAATTCTTCTCAAAATGGCGAGCTGTAGTTTTTAGGTTCCGACCCTAAGTTAATTACCCAAAAGGAAGAAAAGAACACAATTTCCCCTCTAAAAACCACAGCTCTAAATCCTTATAGTAAATACAGAAGTAACTATCTAAAATTATCACAGAAAATAATCAGCAGACATTCTACTCTGGACCACACATAACTCCTCACGGAAACACGGTCATTTACACGAAACAAGGTCAATCATCTATAGCACCATAGGCATATGTAGTATCAACAACTACTTAACCCCATATAATAAAATAGTGACTAAACACTCACCCTCGAGTTTACAACGTAGGACTGGCTCCTACCGTCTCTAATGACGGGGCGAAACAGAGGGGCGCGTGATCCCGCCTTGGGAGTTGTCCTCCCATCACAAAAAGGGGCGGCAATCCAGCGGGTGAAGCTGGAATAATTACAGATACAATTACTTTATTGTCGCCGCAAAGTACATTTTTGTTAAAACCAAAAATACTTACCATCGAAAGTGAACATAACAACTTAATCCGTTATTTTAATTAATAACAAAGTTAACATCAGAATTCAACATCTGAACTTAGCGTCAAAACTTCAGTCGACAAAGTGTAAGTAAAAAACAAAATAAGAAAAGAGCGAACACCGAAACAACGTTCATAGGGCCCGTGAGTCTAAATTCGAGGATGGTATCGATGAAAATTGTAACAAAATTATTCGTGGAAAAACCAGATACATCATCTTGAATGTGTGAAGAAGAAGGTAACGTATCCAGCATCGATATTGGCATTAGTCTAAATGCCAGCAATTTGCGTTGAAAAAATGCAGGTAATGGATAATATCGTGAACACGGATAAGTATTTTAACATCTTAGTGAAATCATTGCTATTAACTTTTAAAGAAAGCCGTTTGTCTGTCACTGTTTCCATTTTTCAGGTGTTTGCCATACTTCAAAAAATCTTTGAAATGGCTATCAGATCATAATATTAGATTCCTACAATGGGTTTCTAAAAGGTCTGATTTGTCATCCATCGAAAGACAAAAATAAAATTATCGAACGGGTACATGTGAGAAAGTAGTTTTGAGGAGAAAAAGGGTTGACGCGAAAATAATGTTGCAGTTTCAACTTAATACAGAATAAGTTTTAAAACTAAGACAAAATAATCGAACAGGTACACATGTGAAAATAGTGTTGAAGTAGAAATAGTGTTGTGGCGAAAATAATTATGAGGCAAAAATGGTGTTGAGGAGAAAATAGTATGCAGGTTTCAACTTAAGTTAGTTGTAAAAATGTTATACTACTAAAACAAAATTATCGAAAGGGTTCATGTGCGAAAGCGCTGAAGAGAAAAAGTGTTGAAGCGAAAACAGTGCCAAAGTTTCAACTTACTGCAAGATATGTTTTACAATTAAGACAAAATAATCGAATGGATATATGTGCAAAATACTGTTGTGGCAAAAATAATGTTGAGGCGAAAATAGTGTTGAGGCAAAAATAATATTGAGGTTTCAACTTAGGTTACTAGTCGAAATGTTTTACTACTAAGACAAAATAATCGAATGGGTACATGTGTGAAAGTAGTTTGGGGAGAAAATAGTGTAGCGGGCTACTACTACCGCGTTTCACTAATTTAAAACAAGTAATAACAAGAGTCTTTATTATTCACTGTTCACAGGTCTAATTAACATTGTATGCCTTATTTATAGATGTTTTCAGTCCAATTAACAATGAAGCATTATCACACTAATGAATTTACAAGCACTAATATCTTCTTAAACTAAATTCTTAACCATATGTCTATTAACAACACTAACACAACTATTTATTTATTATACTTTTGTCTATTTATGTATTCTACAAGCTGCATGTACATTAGACACGTTCACATAATATAACATTTATGTTTATTTTTGGACTTCCAAAAGCTCAACTATTTAACTTTACACGATATAATTTATATTCAGCATTCTGATATAGACTAACTCTGTACTTCATCCTCGGTCTTATTTATATCCTTGAATTAAAAGGATGATTCATCCTCCAGTAATTGCTTGGTAAATTCTTGGAACCTGGAGAATATACAGTGCTTACGACGCTTGTGTGTTTGACGGGTTGTCTAATAGTAGCTCGCAACAATAGTATTGTGGCAGAAGATGTTGCGGCGGATAATAGTGTTCGGGGTTTTTCAACTTAGGTTAGTAGTCTAAAGGTTCTCTACTAAGACAAAATTATCGAACGGGTACATGTACGAAACTAGTGCAGAGGAAAAAAAAAGTATTCAACCGAAAATAGTAATGAAGTTTCGACTTAGTACGGGATATGTTTTACAACTGAAACAAAATAATCGAACGGGTACATGACTAAAAATAGTATTGTGGCAAAAATAGTGTTGTGGCGAAAATAGTGTTGTGGCGAAAGTAGTACTGAGGCGAAAGTAGTATTGAGGCGAAAATAGTGTTGTGGCAAAAAGTCTTGAAGCGAAAATAATGTTCAAGCTTCAACTTAGCTTATTAGTCGAAATGTTTTACTACTAAGACAAAATCATCGAACGGGTACAAATGCGAAAGTAGTGTTAATGAGAAAAAAGTGTTGAGGCGAAAATAGTGCTGAAATTTCAACTTAGTACCGGATATGATTTACAACTAAGACAAAATAATCAAACGGGTACATGTGTAAAATAGTGTCGAGGCGAAAATAGTGTCGTGGCGAAAATAGTGTTAAGGTTTTAACTGAGATAGGTAGTCAAAATGTTTTATTACTAAGACAAAATCGTCAAACGAGCACATGTGTGAACGTAGTGTTGAGGCGAAAATAGTGTTGTGACGGAAAGTGTTGACGCGAAAATAGTGTTCAGGTTCCAACTTAGGTTAGTAGTCGAAACGTTTTACTTAGTATGATGCATATTTACGCACGGTAGCGTTCCTGAATATGAACAATTAAATTATTGAACGTTTCATTTACAGTGCTATTGCCAAAGTAATGCCTGCACATGTATTCGTCGGTGTACTAGAATATCATGGAAAACAATACCGAAACCTTCAGCAAAAACCCTTCATTCTACTTCAATTTGGTTCGTTCAAACTCCAGTTAGTGGGTCCACAAGATACGTTTGATAGTTCACCGTTTGATGAATATAGCCTATACTCGCTACTCATCCGTCCAAATTGTACAGCCTTGCAGTACATGATCATGGACGATTAGCAGTAGAGTTGCGATGGAAAGAACGGTCTATTACATAAACAGCATAATCCGTCTTTATCATGGTATCATAAATACCTAAAACCCATCGTTGATCTACTATACGACCCCTGTGGTATTTTCGTCTTGTAATCAAATTGTGACCTGAACCTCCAAATCTGGCCGCCCCAATAACTTCCAACTACGTATGTCCCGAGAGAAAGGATTTTGATGCATTATACTTTTTTATCTACTGATACTATGTTGGTTGTAACTTTTACCGTCGATTTAATACACCAACACCTGATTACTTGAAACAGTGTACACGGAGGAAGGTGGTCCTTTTCAAAAAAATGTCCTGTAGTAGAAGTTAATTGTTGTATGATGTTTTGGGCACCGGAAAAAAGTGTCCAAGTGGACGGTTGGCTCGGCGTCTTGCATTGTTACAACGAGGGTTACTTTGGATCAGGTAAATAGTCTGGCAGTCTAAAAATACTCGAGCGCTGTTCCTATTAAAGTAGCGAATAACGTTAGAGATGTTCTCGAAGTTCATTTTCATTGTACCAATAGAGAATTTATAAGATGCTAACTTGATGCGCAACACCTTTGACAGCTAAATGACAATAGTAAAACAAAAGCAATACATAAAGCAAAGTCTGTGCTAGGTAGCGAGTTAACCTAATACTCAAGTTTCGTACAGTATTTTTACGCTCCTTTGTGACCATCGTCGTGCCAAAAATTGCTTGAGATTGCAAACTTGCGCTTCTATGTTACTAACAGAAACTCTGGATTTAGACCAAAAAAACAAAAAATTATACGTAAGTTTACAAAACACGCCCTTTTAGGCCATTTTCGATTATTTTTTATTTGATTGGTATGTAATAGTCCACTAGACCCCGAAAAAGTGTAGATGTGTTGTGTTTGGCAATACTGAAGCAGTTGCCGGCCAAATTAAAAAATAAAAACAAATTAAAGCTTCTCACTGAAGGATCTTTAAAAAATTGTTTTTTCATCTCCAAGCTTTCATACTAAGTACGAGCCTTTTGTGGAAGTTTTCTGCACTGAGAGAAAATAGATCCTGCTTGGAATTCATTCTCATATTCAAATGGATACGTTCCCGCCAATGGAACCCTCGCTGATTGCCAATATAACACGGGGTTATGAAACTAGAATAATCTCAGGCCTCGCCTTTTCAGTTTTCTTGGTGTCGTCACACGGCAGTGAAAATCTTTTCTCACAAGATATTAAATCTATCTCGCACAACTTTAGTGCTTGAACGCAGAAGTGTCCGTTTGAAATCGACAAGAGAATAACTTTCAGAGCGTGGGCTGTAACTCCGAGCGTGGGCTGTAACTCCGAGCGTGCTGTAACTCCGATCTGCAACTCTCCGACTCCAGATACTTCATGAGAAAGCACCCTTCCTTAGATTATTAATGTGCTTATTGATAAAAATCTTAGGATAGTAAATTGGAGAACTGTGTCAAGCCAACTTTGAGGTTGCGACTAAGAAGAACAAATAAAAATGGTCAATGCGCAACGTTTCGAAAAATGCTACAATAAAAGTTGGTTATTACAAAGAATAGTTAATTTGTATGGTGCCATCCATCTTCGGAAAACCATTTCATATCATTGTAATTGATTAAAAGGCTGGTTTGTCGATATAACTCACTTTGCTACCCCATTTTCTTGACTTTATACCTACTTCAAAAAGACGCAGTTATCTCAAGCGTATAAAAACCTCAACTCAGTTTAAAGGAAAACAATAAATTGCTATTGGCTTATTACACCAACGATTTACCAACGTTCCATGTACAAACAAGTACCAATTAGCGGATAAAATTCCCTGGCTTTGCTTTAATTAATATAAAATCAGCTTCAGTGACTTCAGTTTTCACAACATGATGTATTATTCAACAAATAATTACTGGTAAACTAGCATAGCCCGAGGTTACGTATACCTGCTGTTATAAAGATTTTATGCAAATACGTAATAAAAGGTTATGAAACAAGCTGAGAGATGTAACCTAAAATTGATTTTGTATCTCCTAAAAAAATACAACCGATACATATTAAGTACTTTTCATCTGAAAGTAATATTGTACGAATGACAATTAGCGGAAGCAGAAATATCAACATTAAAACCACGTTTAGATAAATACATTAAATAAAAACGGATAACGGAAATGGTTGCTTTCTCTGACGTCAATGAACACTAGACTCTTAAAATAAAATATAATTAGTACACAAATAAATACAACTGTTATCTATTGTTTAAAAACCAGTCATAAATCATTCTTTTCCAATATTGTGGTTGTCAACACGATCTTTGAATAATGCGTAAATGCAAAGTTCTTTGTACTTTCCACTTTTATACAAGTAACAAACACAGAAAATGTAGTACTTTCGATCTAGCCCCCGGAAGTTATAACCAGATTTCTTACTAATTGATTTTATTTACAAATCAAACAATAGAACCTAATTCTTATATTGTACATTATAAGAAACTAATTTTTAACGACAGGCCAAAACCAGGATATTAATGAAGTTGGCGACCGCAAAGTAGCGAAAACCAACACAACCCCATTACACCCCCACATTAAACACGCCCCGTGACATCTTCAGAAGGTCTGATTATGCTCGTTCCTCCTGCATTTAATCAGTCACCTATTTTGATTCTTATCAACAGGTTACGGCCATTATGTGTTTAAAATACAAACTTTCTGAAGCAATCTATGCATAAATTTGTGGTCTGTCCGTAATAATTCAATTAACCAAATTAGAATTTTTGTTAATTCATTTTTAAGTTGTACTTTGTTACGTTCCATTTTGTACTTGTAAATTTTACTACTCCCTTGACTTAAAAACCATTTCAATTTCTACTTATTTAAATATACGGGTTCGCTATACTTTCATTATTTCAAGTGCGTAAGAGCTCAGTTAGGCAACCAACTTTGCTAGTCCTTTTATTTAATTTACGAGCCCGCATTTGATATCTTATACTTTCGGGTTCCTTATCTAAGCCTGTCTTTGATAGTCAAAAATTCCCGGAAAGTTGCTATTTTAAATATTATTGAAAATCACTCTTTGTATCTTTGTCACTATATTTTCGAGTGTTGGTTTGCGTGGGTTCTTCTTTTTTTGTGATGATAATATAAACCCAATCGGGCAGTTACAAAATCCTTATGGTGAAAAGAGTGCTTTCTTTTTTCGTGACTGCCCACATTTTAATACACATTCTTAGTCGAGTATCTTACTCACACATTCTTGTTATTTTAACTAACGCTTATTTGATTGTACCGCAGAAATTTCACACTGTCATTATCACATATTTTCTTTGACTGCAGATAAAGTTATGTTAAGATAAAGACCTTACAGTTAGTTAAAAACCTCAAAAGCATACGTTAAGGAACATCATTAACTGCCAACAGGTACGATTGCTTCATTTACTTACGGTACGTGAATATGCTTGTAGTTGTGCATTCCATACTGTCATTAGTAGAATAAGAATTGAGTGTAGTTTTGTATGGATACCGGAGAGGATGGTGGTATCTTGCAGAACACACTACTGCAACATGTAAGTCAATATATACACACGAAAAAAACAATTACAATCTGGCAATTATTATACGACACTGTAACGTAAATAAATTTTTAAGATACGTAATTTAACATAATTTAATAGCATTCTGTAGTTGATTTAGAATAGCAAGTTTTATCATTAAACATTGTAGAATTTACGTTCTTGTACTTTTAATAAGAGTACGCTTCGCAAATATCAATTCCAGCGTGATAATTTCACATATTTTCAAAAGAAATTTGTTGGGTTTATCCAACTAGCTAGTGAAAACATAGCTCGTTTAGAGTCGTGTTAGTCGCACCTGCGACCCGAATGCCTTTTCTAAATGATCATTCTTGTACGTCTAATCGGGTCACATCCAAGCGATTTGTTGTAGGTGTAAAATGGTTTGGAACCGAAAATTTGCGTGGACACCAAACGGCTAAATCCTTTTCTTAAGTCATGGCCATAGATAGGTACTCCGTCCTCGGGCAATAATTTAAGGTTTAACTAACCTAATGCCATATATTTCATTCAATAAATTTCTTGCGTCGAGGAGTTCTAATAAGACTGACCGGGGCGTACAGAACAACATTACTGAACGCCCTGGCAGTCGCGATGTACTAGTTGCGGAAAGGAAACAATGCAAAAGTTCACAAATACTTGGGAAAGAATACAATTCAAAGAATGAAATTAGAGAAACCATACAGGATATATGGCTAATAATACCTAACATTAAAAACAGGTGTCAAATTAAATAGAATAGCTTTAGGATAGAAATAGATATTAGATTAGGAACCGTACACGAATAACCAGTATCCGGCTGTCCAATGGCTGGGCTCGTGCACGGTTAGATTTAGACGGAATGCCGGGTTTCCAGATTTGCGGCTGTTAATGGTCGGAAACCCGGTGCGAAGTGTGATGTATCGAGATGTATTACTGGTTCTATTTATGAATGATAAAATAAGTAACAATCTAAATTGACTATGGCCAGAATATGAAGACAAAGAAGTAGGAGCTTCTGTTAATTCGCTAGTGCTAAGACCTAGCTTTTAAAATCATTGAAGCTCAAGATATTTACCTGACTACCAGTATCAATTTTTAATTCAATTTTAGACCCTTCTATGTCTACATTTTCTAACCACTTTACAGAATCAACCGACTTCTGTGATACAGACCATACGACATGATCTTCAGTTTCAGTAGTTTCCGAACATTCTTAAATAACTTCATGAACTCGTTTAGACTGACAAAATTTCCTGAAATGACCTTTCAATTTACATTTGCTGCAATAACGGTTTCGGGCAGGACATTTTCCTTGCAGATGATTATATCCACATCTAGAGTAAAGTCTGTGATTACCATTATTATTATTTCAAGATGGACCTTCGCCCAAACTAGAACCTTGAGTACTTTGCTTGTGTTTAATTGTATTTCCACCGTCAGCTTTACGAGCTGGAGATCGTATTATATTTACGGCATCAACAGAACTACCAACAGTTGTAAAAGTTTGAAATTTCCTTCTGCTTTCCATTGACCTGCAGATTTGTAGCGCATCCGGTAATTTCAAATCAGGATATTGCAATAGTTTTTCCTCTATTCTGGAATCTTTAATGCCCAGTACAATACGATCTCGTATTAAAACATCCTTTTGTTGGAAATCATACGTCGAAGCAAGTTTTCGCAATGCCGTTACAAATTGGTCTATTGATTCATTACGTTCCTGATGGCGTTTGAAAAACTTAGTGTTCAAACACTAAATTTTTGATGGGGTTACAATATTTATCGAAATTTCCCAACACTGTAGTTAAAACATCTTTATCGTCAGCTTTAACAAATTCGAATGTGTTATATATTTGTAGGCCTTCGTCACCAAGCAAGTTTAATAATATAGCAACCTTTACATTTTCAGGTTTGTCGCTTTTTCCACGCGCTAACAGATAAACTTCAAACTTTTGTTTCCAAAGTTTCCAATTATTTGCTATGTCACCTGCAAAAGACAGATTATCTGGAGCTCTTGAACATATAAGATCGCCCATTTTAATCAATTACTTCTGTTTTAATTACAATTCATTTACCGCGGACCGCGTGTAAAAACTTTTCCTGTTCTTAACCTCAAAAAAGTCGTACGCTTGTACCGCTGCCACCATGTGATGTATTGAGATGTATTACTAGTTTTATTTATGAATGATTAAATAAGTAATAATCTAAATTGACTTTGTTTCAAATTTTTTATACAGGGTTTCCGGAAAATACGTGTACAACGTAAGAACAGAGATTCTTTGGCTCGAAATAGATCGATTTGAGCCAACTTACCTATTATACAAGTTGCTTCATTTAGCCGCTAGAGGGCTTCAAAAATCGTGGAAAAATATTTGATATTTTAAAATAACTCGAAAACGCGTCGATAGATTTTGACCATTTTTGGGGTGCGAGTTTCTACTTTCAATTGATATCTTTTGGTAGTGTACGCAATAATTTTAAAAGCATATGAGTGTCCCAAAAATGATGTATTGTATAAATATCCGACCATTACCTTTTTCCTGTTTATGGAATGACTACCAATTTTTTTTTATGAGTAGCCGACTTAATTTGGAAACTCTTTTGTCTCTTGTAAAATTTTGATTAGACGAGCGGTTTGACAGAAAAAAAGAATTTCAAATATCTGCATACTTTCGTCATCATTGCTGCATTAAGTATAAAACGGGGCAAATCAAAAAGCATAGTTTAGTAGTTGACTTTGCATTTTATTTGTTATTTAATTTGACTGTCATTTAACCTCAGTTTACCTGTCAAGTCGTGAATTTCTGCTTAATTCAATAAAAGTTTGCATCTTTCATCTTACATTATGAGTACTTACACAAACAACGAACAGGTGGATATGCTTTTGGTTTTCGGATTTTGTCGAGGCAATGGTCGTGAAAGCGTCAGTGTCTATAGGGAAAGATTTCCTAATCACCGAATGCCAAACCACCAAACATTCGCAAATATTGAAAGACGTCTTCGCGAAAATGGTAGCTTTCAGTCAAGAAATGTGGATCGAGGACGTCAACGTACCACAAGAACTGCGGATCTGGAGGAACAAATTTTGGATAGTTGAAGAAAACCCAAAAATAAGCACCAGATGCTTAGGACTTGAACTACAAGTTCCTAAAAATATTGTTCATAACGTTTTAAAGGAACAGTTATTACACCCATACCACGTTCAACAGGTGCAAGACCTTTTGCATATCGATCCAGAGAGGCGTCTAGCTTTCTGTCAATTTATTCAGTCGCAAAATTTTATTTACAGACGAAGCTTCTTTTACAAGATCTGGTATTACTAACATACATAATGAACATGTTTACGCTGTAGAAAATCCTCATGCAACTAAAGTGACTCACTATCAACATGAACTTAAGATTAATGTCTGGGCTGGAGTTATTGATAATTTTATTATCGGTCCTGTTGTGATACCAAATCGATTAAACGCAGACAATTACTTCAACTTCTACAACAAACATTGCCGAATTTATTGGAAGATCTACCATTGTTACTTCGCCAAGACATGTGGTTCATGCACTATGGTGCTCCTCCCCACTTTACTCCAGCTGTTCGACAACATTTACACGAAAAATATCCGGATCGATGGATCAGAAGGGGATATGATGCTCCTACAAATTTGCCAGCACGATCGCCGGACATGACGCTCTGTGATTATTTTTTGTGGGGTACCTTAAAATCTAAGGTTTATTCGTCTCCACTTGATAGCGAAGAAGAATTGTATAGACGAATTTTAAATGCAGCCAACTCTTTAAAGAATGATGCACAAACAATGCAGAGGGTTCAGTTAAACTTCTTACGAAAATTTAATTTGTGCATTGAAGAAAATGGCGGCCATTTTGAAAATTTATTGTAATGGTTCAACACTTGTACCGCGCTGTTAATTTTCAATGATAGTAATAAAAAATAAACAAAACAATGAAATAAAAATAAAAAAACCGACATTTGAAATTATTTTTTTCTAAATACTCCCTGTATGTTTGTTGTGGTTTGTTTAGTATTTTTCTTAATCTTCTTTGGGTGTTAAACCACTCATAGTTTTTAAAATTATCTTTATTAACGTTTCGATCCATAAGCTAGGATCGTTTTCACAATAATAAAAACTTCAAGTTTGACATTTATGACACAAATTGAAGGTGACTTTGATTTATTGATGTTTGAAATATTTGGTTTGAGTACACTAAGCAAAAATTTTTAAAAATTTAAATTAATAATTGACTTCAATTTGTGTTACGGCCTGGGACCGACTTTTTTAGGTAGCCAATACGCTTAACGTGAAATCAGCTGATTAATTTTTATTGTAAAAATTCAATAACTTGGGAATTGGAAAACATTTTTTAACATGTTTCTATTTATACAATTTAGAGGATGGTTATTAAAGAAGTGTGCAATTGCATTATTAAAAGGTTTAAGTAGTCGTTTTTTTATATTTATTTTGAAGGGGAAATCATTATGATTTAGGCTACCTCTTTGGTAGATTTTAACATTGTTCTGAGGTAACCTTATGGTGGGTTTACATTTGTCAGATACCAATGTTGTTGTATGAAGGTTGTATATGGATCTGAGGCGACCCTATGGCGGGTTTACACTTGTCAGATACCAATATTGTTTAACGGAGATTGTATATGGTTGTGAGGTAACCTTATTGCGGGTTTACACTTGTCAGATACCAATGCTGTTTTACAGGGGTTGTTAATATGCTTCATCATCATCTTCATTGGATCTTCATCTCAAAGCTGGTTGGACACGTACCTGCACTTATTTATATTCTGAGCTAGCTTCCCTTCTATTGTTTTCTAATTTTATGTTTTATTTCACCGAGATTCAGTGAAGGGGGTTAAGCAACCTGTGGCTACCAAGATTCCCCAACACTTAGATATTTGCCGCAATGATGGTTTTCTAGTTAATATGCTTATTGTTATATAATTAGTTATTGTATGTATAAATAGAAATCATGTATGTAGGCTGTATTTCATGTTAATATCGCAAGGAAAACCCAGGAAAAACTTGCAATGCTACCTAGATATTGGGGGCATTTGATTTTTATTTGTTATTTCTTTTGTTATTTCTTTTAGTAATGGAATCCATTGTTTACTGAAAGTTACGGATTCGTTTGCAACGCAGTTATTTTTATGTAAGGTTATATAAGCAGCTTCTTTGATTTTGCGTTTTTGGTGGTTTTCTTCTTTGTCGATAATTTTTGCGTCCTCCAATTTTATTTTATGACTGGAGTCCCATGCATGTTAGCAAATCATGGATTTTCAAATTTTCTATTTTTATATATGATTTATGTTCTTTTAATCGAACTTCAAATGGTCTGGAACTTTCCCCTATATAAAACTTATTACATTCGCACGGTATTTTGTAGATACAATTTTTTGAACTTTGTATTGCGTTTTTGGGTTTTGTTTTTGTTAATTGTGCTCTTAGTGTATTGTTGGTTCTAAATACTGTTTTAATTTTAAATTTGTTTCCTATTCTTTGATTTTTTCGGAGAATCCTTTTATGTATGGTATTGAGAGCATTTTGTTGTGTGTATCATTGTTTTGTTTTCTTTTCTTTATTTTTAGGGTTTTATTCATTTCTTTCTCTATTATTCTTTTAGGATATTTGTTTTCTATTAGTGTACATCTGATTAGGTCTTTCTCTTTTTTTAAAAATTTCTTCGTTTGATGATATTAATTTTGCTCTATCATACATGGTTTTGATAATTCCTCGTTTGACACAGTGTGGGTGGTTTGAATCGAAGTTTAAGTATCTGTTTGTGTGCGTTGGTTTTCTATATACCGATGTATTAATTGCTGTATCGTTTTTGCTAACGAGAATATCTAAAACGGAAGTTTTCCATGTTGTTCTAATTCATATGTGAATTTAATAGTTGGTTCTATTTCGTTAATTGACTGTACAAAGTTTTTAATTAGTTCTGTATTATGAGGCCAAATAGCATAGACATCATCTACGTATCTCCACCAGATTAGTGGTTTCAATTCTTGTGTGAATATTACATCTTTTTCGAATTCCTCCATGAATATATTACTAAAGATTGGTGATAGTGGACTTCCCATTGCCATTCCGAAGCTTTGTTTGTAAAATTGATCATTTATTTGAAAATATGTGGTATTGACGCATAAACCAAGTAATTCCATAATCGATGATATGCTTAGTTTTGTTCTTTCTTTAAGATTGCCATCTTTTTCTAGTTTGTTTTTTATAATATTAAGCGTTTTGTTTATAGGGACATTTGTGAAGAGATTTACCACATCAAAGCTTACCATTGTGTGTGTATTTTCAATTTTTATGTTTGATAATTTTTCTAAAAAATGTTGGTTGTTTTTAATGAAAGAATCTGTTTTGCCTGCTAATGGATTTATAATTATTATTACAGGATAACAGTTTTCTTAAAAGTAAACAAACATTGGTCATAATAATTATTGTTGCATATTATATAACAGAAAGCACTTAGGTTAAGGGTGATGGGTGATTTGTAAGGATGAAGAGTAGTTTTAAAGATGGTAGTTTCAGTTAGGCCATGGGTAGAACAGTTGTGGGATTAAGTAGGGCCTTGGTAAAGGGAATAGGGGTACTTAAAAGAGGGGTAGGAATGGAAGGTAAGAACCATGCGTTAACACCAGATTTTCGGCTGCCGATGGTCGGAGACGCGCATGGCAAGGTAATGGGGAGAGCGGGTGGTAATAGAGATAGGGAAAGTTTTAGGTGGGGCAAAAGGCAAGTAAAGGGAAAGGTCTTCACAAATTACATAAGGACACCATTAGTGGAATAAGAAACATATTTACTACCGTAGAAACTAATAAAATTGGATACAGTGTATACATACCACATACTGGATATTCAATGTGTACATATCTAGTATAGGCGCAATACTGTAACAAGGTAGGACTAACACAATCTGCTTTAACATGTTTTTGAGAGCAGATTATAGGTTAAGTTAGAGAAATGAGACAAAAATGTATGCGCTGGCAAAAGTAAGTTGATAAATTTGAAAACAATTCAATATTAGAAAAGGGGGTCTACCGAAAACAAAAAAAAATTGGCACGTGGTCTAGGAAACAAAAAACTTTTTGAACCTTCGGTTTAAATAGAAATAACTAAGTCTTGCCATAAATCTTTACTCTAAATTTTGTTTGAGCAAATTTCGTTAAATCGTTTCCTCTGGCAGTAGAAACGCCCATCAAACATATGAACAGTGAATTACAAAAAATTTATAGCACAGCATTAAATAATTTTAAAACCCAGGTAATTATGAAACAAAACTAAAATCAAAAATTCTCAAAAGTCTTAATAAAACAACGACGGAAAATAACCATGCCACAATACCGCGCGGATAACGAGTCATCTCGTACAATATGCATCAGAAATTCTTATCTCTTCTCTGCTAAAATCAAAATATACCAATAAGCATTGTTTGTTAGACAATCGTATGTCCTACCCATAGACTAGGCAGTTGCAAACATGTCCAAGAATTTATCATTTACAGCATATCTTTCAAGGGTGACATAAATAAATGAAAACAATAGTAGGCACAAACAAAGCATTCGACAATATTCATAATATTACAAATCAATCGGAAACTTTTGACCTCGATCAATCAACCATTCATACGTGGTGGAGAATGAGAGCAGTTACAATTGTCTCGCCTCGATTACAACTTACATAACGATAGTTTTAGTGAAAAATCGTAGCAATATAGCATGGAAGTTAATGAATATTAACCATTATCTTCCTGCAGGTAATGGTCTTTTATGAAGCTCTTGGGAGTATGTCTAACGCAAATTTATTAGTCTACTCTTCCCCTGAGTGAGAAAGCTTCTCGCATTTAGCGGTCGATAGTGCGTAGGCAAACCAAACTGAGTAAGCATGAAAAGATGCTTTATGTGTATGTATATCTAAAAGTTTTACACAACTAAAGCTACAGCCTAGATTTTAACTAAGACTAAGTCACCTCATTTGCATGGAAATATAATTTCTTAAAAGTAATTCATCACACGTTTTCCCTGTAAAGTGCTAAACACCTACACGAGATTAAAAAATGAGAGTATTTTTCTTCCTTTTAAAAAGTCTGCGTGATAAATAGCGTAAGCATGGAGTCTATGCAAACGAGTTGCTTAAGATTTTAGTAAAGCAATTTGAAGTGTTCATGGTCTTATATACTGACGACATTTAAAAATGTTCATGCCATTCTGACCAAATTAAAAATGTCAATAATGAGACTGTTCGTGACCTTTTAGTAGTTCACTTTAAAACACAAATAAATTACCACATTAATTTGTAGAAATTTCTAAGCACCAAATCACTAAATAGTCAATGCTATCTATCCTATACGATCCGAAATAAACCAACAAAACTTAATTTCTTTTGATTCTTATCACAATTCCTGAATTAGATCCTTCTCCGCATTCGTGCTCAACAAATGACATGGTATAGAATGTGTCGCAGCACTTTAAACCCTTGAATAAGATACACCAATGGACGTAGTTGTTTTTGTTGTAATCAATACACAAATGTATTTTTCATAACACATGTTACTAGTTAGGTGTAAGTAATTGAAGACGACAACGATAATCAACGCATGTAATACAATCCTTGCAAAAAGAAAACTGATTATAGCTAAATAAATAACAGTACTACGTTCAATCAAGCAGCAAGTTATTTGTAATCATTTTCTGCTTGCTGTACGTTTCTGGTCCTTCAAGTCGGATAGTTTACTGGTTTACTATAGAATATTCTAACAGTGTAACATAAAGAAGCAAACGAAATCAGTTTCGTATGATTGTGCACAACATTGGCAGTGAAATTTATATTAATTAAGTAAAAATCCATATACGGCAATGGACTTAATTTATTACGATCATTTTATAAAAACATTCTTACATGATAAGCTCTTAAAATTTTTCAAAAAAAATGTTTTTTGCAATATTCTCAAGCAGTTTTGGCAAGTATCGATTACAAAATTTGTTTCATAGCGCTGGTCGCGTTTTGATGTTGTTTTAACGTAATGATTCTCCACAAGCAAACCTTAAAAACACAATTGTTGTTTTCACTAAATTGCACCATCAAGCCACGTCCAGACCTGCTTAAAATCGTGGCTTACTGCAAATAATTACAGCCATTGAGCTTTTAGGCTTTAAAAATTATTGCCATCAGTATTTTTTTATAATTTACTCTTTCGGCGATTTTTTTAAGAAATCTTTAGAATCTAGATTTTCCAAGAAGGTATAATATGGTATATATATATATATATATATTATATTATACCGCCCCCCTTTTGGGTGTAAACATATATTCTACCCTACTTTCTACTTTGAGTTTCACCTATATTCTACCCTCTACTTTTCGTTTTACTATTATTTTTTTTATAAATTTTTAAAATGTGCACACCTAATGCACGCCCCGTACTTGCACCGTTTGGTTGGTTCTTTAATTAATTATTTATTGCAATGCCTCGACTATTTAAGCTCTTAATCTCAGGGTGTTCAAACTACTTATAGTGGGTTCCGTTATAAGTAGATGTGCTAAGTCCAACCAAAGTGCACTCTTTTGTTTTACTACTAAAATTGATACTCTACTTTTGTATATGCCAAAATTTCTAATAAGATCAAAGTTGCTATGTGCCAAATTCAATTACAACCAAAATTTGTATGACTATTTTTGACGTATTAAAGATATATTTAAACACTCACCTGGTCTATACTCCGTTGATGCCTCCCTGAATGCTGGCACAAAATCCTTATCACCGTATGCGTCTTCACAATGATGTTCTTGAATTTTCGTGCCGCTTCCAGGTGTCCTTGAATTTTAACTGCTCCCCAATACCTGAAATGATTAACCCAAATTTAGAATTTAGAAAAATCAGTGCTACAACTTCCTTGTGCTAATCTCCGCTTCGAATCCTTGTTTCTCTATAAATCCGTCCGCTTCTCCGTATCTAATCCCAATCTACTCGTTCCTGTATCTTTTGCTCGATGCTCCTGCTACCTTTAAACTGCTCTCCAATATCCAACTTCTTTCCTTTGTATAACCACTCTCGATGACCTTCTAACTTTAATGCGCACTCAATATCCAACTTCTTTCTATGTATATCCACTCTCGATGTCCTTCTACCTTTAAACCGCTCTCCAATATCACTTCAAATCTGTATAACCACTCTCCAAATCCAGTAATTTACCGTCGCACAATCACTACTATTCACTTTATACTTTCGATGCTTGTTTCTTTACCACCTTATTCAATTGAAACTCCTTTTGAACTAATACTTTTATTTTCTTTTAAATATCTGTATACAAATTAGCACAGTTATGAAAACACGTCTTTTTACAAAATTGGTTCGAAAATAATCTCCTTTGTTTACTCTCTAAGGCGACCATGTTAACTCTCTTCTAGCCTACTACATCTTAAAGTTCATAACAAATAACTACGTATGTCTTTTATACAATTTCATAATCACATTAAATTCTAATATATGTCCTAAATCTTTACATTCCACCAATCACATTTGACGTTGTTATAACTAATAATTTTGAGTTTATAAATATTGTCCAAAAGTTGATTCTATAGAAAATGAAACCAAAATAAATTATACTTGACCCTGGATGCATGTTGATAGTGAACATTCATAGACGCATCCGGCTTTTGGACGGCAAATGTACTTTCAAAGGCTTTTAAAATTCAAACTCGGTATAAACCCTTGAGCACTGCACATCTTACTACGTCACTTAGTCATTTTAAAATTGCCTTTTGGCACTTAATTTCAACTACTATTTTTGAATGGTATTTTAGTATACATAAAATACGGCAAACATACATTTTTAAGTTTATGTGATCAAATATGTGGATTATTTTTGTTTGGCATATACTACCTTGTACTAAACAACCCTTATAACTCTTAGTAGCTCCCTTAGACATTATATTGGCCCCACTGATTTTGAATGAAATTGGAAATTGCGTCGGCTTTACTCTTTCCTGGTGTGCATAATTTCTAGTTTTATTTAAAATCAAACCCCCTCTTTCCTTTTTACACAAACCCCTTTTCGGATTCCTACATATTTTAATTATTCAACCCCTATTTTTAATTCTCAACATGTCTGTCTAACTATGCTACATACTAACCTACCTTATAAACTAAAACAAAACTAACTTTTCGTCGCATGAACTATATAACAACTATTCTACTAAACCCTCTTCCTGTACAACCTTATATGGGTATAGATTTTCCACATGAAAACGCCCACGATATTCCCCTGTCATAGTAGCTAATTCAAATGTATTTCCTTCCGCAAAAATACGCGTAATCTTGTACGGCCCTTCATAAGGAAACAACAACTTCGCGCAAATGTTCCTGTCGCGGTTCGAAACTCTTAACCTTTTCACAACCACCATATCTCCTATTTCAAAAGTTGTCCTTTTTTTGATCCTGCTACACCTTCTCTCGATATCCCTACGCTGCATCCTTTCGATCCTACGTCTAACACTGCCCAACAACTCTGTGATGTCTTGTACCTCGACTTCTTCCCTCCATGGCCTAGCTGGTATAATCCTCCGAATCAATGTTATCGGACACGTTTTTGTAACTGAACTCGGTACACAATTCATGAAATTTTCAATCTGCGGCAGATATCTAACCCATCTATTATGGTGCTCTTGCGTTGCTAACCGTAGATATTTTATTACCTCCCGTATATATCGTTCGCATGGATTTGCTTTCGGATGCCGTATACTGCTAAATGACACCTTAATGTGCGCTCGATTTAACCCGTTCCTAAATCTTTGGTTGTTAAAATAAGTTGCGTTGTCTACCAAAATCCTTTCCATTTTCCCTACCTGGCTTCCAAATTCTTTAATCGACTGTAAAGCATGCACCGTGTTGCTTCGCCTTGCCGGCAATAATTTAACAAATTTTGAAAAACGTCCACCATTGCTAATATGTGCCGATACCCTGTTCACTCGTAATCAGGTTGCTTAAGTAATCAATAGCTACCAATTCCAATGGTTCGCTCACGCTCACACTCATCGGTACATTCTGCAACACCACGTTCTTGTCTTTCCCTAAGATACAAATTTTGCAACGATTAATCCTTTCCTTAACCACTGTGATATCGTTCCGTGCATAAAACGCCTCCTGAATACCAAAAATGTTTTTCTTATACCTATATGTCCAAAATTTAAATGAATTCATCTATAATTTCCACAGCCGCGTCTCTGGATACCACTACTAGCTCTGCCTCACCTATCCTTTTACCACGAACTGCCCTACGATGGTAAATCCACGGTACTCCTCCACATTTTCGCTTGTTAATCTCTCGCGGATCGAGCTCACCTCACTGTGCCTTTGCGTTTCCATAAGCTTGGCATTTGTCCACCGACCAACATCCCTGAACTCCTGCAAAGCAACTAAACAATCCTTCACGTCTTTATTTTTTTCCACCTGCGGTCTGCTTAGAAAATCCGCCGTCACATTCTCCTTGCCTGGCTTGTGCTTGATTTCAAAATCGTATTCCTGTAATACTAACGCCCATCTGTACAACCTGCTGTTTAGAAACTCCTTTTTCTTCATAAATGTTACCACCGTGTTGTCGGATTCTATTAAAAATTTGTTACCTAGCAGATAAAAACGCAACTTTTTCACTGCATATACTATCGCCAACATTTCCTTCTCTGCCGTCGCATATCTGGTTTCGCAGTCTTTTAATACCCTCGAAATGAATACAATTGGTACCTCAGCTCCATCCTGGATCTGCACCAACTCAGCCCCTATCGCATATTTCGACGCATCCGTTCTTAAAATAAATTCGTCTTTGAAATTTGGATATTTTAATGACAACTCTTTATAAAATGCACTTTTTAAATCCTGGAACGCCTTCTCTCGATCAGCAGTCCATTTCCATCTTTCATTTTTCTTCAATAAACTCACCAACGGCACACACAACTCGGAATATCGCGGTATAAACCGTTTATAATAATTTAGAACCCTAAAATCCTCGCAATCCTTTCACATTCTTTGGTTGAGCAATATTTTTCAACTCGTCCAACCTTTTATTACAAATTTTCATCCCATTCTCACTGATTTCAAACCCTAAATATGTAACTTTGTTCTTGAACAACTCGCATTTCTCCACGTTCAACTTCAAACCCCCTTCGTCCAGCCTCTGGATCACCTTTTCTAAATGCTCCAGGTGTTCTTGTTCGTTCCTTGAAAAATCAACAAATCATCCACATAGTGCGAACAGAAACATTCATACTCGTTAAACAGCTTCTGCATGGCCCTTACAAGTGCTGCGGAAGAACTACTTAACCCAAACGGAACTACAGAAAACATGTAAATCTCTCCTTCAATACTAAACCCTGTAAACTTCTTACTGTCTTCATGCAACGGAATTAACCAAAATGAATTTTTAAATCTAATTTACTGAAAACTTCATCTCGTACACTTTGTACAACAAATTATCCAACCCCTGCGGTTGTTCATACTGCGGTTTCGTAATCGAATTCAACTTCCTCGCATCCAAACAAATCCTTATATCCCTTTTATTGGGTTTAGGAACAATAACTACCGGGTTCACATATTGAGTTTTCGCTGGTTCTATTATTCCATCTCGTAACATCTTGTTAATCTCGGCTTTAACCCTATTTCTAATAGCAAACGGAATTGGATACACCTTTGTATTAAACCCGTTGTCTTCCGTGACCTCTAACTTATGCATATATCGCCTCGCCAATCTTGGCTCTTCATTAAATAACCCTACATATTTATTAAATAATTCTTCTAGCTTCGCCTTTATCTCAATACTCACTTTTCCAATCTGTTCATCCTTAATTAATCTCACAAACATATTACACAATCGTACTTTAACCTGTCTATAATCACTTGTCCTATCCATTCCTAATCCCGACTTATCTATATTATCTCCATTCCTATATTCCTCACTAACCGTAGACACCATCCATAACTTATCTTTATCAAAAATTCGAATCGACCTATCCTTACCATCTATATTCACTCCTAAATCCTCTATAAAATCCATTCCTAATATGAAATCTATATGCAACCCCTTTGTAATTAAAAATTCTGCCTCTCCTGCATTTTTATCCCCTACAAATATCGGTACACGGATGATCCTATAAATCGTAGTTAACTTTTTATTCATAGCCGACCATAAATTAACCCCATCTATCGCTTCTCTTCTACCTTTTAAAAAGTCAGCATGTTTTATCACCACCTTCTCATCAACCAGCGACAACTGTGAACCACTATCAACTAAAGCAACATATAAACACTCATTTAAACTAATATTAATGAACAAAAGGTTCTTTTTATTCAAATTATAATTATTTAACAACAAGTCTTTTAAACTATAAACCACGTCGACCTTTAACCCTATACATTCATTCTTCCAAAATTTTGCGTTTTTTTTTTCTGCGGGTGCCTCGTGTATCTGCACCACTTCAATTTGATCCGTGTCCTGAGTCCTTGCGCTGGTCGTTATGTGGTGGACGTTGGCGTCCCTATCCGTCCGGCTATATCCGTGCTGGGTTCCTCCTCCCGTCGTCCGGCCGTCATCCGCGTTGTCGTCGTGCGGGTGCCTGTTTTGTCTTTGTAAGTCGTTCTCCCGGTGTTCCCTATTGTAGTATGGTCTCCTGTTTCCGTCGTGTCCCCAGTGATTTCGGGGTCCGTGGTTAAAATAGTCCTGTCGGTAGCTGGGTCGATGTTCGTGATGGAAATTGTCCTGTCTATGGTTGGGTCGCTGTTCGTGGTACATATGTCGTCGGTTGTCATCCCTATAACCCCGGTTTTGATCCCAATGACTAGTCCGTGTTTTTGCCTCCAGTGCCGTTGCCAAATCGAAATTTCTCATAACGCTTAAAAATTCCCGCAGTGTTTTAACATTATTGACCACAACCATCTTAGTCACTTCCGGCTCCATGTGGCCCGCAAGTAGTAGTACGATGTCGTCCTCGCCCAACTTTGGTGTCAAGTGCTGTGCCTGGTTGAATTTGTCTATTGCATATTCTTCGCGAGTCCCGTGTGTCCGACTGTAGTGTCCCGTAATCAAATTTGTACGTATGTCCGTCTGGTGCGTGTTGCTCCAGAACTGTTCCATAAATAGTCGTCGAAATTCCGCGTAGGTGTCGTACTGTCGGCGTATGATGTTGTGCCACTTTTCCGCGTTGCCAGTCAATGTCGCCCCTACTATCTGTAACTTAGTTCTTTCATTTTCCGATTCGACGATCTCGTCCAGTCTGTCTAGAAATCCCATCGGCTGTTCTGTCTTCCGTCCTTCAAATTTAGGTAGCGCGTCCCGGTTCAATTTGATGTGCTGTCCGTAGTCCAGTCCAACGCGCCGTCGTTCTAAGTCGTCCAATTTTTCATGTATTTGTCTTACGTCATGTCCTACCCGGTTTTCTACTACAGTGACTTTGTCGTCCAGTTGTGTCTTAGTGTTCAAATTTTCGTTCTGTATCGTCTCTAAGGTTTGTCCTAAATTTCTGTAATTTGTCAAATGTCTTTGGTCGCACGTTTGAATTTCGGAATGTAACGTCGTAAAACCACTGACCATTGTCTCCTCAACTGTCTCTACGCGTGTCTTGATTTCAGTCCGTAGGTCCGTTTTTGTCGCGTTCAAGTCTCCCTGAATCTGTACCCGCGTGTTTTCTAATTTGTCATCTATTCTGTCAATCTTTTCGTGTACCCCAGTCCTTATGTCGTCCTTTACGTTTTGTATTTGCGTGAGTAGATAGTCCTGTGTATTATTCAATTTGGCCGTCAGTTCCACGTGTGCCGTCCTAAACTCGTTTCTCAGTTCGATGTGTGAATCTATAATTTTGTTCGTTAAATTCGTTTGTAAAGTCGTTATTTTATTATTTAAATGCGTATTTGCCTCTTTTTGTTCAGTGCGTGAAGTTTCAATTTTGTCTTGCATACCCTTTAGGAATCTCATGATGTCCTGGGTTCCGTCGGCTTTTGCTACCCTTACCTCTGGTGCCGTCGGCTGGTCCGTGTCCATGTCTGTCACCTCCGGGTCTGTCTGCCTTGCCTCCGTCTCCTGGATGTCTCCCCCTGCGTCTAACTCTATGTCCTGTGTCCTAAGTTCATCGTTTAGTGTCGTGATTTCTGCTTCAATTCCGTATATCAGTCCCGATCTCGTAATCCGTTTCATTGCTGGGTCCGTCATCTCTGCAGCCTGTCTTTGAACTCGTATGCCTGAAAAATAAAGAAAAAACTGCGGGCCCCACCTAATCTCTGGATCCTGTATCCTACTACTATTTCTGTCTAATTTCAACTCAATCTAGCCTTTGTTTCAGCCCCGCGTTGGGTTTGCCACATATATTATACTACAGCCCCACGTTGGGTTCTACATATATTATACTATACCGCCCCCCTTTTGGGTGTAAACATATATTCTACCCTACTTTCTACTTTGAGTTTCACCTATATTCTACCCTCTACTTTTCGTTTTACTATTATTTTTTTTATAAATTTTTAAAATGTGCACACCTAATGCACGCCCCGTACTTGCACCGTTTGGTTGGTTCTTTAATTAATTATTTATTGCAATGCCTCGACTATTTAAGCTCTTAATCTCAGGGTGTTCAAACTACTTATAGTGGGTTCCGTTATAAGTAGATGTGCTAAGTCCAACCAAAGTGCACTCTTTTGTTTTACTACTAAAATTGATACTCTACTTTTGTATATGCCAAAATTTCTAATAAGATCAAAGTTGCTATGTGCCAAATTCAATTACAACCAAAATTTGTATGACTATTTTTGACGTATTAAAGATATATTTAAACACTCACCTGGTCTATACTCCGTTGATGCCTCCCTGAATGCTGGCACAAAATCCTTATCACCGTATGCGTCTTCACAATGATGTTCTTGAATTTTCGTGCCGCTTCCAGGTGTCCTTGAATTTTAACTGCTCCCCAATACCTGAAATGATTAACCCAAATTTAGAATTTAGAAAAATCAGTGCTACAACTTCCCTTGTGCTAATCTCCGCTTCGAATCCTTGTTTTCTCTATAAATCCGTCCGCTTCTCCGTATCTAATCCCAATCTACTCGTTCCTGTATCTTTTTGCTCGATGCTCCTGCTACCTTTAAACTGCTCTCCAATATCCAACTTCTTTCCTTTGTATAACCACTCTCGATGACCTTCTAACTTTAATGCGCACTCCAATATCCAACTTCTTTCTATGTATATCCACTCTCGATGTCCTTCTACCTTTAAACCGCTCTCCAATATCACTTCAAATCTGTATAACCACTCTCCAAATCCAGTAATTTACCGTCGCACAATCACTACTATTCACTTTATACTTTCGATGCTTGTTTCTTTACCACCTTATTCAATTGAAACTCCTTTTGAACTAATACTTTTATTTTCTTTTTAAATATCTGTATACAAATTAGCACAGTTATGAAAACACGTCTTTTTACAAAATTGGTTCGAAAATAATCTCCTTTGTTTACTCTCTAAGGCGACCATGTTAACTCTCTTCTAGCCTACTACATCTTAAAGTTCATAACAAATAACTACGTTCGTGTCGCACATACCAAAGTTCATGTCTTTTATACAATTTCATAATCACATTAAATTCTAATATATGTCCTAAATCTTTACATTCCACCAATCACATTTGACGTTGTTATAACTAATAATTTTGAGTTTATAAATATTGTCCAAAAGTTGATTCTATAGAAAATGAAACCAAAATAAATTATACTTGACCCTGGATGCATGTTGATAGTGAACATTCATAGACGCATCCGGCTTTTGGACGGCAAATGTACTTTCAAAGGCTTTTAAAATTCAAACTCGGTATAAACCCTTGAGCACTGCACATCTTACTACGTCACTTAGTCATTTTAAAATTGCCTTTTGGCACTTAATTTCAACTACTATTTTTGAATGGTATTTTAGTATACATAAAATACGGCAAACATACATTTTTAAGTTTATGTGTTCAAATATGTGGATTATTTTTGTTTGGCATATACTACCTTGTACTAAACAACCCTTATAACTCTTAGTAGCTCCCTTAGACATTATAATATATATATATATATATTGCTGTGTGGCTTCTTTTAAAAAAGCACGCTAATTCGTGCCCCACAACTTGGATGCCATACTGCTGTGAAGTTTTCTGGAAACCATCGAGCCCCGGTGTTTGGTCGTCATATTGTTGTGAGGTTTATCTCGGCTGCTCCTTGACTCCTAAATCCACAAAAACCTCTTAAAACTAACACAGACGCTTACCTGGTACCGCTAAATCTAAAAACTCCCGCTCACTGCCTGTATGCTATAACCTATTAGAAATTCACACCCTACACACACACACACACTCAAAATAACGCAATTCACAAAATACATCACACTCTATTTGCTTGAAATAAATATTACATTTTCTAAATACGTTTCATTATGTACACTCTTTTCATTAGTAATGTCCACAATTTCATTTTCAAAAGCAATTCGATTCGATAACCTTATTAAACAAATATCCTATTAAAATAAGATAGCGTTCCTCATACCTGACGTTAACCCCTTCGTCTTAAAATGAGCTCATAGTAAAACTCCTTAAATGTCAGTGCAAATTTACCGCACTACCAAAAAAAATAAAATAAGCCCCCTATACTTTTTACAACATAGCCTGGTTATCTGTAAATTAATTATCCTTGACTACCTAAATAAATTTTATGTACATCTAAAGTCCCATAAATTTTCAGTTCATTAAATACGTCAAATTAGAAACATTCACACAAAAAAATTAAAGAACCATAGAAAATATTCACCACAAAATGTTTTTATACAATTGGTTACCTGGTAAATATATTCCAACAGATATCTGCCAACCAGCCCTTGAGGATGATGCCATCCAGTATGGCACTAGTCCCTGAAACAGCTCCTCGGTTGAATCACCATCACTCTGTGTATGCTGCAACCCTAAAATCTCTTGATTTAAGAATAAACCAAAAGCATCCAACTTCCAGAATTTACATTTCATATTCCTTTTATAATAAAATAATTAAATATCGCTGCCTTCACCATTAAGTACTTCCAAATTTTTAATACTTTTCGTACATTCTAAAACCACAATTGTAATCGTTTTTTAACTGACTTGACTTGTCATCACATTACACTAACTTATGTGCAATTATACATAAATTCACTAAATACTTTCACTAGAAGTAAACTCGATGATGCGCGAAGGTATGAAGAAAATTAAGAGACCGCCACCCCCTTGAAGGTGGTTTATATAGGCATCCTACACCTCCCCTGTTTTCAAGTTCGCACGTAAATTTTTAACGTACAATAATATTCTATGTAAAAGCGCCAACCGTTCACTCCTTTCTTAAAATTACTCGCATAACCGCCTCTATTTTCTTGTGAAAGCTCCAACGGCTTTTAGTTTCTCCTGAATTAAGAACAACAGACACACTAAATTACTTGTAAACCTTTAAAAACAGCCAACCTTCCTGCTATTCAACGAGAACTAGCCTCAACCGACATTAATTCCAATTATGTTCACGCCTTCAAACTAAAACAAACATCTTTCATCTCCCTTGTTCATATAGTCCCTTTTCACATACATGCTTCCACCAGCTGGATATTTGCCCTCCCTAATACAAAATTGTTGAGCGTGTACCTGTATCGTACAATCAACTCGCTCAATTTCTCTCCCTTGCCTTCAATCGATCCGTGTTAGCTTATAATATTCTTAGAAATTATTAATTTTTGCCCTCTCCATAAGTTTGTTTGTCGTCTTGATCCTATACTGCATCTATAATTAAATCCCAAAATATACTGTTTCTCACTTATATTCATGCGTTCTGCTCCGTCCTTGTTCTTCCATGACAGCTCGTTTTTTAGCTTCCCTCCTATACCACCTCTATAATTAAATCGATATCTTATACAAACATACTGCTTGTTCGTCATACTTATATGTTCTCTGCTCTGTCCTTGTTGTATATTGATTATACTAACTTCCAACGGTCCTTCTCCTTCTTGGAACATATTAATTTTTATAGGCTTGTTTATCGTAACATATTACCTTGAAATCTTTCCCCCTTTTAGTTTGTACATTATGCTTTGAAACGTTTCTGGTGTACACTTCAAAATAATAATCCTACACTAAAGAATATGGAAAGCTTTTATATTTTCGTAAACTAGCTTAAATAAAATTAAAAACGATATTTTTACCTTGTTGCTTCTAACCCTTATTGTCCTATCCTACAATAACTATTATGCTACGACCCTTCTAAATAATACAACTAAAATTAAATTAACCCTAAATTATCATAAGTTGACTAAGCTCTATTTTAATTATTTAAAATACCTTATTGATCTAAAATACCTAATTGACTTTCTCGTAAGTTATTACTATACCTCCGAGCTTAACTTATGACCTTATATATCTACAATTAGCTACAAACTACACTATAATATATTGCTATGAACTACCGGAATTATCGAGCCCCGTCGTTGGGCTGTTATATTAATATTGCTATGAATAAACAAGAATTGTAATTATCTCCTCCGACGTTGGGCTGTCTTATTAATATTGCTATAAATTCCCTCCAGAAACTTAACTGGATTTTATCTTGAACCAACCTTGTCTACCAATAACAAAATTTGATACGTTACCGCCTTACTCGTTATCAATTTCATATTCAACTTATAGCTCCTCCTTGAACTATTTAAATTATCAAATCACTCCCATTAACTTTATCTTATAACCTCGACTAGCATTTATTTGGAATTATAAAATTCAGTTAATTCGATTCTATATAATGAAACAAATATTATGTACAGTTTTTGTAAATTATTTTAAATACACTTTTCAATTAATAAATGTTGTAAATCTCATTTATTAAAAATCATATACTTTTAATCAAAAACCCAAAGTCACCAAAAAAACCTATGATCTTTATAAAAGAAGTGTGGAACGTTCTAAACCTCTTATCGTATCACACACTTTATACGTTTTCAAGTCCTTCTTTTGTTGACTTTTCACATTCATATTATATTAAGCAAATTCAATATTCAAAATAAAAAATATAGAAAAATAAAATGTCTTATAACTAAAATCTGACCTGGTCTATTTTCTTCGCATTGACGCATCCATTTGAATAAAAATTATCTTCCCCCAATTCAGGATTTTTACATGCCCATTCGAAATATTGTCTATCCACACACTTGAACCATTGCATTTAAATTATTGCCATCACCCTCTGGACTACCATTATTAACTTATGCACCCCAATTTATTGTCGTTTCATTTCAGACTTAGAATTACTTCTTATCAATTTCCCCAAACTTAGAATTGGTTTATCATCATTTATTTTCCCCTGCTTCAGAATAGAATTCTTATTGTCATTGTCCCCTGACTCGAAATTACATTTATTCTCCACGGACTCGGAAGCCCTATTATTATTATGTTTTAGTTTAAAATAAAATTCCCCAAAATCTACTTACGTTTAATCGGCAATCGTAATTTTCATTTTCGCACTTATACAATTTTTCACTTTGAATTATTATTACGTATTACTTTATTTCATAGTGGCGCACCTCGGCCTTTGTTGAGTTCAAAACTGACTTCGTTATCACTGTACCTGTTAATATATCTTTTCTTTCATACTCCGTCAGTGGGTATGGTCTACAAACTCGTCGCTCATTTTAACCAATCAAATAATTACATTTAAAGTAGTTTCTGATGTAATTTTCTATGCTTTCCAATAATTGTGACCTGGTCGCAGCTGTCTTTGTTATCAAACATGCGGTGTTTGGATGAATCTAATTGCTTTTCCATAAACAACTGATGCAATTCGACTTTTAATTTTCATATCTGCCTGTTATTCACGCAATGTTTAATCTGCTTTCTTATCAAAAATGGTTAACTATTTGTACGCATTTATATGCTTCATGAAGCTCTATTTCTTATCTCCGTATTCACCTAATTGTTTGGAAGTCTTTTGAATGCGTGTTTAATTACACTTTATTATGTTTACATATAAAATACGCTTGCTTCCACTGAAAAATGTCATTATTTGCTTTACCTAAATTAACTAAAACTTTATCTACAGGGTATTAAATATTTACTATTTACCTAATGCATGTGTTCTTGGTTTCTACGCTAACTATGCGTCTTCCTGTGTGTATTTGCGTCGCTTAAAACTATTTATACTTTATATACAGGGTGTTGACTGCTTACTATTTACAAACTATCTCCATTTTTCAATTCTTTTTTAAATAAATGCAGTTTTCTGCTGCCTATGGTAATTTCTCATTTCTAAACGACCTTTACTATAAAGTACACCCTTAAACAACCCCTTATCACAGCAATATATATATATATATATATATATATATATATATATACTGTTGCGTCAATATAGAGATTAAATAATTATTCGCTACTCGTATTGAACAACTAAATTCTGTTTATTATAAGACTGTACAATAGTGAACCTTTCACAGCTAAGGTTGCTACAGAATTGACTTTCATTACAAGCAGTTTACACGCAGGTAAACGTTACCTAAAATTCATGGTATGAGGGTCTAGACAATACATACCGCCCCTTTGAAAGCCATAAGGGTTTCGATTGTAAGATACTTTATATAATAGTTTAAAATAACATCGTTTCGAATTACAAAGAACAATTAATGCTCATCATTTCATTCTCGACCTTACTAAAGGTCGATTTGACGCAGCTCTAACTTCTTTTCTATTCTGTGCTAATCTAGAAAGTTCTACATACCCTTTGTTTATGCGCGGGGCGTCCTATAATTTTATATATCGACTTACCTCCGCGTTATTCTATTGTTCTAATTGTCGTTCCTACTTTTCAACGAAGTGGACTGTATGGCGAATTTATTGGACGTGTTACATGTGCACTATCACTGTTTTTTAGGGGTTTATCGATAAATTCACATTCGGCGACACTAATTGACTTCACTCACTTTACCGAACCAACACAACCGTTTGTCTTCGATGTCCATGAGCAAGTGTCTGTCACTACCCCTTTTTTCAACTTAATTTCCATCGGCACAAAAAAAGGTTTATGACAACATATAACGGGACAAAGGATGACAGCTTTACTATTTGATTTACAATTAAGAATTTACAAGACTTAAAATTAACCACGAAAACGTGCGACAACGAGACCAAATATTCCGTCTACCAAAATAAGAATTAACTAACTTATTTTATATTTAAAAATAATTATAGTTACTAACTAAGAAACAACCGACAAATTTATATAAGTGCTGAAACAAATAACTAAGCAAATGTACACTTTCAATGATTTTGCGCCACGACACCGATTCATCGTGACACAGAAAGGTTCATCAAAGTCGACTCCCGTATGTAAAAACGCCTTACCTGGAGTCAACCTAGGTGGTAAATCCCCCATGGGGGGGGGGGGGCATAAAACCACAGAATTTACACGAAAACAACGAATGCAGGATTTCAAACATTGCCGAATAGCCCTCTTTGCGGACAAGATCCAATAATTTTAAGTTTATAAAAATTGAGTTGTTCGATTTCCGGGATGTAGATGTCTCATGACTGATTTAATATAATAATTTCAGTCAACCGATGCGACCGAGGAAACAAAATTGGAAATTTTGCATCATGGGATAATTCTGAATTACGCAGGCGACCGCCCACCCTCAACAAATCACGACTATCTAAAAACGGACTAAGGCTACGTAGAATATTTTGAACGCAAATCCGCCGGACATTGAACATTACGAATGAAATGACGAATACATGTAATAATCCTAAAAATTTTCTGCAGTTTTGAAAATTTATCCAATAACAAATCTAAGAAATTCTCAGGCATGACGACTATTAACGACAGAGTCTGAGATGAGTCGATAAGCTTTGGCAGCGACGTTACTGGCCATTCTTCGCTACGACGCACAAACCAGGAAGGCCCTGTCCACCATAATGGTTGATGAACCAACTCTGAAGCCAAAAGTCCACGTGAGGCACAATCCGCAAGGTTGTCCTGGGACTTAACATGAAACTACGAAGATGGAGGAATACGTTCTTGAATATGCGAAATGCGATTGATGACAAATGTCTTCCACTTATGCGAGGAAGACCGAATCCAAGACAAAACAACAGTGGAATCTGACCACGCGAAAATATTACTAAATGATAAACTATCTGGATAAGTATTTTTGACAAAATCTACTAAATCTGTCAAGAGTACGGCACCACACAATTCGAGACGGGGCAATGAAACGCGATTAGTAGGAGCAACCTTCGATTTTGCGCATACTAATGATGTGGAAATATTACCTTCTAAATCGAACGAACGAAAATAGACTACAGTGCACACCCGGCTTCTGAAGCATCACAGAACCCATGCAACTCCACCTTTTTTAAATTATTACATACGATGCAACGCGAAATTTCAATATTCGAAACCGCTGGCAATTCATTCAAAAAATGATTCCATTTTCGACGACTTCCAATGTCGGTTGTTGGTCCCAACCGAGGCCTAAAAGCCAACGGTCTTGAACTAAACGTTTAGCGAAATGTACTAAAGGCGTTATCAAACCGAGAGGATCAAAATTTTTTGCGATAGCTGACAAAATATTACGCTTAGTGCAAGTGCGCTCTTCAGCGTTTAAGTTGTATAAAAATACATCTGTAAGAGCGCGCCACGAAAAGCCCAAAATTTTTAGTGAACCACTATCTTTATCTTGAAATGTAATTGCTTTCGAACTGGACAGGGACTCCTTTAAGTTGGACATCACTTCCGGGCAATTACTATTCCATTTTCTTAATTGAAAACCACCACTAGTGCAAATACTATTCAACTCACCAATTAATTGATTTGCAGCGTCAATCGAATTGCATCCAGTGACTAAATCATCAACATAGGTATCGCTCGCCAATACCGATGACGCGAAAGGAAAATTAATCGATTCTAACCTTCCCAATTCTTGAACAGTACGTAAGGCCAAAAAAAGGCGACGACGAAACTCCATAAGTCACAGTATTTAATTAAGTCCATAATAGGATCCGACGGAGAAAATCTCCAGACGATACGTTTATGATCACGATGAGTATCTTTAACCAAAATCTGCCGATACATTTGTTTAATATCAGCTGTAATTACCGATAGGATGTACACGAAAGTGCAATAACAAAACTGCAATGTCTTTTTGCAGAGCAGGGCCAATAGCCAAGCTATCATTTAACGAATTTCCAGATTGATCCTGACACGAAGCATCGAAAACCACACACAATTTGGTGGTAGTGCAATCACGCTTATGTACAGTGTGATGGGAAATGTAATTCATTCTCTCATGAACCGACGAACTTTGAGGCTTATAATTCCACTTATAATTTTATATATCGACTTACCTCTGCGTTGTTCTATTGTTCTAAGTGTTGTTCATACTTTTCAACGAAGTGGACTGCATGGCGAATTTATGGACGAGTTACGTTTGCACTATCACTGTGTTTTTTAAGAGTTTATCGATACATTCACATTCGGCGCCACTAATTGACTTCACTCACTTTATCGAACCAACCCAACCGTTGTCTTTGATGTTCATGAGCAAGTGTCTGTCACTACCCCTTTTCTCAACTTAATTTCTATCGGCACAAAAGAGGTTTATGACAGGATATAATGGGACAAGCGATGACAGCTTTACTATTTGATTTACAACTACGAATTTACAAGACTTAAAATTAACCACGAAAACGTGCGACAAAGAGACCAAACATCCTTCACAACCTAAATTTCTAATAATTTGACTAATATAGCTTGGTCTAGGTCTTCCTATACTCTTCTATCTTTTTCCTACCTACCTGGCTCTACATAGATATTAGCAACCAGATGGTTGTTAAAGCACTCCAACATGTTTACATGATTCCCATTTATAAGGAAATGAAATATTACCTGGTTATCCCGTCCAAAAAAGGAAAAGTGTTAAATTATATGTTATGGTAAGGTTTAAGCAACGAATCGCTGCCAACATGCCAGACCGCTACCTAATTGTGAATTATGTCATGGAGACGTTAATTAAGTTATATGTAATGGTAAGGCTTAAGCAGCGAAATTAATGCTAATAATACATAATGTAAAAACGAATAACATATAATACACATAATTGCATAAGGCTTAAATACGCACTAATCGTCTCCCTTTTCACAATTCACACTATTTTACTCAATAGGCAGCACACGCGCCTTGCTAACTGTGCGCCTTGTTTCGCCGTTGGATGTACGAACAGTCACCACTCTAATTATTCCTTCATTTCCAAGGTGGATATTTACAATTCGCCCCAGCTTCCAGTGAAGAGGCGGTAAATTGTCTTCAATGAGCAAAACCATTTGGCCTTCCTTGAATATTTTGTTTGTAGATTGTTGCCATTTACAGCGACCTTGTAATTGAGATATATATGCTCTTGACCAACGCTTCAAAAATGCTGTCGAAGTTGCTCGATTCTTTCCCAACGAGTTAAGCGATTAATCGAGATATCAGCAATATCTGCTTCTAATGGGGCGGTTAATAGTTCACCAATCAGAAAATGGCCAGGTGTGAGAGTATTTAGGTCGTGTATATCTGTTGTAATAAGAGTTAAAGGTCAGGAATTAAGGATAGCCTCAATTCTAGTTAGGAACGTATACAATTCTTCGTATGTGAGTAAAGCATCACCTACAATCTTTTTCAAATGATTTTTAGCAGATTTTACCCCTGCCACCCATATATAGACTTCGTGCATGGATAAAATTCCAAGTAATATTTTCAGAAATTATAAGAACTGCTACTTCAGTTTTAAATGTTTTTGAATGTAAGAAACTCGATAATTCATTCAATTAGCACCAACAAAATTGGTTGCGTTATCTGATAAAAATTCTGTTACAAGACAACGGCGTACAATAAAACGTCTTAAAGCATTTAAAAAGCATTCCGTGGTTACATCACTGGCTAATTCGAGATGAATTGCCTTAGTTGCAAAACAGACAAATAGAACAATATAAGCCTTCGTTTTCATTTTACTTCTAGTGCCGCCAACCTTCAACCAAATTAGACCTGCGTAGTCCACACCTGATTTAACAAATGGTCGTATATGTGCCAGTCGTTCTTTTGGTAAATCGCCCATTTTTTGAATAATGTGTTTTGGATTAATTCAGTAACATTTAAATCATGAATGGAGTACCTTTCGAATTATTTGTCGTGCTGAAATTAGCCACTATTGTTTGCGCAGAGCAGCAAGTGTAGCTTGATTTCCGGCATGTAACTGCGATTCTGATATTTTTTAATGATCAACTTGCTAATGGCATGTTTAGCTGGCAGAAGCAATTGATGTTTTTTGTCATATGTAAGTAAACTCTAAATTTTGTAAACGGCCACCTACGCGCAGTAAATTATATTTATCTAAAAACGGATCTAAAGTTAGTAATTTGCTACCCTTTGAAATTGATTTTCCTGCTGACAAATTCGTTACCTTGTTATTAAATTCCAGACTAACTGGGACCACATTTCCACACACATTCTGAACCAAATAGTTTTCTACGACTAGCCATTTCATCTTTCGCGATAAATATATCTTGTTTGGTGTCAATTAATATTAGATTTTTCTCATCTACCTGAATTTCTAGGAATTTTTTAGATAGCATCACTCCCTAAGGCGGTATCCCAATTTTAAGATTCTTTTACTGGTAGCGATTTCTGACCATCTTTATAAATTTTTGAGCCATGTGACACATCAAATTAGTATAGAATTTTACGCAGAATTCGAATCTGCAAACAGATTTAAAATCCGACCACCCCTTATCGTTTTACACACATACCCTCTAGCGAACATATAAAAAATTATTTTTGTTTCTTTTAAGATAAATATATCTGGTTTGGTGTCAATTAATATTAGATTTTTCTAGGGAGTCCAAATCTGCAAACATTTAAAATCCGACCACCTCTTACCGTTTTACACACATACCCTCTAGCGAACATATAAAAGATTATTTTGTTTCTTTTAAGATAAATATATCTTGTTTGGTGCCAATTAATATTAGATTTTTCTAGGGAGTCCGAATCTGTAAATAGATTTTAAATAGGACCACCCCTTACAAAGTTACACTTTTAAAGGCCCCAAACCCCTAAATTTTTGCTCATCTATATTTAACTCCATTGTTAAAACCTTTTTTTCGCTACCCAAGACATATGCTTTAACCAACCATTTCCCGAAAATCTAAAACCGCTGGAATTTTAGAAATGAACCCTTTATAAGCCATAAGTGTTTGATATTTAAAACCATTTTCAAACAGTACTGTTCTGTTTTTAGAATAATGTAATGTTTTTAATATATAAATGGGAAGGTTGAGTTTAGCAACAAGAACCACACTCTTTAATTAGAATATTCAAAAACACGACTTTTCAAATTTTAAACAGGTTAAACCTTTACACAAAATTTTATCAATTTTCTGGTTTTACATTTAGTTAACTCGATACTAAATAGGTACTTTGGAAAATACAATTCGTATCACCGTCGGAATTGTTTAAATCCAACCGCCCTTTACAAAGTTACATCCCTTACCAATCTGAATAGTTTTCTTTAACTCTACCGATGAACAATCCCACACTTAATTGGGGAAAAACCCGACCCGGTATTTTTTCTGTTTAATTTAAAAGTCTTTTAAAAAGTTTTCTTTAACTCTACAGATAAACAACCCGTCCCTTAATTGGGAAAAAAATCCACCCCGGTATTTTTTTCTAGGTACAACCCCTCAATCCAAATTTTATAGCTTATTAAAATTTCACTCAAGACCCTAATCTTTAGGAATTTTTCAAATCAGACCACCCCTTGCATGCTAGCGTACTTGTATCTAATTTTCAAACTTATTAAAATTTGTAGGATTCTAATTATAGTATTTTTCAAATAAGATCATCTCTTATAAGCGTTATAGATTTTCAATTTTTATATATTTTCTCAAGATGTGATGTTTGTAAATCAAATTAAACCTTTTGAAAGGAAACCAAATAAAACTCATAGACCAGGTTTAGAAAATTTATTAACTGTAATAATTACAACTGGTACGCGAGTTACGTTTCGGGCCTTAGGAGCGGTATTTTTAAAAACTACTTCCAAAACTTGTAACAAATTTTTGTTAGTTTTAAACAGACATTAATTATGGAATTTGGACAAACTGTTGTAAATTAACAAAGTCGAAAAATAATTAAATATTGAACTAATATTAGGGCGAGTAGCCTAGGTAAACAACAATGTTAAAGCTGAAATACTCAGACTGGCTACTTAATGGTCTTGGGGCTCCCGGGGTATTTATGTTGTCCCTGCCCCTCGCATGTTTGTAGAAACTTGCAGATCTCATGTCTGCTTATTTCTTAATACTATTCATTATACAATGTAACATCTTACTTTTCTAGGTAATCACGGTTCTTAACCGTCTGTGACCTGCCACCTGCAGTATCACTATCGTCTGGAATACAATGTATTGCATTCGTTCTCACAACTTGCTTGTGAACTTTCATTAACCTTTATTTAATTATCCTTGGGATACAATGTTGCATCTCCCTTAGTAATTCTTTATAATTCTTAATAATTTCTGATACTTTCTATTAATGGTACATATATATTGGAAGATACATAACTCCTCCCGACGTAAATGAAAAATTAAGGTTTCCTTTGCTTAATTTTCAAATTCATAGTTTAAAATTCATTGTTTCTAAGGGTACATTTGTTATTTCGTTATTTACCTGTGTTGTCTAAAATTTTCTTTATTCTTATATCTAAGATACATTTTGTAAAATACATATATAATTAGAAAAATTATTAAAATGATTAATAAAATTGTCCAAACACATATTGTCATAGTGTAATTTTGACAGTTTTAACTCGATTGTTCTTTATAGTTGTCCATTAATTTCATGGCATGGTTGAGATCGTCTAAGTCCAGATGTTCTAGTTACATGGGTTTCTTGATTATTTCTTCGACTTCTGGATGTTCTATCCTGAATTGTAATTCTGGTAAATTTGCTAGTTTCTTGGTTACTGTGGGGTCTTGATATACTCTGAGGATTTCGTTTGTCAGTTTTAAATAATAGTCTTCCTTAAGAGTGATTACTTTGCTTCCGGTTATTGCTAAGTTGTTCTCATCTTGATTACAGTGGACGGTTGCTATTACTTCTGTTGAAAATATGGCAATCCATTTGTTTTCTGTAACCTTTTGAATCTTCATATTGGTGATTTGTACGGTTTTTGTTTCACAATTGTCGTAATGGTTCGAAAATTTTAGTAATTGTACTTCGCAAGGGCTGTCTTCTTGGATAGTTGTTGTTGTCAACGATTGGCATAAATATTGATTTGATGTTACTTCATAACATCTTTCGTTTGTGTAGCCATATCTTAGTTCATTTAAGGATAGGAACTTGGTTTTGGGTATGACAACTTGATACATGCTAGTAATTTTTATTGGAAAAGCAAATAAATGATAATAATTATAACTGTTATTCTCTACTATGGAGATTTCTATTAAAAATGTTATTTCGTTATTCTTCACATGGCCTTTTACTATAGCTATGTTTTCAAATATAAGAATGTTTGATTCTGTCACATCAAGGGTAGTTTACTGTTAGTTATAAATGATCTAATTCTTAATAATTCCTTTAATAAGTCACTTGGTTCAATGATACTAGAGTGTAATGTATTTAATTTTGCAAATGTTACGGCGTTTTCTAATGTGGTTAAAATTTGTTGGATTACAGTAAGGGTTGATATTATCTGGGTGAATATTGTATTGAATCTAATTAAATCTTGCATGTTAGTTTTTCATGTTAGTTTCAAGGGTTTGTATTCTGTTGGCTATACTATCTTGGTTTCTTACTAGCTTTCTTAATGTTTCGTTGAATTTTATAATAGTTGATCGGGTTAGGGATATTTGGTTGCTAACAATGGTTTTTATATCGTTTTAATTTTCGATTAATTGCTGTATTGCGTTGTCATAACGTTCTGTGTCTTGGTTATCTAAATTGCCTGTGATAGCTTTTATTATGTTACCTAGTCCGTTAATTAGTCCTCTCTTTCGTCTTGTACTTTGTTCTGTGGGTATTAATCTGTTAAATTTATCTTCTATATTTCTTAAAATACTCTCTATTATACTGTTATAGTTCATCATTTCTATGACGTATTCATTTCCGAATTTGACTGTGTCCATTGATTGTTTTAATCGATAATAATTGTCTTTGATTATTTGAAATTCTTGTTTTAATTCCGTCAATTTTTGTGCGAATGTTCAGTAGTCTATTGTATTCTGTATACTTCCTAATTTCATTGGTAGTATACCGGGGTTGTTTTTTATATCTTCAATTAATATGTCGTTGTCCGTTCTACCTGGGCGGAGGTTGACGGTAAGGGTGATGATTTTCCATCTGAAATTACAGGGTGTCGTAAGTTTTTCAAGTGAATGTATTTTATTGTCTACTACGGCTATGTTTTTATCCGATATTCTCTTAATTTTAAACGGGCCTACATTTCTGGGTGCCGTTTTGTATCGTTTACTTTGGAAGTTTTTCTCGTACACGGTTTGTCCTATTGAAAATTTATTTGCGTCGATATTCTTATTGCGGATTGTGGTGTTACGTTCTTTGTCGTTATCTAATTTATCTTTTACTTTATCATAAGTTATTTTTAGTTTCTCTTTGTGATCTTTGGCATATTGTTGATATATTTCCTTGTTATAATGTATGTCATAAGGGTTGCGGGAATCTGAATGTCCTAATGTTAATTCTAGGGGTGTAAAATTTGTTGATGAGTGTATCGTACTGTTGTAAGCGATTAGTGCGTATGACATTAAGTTCGTAATGTGTTCCTTCTTGTAAGTTAGTCTTAATAATCGGATTTGTTCTAACAGGGTTGAATGTAATCTTTCAATTAATCCGTTCGATTCAGGGTGGTTTTCGGTTATAAAATGAATTTTTATTTTGTAGAGTTCTAAAGTGTTCCATATCGTTTCATTTTAAATTCGCTGCCGTTATTTAAAGTTATGGTTTAGGGTGTGCAATAAAATGTAAAGTATTGTAAATATCCTTGCGTTACGTCAATGCTATTTTTAGAGGTGATGGGTATTGCTTGGCCTATTTTGGTGAATGCGTCTGCAACGGTTAAAAAGTTTTGTGCTTCTACTACTAGAGTGTCGGCATGTAATTTTTGAAAAGGTTTGTCACGTGTTTTGGTTAACATTAAGGGTATTTTTGGGGGTGTTCTGTCGTATTTTGCTTTATCGCATAGTTCGCATTGGTTGATAAAGTCTGTGGTTAACTCTTTCATATCTTTAAAATAGTATCGTCTTATAAGTTGCTTTATTGTTTCATTAATTCCACGATGGTTGGTTTTGCCTTGGTGTTGGTTTCTAATTACGTCGTTTATTTCATCAGGGTCGTCTAAGGTTATTAGTTTTCTTGTGCATCGAATAAGTTCAGGGCCAAGGTTATTAAATAGTTTAACATATAATTCTGAAAATCGTTTATACAAATGTTCAGTGTTCAACTAAAAGTAAAAGCGTTTTTTCTCGGGGGTGTATTCTTTTAGAATTTTAATTATTTGTTCCTCGTTATCGTCCTTGGTTATTTGAATTTGGTATATTTTCTTGTTGTTTATTTTTGTATATTTTACGGTATTAGGGTTAGTTAAAATTTCGGTAATTATAAATTGATTTGGTTTTATATCGATGGCTTCGTTTAATATTCGCCATTTCCAAATCACTCCCCTTTATTGTGTTGGATATCTTTGTCGGGGTCTATTAATATTACCGGGTAGCTTTCTTTGTGTATTGCGGAAATTCCGGAGTGCGAAGGAAGTGTAATGTCACTGATAATTTTTATGCTGGGTGTTGTTTGCTTGGTAGATTCCATTTTCTTTATAAACAAAGTTATTAGAGCATTGGATTCTATTGCTTTCTTATTTACAATATGAACGTGGTGTTTTAGCCAATGCTTGTGGAAATTAGCATAGATCCAACGTTTTGGTGTTTGAGTTGAAGATTGGTATATTGATAACTTTTGTATTTTGGATGAAATTCCACAGAAACACTTTATGTCACACATCACTTCTCCATGTGCTTTAAAGGAATACGCGACTATTACATTATCAAATCTATGAGAAAGATTATTCCTTGTATTCGCTTCTGTTTTAGTTTTTGCCCATTTTTAAAGTAATCCAAATATACGCATTTTCCTCTATTTATGTGGAACAGGCTAACCTCCACATCCACCTCTCTTTTTTCCTATCTCTACTTCAAATATGTTCCGCACTATTACCTCATGCCATAGTATGTGGCCTATCATCCTATCTCTCCTATTTTTTACTGTTTTCCACATACTTCTTTCTTCCCCTACCATTTCTAGTACCGCTTTGTCTGTCCATGATGTCTTCATCGTACATTTGTAGCACCTTTTTCCTGTCTGCGATTTTACTGTCCACGTTTCACAACCGTACAGTGCTGTGCTTCACACATATGTTTTCAGCAATCTTTTCCTTGTTTCTATGTTTGTTGTCTTCCAACATGGCAGCTGCTTTTTCTTGTTAAATAGAGCATGGCCTTGTGCTAATCTTTTTTTATCTTTTGCATTTTTCCCATTCTGTTTAAATATACCCTATTTCACAGATATTCAATGGTACGCGAGGAAGGTTAAGCATCCTAACGACTACCAAGATTCCCCACCAATTTTGATATAAAACAGTTTTTTTAAATTAAGAACATTCTACGCACTGAGTGTTATAAAAATTGTTGAGTAAAATTGATTAGTTGACGATTGACAATCCATTTATTTTTGGTTATATATTTGTGTACAAATTTAAACGAACCAGCAGTTAAAAAGAGTACAATAATTATCGAAAATCCCAAAATACATGATTAATCACGTTATCCAAATTAATAGTGATATTATTATGATATGAATTTTCAAATCGTAAACCCCAAAATTATTAGAAGTTCTACGTGCAGACAAAATAATTTATCTGCAAACAGGCAAACTACAATCTGGAATTATTTAATAAATTTGGCACACAATATAATATTATCCGCGTTCAGTGGTTATTTAGTATCCAGGGGTAGAAAATTAGTTCTGTTCCTGGTATACCGTACAATGAACCTGTTCTGCTTTCTTCGTCATCTCTAAATATGATTTTTCAGAGAACAATAAAATATCCAATATGTAAACAATTAAATACCTAACATAACCTATAACTTCTTCATGTAGTGTAAAGATGAGCCGTTCTTTGAATAATGTTAGTCAATCCTGATATCATCCGAGCGCGTTCGTAAAAATGAAGGACAGCGTTCTTATCACTATTTTTCCCACCACTTATGAAGTGTCAATACTGAATAATGTTAAAAAATACGTTATACTAACAATTCATACAGATTTGAAGGTGAGTCATGGTTGCTTTAATTTGATTTCAACTATTGGTAGTTCTTTTTATTCCTATAATTTGATCTCAATAACATTTTGCTACAGAATAGAATAAGCTTTCGGAATGTCGTTACTTTTGACCAATCGTAACAACATTAGAATTCCACGAAAATTTGCGATTGAGTATATTTTTTGAAAATAAATTTAATAAAAATTAATTAAAACATTAATAAAAGAGTTGGTAGGCTGCACCTGCATCTCCACACACGCACACATGCTCCCATTACTAATAACAATCAAAATCAAAACTCACACATTTGTTATCGCATATTATTTGGAAAAGGAAAATTCAATTTTAAAGTAAGTGCAAAGACGATCATTTATAACTTTGAGAAGTGTTTGTAGGTTACTTAAAGTGGTAAAAGTGCTACTCTCCATTAAATTATTTTAAGATTTTGCTTTTCTCTGAAAATCATAGTCCACATTTCGTTTCTGGAACATTTTTATACGGCAGTGTCCTACTTTCTGTACCTTTCTTTAAATTTTCTGTATGTAATTGAATAATTTAAATGTTAAAAGCTAAATTACCTACTTACCCATTTCAACCTCAATAAAAGCAAATTTTTAACTACTTTAAGCTCATAAATATGTCCACAAGTCTTAATTAAGACAACCTTGATAACAACCTTTGCTTGTTACTAGACAAAACAATTAAGCAATTATAAACAAAAACAAGACTAAATTTTAATATTCGTTGTTTCCGAAACAAATTCGCGGTATTTATAAAATCTCCGCTTAGAAGAAAAATAAACCTAGCTATTTTGGCCATAAAAAGCCAATTGTAAGTCAATCAGTCAAAATCAATCGAAAGGACAGGAAGCTTAAAGAAATGGTTTATCAGTATCTGTCGCTACATCAATAGCACAGCAATATTGAACATTCGCGTACAATCGAAACTCCCTTAATGTTTGTACTTTGATAAATTGTAAGAAACAAATACAACCCGGTAGCGATTGGCTATATGTTAATAACAGTACAACTGTTACATAAGAAAAGGTGAACGACCTTGTATGACTCACCTGGGATCAGGTAAGACTATTTTCTTACTAGCTCGTGCAGCTGGCGTACATTTACTCTTTTCCATAGCCATTAGATAGCTAACATCCGCTAGCACTGCTTCCAAGTCCGCCATTTTGCTGATAGTAGCACTGCACTTATATACAAGCTTAAAACATTATTCTAACGAACACTACCACTGCACCCGCGCTGTTATAATCGTAAGATAGCACTACACGGTTCGCGTTTAATTCACATACTCAGCTGCTACACGTTCAATACTCGATAAAGGAACGTGCGTATTAAGAAAGTATGAGTCCCGGGCCGACGCAAGTAGCCCACCAATTCAGTTTCTTTCGCTAAACTACGAACTGTGATACAATCGCACAATGTGAGGCCTATAGCGAGACTGATTCATGATTGGACGTCGACGTCGTGACGCCGTATTTAATTTCGATTAAGTTCGGCAACAGCTGATTTTAATAGTTCCGTTTAACATTGTAATTATAATATAAACAGAATGGTAGAAAGTTGTAGTGGGAAACGCCATTAAAAGATTAAAGCTAATCATAACTTTCGTGGCAATTGTTTTGCTTTTATCAGCCTTGATTATCCTATCTATAAATGGATACATAAACTAAATTAATAATAATTGCGCTAATCGGCAAAACTCTCATATAATAGTTTATTCTATTCGGAAAAACTAGGTTACATTTTTTATTAGTACTTATAATCTTGAAAATGTAGTTACCTACTTTTAGTTGGGAAACTGCTCCGCTAGATATCGCAGGGAAAGGAATGTAATTGAAATAAAGTAGATCCTACATGAAATTATTAATCTCTGCAAGAATCTCATTCTGAAGACGTTCATGATTTATTAAAAAGACGAATAACCCAATTTACAAAAACCTATTTTCAGAGATTGTATTTGCTTATATTGCTTTGGTTTGTTGTGGTGTAAACTTGGCAAATATGTATCTTCGCCAGAAAGGCCTGAAAGCCTACATAAAAAGGGTCAATATCCAAGGGAACATTAACCAATTAATGTCATTTGACAAAGGGAAAGATTTACAGAAATGTTTGTCATCAAAAGTAAAATTATTACCGATAAATGAGTGCAATAATCAAGCCAATTTCTGCTTTTCATATTGTGTAATAAAAAAATGTTTTTCTCTATAAACTAGCGAGAAATATATTTAAAAATGTTTATGATTTGTCCAGATGTTAGCAACATTAAAAACTTCAAGGGAGAATCATTTTAGAAAATTATCATCATCATTAGAACTGGTTGGACGCGTACTCTTATTGTTTCCTAGTTGTACCAACCTACACATTTCCCTGAAATTTACAGTCTGCATCTATCACTATCTGTGTGCGAAAGTCTGATCTCGGTCTACCTATACCTCTCTTTTCCCATCTCTGCTTGTAGTATATACCGTACTATTCCCCAGAAATACCTTAGAACGTATCCTGTCCTATTTCTCCTATTTTTTCATTTTCCACAGATATCTTTATTCCTCTACTATTTCTACAACCTATTTGTTATTAACTTTGTCTGTTCATGCTACCATCCTCATACATCTAAAGTACAACATTCCAGTAGGCTTCTATCTCTTTCTGTCTGCTTTTCGTACTGCCCCTATTTCATAGATGTTCTGTGCTGTACTCCACACTATGCTTTGAACAGTTTTCTTCTTGTGTCTATGTTCGTTGTCTTTGAACATAGCTGCTGTTCTTTCTTGTTTCATGCAGTTCCGTCACCTATTATTTTTTACATTTATATACTCTACTTCCCGATATTCAGTGGTATGTGAAGGAAGGTAAGGAGCCTTTGGCTGCCAAGTTCCCCAGCACCTGAACCTTTGTCAGATTAATAGTTTTTCCAATTTATCCTTTCGCACAATCAACATTAGTTTAAAGTATTTCACACCCAGCACCTGTAGTTGTTTATAATAATCATCAGATTTAGGAGTACTTATTTTTTCGTCATTGGGTTTTACATCTTGAAACTGGTTGGACTTATACCTTAGCTTATTTATGTTCTGAGCTAGCCTACACCGTTCCCTGCAGATATACAGCTCGATTCCCTTCAATTGTTTTCTAATTATCTGCCCTATGTCACCGAGATTCAGTGGTATGTGAAGGGGTTTAAGCAGCCTGTGGCTGCCAAGGATCCCCCAACACTTAGACCTTTGCCATAATAATAGTTTTCAAGTAAATCCTTTCGCACAATTAACATTAGTTGAGAGTATTGCAAAACCAATATCTGTAGTTGTGTATAATAATCACCATGTTTAAGTCATAAATTATTTTTGTCATTAGTTTTTCCATCTTGTGACTGGTTGGCAGCGTACTTGCATTGATTTCTATTCTGAGCTAGCCTACACATTTTCCTGAAATTCTCACAGCCTACATCTTTCACTATCTGTGTGCAGTAGTCTAACCTAGGTCTACCTCTACTTCTCTTCTTTCCTATCTCTGCTTCTAATATATTCCGCACTATTCTCTCATGTCTTAGTATGTTGTCTATCATCCTATCTCTCCTATTTTTTTACTGTTTTCCACATACTTCTTTCTTCCCCTACCATTTCTAGTACCTCTTTGTTCTTAACTTTGTCTGTCTATGGTATCTTTATTATACGTCTGTAGCACTACATTTCAAAGGCTTCTACCTTTTTTTTTCTGCTTCTCCTACTGTCTAGGCTTCACAGCCATACAGTGCTGTGTTCAACACATATGTTTTAAGCAATCTTTTCCTTGCTTCTATGTTTGTGGTCTTTGAACACAGTAGTTACTTTTTCTTGTTAAATGTAGCACGACCTTGTGCTAATTTTTGTTTTATATTTTTTGTGCTTTTCCCATCTTGCGTTATTTGACTTCCTAGGTAACAGAAATCCTAAACCTCTTGTAAGTTCTCGTTATCTATTTGTATTCTTGTTTTTGATTTATTTTCCTTTCTTTTGCATACTAGAACTTTAGTTTTATGTTTGTTAATTTTCATACCATATCTCTCCGTTAGAACTGTTTCCATTTCATTAAGAGCAGCTTCTAACCATTCTTTGTTAGCTGCTAATACCGCTATATCATCTGCAAATCTAAGCATATCGATCTTTTGTCCCTGCATATTAAGTCCAAATGTCTTCTTACATTTGACAGTATTCATTACCTCTTCTATGTCATCATTAGGTCTTCAGTTCTAGAACTGGTTAGACGCGTACCATCATTGTTCCCTATTCTGAACTAACCTACAGATTTCCCTGAAATATGCACAGTTTGCATCTATAACTGTCTGATCTAGGTCTACATCTACCTCTTTTTTCCTATCTCTGCTTGTAATATATCACATACTATTCCCCAAAAATGCCTTAGAACGTATTCTGCACTACTATTTCTCTTTTTCCCCAGATATCCTTGTTCCCATACTATTTCTGTAACTTATTTGTTATTATCTTTGTCTGTCCATGCTATCGTCCTCATACATCTGGAGCATTTCAAAAGACTGTTACCGTTTTTGTGTCTGCATTTCAGCCAACATTTTTTAACATGTTTCTATTTATACAATTGAGAGGATGGTTATTAAAGAAGTGTGCGATTGCATTATTGAAAGGCTTAAGTAGTCGTTTTTTTTTATATTTATTTTGAGGGAGAAAATTCATTATGATTTAAGTTACCTCTTTGGTAGATTTTAACATAGTTCTGAGGCGACTCTATGGCGGGTTTACACTTGTCATATACCAATGTTGTTCTATGAAGATTGTATATGAATCTGAGGCGACCCTATGGCGGGTTTACACTTGTCAGATACCAGTGTTGTTCTATGAAAATTGTATATGGATCTGAGGAGACCCTATGGCGGGTTTACACTTGTCAGATACCAATGTTGTTCTATGAAGATTGTATATGGATCTGAGGCGACCCTATGGCGGGTTTACACTTGTCAGATACCAGTGTTGTTCTATGAAGATTGTATATGGATCTGAGGCGACCCTATGGCGGGTTTACACTTGTCAGATACCAGTGTTGTTCTATGAAGATTGTATATGGATCTGAGGAGACCCTATGGCGGGTTTACACTTGTCAGATACCAATGTTGTTCTCTGAAGATTGTATATGGATCTAGGCGACCCTATGGCGGGTTTACACTTGTCAGATACCAGTGTTGTTCTATGAAGATTGTATATGGATCTGAGGCGACCCTATGGCGAGTTTACACTTGTCAGATACCAGTGTTGTTCTATGAAGATTGTATATGGATCTGAGGAGACCCTATGGCGGGTTTACACTTGTCAGATACCAATGTTGTTCTATGAAGATTGTATATGGATCTGAGGCGACCCTATGGCGGGTTTACACTTGTCAGATACCAGTGTTGTTCTATGAAGATTGTATATGGATCTGAGGAGACCCTATGGCGGGTTTACACTTGTCAGATACCAATGTTGTTCTATGAAGATTGTATATGGATCTGAGGCGACCCTATGGCGGGTTTACACTTGTCAGATACCAGTGTTGTTCTATGAAGATTGTATATGGATCTGAGGAGACCCTATGGCGGGTTTACACTTGTCAGATACCAATGTTGTTCTATGAAGATTGTATATGGATCTGAGGCGACCCTATGGCGGGTTTACACTTGTCAGATACCAGTGTTGTTCTATGAAGATTGTATATGGATCTGAGGAGACCCTATGGCGGGTTTACACTTGTCAGATACCAATGTTGTTCTATGAAGATTGTATATGGATCTGAGGCGACCCTATGGCGGTTTACACTTGTCAGATACCAGTGTTGTTCTATGAAGATTGTATATGGATCTGAGGAGACCCTATGGCGGGTTTACACTTGTCAGATACCAATGTTGTTCTATGAAGATTGTATATGGATCTGAGGCGACCCTATGGCGGGTTTACACTTGTCAGATACCAGTGTTGTTCTATGAAGATTGTATATGGATCTGAGGCGACCCTATGGCGGGTTTACACTTGTCAGATACCAATGTTGTTCTATGAAGGTTGTATATGGATCTGAGGCGACCCTATGGCGGGTTTACACTTGTCAGATACCAATACTGTTCAACGGAGATTGTATATGGTTTTGAGGTAACCTTATTGTGGATTTATACTTGTCAGATACCAATGCTGTTTTACAAGGATTGTTAATATGCTTATTTTTATGTAATTAGTTATTTTATGTATAAATAGAAATCATGTATGTAGGCTGTATTTCATATTAATATTGCAAGGAAAACCCAGGAAAAACTTGCAATGCTACCTAGATATTGTGGGCATTTGATTTTCATTTGTTATTTCTTTTGTTATTTCTTTTAGTAATGGAATCCATTGTTTACTGAAAGTCATGGATTCGTTTGCAACACAGTTATTTTTATGTAGGGTTATATAGGCAGCTTCTTTGATTTTGCGTTTTTGGTGGTTTTCTTCTTTTTCTTCTTTTCTTCTTTTCAGGGAGTATGTGTATTCAGTTCGTTCCCTTTCTATTGTTTTCTAATTTTATACCCTATTTTACCGAGATTCAGTGAAGGAGGTTAAGCAACCTGTTGCTACCAAGATCCCCAACACTTAGACATTTGCCGAAATAATGGTTTTCTAGTAAATCCTTGCACACACTTAACATTATTCAAGAATATTGCCCAACCAATTCTTGTAGTTACTTATAATAATCATCCTGTTTACGCACAGTTATCTTTTCGTCGTTAGTTTATCCATCTTGGGATTGGTTGGATGCGTACCTCCATTGATTTCTATTCTGGGCTAGCCTACACATCTCCCTGAAACCTCTACAGCCTACATCTTTTACTATCTGTGTGCAGTAGTCTAATCTAGGTCTGCCTCTTCTTCTCTTTTTTCCTATCTCTGCTTCTAAAATATTCCACTATTCCCTCATGCCGTAGTATGTGGCCTATCATCCTATCTCTCCTATTTTTTACCGTTTTCCACATATTTCTTTCTTCCCCTACCATTTTAGTACCTCTTCGTTCTTAACTTTGTCTGTCCATGATGTCTTCATCATACGCCTGTAACACCACATTTCAAAGGCTTCTACCTTTTTCTTGTCCGCTTCTCCTACTGTCCAGGCTTCACAGCCGTACAGTGCTGTGCTCCACACATATGTTTTAAGCAATCTTTTCCTTGTTTCTATGTTTGTGGTCTTTGAGCACAATAGTTGCTTTCTTGTTAAATGTAGCACGACCTTGTGCTAATCTTTGTTTTATATCTTTTGTGCTTTTCCCATCTTGCGTTATTTGGCTTCCTAGGTAGCAGAAATCCTTAACCTCTTGTAAGTTCGTGTTAAATACTTGTATTCTTGTTTTTGATTTATTTTCTCCACCTTTGCAAACTAGAACTTTAGTTTTGTTAATTTTCATACCGTATCTCTCTGTTAGAACCGTTTCCATTTCATTAAGAGCCGCTTCTAACTCTTCCTTGCTAGATGCTAATACCCCTATATCATCTGCTAATCTAAGCATATCAATTTTTTGTCCCTGCATAGTAATTCCAAATGTCTTTCTGCATTTGACAGTATTCATTGCCTCTTCTATGTACAAGTTAAAAATCAATGGGGATAGGGCACATCCCTGTCTCACCCCTTTCCTAATGTCTACTTCTATACGTTCCTGCTCTAATTCTATTACTGCTGTTTGCTCTTTGTATAAGCTATGTACTATTCGTCTATCCTCTATAACTCATTCCAATCCTTTTGAGTATTTCAAACATTTTTTCCAATTTACATTGTCGAATGCTTTTCCAGATCTACAAATCCTATATACATGCTTTCCCTTTTCTATTGTTTTCTCCATTATCACTCTCAGAGCTAAAATAGCCTCCCGTGTTCCCCTGTTTCGCCTAAACCCAAATTGGTCTTCTCCTAGTATTTCTTCAGCTCGTTTTTCCATTCGTCTTTGCACAATTCTAGTTAATATTTTTGACACGTGTGCTGTCAAACTTATTGTTCGATAATTTTCACATCTATCCGCACCTTCCTTTTTTGGTATAGTTACTATGATGCTATGTTTGAATCCTTGGGTATCTCGCCTGTTTCATGCATGTAGCTTACAAGTTCGAAGAGACGTTCTGTTACATCTTGTTTAGCGGATTTTAGAGTTTCTGCTTGCACCTTATCTGTACCTGGCACCTTACCATTTAATGCTAATTCAAACTCACCTCGAAGTATAGGATATCTCAAGTCATCATTTTCGAAGTCTGATTCCTGTTCTAATGCTGTTAGTTTCTCTCCTGCATATAAATTCCCTATATATTCTTGCCATCTATTCACTTTCTCTACGTTTTCTATAATGACGTTTCCTTGTGCGTCCCTTATATTTTTGCTATACGGTTTTATATCCTAAAATTCATTCTAATTAATTTGTATGCTTCGTCTGTCTTTCCCATTTCCATCTTAGTTTGTACTTCTTTGCACTTTTCATCAATCCATTGTTCTTTAGCTTTCCTGCATTTTCGAATAATTTCCCATTTTATGGTTTTGTATCTCTGTTTTCCTGTTTCGTCTGATTTATTTTGTATTTTCGTCTTTCTTCTATTAAATTCACGATATCCTTTGTTATCCATGGTTTCTTATTTTCTTTTTGTGTATACCCCAAAATATCTCTGGCCGCCATGTCTAGCCTGGATTTAATGTTATTCCATTCTGTTTCTACTTCCTTAGTTTCAGATATTTTCGCGATATCATTCAGCAATTCATTTGACTTTTTTTCGAATCTTACTTGAATATCTTTGTCTTTTAGTTTCTCTAAGTCCAAGTGCCTCTTTCCGTTCCTCTTTTTCAGATTTTTAAATTTAAGTGCGGCCTTCATAATTACGATGTTGTGGTCAGTATCTATATCTGCTTCTGGGTAGCTTCTACAGTCTTTTACTTGATTCCTAAACCGTTGTCTAACAAGAATGTAATCTATTTGATATCGTCCTATATCTCCTGGCATCTTCCACGTATATCGTCTTCTAGCATGATGTTGAAATAATGTGTTTGTGATGATTAAATTGTTCTTGTCGCAAAATTCTACCAGCCTATTTTCCCTGTCGTTTCTCATGCCTAAACCAAATAAACCTACTATCGCTCCTTCCCTACCCTCACCTACCACAGCATTAAAATCCCCCGTAATTATTAAATTTTCATGTCCTTTTACGTATCTTAATATGTCTTCGATATCTTTGTAGATGGCTTCTACCTCTTCGTCACTGTAGCTAGAGGTGGGCATGTATACTTGTATTATTACTGTGTTTACCGGTTTAGATTCTAATCTAACCATGAGTACTCTTTCGTTCTTTTGTAAGTAATTTTCCACACAGTGTCCTATCTTTTCCGCATAACTATCCTCACACCCAAATTTCCGTCCTCTGCTCCTGTATGAATTACCTGAAGTCTCCACTCCAAAAATCCCCGCCTCTGGCCACCGAACTTTGCTGATCCCTACTATGTCTAGTGATAACCTATTCATTTCGATTTTTAAGTTCTCTAGCTTACCTACTTGCTTCATACTTCTAACATTCCACGCTCCGACTCGCAGAATGTTCCCGACTCCTATTTTTAACTTTCCGATCGCACCTCCGAAGTAGTCCCCTCCCGGAGATCCGAATGGGGGACTATTTTAACTCCGGAATCTTTTACCCCAGAGAATGCCATCATTTTATTATAATTTAGGTACGCTGTGTACTTGGGAGATAATGTGGTGGTTTCCCGTAGCCTTCCACATCGCGGTAGTGTGTCTTAGACTGCCATACCAACCCCTATGGTCTCTGCCAATCTAAGTACCGAAAGAGCCGCTGCCCTCTTTCGGGGACCTGTCTTAGTCTGGTTCCTCACTAACGACCCTACTACTTTGGTTGGACCTGTAGTTTGGCTCTTTAGCTCATTAGAACACGCAAGCCATTTCACCTGTTCTAGTAATTTAGAACTTCGGCAAGGTGCAGGTCCATTCGAAATGGCTCTTCTATGTACAAGTTTAAAATTAATGGGGATAAGGCACCTCCCTGTCTCACCCCTTTCCTAATATTTACTTCTCTACGTTCCTGCTCTAATTCTATTACTGCTGTTTTCTCTTTGTATAAGCTATGTACTATTCGTCTATCCCTACAACTCATTTCAATCTTTTTGAGTATTTTGAACATTTTGTTTCATTTTACATTGTCAAATGCCTTTGCCAGATCTACAAACCCTATATATACGCTTTCCCCCTTCTCTATTGCTTTCTCCATTATCACCCTCAGAGCCTCCCGTGTTCCCCTGTTTCGTCTAAACCCAAATTGATCATCTCCCAGTATTTCTTCAGCTTGTTTTTCCTATTCGTCTTTATACAATTCTAGTTAATATTTTTGAAACGTGTACTTATTGTTTAAAAATTTTCACATCTATCCGCGCCTCTTTCTTTTGGTATAGTTACTATGATGTTACGTTTGAAATCATTGGGTATCTCGCCTGTCTCATACACATAGCTAACAAGTCGGAAAAGACGTTCTGTTACTGTTTGTCCAGCGGCTTTTAGAGTTTCTGCTTGCACCTTATCTGTACCCTGCTCCTTACCATTTTTCAAACTCTAATGCTAATTCAAACTCATCACTAAGTATAGGATATCCCAGGTCATCATTTTCAATGTCTGATTCCTGTTCTAATGCAGTTAATTCCTCACCTAAATATAAATTCTCCATATATTCCTGCCATCTAGCTACTTTCTCTACATTTTCTATAATGACGTTTCTTCCCGCATCCCTTATATTTTTGCTATATGGTTTTATATCCCTAAGATTTAATCTAATTAATTTGTATGCTTTCTTTGTCTTTTTTATTTCCATCTTAGTTTGTACATCATTGCACTTCTCATCAATCCATTGTTTTTTAGCTTTCCTGCATTTGCGAATAATTTCCCATTTCCTGTTTCGTCTGATCTGTGTTTGTATTTTCGTCTTTCTTCTATTAAATTCAGGATATTTTTTGTTGTCCTTGGTTTTTTGTTTTCTTTTTGTGTATACCCTAGAATATCTCTGGCCGCCATGTCTAGACTGGATTTAATGTTATTCCATTCTGTTTCTACTTCCTTAGTATCAGAAATTTTCCCGATATCTTTCAGCAATTCATTTCACTTTTTTTCAAATCTTTCGTGGATATCTTTATCTTTTAACTTCTCAAAGTCAAAGTGCCTTTTTCCGTTCCTCTTTTTCAGATAATTACGATGTTGTGGTCAGTGTCTATATCTGCTTCCGGGTAGCTTCGACAGTCTTTTACTTGATTTCTAAACCGTTGTCTAACAAGAATGTAATCTATTTGATATCTTCCTATATTCCCTGGCATCTTCCACGTGTATCATCTTCTAGTACCATGTTGAAAGAATGTATTTGTAATGGTTAAGTTGTTCTTGTCGCAAAATTCTACCTGCCTATTTTCCCTGTCATTTCTCATGCCTAAACCAAATAAACCTACTATCGCTCCTTCCCTACCCTCACATACCACTGCATTAAAATTTCCCATAATTATTAAATTTTCATGTCCTTTTACGTATCTTAATATGTCTTCGATATCTTTGTAGATCGCCTCTACCTCTTCCTCACTGTAGCTAGAGGTGGGAATGTATACTTGTATTATTACTGTATTTACTGGTTTAGATTCAAATCTAACCATGAGTACTTTTTCGTTCTTTTGTAAGTACTTTTCTACACGTTGTCCTATATTTTTTCGCATAACTATCCCCACATCCGAATTTTTTTCCTCTGATCCTGTATGACTTACCCTGAAGTCTCCACTTCAAAAATCCCCCACCTCTGGCCAGCGGACTTCACTAATTCCTACTATATCTAGTGCTAACCTTTCCATTTCTAGTTTCAGGTTCTCTAGCTTACCAACTTGTTTCATACTTCTGACATTCCACACTCCGACTAGCAGAATGTTCAGAGATCTTTTCTATTTTTTGGTAGTTTTTTTCCCCCAAAGTAGTTCCCTCCCGGAGATTCGAATGGGGGACTATTTTACCTCCGGAATTTTTTAACCCCAGAGGATGCCATCATCATTAATAACAATTTGAGTACGCTGTGTACTTGGGAGATAATGTGGTGGTTTCTTGTTGCCTTCCACATTGCAGTAGTGTGTCTTAGAATGTCATACCGACCCCTATGGTCCCTGCCACTCTAAGTACCGAAAAAGCTGCTGCCCTCTTTCGGGGATCTGTCTTAGTCTGGTTCCTCACTAAAGATCCCACTAATTTGGTTAAACCTATAGTTCGGCTCTTTAGCTCACTGAAACGCGCAAGCCATTCTACCTGTTGTAGTATTTTAGAACGTCATCAAGGTGCAGGTTTGTTCAGAATGGTGAGAAAATTATAGAATAATTATATTGAAATTGGCGAAATCAAACAAACGTTATAAACAATAATATATATGAAACGAGGATGAATAATAAAAATGACTCATGGAAGGAAAACACGAGCACCTCATATAAAAGGAAAGAACCAAACAATCTCTATGATTGCAACTTATGCGGAAAAATTAGCAAACCATAAAGGCAGTAATATCTGTAAGAAAAACAAGTATCGCAAACAAATAAAGACGGTAATGATTTTAAATGTGTTCAAGATTTACACTCACCTTCAAAGATTAGAAGGAATTAATATTGGAATGAAGCTCTAGTCCTGTCTCGAATTTTCTATATTTTTTCTGACTTCTTTCTTACAAATCGTTGCTTAGTAATTATAATATCTATGAAGCAATGGTAACTTATACATTATTCTATGTACACGACATTCTCCCGACCCTGAAAATGCAATTGACCACCGTTTTCAGCAACCTGGGGTTATGTTATAAAGACTGAGTTTAGTATAAATATGAGCAATTAAATTATACGTTTCATTTAAATCACTATCATTCTCTCGAACCTGAAAACGCAACAAACTGCTGTTTTCAGCAAATCTATTTACATGTGCTTTAAAACTAAGGTAATCATAATATTAACAATTAAACATAAACAATAAATCTCACAAATAAACAATTAACAATACTAACTACCAATTGAAACAATATCAGTTTGATAAATATACATCATTTCAAATATTAAATTACGAAGAAACAAACATAAATGCTGTTCGGGCAGGAGAAATATTAAGAAACGCGAATTCTCACAAATCTAATCGTTCGGGTCTCTTAACCTTCCTACCCCTTTAGTTGCATGGTTCAGCATGATTACCACTGGTCGGCTCTGCTTCAGTACAAGGTTCATCAATGACCGACACCTTGGCTGTAGAGTCAACATCCTGTATATTTGATAGGTTCATTTTGTGCTTGAATCCAGTACTTCTAAAGCGTATAATCTTTGCATTGGCCTAATTAATTCCTCTTTCACTGTTTTGAGTTTAGCGACTCTCATTACTCCATCCCTAACAGTAAATATTTGCATCACCCTGCCTAACTCCCAATCGTGTCATTTCTTATTGTCACTTTCTATCCATACAACTGCACGCACATAAATATTCTCTTTGTGTTTCAAATTTTTATTCTTACTTATCACTAAAGCACCTAAATGTAAATTTATTTTTTAGAGCCTTGTGAATAGAAATTATGTAACGTGCTCGACCATTTATTGCATTCATATCAACAGCATCTAAATCTAGTACCTGGCTATTCGTCTCTTCCTATTGTAACAACATGGATGGTGTGATTGGCAATGGTTCGGTGTTGTCATCTGAGACTTAAGTGATTGATATTTTATTCATGACTCCTTCTATTTCAACAATGATGAGCTGTAACTCATCAAGGGTCAACAGAACGTGACTAAGAGTAGTCTTCAATAATAATTTGATTACACCAATAAGTCGTTTAAAAAATCCACCCCATCAACTTGCGGTAGGTACGTTGAAATACCATTTAATCTTCATGTGTTCGACTGCATATTTATTCAGATTATTGAACGTACCAACAAAATTAGTTCCGTTGTCTGAGATGAGAACAGATATTCTCCCGTGACGAGCAGTCATACGTTGCAGGGCTAAAATAAATGCTTCAGTGGAAAGAGAACTTACAGTTTCTTGATAAACCGTTCTATATACAGTACATGTGAATACTACCCTGTAGACTTTTGAATTGTGTTTCAAAAACAAAGGTCCCATCAAGTCCCACCCAGACATTTGGAAAACTTTACCTAAATTAACTCTATTATCTGGAAGCCCAGTAAAGGAGGTTGCAACTATTTTCGACATCTGCAACAATTTCGAACAACCCTTCTAGCTACTCGTCGTCCGTTTAAAATCCACACCCTATTTCTTAAATCCTTAAGAACCCAACCTGTACCTGCATGGTGCATCTCTTCATGTTGTTTTTTTATTCATGGCTATAACAAGAAGACACTCGGTTAAAATATCAGGTTTTGGAAAAGGGGAAGAAAATTGATCACTAAGAATTTGATTGCACTCACTCCTTCCTCATCGACCCAGGTCTCAATATTCTTCACAGCAAGCGGGGTAAATTCTCTGTAAATATTTCAATAACCCACCTTCTGCGACTTCTAACTCATTTGCTGATAGATTGTCTTTTTCTAAGTTTGTACATTTTCTCTTCTTAGTGAAACAGCTTATCCGTTTCATTAAACTCAAATTTTTGTGAAATGAACTACAATACGAAAATATATTTACACAAGTTTCGGCTAGAGCATTTGTTGTGGGTACACTTTCTATATTTGGCCATTCATCAAACGACTTATGCAACCACACAGGGTCCTCTCTATCTTTCCACTTTAAGTGATCACTTAATAAACATTCTTTGCTTAATATATCAGCAGGATTCATTTCACCAGGTACAAATCGCCAATTATCTGGATTTGTGTATTGTCTAATTACTTTGACTCGATTACCAATCTATGTACGCCATTCTCCTCCTTTTATCTAATATAAGGAAACCATCGAGTCTGTCCACAAAGTAATATTTTTCACTTGTAAAGCATCACTCACTGCTTTTCCTAATCGAGCTTCGCTTGTGGCTCCTATTAACTTCATTCTAGGGATCGTTACTGATTCGATAGGGCTGATTCTTGACTTTCCGACAACGAAAGAAATTGATATCCCTTTTTTACTTTCACATCTCTTACTTGCATCACAAAACACGTGTAGTTGAATATTTTCAACATATTGTTTCTTCAGACACCTTGACCATAGGATGTCTTTGATATCTACACATGTTTTTAATTCTATAGGCAGTAGCTCTTCCCATGTTAATTTCATTAAAAAACACTTTTGTAAAATAATTTTCAAATACAACATAGGTGCAGATAATAAACCGAGGGTATCATACACTCGTTCAATAATGGACAGCAGAGATATCTTTGTCACTTCATTTTTGATCTTAGGAATGCTAGTTCTAATCAAATCGTCTTTAGCGAACCGTTCAATACCTAGAATGCGTTGTTCAACGTCATCTCCTGTCGACACCCATCCTCGTAGTTCGAATTTGCCCATTGCTAATATCTCACTTGCTTCCTTGCAAAAAACTTCGGCATGTTCTTTCGCTATAGATGTGACGCACTCCTCCACATAGAAAGAGCTTTTCAATTTGTCGGTTGTTGGACTACTAAACCTTTCAAGATGGTGAGAGATAGTGGCATTTAATAAAAAACGAGACATGATTAAGCCAAACACAACATGCAAATGTCGAATTGTTATCAAATGCTTCTTTTTCCACCACAGAGAGTTTAGCATATTTCTATCGGTAGGAACACTAAGTTTAATCATTAGAAATGCTTGTTTTATGTTGGCTACAATACCTACTTATTCCAGACGAAACTTTGACAATATTGGAAGGATTCCACTTATCAGATTTGGACCTTTATGTAGACACTCGTTGAGGGAGACCGTACTTATAAACTTTTCCGATGCATCGAACACAGGTCTTATCTTAGTCGTCTTACCTTCCTTAGTAACTGGTCAATGTGGTAAACAGTCACCTTTAATTTCCATATCTTGTACCTGTTCAACGATATTGCACGATTACCAGTCCACAAAGAATCTGTCATATGCTTCATATAAACCACTGCACTCCAATTTCCTTTACAACCTGATGTCACAGCGACTTAGCCTTTTCAAATTCAGTACATATGGGTGGATGCTCGTCAATCCATGGGATTGCAACCAAATAATGACGTCTTCCGAAATCGAAATGTTGTTCTGGAAATGTTCAATACACTTAATTGTTTCGTTTCTACTTGTCGAAGGATTCTCAATTCCAAGAGGCTCCAGTTCCCAAAGATTTGGCAATGTGCAATTTAACATTGTTGATACAACGCTTAACATATTTTATGATTGTGTATCATTCTGGATAGTACCAATCAAACACCATCCTAATCTGGTTTCAAATGCTAACAAAGAATCAACCAATCTAACGCCAATGACAAATTTAGCTAGTACAGCCACCCCTATTTACATTGTCTTCAAAAATACCAATACCCATAGCGGTTAATTTTCAAGATAGGAACGAATAAGTCAATACGTTTTCATAAATCTTATTTTGACGAAGTGTTCCAAATTGGAATTTACTACGTCCATCTATGCTTTGAAGTGTAACATCAAAAACGTCATGTATTACAACTTCTGAAACGTGTCTGCCAAACAGCATGTGACTAAATGTCTCGGTTCCCTATTTTTATAAGCCCTTGCAAAGTCTGTCCGTCACATAACTACGATGGCTACCCGAATCCAACATTGATTGTCCATTTTGGCTAAGAGTGTTTGTAGGATAACCTTTTCGTTTGGTTGTTGCCCCGTAAATAAATTCTCAGATTTATTCGACGAAGTGTTACATATTAGACTAAGAGGCTTTCCGCCACATAAATTATAAGTAATTCTTCCTCTACACTTTCTAATCGAGTGGCCAGGACTCAAACAAGCAAAACACAATCTAGTAGATTTAACTATTTCTTTGCGGTTAGCTACGGTTACCTCTTCTTTACAATCTTTATTCCTGTATTCCCCTTTGTAAAAGGCACATTTGAGAGGTAGCGGGTCATTCGTAAATCTGTGTTCCTTATGCCTTGTAGTCGATACCAGAGCCACCACGGTAGATGATGCATAACTTTAAACATCCACTTCTTTCAGTCGTTCATGTGTTTCTGCTTCCTTACCTAGAAATAGAATAAGAGCATTTAGTGGGTTTTCATTTAGTGGAACTTCTCTCCGTTCCAATAATTTTAAGCTCTCTAAAAAAAGACACTCTTCAATAAGCGGTGCTAAAATAGCCACCATTTCACCACTTACACCTAATGTTTCTAAACTACAAATCTTAGAGTTAACACGATCATAAAATTCTACTATAGAGAGTTTGTTTTTGACAAGGACTATTGGTTCTTTGTATATAAATTAACAATTAAGTCTTGCCGCCCATACCGCTTTTGAATGTGGTTTATTCCTTTGTCATAGTTATCAGCAGTATTAACGTAAGGGTCGATTAAGTTTTTGGAAGCACCTATAAAAGACATACATAAATATTGAAATTTTACTTCCTGTCAATTGTTTCTTCGTGAACCTTTTTGAATTGTGCCCAGAACGAAAGCCAATTACTAGGTGATAAGTCAAATCTCTCTAAGCTGAGCTTGGTTAATTTGAGTGTTTTGGTATTGGATACGGTTAGATCAGAAGAACCTTTGTTAATTTCAGTTGTGTTAGATAATCTTCTCCTTCTTTCTTCAACTCCAATTTTAGCTTCTTTTCCAATATCTCTGAGCTTTTCCTATGTTCTTCTTCACAGGAACCCTGCACTACACTATTTATCATGTTGTCAAAGATATCGTTGTCTAAGAATTGTAATTTTTCTTCTAGGCTAAAATCTTCAATTTCCCTTGGATTTGTGTTCTGGTCAAATTTTCGCCTTGAAGATTATTTATCACTTTAGTTGTATTTGTTCGGATCACCTTCCTTTTCCTTTTCAAATTATCTACGGTCGCTATTATCTGATTTACACTCACCTTCAAAGATTAAAAGGAATTAATATTGGAATGAAACTCTAGTCCTGTCACGAATTTTATATATTTTTTCGAACTTTTCTTTCTAACAAATTGTTGCTTAGTAAAGATGCTTTAATTGTTTCAAGGACAAGGAATAATCGATATATTTTTGTTACAAAAATTTTTTCATCAATAATTTATAAAAACCATATAAACGCTTCTTTATATTTAAGAAAATTAAGAAATTGTTTACATATATCTTTGTTCTAAAATTCCTTCCTATTGCCAATGATAACACGTAAGCACAATTTAATACAAAACTACAAGATAGTTAAAGAATACATTTATTGAAACATTAATCGCCAGGCATAATTTGAAATAGTTCTGCTTCTCTATCTTTACAATATAATCAGCTAGAATAACTACATTTAAATTTCTTGTAATGGTTATACCATCTTTTAAGAATTTTTAATTGCATACAATATTTTAACAAGCTTCTCATTTGGTTTTTGTCCCTTCAATCTTCTTGTAAGTGATGTAAAATCCACTGTCTCTATCTAAAACAATAAATAGTTTAACTGTATTTAGATGAAATATTCTTTTTATCAGGTGTAACGTGTTGCATTATGCTAGGAGTAAATTAGAAGTAAAAGAAAAATTTTTAAAACGTGAATGGATAAACTAAAATGTTGACGTGTCGGTATAATAGATTTTAGAAATATTTTTTCTTAATTAAACACCATAATACAAATTTTGTTTATAAATGAATAATTCAGATAATAAAGTTCAACATTATTCTTTTAAATACATTGTATGGTAAGAATTTAGGATGATGACATTATAAAACTGCAAAGCAGACATCAGAATGTGACAAACACTGCATATGCAGTTTCCACAGATAGATACGTTGTATATACTGTTGTGTGATGACAACTTGTGTAGTAAGCAAAGATTATACCTGATACATTGTATTAATTAGACTGTGATCAGAATTAATATGATTTACAGAGGGAGTAAATTAGACTTGCTGGACGAGACGAGGAAGTTATATATAAATCGGTAATACGAAAACATCAAGTTGTAGTGACACAAAAACGTAATACAATGGTGACCTATATGGTCAAGGGTTGATGTACCAGTAAATAAGTTTTCAACAGAAAAATGTAATAAGATGAATTAATAGTTGAAAGTAAACGAAACGCAGTTGCAAGAAAAAAGAAGTAAGATTGATTTTTCCGCTGCAACAACAAAAATGCGGCATACGATAAAAATATGCGAACTTAACTCACATGGGGCTGAGGTATTTCTATGCACCCGAGGATTAAGAACAAAGAGATTTTAGAAATAGTAAGGGAAGAAAAGTAAAAAATATAAGATAGTATGATAGGGCACATACTAATACATGAGAGAATAGAGTGGCATATACTAGAAGCAAAGAAAGGAAAAATTAGAGGTAAAGGTAGACCTAGGTTAGACTATTGAACACATATAGTGAAAGATGTAGGCTGTGAGAATTTCAGTGGAATGTGTAGTTTAGCTCACAATAAACTACAATGGAAGAACACATCCAACCAGTTCTAGAACAGAAGACCTAATGATGATGTGTAATTATTGTTGTTGTAAACGTTTAGAGGGGAGTTTGGTATAGTTCACCTCGCCATTAATTTGAAATTTTGGGTGATGTTAGGTCAATAGTAGCTGTAGTTTGAAAGATGGAAAAGGACATTAAAAAAATGGAAAGCTGATGTGGTCTGGACATTCTGACCCATATAATAGGTAATTCAAGTAAGTAATATTATAGATCTAGAATTCAGTATAATTTATGTGTTTTGGATGTAAACATTGTTGGTATTATATGACGTAGGACATTAATTGAACATAACATTTTCGGCTAGAGCAATCAAAACTGTAAAACTATGGATAACAAGAATAAGTAAACAATACAACAAAAATCATAAAACCAAAATATATTGACAACCAATCGGAATGGTGTTGAAGATCTTTTGCATGCCATACACCATTAAACATACCAGTTGAATCAGACAGTTCAAAGGTCGAATAAGAGACCTTTACAAATAATAAAAGGACCCATAAACTTATGTTGAAATGTTTCAATGCATCAGACAAAACAAAATTCTTCTCCACACTGAATCACCAACTTTAAAACCTGCTGGACCTCTGCGTAAATCATATTGAATTTTGGTACCATCGTACGCCATAGTAAGTCGTCTAACTATTATTTTATTACTATAGTCCCGTAAACGGAGGACATGCGACACAAAAGACAGTGAGTAACGATATTACTTAATGTGGAAATTACGCGCCAATTGTCAATGATGTCACACAATATGCAAATTATTGCAACACATATTTCAATATATATATATATATATATATATATATATATATATTGCTGTGATAAGGGGTTGTTTAAGGGTGTACTTTATAGTAAAGGTCATTTAGAAATGAGAAATTACCATAGGCAGCAGAAAACTGCACTTATTTAGTAAAAGAATTGAGAAATGGACATAGTTTGTAAATAGTAAGCAGTCAACACCCTGTATATAAAGTATAAATAGTTTTAAGCGACGCAGATAAACATAGGAAGACGCATAGTTAGCGTAGAAACCAGGAAGACATTCTAGAAATACATTGTGGTTATTAGGTATATTATTAAATTGTTTAAACCCCAAGAAATTGAAGTATTCTGCCACCTCAGTAGGTAGGTACCTTGGTCGGCAGTGTACTAATAATTCATCACGCGATTCCCATACTGCGGCTGGTAAGTTATAATCTCCAAAAATAAAGAAAGAAGAAGGATACTTATCAACTACTTGCTCAACTGCCGAGCAGTGGTCAATATACAACTCTGACGAGGATACTGGAGGAATGTAAACACCACCCAGAACAAAATTAAATTTACCTTCCCAGAATTCGATAAACAAGTGCTCAACATTCAAGACTGTAGTAAAAATGGCTTTGACTATAAACGGTAAGTCTTTCTTGGCGGCAATAAGAACCCCACCACCACGTTCTTTAGTACTGGTTAGATAGGAACGGTTCACTCGGTAGATTTCATAGTTAGAAAGTCCCAATTCTGCATTAGAAAGATCCTCATGCAGCCAAGTTTCTGTCAACACAATCACGTCATTTTGGCAAACAAGAGCCGATAGAGCAAAGTCAACAAATCTAGTGCGCATATCTCCAACATTTTGGTAATAAACTGAGAGTGAGTAAGGAGTCGTGGATTTATTATTATTTAGTTTTTTGGGACATTCTTGACATTCTTGACCACACAAGGTACTCCCTGTTTATGGATAATTCTTAGATTTAGTTCCCCATGCTTATAACGTTCCGTAAGTTCTTTAAGAGCAGATGCATATTGTTGCCTTTGTATATGTGTCAGATCCTGACTGACCGACTAACCATAGTTAGTGATGGCTCTTTTGGCTTTAAGTACTTGACCAACTCTACCAGAGCTACATAAAGTAACCTTCAAAAGACGAGGCCTATCACCAGCAACCTCACCAAGGCGTATAACATTGATGAAGTCACTTGACTGCACACCAGCAGCCTCCAAAATTTTAGCTGCAATTTTATTATCATGTGAAATTCTCTCAGCTATTTGCGAAGATTTAGATTCACTTGTGTTAAAAACCATAAAATTGCAGGCATGCACTGTTCTCTCATGAACCTCTTTGTATATAGTTTCACTATTACTTGTACTGTCGTTATTTAAATCCATAGAATTCTTTTCTTGCTCTAGGACTGCAAACTGCTGTTTTAAATTATCCAATTCTTTTTCCAGAGCAGTAAGCGTTTTCAATAACAGAGGAGCTTTTAATACTGTGGTTCTGCAATCCTCGCAAAAGAAAATAACTAATCTTTGAGATTTGAGTTGAATCGCTCTAACTTCAGTAACATTTAAAATAGAGCATTTTTTGGTAGCATGAAATGTTGATCCACAACTATCGCAGCAGATGTAATTTTCATCATCTAGAATTTTTAAATTGCAAAAGTTGCAAGCCTCAGACATTTTTAGAATAATTAAAATTGAAAGTCTTCCTAGATCCTGTACTGCACAATTAAGAATTAGTTCCATAGCATGTGTTCACAATAGTTAGCTATTTGTAGTAGTTATCTATTAAATTTATTAAATATGTTGATATCAGTTGTTGTATTTTGAACATATATCATGCCTCAACAGATAAATACAGGAAAATTACTATAAAACAGCTTACAACTTCTGTTTAATGGATCCCTGATACCACTTAGATTGATCATTCCATAGCCCAGATTATACTGAGCAGACAGGTATAATTTTCCAGAAAATATGTCAAAAAATAACCATTCAATTAATTAAATCCACAGAGCTGTTAAAAACACACTGTTCATATTAAACACTTCAACAAACACACCTACATAAAATATTATTTGTAATAGTAGCTAAATAAATAATCGACTAATGAAAATATAAAAGTTTAGGAAGTAATGCAAACACTATTCTGTGTAGGAAATATATAAATCTCTTACATGAATGAGTTCATATGGTCACTTTCAAAATCGACTATCAACTCCCTTGTAATTTTTTTCAGAAGCGCCTAAACAAAAAAAACTATGCAATCTTAAATAACTAAAGGCTACAGGAACGAACTAAGGGAATTTCTATACTTCATAAATTCATGAATTGAACGGAACGTTACACTCATTTGAAACCATTTTCCAAAATTTAGAATTATGTTTTTTTCTTGTACAATGCAAGATTTCTTTTTTGTTTAATAAAATGTGTCACTGCCATAACTCATCTTAGAATCTGCCTGTTGATCATATAGTAAAACATGACGCATACATTATTACTTTTTCTTAGATTTATAAACTCGTTTTTACCAAAAGGCCTGGAGTCTAGTTTGTAACCAGCTTCAAACGAATTGCTTTTTATAATGAAGAAAACTACAATAAATATAGAAGACTTAAGAATCAAAGTTAAAACCCATTCCAAAAAATTCGTTCAAGGGAAATTTTTCTAATTCAGTTCAAAAGCAATAAAAATGTACCAAATGTCAATGTATACTATTAAATTAACACTTTTGAATACAATAAATTTCATTCTATTTTTGAAAAATACCCACACAAACTAAACATCCACTCGCACATTACAGTACCTCATGACAAGGATCTATCTTTTTTGATGGCAATTGCGCAATATATTCTGGTGCAAGTATACGTTCACATAAAGCACATAACCCACAAAAGGTTTTAAAGTTAATAATGTCTTTATCTTTCCAGCCTATAAGTTCTCTAAACGTTTTGATTTGTGATTCGGTCATATTTTTCCCCATCATTTCATTAAGTGCAGGAATAATATTCTACAAATACAAATTTTAACTAAAAATCTACAAAGACTTATAAACTTACTGTTCCAAATAAGTTTCGTTGGTTTTCATGTTCAACTTCGTTTTTATCTCTGTGTCTGTTAAAAATGCAATTGTATAAATGTTTACGAGAACTCGATACTGCAACATATTCTTGAAGATAGTCCATTGGTGTTAGTTCTAAAAAAATATAATTTTATTCAGGCAAAATTTTAAACAGTGCATTTTTAGTCAAAAATAAAAATTATTTGGATATAAAAGAAAACATCAAAAGAAATAATTAACAAGTCTGTGTTGTTAAAACCTAAAAGTAGTTACGTTCCAATTCTGCTTATAAAAATTTCCCTAGTTAACTCAAATCCCTTTTGCTTTTAAAACTTATAACCTGTTTAGGTACCCGTTATCTTGGTATACATTACGACCGCGTATAATGGTTTTCTCTATTGTTCCAATGTAAAGGCTTGTTGAAATAAGGTCGCGCACTATCCGATAAAACCCGTGTTTTCCGGTTTCCATCGCGCTTCGATAAGCGAGGATTTGCAGTTCGAATTCGTGTTATTTGAACCATTTTTGAATTTAATTCTACAGCTTGTGCGTCGAAATATTTTCTACAGTATTCGTCACCGTATTTCAAAAACAATGCACGTTTGTTTTTTTTTTGTTCGACAACTAGGAGGTGTTTTGCGTCTTTTTTAGCTGAAGGCCGAATTGGTTCTTTCTTTCTGTAGACCAACTGCTTTTGTCTGTAGACCATCTGATTTTGTCCGTAGACTGCTGGTACAGTTATGGTAACAGGGTAAATAGATCCTGACGACCATGGCGTTGCTGTGCTGACTCACCCCCGACAACTTGCGAGCTAAGTATCCGGACACCTACATGTATACATCGTTTTCTTTTATGTGTGTCAATGGCATATTCCGTATCAACGTTTGATGTAGTTAACGTGATATTGTAGCACTATTGTTCGTTGCTGCTAATCGATGTTATCGCTTTACAGGTGTGAGGTACCTTTGTTAGAAATGTTTGACAGACATATGCTTACTCTTTTATACTGATTGGTTTATTTTACAAACGGTACTATGTGCGATTTAAAAGATGTCTGACAAAAGCTCCCACATGTTAATTCTTTCCTACTAATTAGTTATTTTACAAGAAGTATTATGTGAAATTTTAAAATCGCTTGACAAAAGCTCTCGCAGGTTTATTTACTACCGATTAATTTTATTTTGTGTGAAATACGAGATACGCACTTCGTATCTAAATTCCAAAATTGTTCGTACAATATAAGTGTTTGCTCTGAAATAATAACACCTAATTTATTTTCTTTTTGCTTGTTTGTACAGAATTCTTTATTTTTATGTGTTAATAGATAATCGTGGGCGATGTGTTTTCTTTTTTTTGTTTTTTTGGTATTTAGGCGAATCCCCCACTCTCTGCGTTTGATAGTTAGCCTGACATTTACTTTTCTTCCGGCTGCATCTAGATACGTAGCAAAGTATTTTGTAAGATGGGCAGATATACGGAAAACGAAAAGTGCCATTCAGACTTCATAGTTCATACTTCAGATTTGTGACGTAAAAAGTTTGAACTTCGGATTTGTGGCGTAGTAACTCTACACTTCAGATATTTGTCGTCGTAAATCTGTAAAAGTTAATTGAATAAATTAATGTCTTAAAATGGTTTTCTGAGCCACAGCAACTTTATGCATTAAATGTAATGATCTTGTAAGTTTGAATTAATAGAATAAGACCCATATTATTAATAATAATCTAACTTTACTATACAATAAGCAATGATTCAAGTAAGCACATCTGTAATCCACATTTAAAGGTGTTTTACATTTAACAACTGTTCTTGAATACAGTTCAAATACTGAAATTTACTGCTGTCTATATTCAAACTGTAAAACACTAAAAAAATCAAAGAAAAAAATGTAACTCGCAAGGAACAATTCTATCTGTAAAACAAGTTCAACAAGTCTGTAAATTAAAATAATTGCTATTTGTATGACTTATACACACAGGTATTAATACGGATTAGTTGCATACTTTTAATGCTTTACTGTCTGGTGTACATCCCTCAGTGAAATCTTTAATAACCAATTCTGACACCAACAGTAACGATCTTTTTAAAAATTACTTCTAAAATGAATACGCCTACCAGGAGATCCTTCGTTTTTGTTAAGATGCCATTGTATTCGTATTTCATTAGGACAGAATACTAAAACAACTTGATTTACAACACTAAAGAATAGGAGAATCGGATATTAATCCTATAAGTAAGACTTTATTGACAGAACTTGTAGGTAACGGCAAAATGTTTAGGGATAAATGCACTCTGGAGACCTTTACAAAAGAAATATGATGTAGTAGTCTACAGGAGTACTGTGCGACTACTTTTATGATAAGCAAATTCAGAAGGTATAGAATTGCCTAAGCAAAAACGATTTTGAATATGCAAGTATTTTATTCCTAGGCCCAACTTTTTGTGGCATATGGATGGCTACGATAAGTTAAAACCTTATGGTTTTACTATACATGGAGCGATTGATGGGTATTCACAACGAATTATGTGGTTGAGGATGGCCTCTTCAAACAATAACCCAAAAATTATTGCCCATTACTATCTTCGAGCAATTCAAGCACCTAAAAAGTCCCAAGACTTATAAGATCCAACAGAGGCACAGAGTTTTGCAAACGTTTGTAGCAGGAAAGATGTTTTGTGGCAAATGTTTTATCCAGATGGTGGCATTTTACTCTTTATATTTTTGTTAATAATGGACTCTGGAATCCCTGGTTCGTTAAGCATCCAGCATTAATAGTTATTAAATAGCTCTGTCAAAGTGCATCTAACTGACCAAATGTCAGTCTTCTCATTACCAGCTACATCATACAAAAATATTTCGAGCGCCATAAACATAAAGTACTTTTTCCACCGTTATAAAATTAATGGGTAATCACTACACATGGATTCGTCGAACAAAGTCTCATGAAGGTTGTAGCCGTTTACTAACTTCATAACAAGATGAGTTTTTAGTTCAAGTTTACAGATACCCATAATCTGTGCAATATGCAAATGCCCTTCAACAGTATGCACTGCTATTTCTCTACAGAGTATTGAGTATTGCAACAATTTTTAACAGTGTTTTTTGAGTGTAACAATTTTGTAATAAAAGAAAAAAAAATTGTTATTTATTTTCCATTTTAAATAGTTTTCATATTCATAATAAATTTTTAGTCCCACATGAAAAACAATAAATGATCCGTTATTTCCTATGGATGCTATCGCAAGACTGAATTCTGCATTTTGTTGCAATAACAAAATTGAGTACTTCATAATAGTTTAAAATACCTTTTTAATCATTAGGAATTGTAAATAAATAAGTTATTATTCATAAATGCGACAAAATTTTCCAAGTTGTTTCATAAACACGTGTTACGTGTAGCTTTCCAGTTTTGAAGTTATTCTGTGTTTCCTGCAAAATCTTATCCGGTTCTTGAGGTTAATTTCCAACTCGCTTTAATTCTTTGTCTATTTCTATTTCTGAATGGGTCGATTATCTTATCTAGCAGGTGTAGTGTGCATGATGTTGATATTCATTGTTTGTTTGAAGCTTGTAAAAGAGTAAAGTGAACGCTCTTGGTTTTGTTGTATAATTTTATAAGTGCGTATTGAGCATTTGTTTTAGCATCTCCTTGGGGAGGACCTGTAACTATACGACAGAAGTTAGTGGCGTTTGTCCACTTCCGGTTGTGGAATTTATTTGCGTCTCCGACTCTTCGCTTTTGCGATAAGGCCGTCCAACGTACGTAATTATTTAGGTACAGTATTGGTATTCTAATTATTTTTCTCTCATTTTAGTGGCCTTTTTTTGTACCATCTTTTAGTACTACCTGCTTTAGACTGCCGTCGGTACTACTCTTAGTAGTACCTTTTGTTTTTGCTTTCGATCACCGTTCCTGCTTGTTCCTTGCTTTTGTTTACAAATTTAAATTTGCTGTTCTGGAAGGAAGCAATAGTCGCCCCGCCGATTATCGAGCCCAGAGCTGTGTTGCTGCTACTAAGAGTACTCAGGACACCTGGATCTCAAAGGTCGTATACATATTTACTTTAATACCTGTTTTTTTTTGGTATCGCCTCAACAACCAATTTAAACTACGTTATCAGCTAAATTTATTTATGCTCTAATTATTACAAAATCCAGTTTTATCACCACGAAAGTTATATTTTTACATTTTTGGAAATTAGAAGTAACGTTTGATAAATTCTTTTGCTTTCCCCTCGGTGTTTACATGTTTAATCACTATTCAGGCGAACTATTGTGTGTACTTTTTCTTTAGATACCTAAGTGTTGTAGTAACAATTGTGACCTACAGTGTGTTTATACTTTTTTTGTGATCTGCTTTACTATTAATTTCACCAGATTTATATGCTATGTATTTTGCCTAATTTTTCAGGTTTATTTTTATGCTACGATATTTTGTTTTGTAAAAGATCCACCAACGAACGCGAAATATTTATAAATTTTAGAGATTATTTATCTCCGCGCCTTTATATAACGGATGAACGGCATGCCTTTCGTCGCGTTTTAACTTGCGTTAGTTACAACTTATTCATTCGCCTATCTTGCGGTACCCCGTGTATGTACCGAACCGTTCGTGGGTCTCCACGCATCACTTTATTGTCTCTTTTTTTGTGCATTGTGTCACCTGTATTTCTGCCAAGTAAATATTATACGTGTTCCTTGATTATTATTTTTATTATTGTTTTGAGTTAGCGCGTGACGATTGTGCCGCCTTGTGCTACTTGGCTATGGTATTTGGGAACTTGTGTATGAGTTGGAACCTTTGAGTCACGGTTCTATATTTTCTTTGTGGCAAGACTCTGGCGCCCTTACTCTTCGAGCTTCGCCATTCTGGTCCTTAGTCGAAGCCGTCAGCCCACGACCTCCTGGCTGAGCAAGCCACCCTCCCCTTCTGCCATCGTTACAACAGGGACCAATTACCTACCGTTCTATTTCTGGTTTACCATCAGTGGTGACACATGGTGCCCAGTCCTAGTTGTTAAGCATCTGTTTTGTTTGGCATAAATTCCGAGGAGGTGGTTTCCCAAATCGAATCGTTTTTAAGAAACAATTTAATAACTCGATCACGTCCATTCTATGCTTCGAGTAGTTCGAAATGGGGGGTGGTTGATGGTAAAAATTAGTTGTGAAAAATAAGACACTGTTTTAATCTGTATTCTTTTAGCGCAAAAATAAACCTAAAGGCAATAATACTGCTTTTCACTTAAGAAAAGTCAATTTGAAGTCGTTTGCTGTATTACCTGAAAATGGACTGTGGAATCCAATAAATATTTATGGCTTGAAGCCTGGTTAAATCAGTACAAGAATAGTTCCATAAGGGTGACTGTCTGCAACCTGCTGTTAAGGGCGAGTGATTTATTTTGTCAAATTCCTAAATGAATTTGTAAAAGAAAACTTGTTGTGTTAAACAACCCCTTCAAAGCGTGAAATGTCAATCAGCTAATCGTAAAAGCCCATCATTTCAGATCATATGATCCGTTTCATAAAAATCGTAATTGTATTTGTAATTATCGATTTTTCTTAACTTCAGATTTTTGTGAAAGAAAATAACTTAAGTAAATCACCCTTTAAATTTTGTAACAATTGGATCTTTCTCATTTGTGAGAAGCAGAACTGAATGTGATTATGTAATGATTTGTAACAAAATAAGAATTGTATAAAAATCACTTAACTTTTCAGTTTTATAAATTATAATTTTGCTAATTTGAATATGGAAATGGCTGCCAGATCTGACACCCCATGATTAATAATAACAAATATGTAAATGCATCAACAAATCTTGTTCAAATAGTTAAAGCTAAGAATCTGTGAAATAGTTTAATTATTGAATATGAATTTTATAAAGTTGTTTGATTAAAATATCTATTATTCTATAACAAAATAGTTATATTATTGCACTAGTAACATTTTCTTGTGACTTGTAGAAGTTCATATGTTAAAAATATTTCTTAGTTGAGAAAGATGTTTATTTGAGTGAGACAAGATCGCCCATATGTTTTATGTTTATCTAAGAATTTAAGTAAAAGAATTTAGAACTGACAAACACAAAAGTGTTTTCTGTATCTGCCCTTCTAAATTAATTGATACTTGTTAGATACAGTGGCGTCCAACTTAAGATTACATTTTTTTATATTTGACTAAGTAAATTCACACACCCATTTCAGTAAGCTGAATTATTACCTTTTTGTTGTTTTTAGTTGGTGTTTCTAATTTTTCCGTATATTTTCTTTCTTGGTGAATTTTTATCAGCTCTGTGATTCTATTTTCAGTAAATTGTGCAGAAAATTTATTATAAAATTATTATCAATAGTTAGCACTTATGCATACCACAATGTGTGTATGCCTCATAAACTATATCACCTATTTATTGTCAGGGTAATATCAACCCATCTTCTACCAACAACACTTTTTTTCCAAGTGGTGTACATTTTACTAGGCGTTTTGCTCCTACCAGAAATTGTTGCAATAAGTTCTTCCTCAACCTTCCATGTGCATCAGTTGGCAACAGCAATATATTATCGGTGGAATCCCTTATTTTAGCATTCTAAAACAATATTATTTTTATAAACATTAAGGTGGCTTAGAAAATCATTTTAACTATTCTTTGAATTTTTTAGTGTTTTACAGTTGTTGAAATAGACAGCAATAAATTGCAGTATTTGATCTGCATGCAAAAAACAGCTGCTAAATGAAAAACGCCTTTAAATTTAAATGTGGATTACAATTATACCACTTGAATCATTGCTTATATTTGTACAACAAAGTTAAAATATTCTATTATTATTCTATTAATTCAAACTTGCAGCATGGTTACATCTAATGCATAAAATTGCTATCGCTTAAAAACCATTTAAGACATTAATTTATTCAATTAACCTGTACAAATATCTGAAGCGCAGAGTTATTACATCACAAATCCGAAGTTCAAACTTTTTACGTCACAAATCTGAAGTTGAACTATGAAGTCTGAATGGCACTTTTTGCTTTCCGCATATACCAATGAATGCAATTTTTAGGAAATTGTGCGATATTCAATGTAAAAACTGAATCTCAATTTTACAGAAATTGTTAAAAATATTTTTAGGTAGTTTATGATAAAGAAAGGGGATTTGTGCATGATTATCTGAATCTTGTAAGATTATTTAGTTTATTTTTAAATTATAATAAATTGAAATTTAGCAATACAGCACTGCTTCGTGCATAGTAATAAATTACCATCAATTAAATAATGTTTAGGCTTTCCATCAATTTTGAAAATCCCAAAAGAGCTTATGAAACATAATATCAAAAGACATATTTCTTTTTACCTTAATTAATTGAGAAACCTTCATGTGGTAATCTAATAACTTTGTGTATTGTGTATATTGCAAATTATTCAGTAATCAAATTTCAGTCTTTATGTAAAAGACTTAAAGATTGGTAACGCATTGATTTAATGAAAATTCTAATAACGCAAACACAAAATAATACTAAAACTTTAGTTTGCTGAACAGCAAAAAATAATTATTCAGTAATTAAATTTCAGTCTTTATATAAAAGACTTAAAGATTGGTAACACATTGATTTAATGAAAATTCTAATAACGCAAACACAAAATAATACTAAAACTTTAGTTTGTTGAACAACAAGTAATAAAATTGAAGAAATACATAAGCAATATTTAAAAGGAAAACACTACTGTAAAAACGTAATTGCTGTTGTTTAAATTTTAGGGATATAGCAAAAAAGTTTGGTAACATTAATAATGAAAATTATTCGAGTTTGAATTTTTGTCAGAGTTTGATTTGTTGCTATACTTTCATATTGATAAATATAAAACTCCAGAGAAAGGGAAATGTATTTATTCACCACAATACATAGTTAGAAAATAGATACTGTGAATTATCTTCGGGTGTAGGCGGTTCATCCAATTGATATTAGATATATGTCGCCTTCCCGACCAGTCAGAACGTGCCATGAAGAGGTGGTGGTTGGTGAAGTTGTGGAAAAGCAGACCCTATGAGGGACTTTTGCATGAAACAGTTATCTTGATCAACATGTGCGGAAGTGGTGCTTTATAAAATGTAGTGGGGTATTTACATGTGATTCTTACCCAAATCTTGAAAATCATACCTTATCTGCGTTCCTATTTAATATTGTAGGTAATACAAGTAAGCTCCATTGCAAAATATGGACCAGAAAAGGCATTGAACAAATCCATGTCAAAAAACTGAGATAAAACCACAATTATCGGTTAATCACCTTGCTGCTATGCATTAATTTAGAGATGAGCGTATTATTAGTTAATTTACATTGTGAATTTGGAAAGTATCTTATTTTACTTTGTTTGAAGAACCTAGTACGTCCTCTATGCAAGCACACGATTAACTACAGTACCTTTACCTTTGTTTATATTATAACAAATTTCAACTCAACACTGCTTACAAAAATAAGAAAGAAAACGTTAACAAAGACAAGAAAATGTAGATAACTGCACAATAAGCTTTTGGAATTACTTACTGTTAAATATTCTACTATCCATGGGTAATTCAAACCTAGCACTGGATCTGCTAAACATGCGAGGAATAGATACCAACAGTTCTTCATTAGTAGTAACCAGCTGCAACTCATTTTGCAACTTTTTTAACTCCTCACACACTGGTTTATTGAGAGGAATTGTTTTAATTGCTTCTTCCAAGGCTCTTTGTCTCTAATACATTTAAGTAAATACAAACATTAACAATTGAAATACAAATACCTTTAAATTAAACTCTTTATCAATCACCTCTTTAGTTAATTCTCGACGTAATAATTTAATCGCATCTATATCCAAATAAGAATCAATTTCCAAATAATTAACTATGAGACTATCTTTAATATCTTTTTGTACTTGATCGTCTTGTTGTGTTATCATTACTTGTTCAGAAGGTATTAATGAAGGTCGTGCACTTGGATTATGTGATTCGGGACCAATATTAGAAATCTAGACGATGTAAACAATCTTTAATTTTTAAAATTGTGCATTTAAACCTGTGTTTCTGGATCAATTGATGGTTGAAATGCTGGTGGATCTCTAGAAGAATTGCGACTACGTTTACGCCTTTTCTTTCCTCTTCGCTTAATTATATCATCATCTTCATCATCTTCATCTATACCCACAGTTTCTTCAGTATTGTCATCTGGTGATCTTATATCTAGATAATGCTGAAAGTTATATTTTTAAAACTATAAATAATTTTTCCAAAGATGCAACATTACAATTGCCATTTTATATGAAAGAGTTCACAAAATATCTCATGAACCACGAGTTTAAAACATACTTAAATTGTAAAAGCAAAATCTTCAGACTTTATTAGTAGTGTCAACTTAAAATATGGTCACTACTTATAATATTTTCACAATGTATATTTATTTAAGCTCTATGAATGTTCATATAAAGCTCTTTAGAATAATCCATGAGTTACAAATGGTTATGACGAATTTAGATAGAAATTGTACAAATTTAGGAAACTTTTTGTCATTACTAGTTTATGGAGACACGCAAGTAGTATTCAAACAATAAAGCACTTTTAATTTAAGAACTTAGATTAGCAAGAATTTCTACTTCTGGGCAATACCTTGTTCGAAGAACACGCAAAAATATACTTTAAAAAAATGTAAATTTGTCACTAGCACTATTATGAAGCAACATTGAGATAAAATGTGTTGCTGCATATTTTAAGAGCAAAAAAAGGTTGAAAATATCAATGCATTTATCTTCTTTACTATAACTTCCTCCAAATTAATATTATACAACCTCTTCATATAGTTTTGAAATTTAATTAAATATAAGATTATTTATTTTTCACATTAAACTGATAGTAATTTAAGCCGCTACTTAAGTTGAGTTTAGTCTTCTAGGTCTTCTGGTCTTCTGGTAAAAATATAAGCCAATTATAGCCCTAAATATAATACAATTGGTATATTATATCTAGTCAATATTTATATTTTTATCCAAAATTGCTTAAAAGTAGACTTTTTTTCAAGACCTTAAAGTACATTCTTTAGCGATACTTTGATGTTTAAAAAAGGTTTCATATCTCAGAGGAGGTTAAAGACTTTTTTAGTTCTCATCGTGAGACGCTAATCTATTCAATGAAATTCTTCTTCATTATAATCCAAATTCTATCGTTAGACTTTCTTCGTCAATTGGAAGTGTATATTTTGGTGGATCATTACCCAACTTCTATATTTCCCATATACAGTAGCATAACTTTAGACTTATTCATAAATCGTATTTATTTACTATCCATTTGCTTCATTTTTTTGCCAAATCCTCTGATTTTGCAATTAGTCTTAAGCAATACTACATTTGATTTTCCAATGTTCCACCATAAGATACTACATTGACCAGAAAGCGCGTTTTTTTTACATGGAAATTTTGAATTTTGTTGAAACCTGGCTGTTACAAGCAAGGTAGAGATCTTTAACAAGCGTAATAATACTCACACACGAAACCTGCATTTTACCTCTCATCCAAGCGAGAGCGTATTTTTGTCAAAAATGCTCGCCTAACATTTTTCAAGCTGACCATGTCAGGATTCGAACCTGGGAACTTGGACTTAATAACCACTCGCATAGCAGCGGAGCCACGGAGCCAATCAGTTCTTAAGCTACAGCCTACATGTAGTCAATCTCAGGAAGATATAAAAGGAATAAATCCATTGATACACTTATTTTTATTTTCATTAGTTGAAATGTGAGAACAATTTAGATTAAGAAATTGATTTTACTTACCAATTTATATCATTTAGTGCATGGTGAGATTAAGTACAAATTATGTAAACGGATGTACAGTAATTATTGTAGCCTTGGGTGGCTATGGAATCAAACAAGGATGTTCAGCTTACTTCGCATAAAATTTTGAAGCTGACATTTGTAAAATCAAAACGAATCCCAGAGAAACACTAATTTTTGAATAATTATTTCATTTTGATTTTAAACGTAAACTCGACTGTAAAGTAAAAATTAGAAATAAACGTATCAAGACCAAATACGGAAATTTTTCCATAATTCATATATTTATAGTAAAGATACTTACACTTAATAGCTGTCAAAAATTCACGTAAATAAGTATTAGTGGCATAAGCAGTGATGCCATAGCGAATTTCGGCAGAAAAGCCCAGTTTAAAGTCATCGTAATAAAGTTTGTTGATGAGCGGTTCAAGAACACTTTGCGATAGATTTTCCCCACAAGATATATTGAATCAATCATTTTTCTATGGGATGTAGTCCATCAGATTCCTTTTTGACAAAAAGGAAGCTAGCTTCTCTAGAATAAATTGGGCCAGTGAAAATTGAAAATTATAAAAAAAATCAAAATACTTGTTACATTCATTTTCGTAAATAATTGATTAGTTTATATACAATAATTTTTAACTTAAATCCCTTTGGCGTTAAACACGAAAATTAATTCCGTAAATTAAAATAACCCCTTCGTGTATTGAAAATGGTATTGTAATTAATAATAAATACCCTATATATTATACTTGATAAATCTTTCTGCTCATTAGAAAAATAAATATCCTTTCTAAGAATTCTTTAACGTGGAATTTACCCAATAATTAGATACGTGAGAACGTCTTTCCAAGTATTCAATAATTAATGCTGGTGTGTTTTCCCTTTTGAAAGAATTCCGCCAAATTATTTCAATAAATTCGGGTTTTCCTGTTTTATTTCCTTAACGACAAGATTACGTTGAGCTTTGGTGCTTTAGCTAAACAAATTTAATATTCACTTTCTGTTCGAATAGCAATAAGAAAACATCCGTCCTGTTTTGCTTGGTTCCGTTTTTTGTTATGCGAATTTCTGACACGCATTATGGCGTGGTTAGTATTTGGGTTTGTATAAAACGGTACTTTTCGGCTTCAATAAATTAATTTATTGTTCGTAATTATTCTAACTTCCTGCAGGGGACACGCTAATCCCTTGAGCTGTCGCTTCTTCTGGTAATGGGAGGCCAAATGCGTTCTTCCTGGGCGTAGGCCTACCTACTCGCTGACGTAGACCAGCTACTGACTCAAGCCCGACGTCAGCAACTCGAGGGTGAGTTTTTTTGTATTCTCTCGCTACTTACTTTGGAACCAGCACGCCTGGGATTTTACCGTTCAAGTATCAGGCATTTCCAAATTTAATTCTTATATACGAAAATTATTGAACTATTTTGGTATTTACTGCTCTTATATTGATGATTTACTATTTGTTTTTAACTATACTACTTATTAATGTAAAAATGGTTTAAAGACTTGCTGGCATGTGTGCAAAAGTTGTTGCCATTGTGTTTGTAAATATAGGTTAAGTTTATATTTACGATGATCTAGAGCTGTGGTTTTTAGGGTTGCCTTTGGTTCTTTTTTAATAAATAATGTCAGAAGGTAATTACCTAAAAACTACAGTTTGCCATTTTCATGAGTAATTTTTTTTTAATGTTTGGGGTTTCTCATAATGTATATGTACATTGTGGACATTGACTTTTTTTGGTTAGGTTTGGGAATACTGTGTTCTGTAAATATTTTGTTTAATTATAAGTTCTTTTTTCCTTTGTATGTTTTGTTCCGAGTGTGAATGAGTGAGTGTATTGAAGCGGGCTACTACTACCGCGTTTCTTTAATTTAAAACAAGTAATAATAATGGTCTTTATTACTCACTGTTCACAAGTCTAATTAACAGTATATGCCTTATTTATAGATGTTTTCTGTCCACTCAACAATGAAGCACTATTACACTAATGAATTACAAGCACTAATATCTTCTTAATTAACTCCTTTACTATAGGTTCATTAACAACACTAACACAACTATTTGTTTATACACTTCTATTTATTTATGTATACTTCAAGCTGCATGTACATTAGACACAGCTTATATCATTTATGTATATATTCTAAAAGCTCAACTACGCTTACTGTACACGATATAATTTATATTAGACATTCAAGAATAGACTGACTCTTGCATTCATTAGCGGTCTTATATATACTCTGGATTACAAGGATGACTCATGCTCCCGTAATTTCTAGAACAATTCTGGAATCCTTGAGAATACGCTGTGCCCCCCGAGCGTTTTGTGTGTAATTGATTGCTAGAAGAATTCTCGTATCCTGAAAAGTATGCAGAGTCTACAGCGCTTGTGTGTTTGATGGGTTGCCTAGTAGTAGCTCGCAACACTGCCCCCTCTTTAAAACCGTTACGTCTCGTAACTGTAGATACATTTTGGCGCCAATTCGATGACTGATGACGGTATCGGCAGCTATCTCCTCTGGTGCATCCACCACGTCGTTGGAAATAACAGTCAACACTCTTTTCTTTGTCTTGGTAGGCAACCGGTTGAAAACAACAAACAAGTACCTGGACGTTGGTTCCCTGGAAAACTACTTCTAGCATATTTCGGACTATCCTCCAATCTAAGTGATCCAGTCCACAGCCCAACTTGGGCACCGCTAGTCTTGTTACTCCATTTTCCATCATCTGCGCCTTAAGATTTAGCAAAGCCTCCCATAGATGTCCATAACTAGGTCTTTGCCATGAAGAATTTTTGGTGACCAGATAGTAAACATAACGATTTTTATCTTGAAGAACCAAAGCTTTTCCTACAGTTGGCTGCTGTTGTACTAATTCATCGACACATCCAAACTTTTTCTTAAAAACAACAGCTATTCCCCTTGACATTGCCAAATCTTGAGCTACGCAATGTGCAAGGGAATACTCTTCTGGTGCTCTAACAGATCTTGCTGTTTTTTCAACAACAACGCCAAATCTCGCTTTAGCGGAACCACCATACGCCGCCATAAAGCTCTCAAAATCTACATTTGGCTCATGATTAATAACTTGCCGAACACCATTATCATTATTCGAGTCTTCCTGGTTGTTGCCAGCGTAGGATGTTAAACGGTCAAAGTGTACCACTTTCGGTTTACCACGAGGATCTTCTGATCCGGTACACTACATCATTAATCCTTTTAACACTTCGTACGGCCCTTCCCATTGTCTTTGTAGTTTTGGCGACAATCCACGTTTTCTTTGTGGATTGTACAACCACACTAAATCTCCAGGTTGATAACCACCTTCTTGTGCTCTCGTGTCATATTGTGATTTCATTCGATCGCTTGCTGCCTGTATATTCTTTCGGACGTTTTCGTGAATACTATTTGATCTTTCACAAAGCTTACTAACGTAATCTTCACCTGCGATCTCTTCTCCAGGTTTAAATCCAAACTGAAGATCACATGGTAGCCGCAATTCACGTCCTAGCATTACGCAAGCGGGCGAGTATCCTGTGCTGTCATGTACCGAAGATCGGTACGCCAGTAGGAACAAATGTAAATATTGGTCCCAGTCTCGTTGATGTTCAGAGACAACTTTGGTCAGGTACTTCCTAACGTCCTGTTCATTCTTTCAACCATTCCATCCGATTGGGGTGAAGTGGCGTGGTTCTAGTCTTCCTGATTCCAAGGTGCTTGCAGACGTTTTGAAACAACGCCGATTCGAAGTTTCGACCTTGATCGGAGTGTAATTCCAACGGAACTCCAAAACGACAAAACAACTCCTGACTAGTACATCTGCAACCGTCTCGGCTTCTTGGTTAGGTATAGCATATGCCTCCGGCCATTTGGTAAAATAATCCATTGCAACCAAGATGTATTTATTTCCTTTCTCTGATTCAGGAAACGGACCAGCTATATCAATGGCTACCCTCTCAAAAGGATTCCCCACGTTATACTGTCTCATTGGAGCTTTCCGTTTTGAGACCGGGCCATTTGCAGAGGCACACAATTCACATTTTCGGCACCACTCCTTCACATCATCTTTGCAGTTCAGCCAATAGAATCTTTCTCTCACTCTCTTGAGAGTTCTTTTCACGCCAAAGTGCCCTCCGGAAATACCATCGTGCAAGTGCTGCAACACTTCCGGCACTCTGCTTCTCGGCACTATCACTTGAAGTCTCTCAGTGCCATCTTCAAATTCCAGGCGTCGTTTCAAGATTCTATTTTCCATCATCAAGGAGTCCCACTGTGCCCAGTATGCCTTCAGGCTCCTACTTAGAATACTAATTTCTTCCCAAGCTGGTCGTTGTCCTCTATTTTCCACTCAATAATACGTCCCAATTCGGCGTCATTCTCCTGGTCTTCTCGCATTATTTCGGGTTGCCAAGTATCATCGGTTACTGTCATTCTATGGATGACACTTATTTTCTCTTCCATCTTGGAGCAATGATTGCAGTCCACCGGACAAGGTCTCCTTGATAGAGCGTCTGCATTCCGATGGCTAGTTCCTACACGATGTTCTGTATCAAAGTCATATTCCTGCAGCCGCTCTATCCACCTTGCCACTTGCCCTTCAGGATTTCGAAACTGCAATAACCATTTCAGTGCAGCATGGTCTGTTCTCAACAGGAATTTGCGGCCGTATAAGTACTTATAAAAGTGCTCCACGGATTTGACGACGGCCAACAGCTCCCTTCTTGTCACACAATAGTTCCTTTCTGGCCGCGACAAGACCTTGCTGAAATACCCAATAACTTTTTCTTGTCCGTCCTGCACTTGAGAAAGAACGCCTCCTATAGCTGTGTTACTGGCATCGGTATCCAACACAAATTTCCCCTCCATCCATGGATAACTCAAAATTGGTGCAGTAACCAGTAGCCGTTTCAGTTGTTCAAATGCACTGTGGCAGTCGTCATTCCAATCATATTCTTGTCCATCTTCGGTTAATTTCGTTAACGGTTTGGCAATGTTCGCAAACCCAAGTATAAAACGTCGGTAATATGTGCACAATCCTAGAAAACTGCGTAGTTGGTGTATATCTGCTGGTGTAGGCCATTCTTGTACCGTTTTATTTTGTCAGGGTCAGCTCTTATTCCGGTCTCTGAAACGACATGTCCTAGGTATTTCACCTCTTTTCAAATAGGTGACACTTCTTGGGGCTCAATGTAAGGTTCGCCCGCGTAATCTTTGGAATATCTCCTCTAGGTTCTTAAGGTGTTCTTCAAAAGACCGGCCTAACACTATCACGTCGTCCAGGTACACCAGACAAGTCTTCCAAGACAGTCCACGCAGTATCGACTCCATCAATCGTTCAAAAGTAGCAGGGCATTGCATAATCCAAATGGCATGACCTTGAACTGCCATAATCCAGTTCCAATTGTAAAGGCAGTCTTTTCTTTATCGTTTGGCTCCAAGCCTACCTGCCAGTATCCGCTTTTCAAGTCCAAGGTCGAAAACCATTTAGATCCGGATAGAGTATCCAAGGTGTCATCAATTCTGGGCAAAGGATAGCTGTCTTTCTTTGTTACATTGTTAAGCCGCCGGTAGTCTACACAAAACCTTGTCGACCCGTCCTTTTCTTGACAAGCACTACCGGGGATGCCCATGGACTATTCGAGGGTTCAATCACTCCCTGTTCTTCCATATCGGTGATAATTTGCTCGGCTTCTTTACGTTTTGCCAAAGGAAGCCGCCTGGGGTGTTGTCTTATCGGTTGCGCATCTCCAGTGTTGATCTTGTGTTGCACAACATTCGTCCTTCCTTTCTCACTATCATCCAGTGCAAACACACCTCGATATCGTCCGACCAGTTCTTTTACCTTGCCCAGTTGGTCGCCATTTAATCCTTGACACGAGGGTATCAACATATCCAGCAATTTCTGTGAGCAACCGTTGGTTGGTTTATTTTTCGTGTCGTCCACACAACGTTTAATATGACATACTGGGATGCAATTTCCCACAATCATGCCTTTCTTCAGGGTCACTGTATGGGGATTAATGTTCAGCACCCTTACTGGTACCATATTTCGAGACTTTACCAGCGTTCTTCCAATCAGAAGTCCCTCCTGACCCATTCCCGATTCAGTTGCTTCCATCATGCATACTTGTCCTTCCCGGAGCGTACCATCCGGGCGTCCCATTACTATCATTTCCGCCTTCTCGGGTATTTTCATATCACAAATCATTCGAACTTGCATCGTCTGGTTACTCCTACCTTGAAATGGAATCTCATCATCATCTATCCGAAGCACATTTTCTTTCATGTTTACATAAAACCCATATTCTCTCATGAGATCCATTCCCAAGATCACTTCCTCTGTAATTTCGGCTACCAACACTCGATGATTAATTAATTTGTCCCCAATTGTCAACATAACGGCAGTCTCTCCGTGAGTACCAATCTTCTCACCACTTGCCGTTCGGAGACACACCGATACAGGTAGCACTTTTCCACGACCAACCAAATCTGGTCTCACAATAGTTCTTGTCGCTCCTGTATCCACAAGTAATCGGACAACCCTACCATTAATTCTACCATCGATATAAATGCTGTCCAGACTTTCCATTGACGATGCAGCACGGATGATAATCTCCGGGGCACTACGTTGTGCTGTTGACGTTCGCCCCCTTACGTCGACTTGCTTTAGTTTTCCTGCTGCTCAACCGGTTGTTTTTTTGGTTGAGTGCAGCGTCTCTGTATATGACCAACTTCGCCGCAGTTCCAGCATCGCAGACCCCATCTCCGCGGTCGTTGTCTTTCAAGCTTTTCCACACGGTTGATTATTTCCTCTATGCTGTTCTGCGCTTGATCAGGTTCCTCTAAGGCAGACCGAACTTTGTGACTCATTCTGTGTGATGTCTGCTTAGCTGCTTCAAATTCAAGCGCATGAGCCAGTGCGTCATCTAACATCTTTGGCCGTGCTAATCGTAGCGCTTGCTGTATTTCGCCATCTTTAACGCCGTCCACAAATGTTTGTACAGCCAGTTGTTCGAGGAAACTATCTGGTGCCGTCGGATATGCCAATCTAACTAATCTGGCTATGTCAGCTTCGAATTCTTGCAGGCTTTCACTTGTCTTTTGCGAGCGGTTCTTAACTTGTGCGTGGTAAACCTGTTGAAGGTGAGCGTCTCCATATCTCATCTCTAGCTTCGATGTTAAGAGGCCGTAATCATTCTGCTGGTGATCGGGAATTGTTTGTAAGATGTTAAGAGCCTCCCCCCGTAGGGCCACTATTAAGGAGATAGCCTTCTCTGTGTTGCACCAACCGTTGGCTATTGCAGCAGCTTCAAATTGTTTCAAATATGTGGGCCAAGGTGTTTTTCCATCGAATGTGGGTGGTTTCACTTTAAATTTAGACGGTATGGACTCGCTTCTTTCCATGGTTCTTATTTCTGGAATGTTCTCATTTACAACTTGATTTGCCGTTTCAAGTGGCCGTGTTGTTAGTGAAATCACCTGTTCCTGCAGCCTCATCATATCTTCTTCCATTTTTACCAATTTACTGTCCAACTTTTGCTCAACTGTTTTTACCCGTTCAGTGAAATCTTCTTTCAATGCAATGGAGCCTTCCATTAATCTTTGTTCTAGCGTAGCTGTATTTTCATTCAACTTTGCTTCCATTTTCGCAGCATTTTCAGTAAACCTTTCATCTATTTTTGTAGCATTTTCAGTAAACTTTTCATCTATTTTTGCAGCATTTTCAGTAAACTTTTCATTTAGTGTCACTTCCAGTTTAGCCGACCTCTCCTCCATTTTCTCAGCATTTTCACTAAGTGTCAATTTTAGTTTAGCCGACCTTTCCTCCATACCGGATTTAAAATCCTTGAGGAAATTCATTAAAGTTTCTGCCTCCATCTTATTTTGACTTCTTGTAACTGGCATATGCAAACTACTTAAATGTCTTTAGACTTGTGTTTTAAATTAATCACTATATACCCCACACCTGACACCAGTGAAGCGGGCTACTACTACCGCGTTTCTTTAATTTAAAACAAGTAATAATAATGGTCTTTATTACTCACTGTTCACAAGTCTAATTAACAGTATATGCCTTATTTATAGATGTTTTCTGTCCACTCAACAATGAAGCACTATTACACTAATGAATTACAAGCACTAATATCTTCTTAATTAACTCCTTTACTATAGGTTCATTAACAACACTAACACAACTATTTGTTTATACACTTCTATTTATTTATGTATACTTCAAGCTGCATGTACATTAGACACAGCTTATATCATTTATGTATATATTCTAAAAGCTCAACTACGCTTACTGTACACGATATAATTTATATTAGACATTCAAGAATAGACTGACTCTTGCATTCATTAGCGGTCTTATATATACTCTGGATTACAAGGATGACTCATGCTCCCGTAATTTCTAGAACAATTCTGGAATCCTTGAGAATACGCTGTGCCCCCGAGCGTTTTGTGTGTAATTGATTGCTAGAAGAATTCTCGTATCCTGAAAAGTATGCAGAGTCTACAGCGCTTGTGTGTTTGATGGGTTGCCTAGTAGTAGCTCGCAACAGTATATAAATTTTCTCTCTATTTATTTTAGGTTTCCCTTTTAATTTATCTATAGGTATAAAACTCCGCCCACTCACCGATTGAGCCCGGTCATTTTTTCTTTCTTTTTCTTGGTTTTTTTATAGGTTACGTCAATGTACGTAGCATACTGTTAAAAAAGTAGTGCATTATTAAAATCCTAACATAAAAATACTGAAAATAAAGTAATAAAAATGTATTACACTTTATTTGTTGTTCTACCAATTGATACGTGTTAAGTGAATTAACTCTCGTAACATACCTTTTCAGTTATTGGAAAACCAGTATCCATTTCGTTCATAGTCATTCAATTTATTGAATCAAGTTTAAAAGTTAAGGAAATTCTCTTTATTTCCTGACTCCGGTCGTGTGCACGTTGTAAATTATTAGTTACATTGTAGGTTTAGAATGATCTAATAAGTATAAATACGCTAAGTTAATCTCTCAGATCTTTTCACTGCTCTAGGAGAATGACTGTGGGTACGCAATATCAAAGTGTTGAGGTTCTATATTCCAATTGGTTGTAGGACATCAGCCAATTGGAATGAATCCCGAGAGTGATGAGTATAGTGTTGAAACGGGTGAGGTAATTTACACAAACGAAGGTTGATCACTTCAGTACCAGCAATCAACTGATGCCGTTGTCATGTGTACCTTTGAAGTAGTGCTCATTAGCTAATCCAACTTAGCTTACCTTTCCCATAGGAGGGCATTACCGTTTGTCACAGCCAGCATTATGTTACAAACTGAAGAAAACCGGACCACACAAACAAGTAGCTCAGTGAATCAGACTGGTTCACGTATGACTGCTAATCCCAAGGTCCCGGATTCGAATCCTGACATGGACCATTTGAAAAATGTTAAGCAAGCATTTTTCACAAAAATACGCCGTTGTGTGAGTGTCATAACTCTCGAGAAAAACGATCCCTACTTTGCTTGGAATAGCAAGTGTTCGACAAGATTCAAAAGAGCCAGGAAAAAACTCGCTTCATGGCCAATGTAGTATCTTCGTGTGGATCATTGGAAAATTAAATGTAGAAGACCGCACGAATAATGCTGAAAAAAGCTTGTTGCTGAGAAAAGCTCATCGCCAAGGACTGAACGGTAAGTGTTATAACTTTAAATACCCTATGTAGAAATTTGCATTTATTCAAACCTTACTATTTAAACAAGTAAGGGGGTACATAATTATTGGTGTCCATATTTGGGATATAATACAATCTTACATGGTGTTTTTACTCATATTTTAATTTAATTATTCAGTCTTCCAATTTTAGAAAACACAAAATAAATCACTTTTTCTAGTGATTTTCCATGGATATTAAAATGACGGCCATGTCTATTTCTGCCTACATTAAACGCTATAGTTTCTAGTACATTTACATAAGCTTCATGTGCATGATACAGCACTAAACTTTGCCATTGTTAATCTCCTTTGGCTATGCAACAAACTGCAAGATCCAGCAGAATGAAGTGTCCACTTTAAATTAAGCTGTTTTTATTTATAGCTAAATTTTTTTCAAAAATCAAAAAGAGGTTTTTAAGGTAACCACTATTTTATTTTTTAAACACTGCACCAGTTAAATAACAATCTCAATGCTTGCACTCCTATAGTCTAGCGGATAAGGTTTGCATCATCCCCTTCAACATTTCAATTAAGATTGCGTTAATAACTCTTTGAATATCATATTTTAATTGATCCAAGGTATACGGTTCAGTTAAAGAACACTTTTGACTTCAAGTAGCCTCATAAGAAGAAATTGCAAGCTAAGAGATCCGGTGAGGCTGCCGACCAGTTGAGGTCCCCAACTTTAGAAATTACACGAACAGGAAACATTTATCGTAAAAATATCATAGACTCCCTAGCAGTGTGGGAAGCTGCTCCATCTTTCTGAAGTGCTAATGCTCGTTGTTCAGTAAATCGTGTAAGTTTTTATAACCGCTGTTCTTACTCTTTTGGCATCTTCAAGTGTGCACATAGAATGAGTTCTTTCTTTTGGTTTTTCTCTCACACATGAAAAAGTAATGTGAAACTTGTGCATCTATTTTTTAATTGTTATTCGACTAGGAACTAGATCGCTTAGATTTAAATGAAAACACATGAGAAATAAAAGCTGGGTGGTTACAACAGAATTGTTATTTGTAAAATAAGATTCAACCGCAAAAGAACATTGGATATTTGACCAATGCTTCATATTCACAGCTAAACTGACATATCTCACAACCGCTTTGGCAACTAGCTTAAATTTCTATTTATCACAAAAGCATAGCGACTTGATTCTAATTTATTACATTATTAAATGAATTAACTTTGAAAATGGATACTTCATTCTGCCGGACTTTGTAAGTAGAGGAATTTAATACTAAAGCAGGTTCTCATCTAAACGTTTCAGACTGCAGGTTTAAATACTCCTACGGTTTACCTTAATTCTTATTTGATAGTATTGTAGTTCATATAAAAGACAATATTTTGTATTAGGTTCACAACTACTTACTCACCTTTTCAGTTTGATCACATTTTCCTGATTTTATAGGAGATGGGGTTTTACTACTTCTTGCACTTTTTCTTCGACTTCTATCTGGAGAACAAGACAGCGATGTAACATATTTATCTGTGGATACTTTTTGAATTTTAATTGATGGCACATTATGTTGAAATGCTGAACTACCATGCCATGACAATGTTTCCTAAAATATTTTGATAAACTTCGATTACCAAAGTAAAATATTAAAGAATATCTAATTTATATGGAGCTTTTTTCCAAATATTTTACCTAAAACCATTTTTTTTTCATTCAAAAACATAAGCGATATTGTTACATAAGTAGGCATACAAGTCATTATGCTAAGATGACGACTGTATCAAAAAGTAATTTATATAAAAGTTTGGAAAGTTGTTATCTTACTGAACGAGTATACAACTCAAAAATAAGTGTAAGACAATTTCTGAAGTCTAGTAAAACATTAAAATAAATTGTCCACATAATCTGTATTTCTCAATACTTTCTAAAAAATTTAATTTGTAGTAATATATTATAAGACAAAAAAAGTTGCTACTTTTTGATATTGGTATTAAAATTAACTGGTTGGGTCACTGTGTATAACAAAGCGTGTTGCAAATATTTCTGTAATTCATTGTTTGTTAATAATGCTAAATAATAAGATTGGTTCCGCATGCTGTGCTAGCTATACGAAACCATCCTAGTTAAGTAAATATATTATACTTGTACTCTCAAAAGAGATTAAGGCATCGTTGTTCACGTATTTAACAAACTGAATTGAATAATGCAATAATTATCAACTGGTGGTACGCGTACTCCTTGGGGAATGCAAAAATCTGTAAAGGATAAGCGATTAATTACCAAAAAGCATACAAAATTATATTGATGAATGCTAGAATTTAATTGTGACAAAAGTTTGAATAATGATTTAAAACCGAAAGCTATCATTAGAGCAGCAAACAAATACCTCGTTTGTCACTACTGTATTTGTAGCTGGAGTAAATTGGAACAGCGGTGTGCAAGTATGCAACACACAGCCACAGACAGGGAGAGCAACACTGGCTACTGGCACACTGTCACAAGAACGGGACACCTCTACTTTGCTTTCGCCCATCGTGCATTCATTTTCCTCTTTTGCCATTGTCTGTGTCTATTTAGTCCTTATTAACTAATCAGTCTCTGTAATAAAACAGTATGAATAGTTAAAGGTCGTGTACTTTGAAAAGTGTTTATATTTTTAACGTTAAATGCATATACTTAGTAATTTACAACGATGGATAAACAGCTTGCTTTTGGAAAGAAAAGTAAGTGTGATGAAGACCAACACTCTTGGCGTCAATATTATAAACTGTTAGGCTTATAAATGTAGCTTACAAGAAAACATCAGCTGAAAAGCAAGCAAAATATGTAAAAGTCAAGAAAAGAAAGTATGATGAGTCATATTTTCGATAAGGATTTACTTATACTAGCAGTTCAGATGACCCTGCTCCTCAGTGCGTAGTATATTCAGAAATTTTTTCAAAGAATTTTATGTCATTGTCACTTTTAAAACATCATTTTGAAACACCTAATAAAAAGTATTTTGAACAACTTTTAAAAAAATCTTCAGAGCAGAAAAAATACAAAACAATTCTTCGGTACAAAAAAAATGAAAACGCCTAAAAGTTTCATACAAAGCAAGCCTTCTCGTTGCCAAGTTCGGAAAAAGTCGTAGTATTGGCGAAAATCTTATTCTTCCTGCTGTAGTAGAAATATTCTCTTGTATGTTTGGTAAAAAATAAGCTGCAAGTGTCAAAGAAATTCCATTGGCAACAACACTGTTTTTCAGAGAATTGGTGATATGGCGCAAACACAGAAGAACAGCTTATACTAACCAGCGAAGCAACAGATGTAGCTGATCTAACACAATTATTGGTTTTTGAACATGAAATTTTTCATGGTGTAGTATTTGAAGACTTACCATTTAGCAAGCCACTTACAACTTGTACAAAAGGTGAAGATATTTTTAGCATATCTATTCCAAATGGTGCATTCATTACAATATGAATTTTTTTTCTGAATTTCACTTGTAATTATATTCATTTCTTATTTAAAATGCAGAAAGAAATCAAAATTGTAGAAGTAGTTTTCACCATATTATAAAATGCAAAATTTTGATTAATTTCCTATTTACTTTTAATATCAAAATCTTTTAAATATATAAGAAATTAACAATAATATTCTAAATCACTTTCAAAATATTCCTAGTAACTATTTACATATTTATACGTACTTGACTATGACTTCTTCTTAAATCAAGTATTAATAAAGTCTTCTCTCTTACTTCAGATGTAGGCAATGGATCAGGAGTTACACATCGTCGAGAACCTGAGGCTCTTGTATGTGCACTAATTAAGGTTGGTGCAGGAGTTAGAGGTCTTGAGTCGGTTTCAGTATACCTAAAACAGTTATATTATCATTTCTTTTTATTATTATTTTATATTAATATGTTTTTTCTACTATAATTTTAGGCAAATTAATACCTGATAATGATTTCCCTAGGAAACTTTGCTGAAAAATACCACAAATGTTGTTACATTTATTGTATATCATTATCATGTCATTACTACAAACAATAGTTTTATTTTATTTTTATTTATAACTAAATAATTGCGATGACACAATTTAATTAAACTATTTACCTCCAATTGTACATATTTGAACTCTGTGCACTAATATTAATAAAATATTGGCAAAAATATAAATTTTACAAGTCTTTATTACTTGGGGTAGATTGTTAATATATAAAATAAAAAGCATTTAGCCCAAAACTGAGCCTTGAGGTACCCCAACAGAAAGCAGATGTACTCGACTGAAAACCACAATTTATGAAACTGCAAACAATTCTGGAATAGCTAAAGATCCCTTAAAACCAAGCTTGCTCAATTTTTCACAAAGCGCATCATGTTTATATTTATTTTATGCATAATTATAGGTATACATCATTGCAGATGCAAAATGTAGTAATAATAAAAGCAATGCATATTAGAAATAACTAACATGCACACATATGCACAAGTAACATATACATGTTGTAAACACCTCGCTCAACGAATGTACGCAACATATATACACATCTACACACACGGCATCCACAAACAAACAACATGTATGCACACACACACATGCACACACATGCACACATACACCCACACGCACCCGTTCCCACACCACACCACACACACACACACCCACATGCACATGCACTCGCCCCCGTGCCGTGCCCGCGACCACACACACACATGCTCGCATGCACGCACACACATACACACACACACATAACTTATCATCCAGATGGAAAACAATAACATGGTTTAGGAAATTTTCTATTCTATAAGAGTATTGGACTTGCTAGAAATCATGTAGTGCCACTAATAATGGTTTCACTACACAACAAAGTATCTGATTGAAATAGCGCTCTCAATATTGCGAAAATCGACCTTATTTTTCATACATAAATTCATACCTTTTCAAATTATTATCTGTCACATTAGCAATTTTGAAATCCCAAATGTTTCCTTACAAATAGAACATTTACTTAGATATATCGGCTTATCACTAAAAATATTAATTTTATTGAATTACGTGACTTCGTATATGTAGCGATTTGAAGTAATAATAATGATTACATTTTCAGTGAATAATAATGTAAAACGTAGTTCTATATACGAAGAAGTGTTTTCAATAAAAGTTCAAGCTTTTATTATAAATTATTATGAATTGATCAAAATGATGCTTATATATATACCTTCTGAATAATTCTTCAGGTACATTTCCTATACAAAAACCTTTATTATCATCAAATAGTATGCCGTCTTCATAATCTCTATCCTTTATCTGCAACTGGCCCATTGTTTTTCGTATAGCATCAACCTCTTCTGCAAGTAATAAGTTTCTTCCTTCAGTTGCCTACAATGAGAACAAGTATTTAGTTTGTTATTCACTCTCCTCTCTCATTTAAAAATCAAAACTATTAAAAATTAACGTAATGTTTTCTAGATTCACAAAGCAGTAGCTTACAGATTTTATTAAGTATGTACAGAATATATAGTCAGTAATTCACAGAAAACTCGGTGAAGTACTCAGCTAAGAATCCTGTTTCGGTAAAACACCAAAAACCTGAACTGTACTAACAAAAATGGTTGCTGACTAAATCAGTGCAACGGGTGGTGTAAGTCTTTGAAGAGGGTTCTAGAATGCTATCGGATATGCCATATGTCTTGATCGAGAAATACTTTGGACGCCACCTAATCTCGTAGGATTGCTAAGGAAAAGCCCTAGAAAGAATAACAAGAGGATGCCAAAATCTGAGATTCGGAGAGTAATTCTGGATTACAAATGTACCTGGAAAATTATAAAGGACAATATTACTTTAAACCTGAAACAAGCATGAACCCTAAAAAGCATAGACCTATTTAAGACTGCTAACAGCAAAGAAGGTTCCTAAAAGCAACTGCTAAATGACCTGGAATATTCAATCGCGCTTCTAGGTATTACATTGACAAGAGGGACATTTTCATGAATTTGTAAAATTTGTATGAAAATTTTTAATCACAGTTGATGTTACTTGTGCTCACGCACATTTCATATTATGCGACAGTCCAACAGACAATTCATGATATGTTGTTAGAAAACTCTTTAACCACTCATACCCACGAACATTGTTGTGGAAATTTTAGTGGACTTTTCAGCCTGATCTAAGTAAGATTTTGCAATGTCTTACATCTCTGACAGTAAGTGGAAAATTCCATTTTGCTACCGTCATAATTTCTTCGCTTAATAATAATTTTTAAGCTGTGGATTAAATTGTTTAACCGTCATTTTTGGGCACATTTAATCATTTTCAAATAATTGTAAATGGTAGACTTAAAGACAGAATATTTTTCAGCAACATCCCTGGGACGTGGCCGCTTAAATTTGACATGTTGTACTGTCCTGTGCAAATTTTCTTTCAAATAATATCTCTTTACTGGCACTCCTAATTGTATTTAATAATTTTAAACCATTTTTCAGGTGTCCGACTTCTCCCTACAGAATGTATTTTTTTAATGTTACACCACTAACATAGATATATTTGAGAAATATGCGAGGAGTAATTTTATGGTGTTACTAAGATAATAACGAAACTTTAGCTGAAAAATCACTACCTCATTACTGTCCATACGTCAGGAACAATAGTTATAAAATGGAATTGAATAAAATATAAAAATTCTCTATTATATTTACGTAGAAATGTGAATAGCTTACCGCGACTTAGTTGTACCGCTTATGCTAGCAAAAACGATACTAAACCATTGTCGTGCAACAATTGTCCATTCGAAAATACTACGCTTTGTCCAACTTCTAACTACACCGTGGTGGACAGTACTTAACGTAACATAATTTATACTATTTTCAAAATTACTTGGATGGTACTAACACAAACTGCTTTCTCATTAGTTTCAGATCAATGGAGAGAGCTAACTAGATGACGTTATGGGTGCTTTATTAGTGTTTAAGAGATTGTGACAGATTTTAACAGTACGACATATTCCAATATAAAGAGATATGGATAATTTTAAATAATGATTTATGACTTGAGATGTATCATATTTACTATATTTACAATCAGCAATGCGTTCTTTAAATTTAATTAAAACATTTCTCCTAATCTGAGTAATGTATTTTTGAAGACGTGATAGCACAGGTGATTCAATTTCATTAATATCTGGCTTTCACGACTTTTAAACCAAGAAAATATAATGTTTCTGGAAAATATTGGCCGTATTACATAGCTATTACAATACCAAAAATATTAATTTGTCATATTTTATAAGTAATCGCAACCTTTGGACCATGAATAGAGGTGGAAGTGGGGGCATCTACTAATGTAGGTAATAAAATCGTGTTTTACAGAATACAAAGAAATTTAGTTAAGGCTAGGTATGGAATGATCCACTCATGCAAATCAGGTGTACCTGCTCCAATTTCAATACCGGAGTAAGTTCAAGAAACTAGGTTCACTGAACTTTTAGGTACTACTGACTCCCTCTGACCTGGTTTACTCCAGCATGTGTACAGTTGTTATTGGAATTGTAGTTTGTTGTTTTGTTTAGGGACATTGATTTAAAACTGGACCCGAATACAATAATATGACACATTCATAACATATTACAAATGCAATAAATATATAGAACGGTAACTATATGTATAAAACAATTGAACATAAATGTGTATAATACTTATATTTTAATACGATATGCAGTTAGAAAACAATAATCCTTTAAAAATAATTAAAACATTTTTGCACTACCTTAGGCGTAAATGATATTTATTCCATCCTATACTATTACTGTAGTAATAACTGCCTAGAAAATAATTGCGTTAAGATACTCGTAATAGCACTAGTGGTAATATAAAAATCTATAACACAACGAAACTCAAGATATGTAGTCAGTATATATTGTTCTTGTTTTATTTTAAAATTCATAGTCAAACAGAGCATTACTTCAATTATAGGACTAGCATGTTTTCTGACAGCATCAGCCTCTTTTTGATGATTTCACTCATCTTGTGTTCAATAGAAGAATGCAAGAACACAGCAAAAAGTCTTTGACAAATGTTGTACAATGACATGTTGACATTTTCTTGTATTTTCTTGGACACAATAATTTTAGTAGACTTTTGACTTGTCGCTTTTATGAAGGGAAATATCATTAAAAATTAAATTTTTTTGTGTATTTCTTGAACAAAGTATAATATTATAGGATGGAATAAAACATGTTGTGATACATGTAACGTTATCATGTTCTTACATTACTCGAGAATTTTAAAGAACTTGTTTCGTTCATTATTCAAACATTCTTTCCTTATGTAATAAGCCTAATAACATTATAAGTATCATAAATTACTATTATGTCATTGAAACCCCCTTGTGTAAGTTGAATTTACTATGACGACTGTGAAGCGTGACTTAAATTTTTATTTACTTTCATAGGTATGTAAATGATTGATTACTAAATCAGAAACTATGGTAACAAGTCTGAGCTTACATTATATATTATTTTTATTCTTTGAATTTTAAACTGAATTGAAACGATTTTTAATTATTTAGAGATAGAGAAACTTATAATTTACATAGTACAGGACAAAAGAGATTTACGCTGGTGCATTTCGTCACCGTAAATCCTACTTACATCCCTTACTATGTATTTGTTTCATATAGTATATCACACGTCGTCACTACACTTTATGAAACATGAACACAAACCATTTGACATGGCATGAAAAGTAGATTAATCAATAAATATGTAATTATAAAGGAGTTTTATATTTTATGCAGCAATCTAAATGACTAGTAAAATGATGGAAATATAACTTTTGCATATAATTATTCACAATAATTACGCGTGTGAATTTGAAATAAACTATCCTCAGGAGTTCGCCCATTTGACACTTATAAGCACAGGCACAAAATGAGTCGTGAGTATTCCTTGTATTTCGTAATGCAATTGTCTCTTGATTTCAATATAGTAAGATGGTAAGTAGCATTTAAAAATCAGTCAAAATGAAACCCAATTTAGAATTTCTTTACTGCGGTTGACATATGAAAAGACACAGGCAACATAAACACCCTACTGTGAAAATTACAGCAGAGTCTGAAACAAATAGTGAAAATATAGATAGGGACTACTCTAAAAGGCAAATACAGGTTATGGAATCCTATGCACTTCTAGTATGCATTTTAATATATGTAAATATCATGCAGCAGGTTCACACATTGCTTGTAACTGATAAGAGCAACGTGCTAACTTACTTGTTCCCCGAGCATCTACTGCATCATCATTGTAAGTCTCAAATCAAACTAGGAACAAAACAGCCACACACCACACAAAAGCTTGGTATGTTTGATTTTTCCCACATGAACAGATACCTCTTCAGTTGAAAAACTATAGAAGAGCAATTGATGTTGTTCTTCACTCTGGACTACCAGTTGCTTCGTATCGTTAAAGACAGGGGCTCTCAAAAATCCATAAATCTCCTGAACCCAAGTTACACCTTATCTGACTGAAAAACAATTTCAAAATCGTTGATACCTGCGCTATACGAGAAATGTTTAAATAATTGCCAAGAAGAAATAAAAGCTAATTCGAGTGTTTGTCTATCCACTGACTGTTGTAAGTCGATTAAGTTTTATGGCTGCAATGGCACATTATATAAACAATGAAGATAATGCATCTAAAATGTAACATTTTAAAGGGAAGACGTATAAGTTGTAACATATCGATAGAAATATAAAACATCATAGATGGATTGGATTTATCTGACAACATAAACAGCCATTTCTGACAAACATTAAAAATGCTATCACTGAAAATTTGGGCTGGAAACACTGATTGCTTTGCACATTATATTAATTTAGTTGTGCAGGTTGTTTAAATAAAAATTGAGTTATGCTGACCATAAACAATATCAAAGAAATCTTTGCATGTTTTAAGAGAAGCACTGCATCAAATGCCAAACTGATTATTTATCCAAAAAAAAGTATTGGAATTGACCCAACAAAAGAATTGATACAGGAATGTGCAACAAGATGGATTTTGACGAGATACATGTTTCAAAGGTTTGTTGAATTAGAGGATGCTATATGATTAACAATAGCTGTTTTAAATATGGATTTACCCATACTTACACTTAAAGAGTTAGTGTGGTTAGTTATTGTATTTGTCTCAGGACTTTTCAGTATTTTAGATGAATTGTTAAAGTGAAAAGATTATAATACCGATTATCCTTTGAAATAATAACCTTTTTAAAATCAGATATACAGAAAAGATTTGAAAACGTAGAATACAGTAATACGTTTCCTTCCTGTGCGTTCTTGGACCAGAGATTCAAAATGCACGTTTTTAATAGTACAGCTGCTGCCGACAAAACAAAAGACATCCTGATAAATATGATAGCGGAAGGAATTTCAAAGTATAGTTCGGATAATCAAATGGCACTGGAAATGAAAGATGAAGATAATTAAAGTAATTCTACTGGCAGTGGCTCCTTATCTATTTGGACCATTATTGATAAAACTCTTGCAATGCACCAGATAATAGGAACTTCAAACTCAAGAGCCATAACAGAGGTTCAAAGGCATATCAAAGATGACATTATTGATACAAATTTAAATCCTTTATCCTGGTAGAAAGAGCATGAATATGCGTATCCTAATTTTGAGAGTCATTGCGAAAGAAAAAATATGCATCCTGGCAACATCCGCGCCGTATGAAAGACTATTCTCAGCAGCTGGTAAGAGTTTGATTGTTCGACGCACTCTGCTACAAGTTCAAAAACTTTTATTCATGCACATTAATTATAGTTTTGTTTAAGTTTAATATTTATTAATACCCATGTAATATTTTATATTAAAATAAGTTTTAGAATTACCCAAACAAATTAATTATTTTATAAATACTCTTATTAATTTAAATAAATTTAATTATGCAATTATTAGTTCCCATTTTAATTTTATGTAGTTATAAATACCTACTACTGAAAAGAATTTAAATTCTAATTCCATATCAGAAGTTTATAGGCTTGTATAATTATTGTAAATAAGCAACTTCGGCATCACTTTTATAAAGACGCATAACAACGGCATTGTTCATAGGTTCACAGTTCACCTCGTCCCTCCAGGTACCAGCCATAGTTGGCTTAAGTTGTAAGTTCTGTATATGTTTCATAATTCCATTCCACGCACAGAATGCCAGCTAGCTAGTCCAAGTCTGTCGAGTCCACCCACCACTCCAGTGCAAGTGTATTCGGATGACAGTATCGCACTAGTTTGTAGTTTGAAACAAATTCTGAAATCAGCCGAGAACTGAACTCGAACTCGGAACTAATGTATCAATACCTACTCATTTCAGAAATGCAAACCAGATGCGCCTAGTCTGATAAACCGGATAGGTTCAAAAGAGTACGTCAAGGATTTGATGCTTATGATTAGTTAGGGAAAACTTTAGAAGAATACCGAATAAAAATGAGCTCTGTGCAAACAAAGATGTTTGTAAGTAGTGAATAGTGATGTTGTGTCACATGTGGAATGAATAGATGAAAATGCAAGAAAAGTAGGTGCTAAAATGTTAATTTTAACCATTGCCATTTAATGGAGACTGTGTAAATAGTAATTTGTTTATATTCTTAAATATTTCATGTCATGTTTGGCATTAAAAACTCTCCATAATAGTAAGAAAATTAAAAATAAAATCTGGTACAAAATTGATAAATATATAAGCAGTTGCCGGCGAAACTTGAAAAGAGTGGTTTAAGTGTTATAGTGTTTGATACTGAATGCCTTCACAATACACTGTTCTAAAACTATAGTATTGTGGTTATCAACAAACATATTGTTGTAAGAGCAACCTGTTTATTATTTGTTACAGTATATACACCACTTTAACATATTCATATCATCTAAGAGAACCAATACGTACTTTAAGTTTTGCAATTAAAATTTACAGGTTCAAGATGTCACTTAGTGAGTTTTATTTAATGCACTTCCTAGCACCTTCATTCTCATTTACATAGCACTTTTATGCCCTTGAAAATATATTTAAAATAACAACAACCAGCTTCGCTGGGAGTTTATTGTTTAAAAACATAAATAAAAATTTATTGTACATTAGAACAATTAATTTTAAGTACACACCCATGTTTGCTTTGCACGTTTAACAAGTTCTCTAGCTTCGATATCAGCAGGATGATTACATAGGAGTGAGCAGCCATATGGATATGGATTGTATAGTCCTGCAAATGGCTTAAGGACATATGGCGCTGACTTTGCTACTACTTGTAGTTGTGGCGAATCTTGCTGTAAAAGGTATGAATAAAATTTCAGTGGTATGAGAATATGCACAACTAATAAAATTATTTTGTGTACTTATATTTTAAAGAATTTCTTCCACACACTTAAAATAATATTAATTAAAGTTATTTTACCTTTTGGTATTTTATAATATGTTTTATAGGACTAGCAAGGAGTCCTGTTTTGCTAGTAAACTTCATTACTGAGTATGTTTGTTTGAGAAATTATTGATCGAGAATACATATAAAGTTTCTATGGTAACCATGACAACCCTTTATAAATTAATAGTTATACCTACCATATAACAGTACTGTACTTCTTAGAACATACCAATAAAAGAGCTCATCAGACAATACTGTATGTTGTTACTTAATATGTTTGTTCGTTATAGCTAACATACTTAAATAATTGTCTCCAAGTGACAGATATGCATTCCCCAAAAATTAGAATAAAAAATACCATTAATATAGTGTCTTTCAACCTATAGAATGTGCTCCAAGCGAGCACGAAAGAGGGGAGCACACAATTATTACCAAAAACAATATTTTTGAATACGGCATGCTTTGAAGCATAAATATGTTTGTTGTGTGTTTATATAAGAACAACATTTATTTATTCAAAATATTTTCTTAGTATTTTATGGAATAAATCATAATTTAAAATAATATTTATAAACGTTAAGCAGTTATGAAACTCAAGTAGGAGGTGACACGTTTTTTGAATAAAGGTGCAGATGTACAAAATTTAGATCTGATTGTATCGGTTTGGCATGTATTTGTTAAAACAACTAGTTATGTGGTCTAAATAGATGAACATTCATGAACATATGCCTAATACTCTGATTTGAACGTCGTCATTAATCTTATTCGTTTTGTTTATTAAAGGAGCTATACAGCTTCAAGTTTCGGTATATCTTGGACGTTGATGGTAGTTGTTACATTACTAATTGTATCGTTCGAGAGCATATACAGCTTTTCACTGCTTGAGACTAGTTTAAATTATATAAATTTTTCAGTCTAAACTGGAACTGGCAAGTAAACAAACTAATAATTTGTGCACGGTGATGAAAATTTTCACATACCATGTTTCAATAATAAACACATTTGATTACATATTAAGCTTTCAATTGTCAAGTCACTGTTATTAAAAATATATAGATACTAAACAAAATTTATTTTCTAAAATATTGCTTAAAATTATACGTAGAATTAAAATCCAACATAAAAATTGGGGGTTTCTATTTAAAAAATACACTAATATACTTATTTGAACGTCTTCATTTTTTTGTTTATTAAAGGAGCCATATAGCTTCAAGTTTCGGTAAATCTTGAATGCTGATGGTGGTTGTTATATTACTGTTTATATCGTTCAATACCATATTCAACTTTTCACTGTTTGAGACTAGTTTAAATTATATAAATTTTTCAATCTAAACTGAAATTGTCAAGTAAACAAACTAATAATTTGTGCACTGTGGTGAAAAGTTTCATAGCATACACATTTGATTACATATTCGACGTATCAACTGTCAAGTTACTGTTATTCAAAACATATAGGAAGATGCTAAACAAAATTTATTTTCTATAAACTTTGCTTAAAATTTAACGTAAAATTGAAATCCATCATCTATTTTAAAAGCTTAGTTTTGCATCATTTCCAATTGAACAGAGATTGCAACCCAGGAGATAATAGCTTAAATAAGCTTTAAAGACAACAAACATTTTCTGATTTACCAAAAATCTCTATTTTTACAGTATTCAAAATCACAAAAGAAAGAATTCTCATTATAGCTTTAAAATCATAACAAGAAATTTTTGCTCACAAATATGATTTTGAATATCGTAAAAACTAGATTTTTGTTAAAGGGAAAAATATATTGTTTTGACCTCATTAAATGTCTCCATTTTCGTTTGTTAATTATTAAATTATATACGGAATTGTTAACTCGGGTTTCATCTGTAACATTAACAAAATCTTTTCAAAAATAAATGTCTAGAACAATACGTTAACTTATTCTTACATGCTGAGTACAAAATACACCATGCTAGTGATACATTTAAACTTTACGGCACAAGTAGTGAAAAGGTAACAATTAGACGAAAATGGATTATTATCTAAAACTATATTCGTAAAATAAAATTATATGGGCTTGGTTTAAATAATTAATACATTTTTAAATTAATAGAGGGAGATTGGGACCGTTCATACACTAGGCAGATTCGTACAGTTACAGTTGAGAGAAAACTACACGTGCCATTTGAGCATGTGTTAGTATATACACATTCTGCCATTAGACTTGTTTGTCAACGAGCTTTAATGCCATACTCTGTTGTATTAGTTGATATGGGTTGTTACATGTTTTTGAGCGCTATACGTAAATTTTAATGTGAATTGTATTCGAAGTTTATAACGGTACTATTGAAATCAACATCGCTTTGGTAAATCATTATACTTAAAATTAATTATTGATCATGTGTGCTTGTGAATTTGTTACCCGTTTTTAAAAAACTTCGTAAGAAATGTCTTGTGCTTTGAGGTATATTCGGACACAAACACTGGGGGTAGATTCGTACGTGTACAAAACTGCCCCTTGTAACAATTTTCTTTTGGTGTAACAAAATTTCATTACGGTCTAACAAAGCTGTATTAAGAAACGAAGAAAAAATAAAAAAGTTCGCTAAAGACTATTTATTTGCCAACCTAAATAAGCTTTCGAATTCATTATAAAAAGCTTTGGTTCCATATGGAAAACATCAAACCATTGGTTATTTCCTAGTTTAATTCAATTGTTAGGCTAAACTCCACATTTTGTTACAATAATTATAGTGAAAATAGGCCAGGTGTTTTGAAAACTTGTTTAGAACGTTTTAAATAGCATTTTTATCATTAAAAACCAGAGTAAATAACTTATTGTTCGAAGCTTTCAACTTGTTTCATAAACTCGGTCCGTGGTCGTAAAGCATTTGTTCTGATTACATAAAATTTCAAGGAGATAAAAATACCCCAGATCGAACTGTCTTCATAAGTTGTTTTCCTAATCTGATCACTTCCACGTTATTCTTCGAGCAAAGTGGGATGGAAGTCATCGATTTTAAAAATTAGTGGTGAAAAGCCAGACAGTGCCTTAACTTATATTCTTTTTAGTGCAAAACCCTCCGATCAATTATACCACAATTTAGAGTCAATCTAGAGTCCTTTGAATTCGATACCTGCAAGTAAAAAACAGAAGATGAAACTGAAACCTGATCATATCCAGCGCAAGGATATCTGTCGATGACTTATGGATTAAGGGTAAGCCCCCTACTTTTGCTAAATCCTTCACAGGATTTATTAAACAACCCACTTTTTTACGTATGCTCAAAATACTTGCCGTAAAAACCCCATCGTTTCAGTTAATGAGATCCGTTTTCTTGAAAGCCTAACAACACTTAATTTTACCAATTTTTCATAACTACATATATTTTGTGAAAGAACAATCACACGTTAAATTTTTGTAATATTTGAAGTTCTTTCACTTAACGGAAGCCTAAATGGGATTGTTTTATTAGTAAAAAAGTAAGATTTATGTTAAGATTGTTTAAAATTTTAGTTTTTTTAAATTAAATTTGTACGTGACTGACGGATCTGCCATTTATTGATAAAGATAACTAATATGTGACAAAATTTTGTTCAAGTACTTTAAAACTAAACAATCTGTGATATAATTTGTTATATAATTTAATGGTTGTTATACGATTTGATTGTTTTTTATGAAATATACATGTTATCACGCAAGTTTTCCTTTTGTAAAAACACATCTGTTTAAAATGTTTCTATGTTGAAAACGTCTAATCGATTATGTCGTAAGTTGATGCAAGAATTTAAATAGAAAATTTAGAAATAACAACTACAAAAGAGTTTTCTGTATATACTCTTTTTTGTTTAATAATAACTAGATACAGAGGCATCCAACTTTTGATTAAATTGTTTTCTGTTTAACTAAGAAAATTTCAGCCCAGGCCCAGCCCCAACTCACCCTTGTGATGATAGTCAAGTTAGGCAAAACAGTTTTTAGTGTTTCCATCTTTTAAGCTTAAAAACGTTAATTTTTTAAGTATATTACTTTAGCAAGTCGTGTGGAACGTAAAAATTTCATTAAGCATGCATAAATTTCTAAAACTGCTACACTCTTATATAGTTAATCTTGGTTTATTTTTAAATACCTACATTTGTTTATTTGTTTACAGAGTGATGGTGCGGAATTATAAAAAGAAGGAGACTAGCAAAGAAGTTGACGAAACTGCTATGGCGTTAGCTATTGAAGATGTCGTTCAAAATAATCTTTTGTTCCACAAAGTTACTAACAAGTATAGCATTAAACACACAACACTTGGGTCGTGTGAAAAAAATAAAAAATGTACTCGTAGCTTCTGAACGAGGTAGTCTATGCACATATAAATCTAAATACACCAATTTTCAAGTGCTTTCTGCAGAAGAAGAAATGCTTTTGAATAAATATATTTCGGATAGCAGTAAAATAAAATACGGACTAACAATATTACAGATAAGACGACTGACCTATGAGTACGCTAAAATTTTGAAATCTAAATATCCTGCAAGCCGAGATAAAAATAAAATGGCAGGTATTGATTGGATGCATGGATTTCGTAATAGAAATGCAAATTTAACATGAGAAAACCAGAAAATACTAGCGCAGTCAGGTCTTCTTTTTTTAATAAAACTACTGTAAATTGTTTCTTAGAAAATTTAAGAAATGTTTATAAACGATATGAATTTACAGCAGATCTTATATTCAATTTGGATGAATCTAACATTTTGACAGTATTAGAAACACCCAAAAGTGTTAGTGGAGAAAAAACAAAAACAAGTCGGCCGACTAGTTTCAGCTGAAAGAGGCGAGCTTGTTACTTTTGGGGGTATTCTTTCAGCCATGGAAATGCAATTCCCCCGCTTTTTGTGTTTCGCGTGTCCATTATAAAGATCATTTTATTAAAGGCGCTCCAGGAGGTAGTCTTGATGTTGTTAACAGAAGTGGTTGGATACACTGTGAAATATTTGTCAAGGTGCTGAAGCACATTCAGAAGTACACACTGTGCTCCAAAGAAAACCCAATTTTATTTTTATGTGATAACCATAAAAGTTACATTACATTAGAAGCAGTTAATTATGCCAGAAGTAATGGAATGGTTTATTTGCCTTTCCACCCCATACATCTCACCATTTGCAACAGTTAGATGTCGGAGTTTTCGGTTCGTTTAAATCCAAGTTGAAAACTACTTTCAATGATTGGCATATTTGTAATCCAGGTAGAACAATCAGTATTTATAGCCTTCCTAAATTAGCTTTTTTTTGTCATATTGCTGTAAAAAATATTATTAGTGGAATTGCTAATCCAGGTATTTGATCATACAATCAACTGGTATTTAGTTACGACGATTTTGTTCCTACACGTGTGTATCCCTCTGATGAAAATAATTCCAATGTATTAGTTGCCAGGTTCCATTCAATCTACAACAAAGGTTGCTCCAATAGTTTTGTCAACAATTACCAGTAATACTACTGAGAATGCTCAACATAAATTCAACATCTACAGATGCTGAATCCAGTTTTCTACAATTGTGTAGCAATTTTTGCAGTTTTGACCCGATAGCTCTGATGAGTTTTGAATCTGTTGTAAATCTGCCATCAAGTTCTACCATGCTACATCCTAGTTTACCACTATGGCCATGTAAAATTTCAATAACACCAGAAATGGTTAGACCATTTCCGGCTATTAAAAAATGATTAAACAAAAAGGTAGACAACCTGGAAAATCCAAAATCTTTACAGATACGCCGGAGAAAAATAGACTCGAACATTGGAAATAGAAAAACAATATAAAAAAGAGGAACAAGAAAATGACAAAAAGCCAAAGAAATGAAATGGGCTTGGTCTTTGTTTGATTGGCCAAATCCGAAACGTTCCAAAACGGTTTCTAAAAAAATTGCAGAAAGTAGTAGTGACTCTGACACAGAGGTTAGTTTCAGAGAAAGTTCTGGATCAAGCCTGGATATTAGTGCCAAAGAACAAAACCAAAATGAAACACTTGTTGATGGTATTACCTCAGACAATATTCAAGAGATGGATTTATTCTTGTGACGTTTCAAAAGAAGAAAATGTTCTCTTATATGGGGAAAATGGTAGACCACTATTCTCCTACAGAATTTAAAACTTCATTTTTAAGAACCAAAATTAGGTTCTTCTTAGACTTTTGTTTATCCGAATTTTGAAGATGTAGCTTCTATACATATATTAGATATCATCTTAGTTCTTCGTGTTCCATCATCTTCAAGTACCACAGCTAGAACATTAGGACTGTTTACTTTTCCCATTAATTTAAGTGAATGCAAAGTTCAATAGTTAGGCATTAGATATTTTGAATAGACCATAGTATTTTGGTTTTTGCCAAAATATAGTCTATTTTACATTAGGTATGCAAACTACTGATACATAATGAAAATTTTTGTTAAAGTAAAGAGTAATGTATCGAAACTGTTAACGTATTTAAAGATATACGAAGTTTATACATAATGAAATCATGCCTGTTCATAATTCTCTTTTAATTGTGTCCCATACTATCCCTTTAATATGAATATACCCCAAGTCGTGTACGAATTCGCCTCTAAAGGGGTTGACTCGTACAACTTCGTCTTGGGAAAAACAATTTTTACCTAGATTCCATGTGTGTTAGACCTTCAATAAATCTTTTCATAAAAGTATGTTTGGGCTATTGTTCACTGCCATTTTAAATTTCCTATGATTACTTTAGACTTTACAAAGGGACCCATTCTTCCACAACTTGACAAAACCGTAAGGAAGATAGCACTAAGGTATTTCCTTCAACTTATTAAAACGTCAATTTAAAAGATACAAAAAAGTATTTGGAATGTGCAGTAAATGTCAACAAATTTCCGACATACCAATAATCGTTACATGATATAATTTACTACTTTATTCAACAAATGAGAACATTATCATGAAAGTTACAAATATACTATAAAGATTGATAGTTATCACTAATGCTCATCTTCATAACCTTCTGGTAAAGCATTAGTACGTGGATTGTGAAAAAGTGAATGATTACCATCACCCCATGGAAACTTTTTCGTTCGCATCGCAAGATACTCGTATTTCACAAATGGAGGGCGGTGGAAATGTTCTTCGTGCCTTTTGTGTGCCAAATAAGAATTGACACTACACAAAACGATTGCAGGGAAAGCTACAAAAATTGTTATATTTCGCCAGAGCTTACTACCACCTAAAATAGAGTATGGAAAATGTATTATATAACAATTGTAGGCATAACAGACCTCCATGTCCCCCAGCAACTGCTGAAGCGATAGGCACTTCACCTTTGGCATTTCTTGCAATCGTTGTAGATAAATATCTACGAGTAGCATGCATAATAATAGCAGACATATTTCAATATTTATTATATAAAATAATTATCGATCATAAACTTTAAGGGTTTCAATTATCAACTGTCAGATATTATAATTTGAATGTGTCTACATTGCACCACAGGTATCTTAATTTACACATTGTGTGATTAATATTATTAAATATGATTTAATCACGTGCACCTGCAATAATCAAAATAAAACTGATAGGGTACATGCAACGTGCAAGAAATATAATTAATACTAAATCAATAAGCCAAGCGATTTCAATAATTGAAGTTGTCGTCACCAGTGACCTAAATATATGACCCAATTGTTAAAATCAAAACAACTTAAAGTATGTTAAATTTTAGACAACATACTAAAATAATATCATATACACCTACAATTAAAATTTGAAGGCATATATAAAATGTACATTGTAGACTAGAATGTTTAAATTTCAAAATGTTCTAAAATGCTGTTTACGTAAGAACACGCCAATCCAACAAATGCATGCTGTCTAATAAAATGGACAATTATTTTGAGAAGCTTGTTTCATTTCTTTATTTTCAAATTTGAAATTTTGACTCCTGCGTATGCCACTAGAGCTTTTAATTTGCAAATACTTTATCTGATTTATGTTGGTATTCTAGTGATAACTTACATATTAAATATATGCGTTTTATTGTACTTCGCATAATAATTGTCAACTTTGTACAATTCACCTTGCATTTTTGAAACCACAGTTAAAGTTATATATATATATATATATATATATATATATATATATATATATATATATATATAAATTCAAGTTGATTTCGACTAGAAAACTTGATATTGTATAGTAAATATCGGGTCGTAGTCAATCTGGGCAATTAGATAACTCTTTTAATCAGTTCAAGCTTTCGAAAATTTTATTTTCTTCTTCAGGAAGAGATTATATGAAACTATCTAGTAAATGCCTGGAGCATGATAATAATTAGGATACGACGACAAACTTGGTGAGTACATTCAAAACACATACTGGTTCCTATGTAACTTGTAATTTTTAAATTGTCCATTAATGTTGTTTTAGAAATAAGCCACCTAAATTAATTATTATGTTAACTGTATTATGTGTTTTGAATGTACTCACCAAGTTTGTCGTCGTATCCTAATTATTATCATGCTCCAGGTATTTATTAGATAGTTTCATATAATCTCTTCCTGAAGAAGAAAATAAAATTTTTCGAAAGCTTGAACTGATTAAAAGAGTTATCTAATTGCCCAGATTGACTACGATCCGATATTTACTATACAATATATATATATATATATATATATATATATATATATATATAATGAAATGTTAGTAGGGTCTAAAAGGGTTCTAAGGGTTGTTTTGTTGAAGGTAGTGTATGCCAAATAAAGTAAGCCAAATATCAGATCCCGTAACTGAGAAATTTATGTTTGCCGTACTTTACAAACGTTAAAGTATTTGAAATATTAGTCAAAATGTAAGTGCCAAGACGTAAAAACAATGACTTGATGACGTGATAAAGCACAGTATTCAAGGTTTTACACTGAGTTGTATGTTGAATAAGCCATAGAACGTACATTTGCTAATCGAGAAACCGGATGCGTCTGTAGAAATTACACTATTCACCACGCAGATCCAGGTTTATATGTGTAACATTTCGGCATTTATTTTAATAGAATCAACCTTTGGACAAACATGTAATATCAAAATTATAAGTAATAGCATTGTCAAATATGATTGAAGGGTTGTGCGATATTTAGGACCAATGATTGAACATTTATGTATGAAAAGGAAAGTGCAAAAGACAAAGTATAAGGTATTAGTGACACGAACTTGGTGCGAGGATGTTATTGGAGAGAATTTGTATGCAATGTAATAAAGAGTAGGCATATTTGTATTGTAATTATCACCTAGGAAAAGTAAACAAGAGGTCGATTTTTAAAATATTTTTGTAATAAGACGTGTTTGTAAACTGCGCTAAATTGTTTGAATATTTTGGAAGAATTAATAAAGGAGTTTGAAAAGTGTACGAGTTTAATTTATGTAAAGGAAGAGTAAGGATAAGCAACAGTGAATAAAATAATTAATAGCAACGACGAGTAACAAGTTTAAGAGTGGAATTAGTGCGACAGCGAACCGGCGGAACATAAGTGGATATTGGAACGAGATTTAAATAGGCAGAAGGCATTGAATAGGATTTATAAGATTAAAGAAGGTATTATTGGGATTGAATTGGATATGGTTTTATGTATAGCAGGGCATTGAGTGGTAAATAGAAGGAAGGATTGATTTGGAACGAGCGGATAAAGAAAGCAGTGATTTAGAACGAGAGGAGCAAGATTTAAAGACAGCATTGGAGTAGCAAGAGGATTCGTACGAGATAAAGAAGATATAACACCGGAAAAATTAGCGCAGGGGAAGTAAATACAAAAGGTTATTCAAAATTCTAAATTTGGGTCATATTTATTTTAAATTTGGGAGCATCAAAATTAAGTTAAAGAAACCTGGAGTCTAGACGGCAGATTTCATAGTGATAGTGCAAACCTTGTAAAAACGTATACGGCGAGTAGGATTTTGAGCCAGTATTCATAGAGGCCGACAACGAAGTATAGAATAGGTGAGTACTGTGTGTTATAACGTCAAAGTCAAAAATTTTGTAATATTAATTAATTTGGCACAAGGCTACGTGGATCTTATATAAAAATTTGGCATATACAAGCGTAAATTATCAAAAGGTACAAAAACAAAAGGTAGTGCTGTTTGGTTGGTGCATTGCACATCTACTTACCACTGAACCCACGGTAAGTAGGTAGATACCCTGGGAAGAAAGAGTTTACAAATAGTCGAGGCATATTTAACACAGTTTTGATTTATAAACCAACCAAACGAAAATAAAGCACGTAACATAAAATAAATATTTGCACATTATATAAAAATAATTAAATTAATAAAAAAAAGGCGCGAGGGGGTTGAGCATAAGAATATATATATTGTCGTGGAATTTATAGGTTAAGAAGAGTATATAGGTCTAGGTATATAGGTCAGAATATTAAAATTGGATAAAGGGGGGAAGCTTTAGAGTACATGAAAACTCAAGGATACGCATAATTAGTTGTAATATTTTAAATCATGCGCATCGGATAAGAAACGGAACTTTTGACTATAGAAAGTTAATAATTTACATGCATATTTTCATTTAAATAAACGAAACGTTCGTTATTCAAATTCTAAGAAGTGCTAAAACTAGGAATTATTATTTTAAACAGACAATTTACTTCAAAGAAACACTTGAGAGTTAAGTGTCAAGTTCAAAGAACTGAAATATACGTTGACACAAAATTCTATAGTATTGTTTGCAACGGTCGGTGCGACAAGCTGTTAAAATAACAAATGCTTTGAAAACGAAGTGAAATGAAATATCCATAATGGAAAACAGACAGAGAACACGTATAATAAAACGTTGGTTACAATACACGTCTAAAATACGCGGGAGATTTGGAGGCCAACAACAATATCGATTTTCTGTAGCTTGAGAGTGGTTATAAAAGAGACAATAAATATGGGTAAAACTAACAGGTAGCTAGGGGGTTGAACGTATACATCGGGAGAAAGCAATATAATTGGTCGAAGGCTAGAAGTTTTGAGAAGCTCGCGTCCGTTAGATGTTGAGCGAATTTCTAGGTAACAGCACGGTAAACTTGGAATTTTTCAGACGTTGAAGTACGTTACGAACAAAATTTTGAGAATCGGTATTGGAAAATAAGCTTTTTGATGAAAAGAGAGTCCGTGAGGGGTATTGAAAAGTGTATAAATACACTGGGAGAATTATTAAAGTTCCCTTAGATCTTATATCGCTTAGATCTCTTACTTATTTGCTATTACCTGCTCTTACGTTGTAATGAGTCGCTTATTAGTTGAATTAGCATACAACATCCTATTTAAAAGTGTATAAAAGCTGTTAGTAACGTACCGGTAATGTATTAAAAGTGTGATTTGCACAAGTGGGTGCTAGCTTATCAAAGGTGATGTTACTACACGATACAATCTAATGATAGGATGGTACTTGGGTAAGCTAATCGAAAAGTTAGAAACAAGTATGCGTGAAGTGTAGTGGTTATGGAAGGTTAAGTTTGGTCAAGACAATTATCCGGGAAGAAATACTAAAGGTGACAGAGATTTGGATAGCGAGTGGAGATCAGTTGGATCCAGGCATAATCACGAAGTGTATGGACACAACGACGAGGGTTTTTGGTACACATCTTCAGAAGTAATGATGGACGAAGCTTACTCCAGGTAAAGAAAATTAATTTCTTGCTTTTGCTTGAACATTTGTGCTGATACTTTGTGCTTATTGGGGGTGTATTTTTATTACCATAAAACTCATTTAAAGAGGTATATGTAAAGGACAATCAATATTGATTATTTAAAATGTTTATTAATGATATAAAAATAATGTTGTAAGGAGTAAACGAGTCTTTAGCTTTATTTTAAACAAAGATGCGATGTGTAAAAGCATTTAGAGTAACTGGGTTATACTGGGCTCAAAATAGACCAGAATAGAAATCAATTTAGGGTTGCACGACGGGCCCATCTACTCGTCTAAAATAAAACTGTTGGAATATATTAAAATCATGAAAGTTTAAAAAATTTAAAGACTGAGATGGTAACATTTTTATCAAACTGTATATACAAATGTGTAAATATTTTCTTACTAATGGAAACTTGTTAATGTGTGTAAATAAAAAAGTTGTATGTCTTGTTGCATTATTTGAGTGGTAATTTTATTGGACTGTATATGTGAGAAAGAGTGAATTTAGGATGGTTGGTATCTAAGAAGAAGCAGATTTTAAAGCTAGTCGAGGTGTGCAGAAATAAGGAGGCGTTCCAAAGGTATTGTAAGAATTTTTTTTATTAATTTTATTTCAGAAAATTTTATGACGGCCCAACGACACTAGGGCTCGAATGGGTATAGAGAAATCCACTACAATATATACATATATATATATATATATATATATATATATATATATATATATATATTGTAGTGGTTTAAAAGGGCTAAATTCAAGTATAAACAAAGCAATTTGAAACACCCTGTATAGAGGAAACAACCAGAATTTACGTGCAAAATTTATTTCATTAGTTCAGTTTAAGTAACAAGTATTAACAAAATTTTACAAATAATGATTAGAATTTAGTAGGTTTGCAAAGAAAATAAATTGTAGAAGCCAATGCAATTAATTTAATTGAGTTTAATTGAACGGTTATTTACGTATAATATGCATAAAAGCACGAAAAATCAATAATACCAAGGTGAAACGCGTTGCTAACACAGAAACAGCCGTTGGATATAAAATACGTTAAAAAGCCAACTCTTAGAAATGTTGTGTTAAAACGACGGTTAATTAAACACCTGCATGTTTTCTAAATGTCAGGTTCCCCTTATTTTTATAGATAGCAAACAAGTTTCAAAGAATATTGGTAAACAACAGTCGCTAAAGCACGTAATTTGGTCCACATGGAGTGAATAGAACGCGGACAGTAATATCGATTCTCTACCACTCAAACAAAGTTAGAAGAAAACATATGATATGCATAAGCAAGGGATAGCGTTAATATAGGCAGGATTTTTAAGACGCCAATGCATATACTATTGGTCGATATCGTTAGTTGTACAACAGACAATCACGGGGATATTTGAAGTCGGGTTTATTGGAAAATATCGTAACGACGCGCTAAATTTCGGGGATTTTGAAAACGGTTGAACCAAAATTTTAAGAACGTGTTATTTTAAATTAGATTTTCACGGTAAGAGGGTCTGGAGAGGTTACAGTCGAAGGATATAAATACTCGATGAATTAGCACGGCTCGCTCTCTTTTTAACTTCGTCTCTTTTAACTTCGTTCTAATAGTATTTACATCGCTTCAAATACAAGTTTGTAAGTATAAATAATTTTGAATTAAATAATACAGTGTTGGCTTCATAATTTGATGCGCGAATAAGTGTCAAGTCTAAATTTTAATTGAGGTGCAACATTGATCTTAAACAAGCTCGTGAAGTGACATGAAGTAATTAAACGTATATGAAATTGAATTTAACTAAAGTACCCGATTATGAAAGAAGAGTAATTAATTTGGATTTGGAAATGGGATGCACCGTGAAGGCAGCGCATGCAGCACAACATAAATGATGTCCTTCTACAAATAGCTACAGGCAGCCAGCAGAGCAGAGCGAAACTACATTACCGCATCGTCAATGGAGCAGAGATCTTCGAGAAATTCCAGGTAACGCTTTAAAATTGTTGTTGATACAAACTATGAAACTATGAATATTGTGTGACGTGTGAAAGTGAATTTTGAAGGTATTGTGCATTATTTTGCGTATTTAAAATAATACGTATAACTAACTGTATTAGGGTATTTAAATAGAAATCTAAAGGTATTGTTGCGAGCTACTATTAGGCAACCCGTCAAACACACAAGCGCTGTAAGCTCTACATAGTCTTCAGGATTCGAGAATTCTTCTAGCAATCAAACACACAAAACGCTGCCAGCACTGTTTATTCTCAATGGCCCGGGAAGCTTCTCGTAATTACTAGAGGATGAGTCATTAACTCGGAGTATATATAAGACCGCTAATAAATGCAAGAGGCAGTCTATACTTGAATGTCTAATATAAATTATATCGTGTACAGTAAACGTAGTTGAGCTTTTGGAAGTGTAAGAATATACATAAATGTTATATGCTGTGTCTAATGTACATGCAGCTTGTAGTATACATAAATAGATAGAAGTATATAATAAATAAATAGTTGTGTTAGTGTTGTTAAGAACTTAGCTTAAGAAGATATTAGTGCTTGTAATTTATTAGTGTAATAGTGCTTCATTGTTAAGTGGACTGAAAACATCTACAAATAAGGCATATACTGTTAATTAGACTTGTGAACAGTGAGTAATAAAGACGTTTGTTATTACTTGTTTTAAATTAGAGAAACGCGGTAGTAGTAGCCCGCTACAGTATATAAAGCTTATTAACGTTTCATCAGAAATTTAAAAACTTTATTGTTACGAGTACATGGGGTTTTTGTTTGCGGGCAGCGTATGCAAGGTAAAAAGCATACATTATTCATAATTAACTGGGTTATCATGAGCTCACCATACTCCAGAGATTACGTAAATTTAAAATAAATGATAAAGAAAGAATGAAAAATAAGATATTATTCAGGGCCCATTTACTCCGGGTACATTCTATGTGTTTGATAATTTAAGTTAAAATACAGGACATTACAAAATTAGGATTTATAGAGGTGTAACTTGATCACTGAAATGTGGATAATAATGGATTTTTATTTGTAAATAGTAAAAAAATAAATATTGTATGATTGTTGTATTTTGTGGTTTTATTGAGAGTGTGCGTGAATGATGCAGAGCATAATAGTGAATCTAGGTATCCAAGAGGAAACCCAACTGAGCTAGCCTGGGAACTGAAAAAGAATTAAGGTGACGAAGAGAGGAATCTAGGTAAGAAGTTTTTTTTTGAATTTTTTTTATTTTTGGTGAAATTTTTGATTTTTATATAAATTAATTTTCGAATCTACTGAGAATCCTGACAAATATACACGGCAATATATATATATATATATATATATATATATATATATATATATATATTCTGTTTTCCTTGTATATTCAAGATATTAATAAGGTTCTCAAATTTAGTAAGTACCATTGTAATGCCGACATTCAAATATATTGTCACTGTCATCCTAATGATTTACCAAATACATTTATCAATATTAATTCTGCTCCTGCTAGAATAAAATCGTGGGGAGACGAAAACCAACTAACAATAAATCCTTTTAAATGTGAAGCAATTGTAATCGGATCTTCCAAATTGTTAGATAAAACTGACCAATTGATACTCCCGCCTCTTCAATTGGGTGGGTCGCTAATCAAACTTTGTCCGGTCGTTAAAAGTCTTGGAGTTGTTATTGACGCAACCCTATCTTGGAAGAACCACACACTATAAACATTTCAAAAAGTTTTTGCTTCGCTGCATGGTCTCAATTGACTTAGACGATTTTTACCAATTAGCTTAAAAATTAAATTGGTCCAGGCACTAATTCAGCCCATTTTCGATTATGGAGATGTTGTGTATAATAATCTGCCTCAGATTAGTGAGTATCGTTTGCAAAAAATTCATAATAGCTGCATTCGCTTTATATTTGATATTAAGCGCTATGATCACATCTCACCATTTTTTAAGAAATTATCCTGGTTGAAGCTGCATAAGCAGAGGAAATTACATCAAGCGATAATGTTGTTTAAGTTTTTACGCGGGATTGGTCCAAACTACCTTACTACAAAATTTTCGCCTTTATCTAACGGCGACTACAACATCAGAGATGACAACCGGTTGAAAATTCCACATCATCGAACTGAAATTTATCATTCCTCTTTTGTGGTTTCCAGTTCTTCACTGTGGAACTCGATTCCTGTCATTGTAAGAAATTCTACAACAATCTCTAAAGGTGGCGTTAGTGCTACAGAGATTTGGCGATTTGGATATTTGGAAAATGATCCTATTGGTTAAAGTGATCACGTGTTACCGCTGAAAAACGTCAAAAACGCCGAATCTCCGATCTCCCAAAAGTTGGTTCAAGTTCAACTTTTCTAACTATTTTGAGATCGGTGCATGCGTGTTTGTTCAGAAAAGCACGTGATTTGTTTGTTTTGTTATAACCTTAACCTTACCTTTTCGTGTAATATATATTTTGCGTCTTGCCTATTAAACATATTGGAAATGAATAGCAATTCATTTCTTCAGTTCATAATTCACAACATAAACTTAATGTCATAGGTCAAACTATTTTCTCCAAATACCTGAAGCAGAAAATACCCTAGATGAATAAAAGCGAAAATATCTAATTCCCCAAATATCCAAATCGCTAAATCCCCATAGCACTAAAGGAACCTTAAGTTCCGACAAACGTATCGGGAGTATCTACTATCGCAACAGTAATTACATTTAGGATGCATGGGTTCCGAGATTAAGTGCCTGCTGTGCGATTGAGTGTTTTTGTTATGTGTATGTATGAGCATGGTTGAGAGTGCGCATACGCGCGCGTGTGTATGTGTATGTCAAAGGTATATCTATTTATTTAATTATTTATACTTATACTTATTTATTTATTTATTAAGTGCCTGTTGTGTGACTGATTTTTTTTGTTAGCTGTATGTATGAGCATGGGTGCGAGTGCGCATACGTTTTAGTATGTATGTGTATGGCAAAGGAATATTTATTTATTTATTTAAACACTGTAAAAATGCTTATTTTTATTTTTTTTTATTTTTAATATTTTTAGTTATATTTCTGTCAATTTTAAAGTAATCTCTAGTTAAGTGTAAGAGTGGACTTCATAGTCCAAATCTCGCTAGAGTTACTTCTAGAGTTAATAGTTATTTGTATCAATGCTATTCAAATAATAAAGATATACAATACATATATATATATATATATATATATATATATATATATATATATATATATATTGCTGTAGTACTCCCCCACGCTTGAGCAGCCGGATGTATAAACGTCCAGTCAATCAATATTCATATAATGAAAGGAAATAATATTTACACTTCACAATTTTTGTAATTCTTTAAATACACCCATCAATCAATTAATATTATATGGATTATTTATCCCAAAATTTATATCCTTTTAATTTAATTTAAAGTCACCAAAAACGACACCTTTTATAAAAAAATCTGGAACGTTTAAGACCTTTTTATGATTATTACGTAAGTTTCAACGTATTCAATATTCTTATTGACTCCTTATAAGCTTGAGAAAATTAATATATTCAGTGTTAAAATTTAAATTTGAAAAGATTCCTTAAAACTAGTTCGCTCTGACCTGTGATATTCTGATGAGTTGTTGCGTATCTTCAATCGAAAACCAATGCTTTGCTTTGTACTCCTTAACGTACGTTGAACCAATAATTCAGTACGGTTACTCCTTGTTTCCAAAATTCACCTCGTGCTTGATTCTATATTTCTCTGGATACGCCTTGGACCTCTACTTAAATACAACTTGGAATTCGTAGGTTTCTTAGTATTATGAATTTAGAATTATTCCACTTATCGTCGTGAATTAGAATTTTTGAATACCAGACTTAGGATCGTGAATTAGAAGTGGACTAGAAGCGGATTAGAATTGTATTGGAATACCAGACTTATGACCATGGATTAGAAGTGGACTAGAAGCCCTATATCATTATAAACATTTAATATAAATTAATTACCAAATTTCTACTCACGTTTTCTGCAAAAACGGCAAAAGCTTTATCGTATATTCTTAACGCAATTCTTACAAAACACTATTTTTCACTATAATATAAAATTTATTTATCTGACGCGTAAATATTTGATTAAGAGTATTGTAGATTCGACGTGCTTCAAATTGAGACTGATTGTTTCTTATCACCTCTAGGCGTTATATAGCTTTTTTCCAAGCAGCCTTGCAACCAACCATATTTGTTCTGGATATTCCTAGTATATTTTCAAGCTGATTCTTGATGAAACTATTTTGGAGTTCCGTATCATACTGTTATTTACAATTGTTTTACGATCTTTGATCGCCTTGTTATTGTTATCGTTACTGGACTTTTAGCTTATGTCTGTTGTTTTGTGTAGATAAAGAGATAAAGAGAATTGTACAAAATAAATGATGTAACATGAGTGCTGTTTTCATTTATGTATTTATTTAAACTCATCTTTGAAAGTGCGTTTTCCGCTTATTGTTCCTTCTTTATTACAAGCGTAATTGCATGAAGATTTACTAGGTTTTATGTTATCTTCTGCGTATTTGTTTTATAAACTTGTTGAACACTCCTCAAGGTAGTTTAATTACATGTATGATTATTTCTCTGCCGAATACGCGTCCTATTATTGGAAGATGTGCTTACTGGCATTGATTAAAGTTAATTACGGTCCATATACAGGGTGTTAAATGCTTGCTATTTACATAATGTGCAAATTATTTATTTTCCTGTTAAATAAATGCAGTTTTCTGATTCCCATTGCTATTTACAGGTACTACGCGACCCTTACTACTCAATACACCCCTAAACAACCCCTTATCACAGCATTATATATTAAAAATAGTTACTGTTTATTTATACTGTGCTAGTCAATTTTAGATGCATAAAAAGTTTAAGTTATTATTTCATCTTACTAACTGTTTCCTATTCTGTGCTAACCTGCACATTTCCCTGAAATTTCCACAATCGGCATCCTTCACTAATGCTGAATACAATCTTACATGACCAATGTCGAAACAAATATCAAATCACGAATTAATCTTTACTCAAAAGTTACATCTTAAATGTCAAGTTGCTATTGTATGCATGTCGAATACTGAATGCCACGTTCTAATAATGTTTCGGTTTATACACAAAAATCATCTGTATACGTCTTTTCCAGATATTTCCCGATTCATTTCGAAGGATTAGTCACCGCTGATGTAAAAATTTACACCGATTTCGCATTTTAATGATCTAATTAGTATCAGTAATCGTGATTTTATGTTTATCGTAAAAGCATCGTTTATCCTTTTTAACATACGACGTTAATGTCCGCGGTTTTATTCTTTGTCATACGTAAAGCTATTAAACCGCGTTCTTATCTTGTTTTATGCCATTTTAATGTTCGCAGGTTCCTTGAATTGGGGCGTTTATTGATTTATGCAAATAAATTGGCGTTTAATAGTATTTCTCAGTAACTGACGTATTCTCTTCTTAACAAAGAAAATTCTGGAATTTATGCTTTATACAAAACTCTTAAAATGAGTTTAAATGTTGTCTACACTAAAAAATTTATTACATAAATAATTAAAGCTCACAATTACTTTCTTAATGATTGATTTGTATTCTAATCAAGTACAAATTTCAGTATTTTTAAATGCGTTTTAAGGTATCTTTAACAAGATTGAATTTTTTTAAAATCTACACACGGAAATATGCTTGTTATTTTAATGGTAACGAAATGAATGGTTTTTTTTATTTATCTTAAAATAAAGCTCGTTTTTAAGATATCTCACACAACCAGAATAAATTGATTTAAAAATGGGACTTTTAAGTTTATATTCGTTTTACGATCTCTGGAATGACTGCACGGAATTAAATTACATAATTAAAGAAGGGCTTCTTTTATGTTTAATGGTAATGAAATACTCTTACATTTTTATACAAGGTAGAGAAGTTAAATATTGAAAGATTTTAACTTTACCTGTTTACTGGCTTTTTGAACGGGTTTTGCACAAAACTCGCGTGTTCAATGACTTTTCGCGACCTCTTTATCGCATCTATATAATTAATAAAATGAAATATTAGCTTAGACTTTTATGCAAAGCTCAAATAATCATTTCAAATCGAGCTAGTAATTGAAAGATAGAAAATATAAGGTCTTGGGCAGGACTTGAACTTGTATCTTAGTCTTTCCGGGACCATGCGTTTTCCAATTACGCTACCGGAACAAGTGACGACAATTGGAAAATTGACAAATCTAAATTATATACACAACCATACATCAACCTAACTAATTCTTACCGTTTGATACCCAGATCAATATATTCTGTTAACACGCCCTTATGAAAGCTTAGAGTTTGAACCTGAGCATGTATTCTGTTGAATATGGTATGTATTTGTCACAAGCATGTTTTAATAATTGTTTTCCTGTGATAACTATGTATTTGTTTTATTTCAGCTTTTAGTTGTGCGTCTATAACTACATAGTTCATGTCTTGTTTATAAAACTTAACCTTAAGTTAGTTTGATGTGACCTGATATTTATAGTCCACAATTTTATCGGTAACAATATTGAAATTTAATTATTCTTGTTACGATGTAATTATGAGGAACCTCTGCTATGGCTCCGTTAATTTACGCGTTTGCATTATGACTATGGTGGAGATAGTCTATTTATAATAAGCGCCTTTTATCATACGCATCATGTTATAGGACTACGTTTATTTATAAATGTTTTTGTCAATGTACTTCTAGTGGTGTTTATGCAAATGATAGAAGGTAGGTTAGTCATTGTAAACCATATTGCAAAACGAGTTGGAAACTGTTAATGGGTTGTATTGTAAGTGCGTATGTTTAAGACTTTGTTCAAAGTTGATAAAATTGTATGCCCTTTGCGGGGTTGAACATGAGTAGTAAAGGCCTTTTTCTTCCTGATATTCTTCCTCTTTCAACTTTAACTGGTTAGTCATGGCTCAGCTGTCCTCAGTACCTTCCAGAAAAGATTAGCTGGACTACATTAACATTTCTTCAGTTGTCATATGTTGTATGTCTGGGTAACAGTTGACATCTCGTAATATTAAAAGTATGCAGGGTGCTTGCTGCCACCTCACCTTTGGAGAGGTGTATTTATGCAGTTAGAAGCGCAGGGTTGTTGAAGTTTTCTCGGTCGGTACTTTTTCCTCAGCGTTAACCCAGGTTGTGTCCACCACTCGTTGCTATGTGTAATCTATGTCAAATTGCTGGTAACCTAATTTTGAGGTTATCGTATCAAATGTAGGGTCGATAAATGCCGTAGTTTTATTTCCAGCCAAATGTAAAAGTCGGATAAGTTGATCTTTAATTTCTCGGGCCGATTGTATAGAATCTCCACCAGCGACGAAATCGTCAATATATAGATTTGACCGTATAGCCTCAGCGGCTAACGGAAACCTTTTGCCTTCGTCAATGGCTAATTGCTGAAGGGTTTTTAATGCTAGATAAGGCGATGACTTAATACCATAGGTCACTGTATTAAGCTGATAAGTCTGAATGGGTTCTTCTGCGGAGAACCGCCAAACAATTAATTGAAACTTTCGATGTTCTTCGGTAACCAAAATTTGTCGATACATTTGGCGAACATCACAAGTAAAAACGAAACGATGAGAGCGAAATTTAAGTAAGATTGACGAAATGTCATTTTGGAGACTAGGTCCAGCCAATTGAGTGTCATTAAGTGACACGTTGTTTTAACCTTTGCAGAGGCGTCAAAACCACACGAATTTTAGAAGTATGACCTTCCTCTTTAAACACAGGGTGATGGGGTAAAAAATAATTATCGTTCCCAACGGGCGGAGAATCGAGTAATGCCATATGACCCGCATCAAGATAGTCCTGCATGAAATTGTTGTACTGTGCGCGTAGCTCCGGTTGAGCATGCAATTTGCGCTCTAACGAAAATAGTCGTTTTTTAGCCATGTCAAAGGACTTATAAAAAACGGGCAAAGTATCGTTGAACGGTAACGCAACAATAAAACGACCGCTAGGGTCACGAGAAAACGTGTTTTCAAAAATCAAATCTGCCTTTTCTTCTTCCGGAGAAGTATAAGGCTTGGATGGCAACTCTTCTATCTCCCAAAACCGCCTTAGTGTCTGGTCGATAGGATCTTCTACAGAAGTAAATAAATACTTGGACAGTATCAGACTGCAAGCTTTTTGTGGGACCAATAATAGTCCAACCAAAAATTGTATTTATGGCGACAGGCTGAAGAAATTTGCCATGTATAACACCGCCATTGATGATGAACGGATAAACATCTGCTCCAAGGAGCATGTCAATAGTTCCTGGAGAGTTTCAGGTCGGGTCTGCAAAGTGCAGGCCGCATAAGTGTTCCCAATTATTAGGAACTTCAACGCTAGGTAATTTGCCAGATATTGACGAAAGCACAAAAGTTGTGACTTCTAGAGATTTTTCGGAGTCTAAAATAGAGCGAATGGTGCAGCTGACGGCACCCCTATTGACCGCTGAAGTTGTCTGCCCAAGTCCATAAATCGGAACTTGAGAACGTATGCGTGGAAGCCAAAGTTTGCTCACGCAATCGTCTCGAATAAAGCTAGCTTGGGAGCCAGGGTCTAAGAGTACCCTGATCGGTTTGTATCTACCAGAACGATCTTGAACTTCCACAACAGCAGTGGAGAGTAAAACAGTAACCCCAAGATTTGAATTCGTTTGTGAAGACAAAACATTTGCCGTAATAGGAGAGGCTGACTGCGTCCTATTGGCATTTTTATGCATATGTGTAGCGGTCGGTTCACCTGAACGGCTAGAAGCAGGTTGCGGTTCAAAATGTAGCAAGGTATGATGCGGCTTGGCGCAAGTTCGACAAGAGTTATAGGATTTGCATTGCATGGACGCATGGTCTGTTCGTAAGCAATTTAAACAAAGGCGTAAGCGTTTGACAATGTCGAAACGTTCCGTCGGAGTTTTCTTTAGAAACGATTGACATCTATAAATTAAGTGATTGCCTTTGCAAGAAGGACAATGGTGCGAAAATGAATTCTTTGAGTCACTGGAGCTACTTGGTGTATCCAGTGAAACTACGTTAGAAGAAACTCTTGGTTTAAATTGAAACGCTGAGGATTTCTTATGCACTGATGTGTGAGATGTATGGACAGTCGTCGAATAAGAAACAGATGCGGTTGAAGAAAAGGTTTCCAACGCTGCACATTGTTGAGTTAAAAAATATCTCAAATCATCGAAATTGAATATTTGCTTCGGATCCGATTGGAGTTCAAAGCGTTTTCTAGTGAACGGATCGAGTTTTTCTAAAAGAAAATCGACTAGAATAAAGTTCCAATGTTCAGTGGGAAACTTTAAGTTAGTTAGAACAGCAAGGTTCTCTGAAAAACAATCGATAAGTGCCCTAAGTTTCTTAGGGTCTTCTGATTTTAAAGGTGGAAAGTCTTTCATAGCCTTCCAATGCAAAGTTGCTAATAAACGTGGATTGCTAAATCGCTCACGCAAGGCATTGTATGAAATAATAAAAATATCCCCCAAAATGGGTACCGATTTAATGATTTTCAAAGATTCCCCGCTACAGCAATTGATAAGGTGATTTAATTTCTCGATATTGGTCAGCGACGCATTATTATAAACCAGACTGTCAAATAAATCGATAAAAGATGCGAATTCCGTTACCTCATTATTAAAATGTGGGAGCTTTAACGGTAACAACTTTGATCCCGTGCTGCTTGGAGCATTTTCCGTAATTTGTGCCCGCATTTCTTGCATCGTTTCAAGATGTAGCAGTATGCAATAATAAGCGGAATCCACTTCCTTCCGTAAAGCGTTGTAATTGAATAATTCTACATCGTTACATAAAGCTATGACATCAATTAAAATTCTATTAAAATTGGGTAAATGTCATTGACTCTCCTTGTTTGAATATGGAACAACGTTTTTAAACTTGAATCACTTTGTATAGCGTTGCCAAGTTCCAACATCTCCATAATGCGTACCTTAAGTAATTCGAGTTCTGCTAAATGTGCTTTTTTCGGAGCCATAGTAACTGTTATTCTGAAAGACCTACAATAAAATGCTGTAAACGGTAACCGCTCAGATGTGCGCTGAGAAATATTAAAATATTATGGGTTGTTGTTCAAGGCACGAAAAATGTAAAATAGCGCATAAATCAATAAATCACGTTTATGACTATTAGCCTGCAATGGGTCTTAAGCAAAAACGTGAAAAACCTAACGGTTTGTCAAACAAAGCGTTACGATAAAATTTACAGTTTACGGGCGGCCTTTACATCAAAGCTCACAGGAACATGTGGCTAACGTAATGCAAGAAAGATGCAGCTTTACAACTTTATTACCCTTTGCAGATGTATTCAATATTTTACTGCAAACCGACTGAAGGGTTGTATGTGATACTAAAAACGCGCAATGGCTTTTAATGCAAATTAGCAAATTTTATATTAAGAATTTGTTTGTAATTAAACGCTTGCTGGTTTAATTACGGTGAAATCGCTTAATTTAGTTTAAAGACAGTATAAATAATATTTACACATTTTGACCCGCTAAATATGGGCTTTAAGACAAATTTAAAAGCTAAAATAAATGATTCAAAACACGCTCGCTGGAATGCAAAATAATATTTAATTTAGGACATGCGTAAAACATAGGACTAGTAAAATCCGACTCGAAGGACCAATGAATGTATGGGATGATAAGGTGATCTAGATATGTTAATTATAGGGAAGGACCAATTGCTTTTGTAGCAATACCGATGGCAGTGTAGCGGTTATGTAATAAATAGAGCAACTAGAACAAATTACTTAATAAAGGGTATAAATACCTTAAAGCTTGTGCCGCTCAGGGCAATAAAAATCACACACAAAAGGTTAGCGGACAACCAAGAACACGCACGTTGGGTGTCGCTTCCAAAAGCTCTCGTGCAACTGTCTTCTGTACGACTGTTACTTCACGCACTCCCACTGCCGGCATAAATGTTTCACTAAACTGTAGGGTACCCGCACTAATGGCATTTATTGTCACCAACACCAAATTGTTTAATGATGACGTAACAATTACACTAATGAATTTACAAGCACTAATTTCTTCTTAAACTAACTTGTTTACCATAGGTCCATTAACAACACTAACACAACTATTTGTTTATACACTTCTATTTATTTATGTATACTACAAGCTGCATGTACATTAGACACAGCATACTTCCAAAAGCTCAAACTACTATTACTTTACAACGTTATAATTTATATTAGACATTCTAGTATAGACTGACTCTTGCATTTCTTAGCGGTCTTATATATACTCACATTTAAAGATATGACTCATCTTCTGGTAATTACGAGAAGCTTCCCGGTCTGGCGAGAATGAACAGTGTTGGCGGCGTTTTGTGTGTTTGATTGCTAGAAGCATTCTAGAATTTTGGAGACTATGCAGACCCTACAACGCTTGTGTGTTTGACGGGTTGCCTAATAGTAGCTCGCAACAATACGATCTTAAACCTAAGGCAATAAATAGAGTGCAATAACATCTTAACCCGAATAGAACAGGTTTTGTTATGAAAAGTTTTTGTTTTGCTATTTATGGAAATGGTGAAATTGAAATTAAAAGAAAGTTTTAACTGCAGTGCTTCTGAACAAATACTGTTTGATCAGATAGTGATGTCAAAAACGATTAATAAACAATCAGAAATCTGTCCTTTTGTACAGGGTAAAAAAAGACGAGCGTCTCGCAGTAGTAATAACGCGGCTGCCATGACAATTGTAAACAGATTGAGGTTACGTAATTTTTTTGTTTACATATAGTGAATGAGATCTATGGAAATTACCTATTAATTTTGTTTATCGTGTTATTTGTAAACGAGGAGTAAAATGAATACTTGCGAAGATTGTGGTTTTGAGTTTACACAAAAGAAGAATTTGTATGCCCATTTAAGAAAGATTCATAATTTTGAATATAGGAAACCAGTTACTTTAACTAGTAAATTTTTTGTGTGATACATGTGGCAAATCCTTGACCAGTAAAGCAACTTTACGTCTTCATTGCAGAACTGTTCATAAAAGTATTCCAATAATTCTCAACTCGTCAAGAATCAAGTGCTTTTATGAAAATTGTACAACACATCTAAAGGGATATAAAAAACTTGGACAACATTTGGCAAATGAACATCAAATTGAAACTAAACTTGATCAACTACATTTTAATTCACAATTAGGTTTGAAGATTATTATGCAAAGTGTTAATTATATACTGATTTTATTCTGTTCAACAGAGTTCAAAAACTGAAAAAACCAAGAACAGGAAAAATATTTGCCAATGTATATACTTCACACTTCAGCTAAATTATTGTCTGATGGCACCAAAAAGGAGTACTATAATTGCCATCGATCGTACAACTACATTCCAAAAGGCAAGGGTTTTAGAAGCTTAAAAAGCACAGGCACTAATAAAATTGGAAGTGTTTGTCCCTCAAGAATGGAAGCGACGATAAAGAACGATGGGTCTGTTGCAGTAGACTTCTGGACAACTCATGTTGGACATACCAACGATATTGGTCGAGTTTTTTTAAGTAAAGAGAGTAAAGCAGAAATTGCAGGTATTTTCGAACATAAAGTTCTAGTTTGTAATTTTACAATTGATGTGTTTCAGGAAAATTAAAGGAAGGTGTTACATTTCAACATATATTGAATGATGTTTGTGATTCTGCTTTAAAACAAGAAAATTCACAGAGAATTTTGTTGTTAGAAACAAAAGATGCACAATATTGTTAGGGACTTCAATATTGAGTATGATGTGAAACGTCACCTAAATGATGCAATTAGCGTACGGCTCTGGGTAGAGGAGATGATAAACTTAGGAAGCGACTGCCCAGTGTTATATTATAAAAGCCAAGGTGTAGAAGGAAACCCAAATGACTCAGAAATAATTTTAGATGTTCAAGATTTTGCATTAGTCATAATGACTTCTTTTCAACGTGAACAGTTGCTTAAATTTGGGAACGACAAAGTGTGCGTTGATGGTACACACGGTACAAATAGTTACGATTTTCAGCTCTGCACACTAATGACAGTGGATGAATTTGGTTCAGGGTGCTCAGTGGCATTTTGTTTTCAAATCGTGCTGACGAAATGATTTTTAAGTTATTTTTTGGAAAAATTAAATCAAGAGTGGGTATTATATCAACTACTGTTTTTATGTCTGATGATGCTCCAGCATTTTATAATGCATGGTCTTATGTTATGGCCAAGGTACCTCACCAGTTGCTATGTACCTGGCATGTGGATCGTAATTGGCGCAAGAATTTGTCAAAAATCAATGGAGGGATTGAAAAGAAAGTAGTAGTATATGAATCCCTTCGTGTTTTATTACAGTGTGTATCTATTGATGAATTTAATGACATTTTAAATCAGGTAGTAGAAGATCTTTATGCCGATGTTGATACACAAGCATTTGCTGAATATTTTCATAATAATTATGCAAATCGTCCAACATCTTGGGCATATTGCTATCGATTGGGTTTAGGAATAAACACTAACATGTATCTTGAATCGATGCACAAAGTTTTGAAGTATGTGTATTTGGAAGGTCGGAAAGTAAAACGTTTGGACAAAAGCATTAATGCAGTAATGAAAATTGCTCGAGATAGCTTGTTTAAACGTATAATTAAAAATCCAAAGAATACTTCCAATAACAAAATTAATAGAATTAAACAAAGTCATAAAGCAAGTCTAACAATTACATCAGATTTTATTAGACGTCTTGAAAATGATAAGGAATTTTTAGTTACGTCGTCCACTTGTGCTTTTCAACAGTATCAAGTTACCAGAGTAGATGATGCCTGTGAAGGTTCATGCCTAAGTTGTACAAAGTGCAGCATATGTGTTCATACATTTCAATGCACCTGTATTAACAACATGATAAAGCTTAACATTTGCAAACACATACATGCTTGTGCGATACAGTTTTACAAATCGAATCTTGACATTGCCATATCTTTGCATATTAATAACATTAATGAACTTTGCAGCAGTAATATTTTACATAAAGCAAAATCTTCAAAAAAATGATATTAAAAAAAAGCTGAGCTAATAATAGGCCTATGTGAGAATGCTTCGTTAACTGACGACGAACATCTGGGTATAATTAAGCAATTTGATAAAATCATTGACACATTAAATAAAGAAAAATCTATTGATCTAAAAACTTCAGAGGAGATTAATATTAATAAAAAAGTTGAACATCAGGTGCGGCTTTTTTCAACGAAGAAGATATCAACAAGGAATAATGATCTTCAAAAGCCTACCCTAACAGAACACATTTTTATTAGGGATGGTTTGGTTAATAACTCAAACCTTAATGTTAATGTTGATACAAGATCGGATCATACATCACCTGATTTTATGTTAAGATAAGACAGTGTATTATCTCAGTAGAAAGTAAGTTTAATTAACACTAAAGCTTATATGGTTAGATTTTGTTTTGCTTTCTCTTGTTTGGGAATAAAATCCGATGGGGAAACTACTCGCAGAAATACATGTACAAATTACTGGAAATTATTACAATTCCAGCGATTTTGATGGGAAACCTACAACTACGCGACTAATCTAATTTAATCCTCAGTTCTCACTTTGTTTTATGTGTTACAAACGCTGGTAAGTTATTGTAATTTCGTCAAATCTGTCGGATTGAGTGTTCTTATATTAACAGTGCAGTATTATAGTTTTACCGTTGATTGAGGTATTAGGAAAGATATTGAACCACTGGCAAATAAATCGTAGCTTCTAAGGCTACCTTTAGTGCTATGGAGATTTGGATATTTGGAGAATGATCCTATTGGTTAAAGTGATCACGTGACACCGCCGAAAAACGTCAAAATCACCGAATCTCCAATCTCCTAAAAGTTGGTTCAAGTTTAACTTTTCTAGCTATTTTGAGATCGGAGCATGCGCGTTTGTTCAGAAAAGCACGTGATTTGTTTGTTTTGTTACAACCTTAACCTTACCTCTTCGTTCGACGTTATATAGTTTGCGTTTTTTTGCCTATTAAACATATTGGAAATGAATAGAAATTCTGTTATTTCTTTAGATACTCATAGCTTAGTAACAAACATCGAAAACTTAACATCCAGTAACCCAAAACAATAACAAATATCATCTGTCAAATTTCTCCAAATACCCGAAGCAGAAAATACCCAAGATGATTAAAAGCGAAAATATCTAATTCTCCAAATATCCAAATCACCAAATCTCCATAGCACTAAAGGTAGCCTTAATGTTAGAAATCATAGATGGCTCCGCGTCGGGACATCTCTGAATGCTGACATCAACTAAATATAGCCAAAAGTGGTTAAAAGACGCTCGTGCCATCTATCGCTTAGAAGCTACTTTTATGTAAATCAAGTGTTTGCTGCATTGAATGGCTTGGTTTGCAGTCTGGCAAATTTAAATTTGAAGAAATTTTTTAATCTGAATATATGTTTATAATCAGTTTATGTTTATATCTGTGCCGGCATATCCAAAATTTATTTTGTAAAAGTTTTAAAAGACATTGTAGTTTATTTTGATTTATTTATACAATTAAAACTGATGGCAATATAAAAATTCCAGGTTTTATATGGTGATTCACCATTAGAAGTATGTATTGACTTAGATCGTTGAACCTCAATCAATGCTTAAATGCACATTATTCAAACATTCTAGTAAACAATTCACATTACCTGTTGATTAATTGCAAAATTGTACCAGGTTGTTTGAAAGTACTAACGTTGATTGAGGTATTGCTCAATCAACGGTACTAAAATATATCAGAATAATATAAATGCTACTTTTAGGTTGAAACCCTTTATGTATTATATGGAGTTTTGAAGTTGAGTAGTTTAAGAATGAGTACAACTGCCTGTCATCGTTGTGTATACAAAGGCTGTGGAACCTCTCGTAGGGATAGTGCATTAGCTTTTTATACATTTCCCGTTAACGATAAAAATCGTTGTAAACAATGGTTATACAACTGCGGTAATTCAGCCCTGTTAGAGGTGGACTTAAAAGGAAAATGCATATGTGAAAAACACTTCGATTCGAGTTCTTTTAGGGTTCCCTCACTACCTAAAAGGGGATTGAATCGTAATGCAGTGCCTTTAATATTTGAAGAAAAAGGTAAGTTTCTGTTTGAAAATTTTTGGTTATATAGTCAGGGGTTCCCAACAGGTTCCTAAAGGGTGTACTTTAATTACTTTTCCATTTTTTTTATCTTAATTGCCTTGATTTAAGTCGAGACTAATATGATTTTTTGCAATACTTTAAAATGCCTTGTTTAAATTATATCAATTTGAACTTCATCTGAACTTTTTAATAGTGGTAATATTGCTCTCAGAAACGATGGAAGTTGCAAAGTCGGTTACATGAGAAAAAAGTTGCGTATTTTAAAGATGATTAAATGACATCACCATATGTGAAATTTTTCGTTCAGACAGCACTTGTCAGAAAAACACCATTAATTCAGACCAATTGTTTTGAAACAAAATTACCTGTTATTTAACATCCACCACATACGGTTTGGCAGAGCATTTTGTACAAACACTTAAAAACAAACTTAAATGTCTGCTTTCGATTACTAATAAATCTCCAGCAGATTTAGTTTTCAACTATTTGGTTAAAATTAGGTTTGACTAATGAAACCTGCCACATCAAAAAGAATAACTACATCATTTGAAGCTTGTAAGCAATTTCAATGGGGTGATAGGGTTGCCGTTATAAATTATTCTAATCCAAATACCAAACGGCAATGGTGTTCTATTAAAAATAGAGATGGAATCTTGCTCTATTCAGTGGTGTTAGACGATGGCCGAACATGCAAATGCCATATAGACCAAATGCGTGTGGTAGGGGAAATCACAAGTGATACACAATATATGTACTACTAAAGTATGTGTTCATTTATTTTTCTCTACAAATTTCCACCCCAACCATGTGATACAAATTTATTGATAAGTTTTTAACAATAATCATACTAACAAAATGTAGAAACATCAAGTGCTATATATTATAGTGAATCTTGTATTCAAAGTGATTGTAAAATATTAAGTAAGAGATCTAGGACTACATTTAAAAAATTAAGTTGATAGTGGTCCCGGAGAAACGAAATGTCAGGTTTTAAATTTATTGTTGCTACAGTTATTACAAATATTAGTACAAACGCGAGTTGTTAATCAAAATGTTAATTTGCATTTACAATCACACAAAGGAAATGATAATTTAAAGGAATATATCACCTACCTTTCACTGGTTGTAGTGGTTGATTGTACTTGCACTGCTATCAGATAATTATGGACTGTATGTATAATTGTTCACTAATTGTTGCTAATTACTGATGCTCGATGCACCGAACTAAATCACGAACCAAAGCCAAGCGAGAACGAAGTTGAATAGTCGTCCACTCGTACATTACCAACCCTTTTATGTCGTTGCACTAAAGGTAGGGATAATGGAGGGTTTCTAGGTGGGAATAGTTTAAGGACTTAAATTAATTGTGATTGGCATACTACACTACAACCAAAATACTTATAAAGCCTTAACATACCGCCCACCAAAATAAGTATTAGGAACTTATTTTCTAAGTGTGTCTAAACGAGCAAAAAAAAAAAAATATATATATATATATAACCGTAAATTTAAAAGTTAACTTACCCTAATATACTAACTATAATACTAAGTTGCCTCTGGAATGGGGAGAGGGCACAATTTTACCACGGGCCTTTTAAATAGTCCCTGGGATGTTGCCACGGTAGCCACACGACAAACATTGTCCTTTCCATAATGCAACGTATGTATACGTCCCATTTTCCACTGTAATGGAGACACTTGAGTATCTTTAATCAACACCAACGTTCCCACCATTAACGAATAATTAGCAGAAAACCATTTGGTTTTCTGTTGAAGTGTGTAGGTACTCCAAATGCCACCGTTTCCAAAATGATTGCTGAATACGTTGAACCAGTTGCCAACGATTTAAGGAAGATAGTTTCAGATCTAAGACATTAGGGTCGGGAATGACAGACACTGGTTCTACGTTCAGAAAATGACCAGGACTTAAGAATGAAAAATCAGTGGGATCGTTACTCATTGGACATAAAGGTCTGGAGTTTAATATGGCTTCAATTTGAGCAAGAATGGTGTTAAATTCTTCGTACGCGAGAATTTGTTCGCCTACCACCTTCTTGAGATGGGACTTTACAGATTTTATCCCAGCTTCCCACATTCCCCAAAGTGAGGAGCCGACGGAGGATTAAAACAAAGTGAATACCTTCCGTTTCAGATGACTGCTTCATATATTCGATTAGTTCCTAGATGCTCCGATAAAATTTGTTCCACAGTCACTATGAATTTGCAAGCATTTACCTCTGCGTGCTACAAACCGCCGTAAAGCTGCAATAAAGGCTTCTTTAGATAGGTTTGATGCCAACTCCAGATGTATCGCTTTTGTACTAAGACAAACAAATAAACAAACATAAGCTTTCAATGATTTGGCACCTCTAATACGATTCATGGTGATAGAAAAGGGTCCACCGTAGTCTACCCCAGTATGTAGAAACGCTTTACCGGCAGTAAGTCTAGCGGGGGCAAGTCGCCCATAGGAGGGCATAGCGAAATAGGTTTTGACGAAAACATCGAATACAAGAGTTTAGGCACTGTTGAATAGCCCTTTTTGCAGACAGAATCCAAAAATTTTGTACTAACAAGAAATGAGTAGTTCTAAGTCCAGGGTGTAAATATTTCGTATGGCAATCTCGAATAATGAGCTCTGTCACCCGGTGTGACCGAGGAAGTAGCAATGGAAATTTTGTATCATAAGATACGTCTGCATTTCGCAACCGGCCGCCCACCCTTAACAACCCATCACTGTCAAGGAAAGGACTGAGAGGTCGAAGTTGTTTATTACTAAGTTTTCCTTTCGAATGATATCAATGTCCTGACTGAAAACTTGTTCTTGAACCCGTTTTATTAATAAATGAAGTGCATACTGTTCGGGGGAGACCAATAATTGTTCTAAGTTTCGAATATCCAAATTTGCACGAACTTTCAAGTTACGAATGAACTGACAAATATATACCAGAATCCTGCATATTTTTCGCAAATCTGAAAATTGATTTACCATCGAGTCTACGAAATGATCTGCAACGTGTATATTAAGGGATAAAGTTCTTTTTCAATGTGCATCTGAGTGTGATCTGTAAGAGTTGGTTCCATATGAGCAGGCCAATTCTCTTTAGGTAATAGTAACCATGGTGGAGCCGTCCACCACAAAGGATGATTAACAAGCTCAGCAGCTAATAATCCTCTTGATGCACAGTCAGCAGGATTATCCTGTGATTTAATATGATGCCACGATGATGGAGCCACTCGTTCTTGGATATGCGAGACACGATTGCTAATAAAGGTCTTCCAATTATACGACGAAGATCGAATCCATGCTAATGCTACTGTGGAATCTGACCACGCAAATGTATCGTCCAATACTAAATTATCTCTATACGTATTTTGCACATACTCGACCAAGTTCGACAACAACACTGCACCACACAATTCTAATCGAGGTAATGATATACGATTGGTTGGTGCGACCTTAGATTTGGCACAGACCAATGATACTTGGATGTTCCCTTTCTCATCGACACAGCGGAGATAAACTGCTGCTGCATATCCAGCTTCCGATGCATCACAAAATGCATGAATTTGTACAGTTTGATAGTTATCGCTAAAGAATCCGTCGGAATTTCAATTTTCAATAACTCGGTAATTGTTGAAGATACAGATTCCATTTTAAAACAATTTGTTGGGAGGAAGTTCATCCCAGCCAATTCTAATATCCATACAGATTGAATCAAATGTTTTGCGAAGAAGACCAATGGTGATAATAACCCCAGAGGGTCAAAGATCCTTGCAATTTCCGAAACCATATTCCTTTTGGTACAAGGCCGATCAACGATATTAAGATTGTAAAACAACACATCACTCAATGGTTGCCATTGCAGTCCTAAAATTTTTGAGAAGTATTGTTTACCTCTTCAAACAAAATGCTTGCTGATACCGAACGGAATCAGGTAAATGGCCAATGACACTTGGCACGTTGCTATTCCACTTTCGCAACATAAAACCACCTGATTGGCAAATTTGGTTTAATTCATACACGAGTCGTTTGCCATCCTCTATCGAATCACACCCTGTAATCAAATCATCCACGTACGTATCCGATGCTAAAATCTTGGAAGCAATAGGAAAACGTAACGATTGACCTTTGCAAGTTCTTGAATTACACGCATGGCTAAAATGGTGATGATGTGATGCCGTATGTAACAGTGTTTAGCTGATAATCGATAACAGACTCGAGAACTTAAATCTCCAAACTATACGTTGATAGTCTCGATGGCTAGTAGAAATAAGAATCTGTCTATACATTTGCTTAATGTCCGCAGTTAAAACTACAGAATGTAAACGAAAGTGTAATAACAACTCCATGATATCTTTTTGAAGAGGGGGCCCTGCGAGTAAATGATCATTTAAAGACCCTCCACTGTGAGCGCTGGCTGAAGCATCAAATACGACACGAAGTTTTGTAGTTGTACTGTCTGGTTTGAACACGGCGTGATGTGGTATGTAATATACCGGCGATAATGTAGACGATCGAGTTGAATCCGATACAATACGAGACATGTGACCACTATCGATATAATTCTGCATAAATTCTCTGTACGAATTATACAGTTGAGGATTTATTTCAAACGGCGTTCTAGTGAAAGAAATCTTCGAAGTGCTATTTCCGAGAGCCAGCAAATAGCGGTTCAGGACCATTGAAAGGTAACAAAACAATAAAACGACCGGTGTCATCCTGCTTGTGAGTGTCCACAAAATGCCTTTCACAAATTTCCGCATGAGGAGATAATTTGTTAGAATCTGGAATATTTTCCAGTTCCCAAAATCGAGTAATGTTAGCATCTTCTACAAGTGCAGCTAATGATATACGAGATGTAACAGAAGAAAGAACCTTCCCTGTTAATATCCACCCAAAGGTAGTGTGAATTGCCACGGGTTCTTCTAGTGACCCAATGCGAGTTGCGTTTAATAAAACACGCGCGAACAAATCTGCACCTAACAATAAATCGATATGGCTAGGTTTGTCGAAGTCCGAATCTGCTAAATCTAATCCAACTATGTGAGGCCAACTATTTGGTGAGATCCTTGATGAAGGAAGGGTTCCACAAATGTCTGGTAAAACAAAACAATCAATACTGTACTCTGGAACAGTTTTACCTTGAGGACTAATTTTACACGATACTTGTCCATACGCATGAGAAGCAGATAGACCTAAGCCTTCAACCTTCATTGAAATATTCGATTTTCTTAAACCTAAGCGTCGACAACACTTATCAGTCATGAAATTTTCCATTGATGCACTATCTACAAGTGCTCTTACTGTCTGAACTTTACCAAACCCATCTGTAATTGAAATTCTTGCGGTGCCTAATAACGTCATTGTGTTGGACGATCTAGATGATAACAACGTACTTGTAGTAGTGTTGCAGGTGGGTTCGGAAGTTGATCTGTTGCCTGAGTGATTGCAGGTTTCTGTGCAACTGTAGGGTTTTCAAAGTGCAATAAAGTATGATGACCCTTGCACACTTTTTACAAACAAGTTTGGAAGAGCAGCGTGTAACCATATGAGAGTTGCGAAGACAATTAATGCATAAGTGTTTGTCTTTAACAAAGTTATAACGGTCTTGTGGCGATTTATTCAGAAACATTTCACATTGGTATAAGTTATGAGTACCACTGCAAAGACTGCATTTCTGAGCGAATGAAGTTGTTACGAATGACTTTCGAACTTGGGGTTTTGAATATTCAAAGGAACGTTTAGAAGGTACACTAGATGATATGGTTTGTTTAATGGACGTATTAAATTTGGACGGTGTATCGGAAACAACCATATTGCTAATTTCTAATGCCTTGCAATGTTTTTCTAGAAATAATTTTAATTGATCATAAGATGGAATGTCTGATGTATTTTCTAATTCAAATGTTTTCAACAGATTTGTATCTACCTTTTTTGATAACAAATTAAACAATACGAAGTCGAGCAAATCAATCTTAGTTTGACGTAAGCTTGATATATTTTCCGTAAAGCAATTAAGCAATTCTCTTAAATCTGTATGTGAATTAAATTTTGCTTTTGGTGACGATTCTAAAGCATTCCAATGCGTGTTTGCAATTAAACGTTTTGAATTAAACCTCTCACAATAATTGAATAAGCTAGCATATAATTATTATTCGAAATTTGCAAATGTCTAATGAGTTCTCTAGACTTAAAATCCAATGCATCAATTAAAAATAGAACTTTTCGATCGGTAGCAATTGATTATTTTCATGAACTAAATTATTAAAAATTGAATAAACTCTTGGAAATGTTCTATTTTTCCAGAAAATTTTTTCATTTCTATCAGGAGACGAATATTAGTACATGAGCCGATGCTAGTAATATTTTCAGTCAAGCATTTTTCAGCAGTGGATATATTATCAAATTGTGCCTTAATAATTTTAATGTTTAACAAAGACCTATCTATTTCAATCTTAATGTTGTAACTTCTTTAATAATTCAGAGTTGTCCTCATCAATATGCACATTTTAAGCAGTATCTACATCGTTTTGATATAAGGCGCTTTCCATAATATTAACAGAAATACAATTGCCTTTAATATGCTCCAATTTATCTATCGCACCAGATATATCAGATAATCTATCGAGTCGGCCTTTAAATCCACTATCAACCTATCCGATGAAATATGTGCCATCCTAACGAACAAGGTTTAATATCGATTTTATATTGATTTCAGCTACAAAATGAAGGGTTTGTTCTAATAATAGGATATACCAAGGGTAATTTGAACTACCTGTTAAAGAATTTTACTAAACGTTCTAGGAGCTTGAAGTTTCAATATGACAAAGGCAAAGGGTTTTATTCTACCCGGTTTTACGAATACCTGAATTCTCTAGCGAATAATTACAAGTTTAAAATAACTGTATTGCTTAAAACTTTTCTGACTACAAATTCTTACGTTAACTATCCTAAAATTTACAAAGATTTGTCATTTTAAGGCTTTATAAGATTCTGTATCAGTACAAAATTTCAAATTTAATGCGAGATTGCATCTACTATAAGTTTTTACACAATTGACTATGAAACTGTGGTGTACACTTTTCTTCTAAATGCGGTCAACCTAATTTAAGCGAAGAGAATTAACAATGTAGTTAAAATGAATGCCAATAATAAATGCCAATAATAAACCAATTAATAAGCCAAATATTTGCTCAAAGGACCAAAATGTTAATCAAAATGTTAATTTGCATTTACAATCACACAAAAAATGATAATTTAAAGGAATATATCACCTACCTTTCACTGGTTGTAGTGGTTGATTGTACTTGCACTGCTATCAGATAATTATGGACTGTATGTATAATTGTTCACTAATTGTTGCTAATTACTGATGCTCGATGCACCGAACTAAATCACGAACCAAAGCCAAGCGAGAACGAAGTTGAATTGTCGTCCACTCGTACATTACCAACCCTTTTATGTCGTTGCACTAAAGGTAGGGATAATGGAGGGTTTCTAGGTGGGAATAGTTTAAGGACTTAAATTAATTGTGATTGGCATACTACACTACAACCAAAATACTTATAAAGCCTTAACACGAGTTATGTATCCCCCAATTGATGTATATATTATAAAGTAGAATAATTAGGAAATTATTAGAAAGTGTAATCAAATGTTAAGTGAAGTGCAACATTGTAAATACAAGGACAATTTGTAAAGTTTATTAAAGTTCATGAGAACGGATACGCTACTTTGTATCACAGACGATAGTGACACTGCAGATGTCAGGTCACAGACGGCCAGGTACCGTGATTACTTAGAAATTAAAATTACAACATTGTAATTATGAATAGTATTAAGAATAAGCAGACATGAGATCTGCAAGTTCCCACAGCCATGTGAGGGGGGTAGGAACATTATAAAAGGTCCGGGAGCTCAAGGACCCGGCAGTGTCTTCGAATTCTATTCTTCGTTGTTCAAGCTACTCAAGTGAGTCAGTCAAGTATTCCGCTTTAGCATTGCAGTTTGCTATAGTACTCAAAATAGTACATTTATTAATTAATTTTGAATTTAGAATAATTTGAATCAACTTGTCAAAATTCCACAATTAATTTCTGTATAACTAAAATAAATTTGTTAACAAGTTTTGGAACTGGTTTTTAAAAAGGCGGCTCCCAAGGCCCGAACCTTAACTCGCGTTACCTGAGAAAACAGAAAATAATTTCCAACTGCCAAGCTTAAAATTGGAAATCTAGCATAGCTAAAAAGTAATTTAAATAGGTTTTTCCTATTAGAGTATTAGTTATATAACTATATTATTCAAATAGATACACTAAATGTAATCCTGAAAAGTAATTTAAAATTGTTAATTTTTAAAATTTGTAGCTTGAAGCGCATCCCTTATTTGTCAATTTTTAAAGTAAATTGCTATCAAGACTGTGTCTCTTTGTTCTACTCGAACATTTATGTACTGATATTTATTGAAAAGTTCATATTAAAAAATAGCCACCCCTATACCATGGTTAATAAAAACTTCCTTAACTAATATTCTTGCACTAAGTTTATGTCGGGGAACTATGATTAATATGTTTTTCTTGTTTTAGATGCAAGCATTAGCTCAATAAAGAATGTCAACGTTATTCAGAAACAGTCAATAGAATTAACTGTATTGAAAACTGCAAATGTACGTACCTACAGCGCTTATAGAAAGAGTGATAGTGATTCTTCCGACTCCATTGAATTCCTACAATATATAGATAAACCAAATATTAGCTGCTCTTTAACAACTGCAAACAAGTACACGGAGAGTGTTGCTTCGGAGGTGGCTTCTATTAATGAATCTACTAGTTTATTGACCATGCCAAGATCACCTGGCTCTACCCCAAGGAAAAACAAACTGAGAGTAAAAATTACCCAATTACGAAGAACAGTGAAAAGACAACAAGCAAGAAATTCCAGGTTACAGAAAAAATGTTTGAGTTTATCCATAACAAATATTCTAGGAAGACAAATGGCAAAAAAATCACAGTCTGTGAAAACCTTCGTTTATATGCAATGTTTTCACAAAAACAGAGCTAAGTGGACAATTGCAGAAAGGCAATTGGCTCTATCTTTGTATTATAAATCACCAGGACTTTATAAATTCATGCGTAACAGTTTGCAATTTGTATTACCTAGTGTATCAACCATTTAATCATGGTTAAAAATATTTAATTTGAAATCTGGAGTGAATACCGTACTCAGTCGAAAATTGCAATTAAAAGTAAAGACCATGGCTGAACAAGAGAAGCAATGTGTAGTGCTTTGTGATGAAATAAAACTCAGGAAATATCTTACTTACAATAAATATCAAGATATAATTGAGGGATTTGAGGACTTGGGAACTTTGGGTCGGACATCAGAATTTGCAGATCATGGGCTATTGTTTTATCTGAGAGGGCTTCTGTTTAATTGGAAAATGCCATTTTGCTATTTTGTTTCTAATGGACCAATAAACAGTAATGATCTGTCAATATTAATATTGGAAGTTGTTAGAAAACTGTTTAGAATAGGTCTTTCACCACGTGTTATAGCGTCTGATCTAGGTTCAAACAACAGACTTGCAGTCAAGAAACTAGGTGCTACAAAGACCGACCCAAAAATTATTGTAGATAGTAAGGTCATTTATATAATTTGGGATCCTTCCCATTTATTGAAATGTTTACGAAACAATATTATGAATGCTGAATTGGATGTTTATGTAGATAATCAAAAAATACGGTGGACAGATTTTACACAAACATATGAACTAGATAAGCATAGTAACATTTCAAGAGCAATGGTTAAAATTACAGATGTGCATATAAATCCAACAACATTTCAACGAATGCGAGTAAAATATGCTGCACAAGTATTTAGTAACTCTGTAGCAGCTGCAATTGTTACATGTGTTTCTACCCTTCAGTTGAAGAGTGATACTGCACTTAATACTGCGCTGTTTTTTAAAGCTATAAATAATATATTTGATTGTTTAAACAGCACAACAGTAAACGATCCCAATCCATTCAGATGTGCTCTTTCAATTTATAAACCTCAGCCTTGTGACACATTAAAAGACGCCTTAGAATACTTTAAAACTATAAAAATTTTTAAAAACGGAAAGGAGTATCGCAAAATATATTGCATTGAAGGTTTTCAGTGGACCATAAAGGCTGTTTTATTGTTGTGGGGGCAACTACAACAGGAAGGATGCAAATATTTTATAACATCTCGAATCAATCAAGACCCTGTTGAGAATGCCTTTTCAGTTATCAGAACACGTGGAGGTTACAATCCGCAGCCAAGTGTAAAAGACTTTCGTACTGCACTGCAACATAATATGCAAATCAGACTGCAAATGCCAGTTAACTCGAGCAACTGTGAAATTGATAGTGATGAGTTACGTGTTCACGACATAAATGACAAAGAACTAGAAATAGATATAAGCATGACCTCCATCTCTCACGCAGAACTTGCTTTGACTACAGTTATTGAACAACCTCCCAGTCTACATCAAGGACACTTAGCAACCTATATAAACAGTGAAACCACTTTAGAAACTTGCACCAATGTGTTTATTGCTGGTTATTTGTGTCACTATTTGTTTAAAAAAAGTAAAGTGCGACTTTTGTGAAAAAACATTAATGAAAGATTCTAACAGTGTGATAGATTTTAATGAACTACTTCTTTTAAATAGAGATTATGGGGCAAAGGGAATACTAATCAATCGCTTAAAGCGACCATCAAATGAACTGTGTGAGGTGGTTACATTTTTGTTGAAGTCATTTAATACCTATTTTACTCTTTATAAGACTGAAAATGTAGTTCACAAAAAAATTAAAAATAGTATATTAACAAAATTACAAATAGACTTCCCCGACTGGTTGAACCAATGCAAGGAACACAGATTACTTGTTTTAGAGCAGTTAATTAAAATTAAATTATATAGAGGTTTAAAGTGGCTAATGTTTTCAAATAATAAAAATTACTCAAGCGCTACAAAACCTCATAGAAAGGTTATGATCTTATCCAAGTAATGAACTTTTATCCTTAATCAAATAGGATTAGTACATTTCGCCCATTGAAATAAATACAAACAATTAAACGAGCTTAAATTAACACTGTGGCTACATACATTGCACAGAAAAATGTTGTCATATTTTGCTAGTATATTTTGTAGTGAACTTTTTAAAGAGGAGGATTATCTGGAGTCATCTCTTAGAACGAATTAAATGTAGCTCATATTGCCACTTTAAGTAAGTGGTAAGTTCTTTTGATTGTGAAGCAGGTTTTATCAGAAGTATTTAAATACTTAAAAGTAAACGTTGATAATAAGGATTAGGTATTTTAAAGATGATGTATTAGTTTTGATTCCAAAACAAATACAAAAGGGCTGTGCTTTTAAACTATTTTGTTAATCGTTTAACCATAAATAATAAATGGGTTTAAATGCAATAAGATATAGGTAGCATACTTTTCATAATGAATCTTATTTAATTAAATTTAAGTTATCTTTTTTTATTTTTCGTATTAGTAGGGTTGTGCTTCTTCTTGTCTGTGGGACGTGATTAAATTTAATAATATTGTTATAAACCGATTTTCTTAACATATGATTTTCGCGCATCTCCATACTCGATCCCTTGCTTCTAATTTTATAATTTTGTTGACATTATTGAAGAGCATAAATTTGACGTTATAGGTGTCACTGAAACTTGGCTTGATGCTAGTGTTGACTCTACATTGATTTCTATTCCCGGATATAGATTTGAACGTGTCGATCGTTTGGGCAGAGGAGGGGGTGTAGGTGTTTACATTACTCAATTTCTTAAATATGATATATAAGCCTTTGATTTCACATTCAAAAGCAATATTGAATGTATCTTTCTGAAATTTACTATTAATCATAAAATAATAGTTATGGGTGTCATTTATAGACCACCTAATAAAAGTAAAAAACAATCTAGAATTTTGGATTTTGTTAAGGACATTGATTGTATTTGATCCTATTTATCCTATTATTTTATCCTACACCGTCTGTCTTGGTGACATGAATATTAATTTACTTAATAGTAATAATTCATTATCTCTATGTTTTGACTCTTATGGATTTATTCCTTTGATTGATGAACCGACACGTATAACTCAAAACACGAGGACTCTGTTGGATCAAATCTTTGTAAATTGTACGCATGATTATATTCTCAAGTCAGGATGCCTTAATGCTGATACGGTTAGTGATCATAAACTAGTGTATGGTGATATCAATTTAAAGCTTAAAAACTCAAAACAGCGCTTTATAACTATTCGTGATTTTAAAAATCTTAATCATGATAACCTTATAAAGGACATTCAATCAATTAATTGGCGTACTGTTTTTCTGGAGAAAACGTTAATGAGAAAGTGATATCATTCAACAGAATTATTCTTGGTGTTTTAATACACATGCTCCTTTAAAATCAGTACGCGTGTCTAAACCTAAAGCGCAATGGCTTACGGGTGATATTAGATATTTAATGAACCGTAGAGACTTGGCCCTTAATAAATTCAAGTTGTCTAATTCTCCCCTTGACTGGGGACTTCGCAATAGCACTCTTTCTGCTATTAGGAAAGCAAAAAGAACCTATATATACAATATAGCTAAAGACAATAATCTGAAACGAACATGGTCTGCCTTAAGCTCTTTAAAAATTATGAATTCAGGTAATGCTGCCTTGCCTTTAGAACTTTCTAACCCTGATAAGATAAACAACTTTTTTTCATCAGTCTATAAAGAAAATGACGACTTATGTAAAGAAAAGATTGACTATTACAACAACAACAATGTTAATCCTTCTAATAGCTTCGAATTCAAGTTGGTAACTGTTGAGGATATACGTTATGTTTTAAATCATTCTAAATCAAATGCATATGGTTCGGATAACTTGTCGTTATTCACGAACAGGTATTGTTTTCCATACAACGAGCAAGTTATTCTTCATATTGTTAATAGTTGCATTGAATTCAATGTTTTTCCGGATGTTTGGAAAGAGGCTATAGGTAGACCTATACTAAAAATTCCCAACTGCAAGCTGCTGTCGGGTCTACATATTATAAGTATTCTGCCTGCATTTTCTAAAATATTAGAAAGGGTTTTGTACATTCAGCTATATGACTTTGTTGTTTCGAATAATTTAATTCCAGATGTTCAATCTGGATTTCGTAAGTTTTTTAGTACAAATACCTCCTTGGCTTGCGTTACCGATGATATCTTACGTGCGCGAGATAATGGACTTATAACTTTTCTTATTCTTCTTGATTTTTCGAAAGCGTTCGATACAGTAAATCATAAGCTTTTGTGCTCTAAACTTAAATATTATGGTGCTAGCTCATCAGCAGTGTCTCTTATACAATCTTATCTTACTAATAGATCCCAGAAAATTATGGTTAACCAACTCTATTCGTCGACAGTGCCAGTTTTATCTGGGGTTCCCAAGGTTCCATTCTTGGACCCATTCTTTTCTCTTTATACATCTGACATTTTAAAGTCTGTTGGGAATTGTAAAATTCAAGCTTATGCTGATGATACACATCTTTATTATAGTTTTCCTAGTTGCGATATGTTAAACGCTCAAGAGCGAATTAATGAAGATTTAAAACTTCTTAGTTCTTTGTCAAAGGGTCATAATCTGATCCTTAATTCTCAAAAATCTAAACTAATAATCTTCTGTCACAACAGTATATACGACACTGTAGCTTTAAATATAATTATACACATTGATAATGTCCCTTTACCTGTCGTTAATTCTTCTAGAATTCTTGGAGTTACTTTGGACAATAACTTTAAGTTTCATTCACACGTGGCTAAAGTGATTATTAAAGCGTACTCTTCTCTTAAATTACTCTATGCTTCGCGTCATTTTTTAACTTTTAAATTAAGATTACCTTTAGTTGAATCTTTGGTTTTGTCTCATCTAAATTATTGCGATATTGTTTATGGCCCTTGTCTCGATAGCATTCATAAAAAAAGGATTCAAATACTGCAAAATTCTTGTTGTCGTTTTGTGTTCGGTCTTAGAAAGTTCGATCATATTTCCGCTAACATCAAAGAACTCAAATGGTTAAAAATGGATGATCGTAGAACTCTTCACCTTGGCTTCGTTTTTAAGTTGCTATTTGAAGCATCCTCAGTTACATTAAAGAATAAGTTAGTTCCTAGATCTCTCGTTCTCTCAGTAAATGTGAGATATAATGAACGTTTAACTATGCCTCGACACAGTACTGCCATGTTTCAGAAATGTTTCACTTATAATGCAGTTAAGTTATTTAATTCTTTATCCTTCGATTATCGCTCTATTAGTTTCATAAAATTCAAATCCAAATTACACAGTAGCCTTTTGACAAACCCTGTTTTTATGTTACAGAGCAATACGCTAATTTCTGCATGCTCACTCATTGTATACCTTTTTATGCTCATATTAACTTGCTATCTCATTTTTTTCTAACTATAATTATCACTGTCTCATGGACAAGAGAATATGTACTACTAACTTCGTTAGCTTAGAAATAGTTTTTAATTATATAACTCAACTGGTTTGCTTTTATAATTCTTACTTTTCTTTTAGTACTTGTGTTTAGTTTTATTTATATGCCATCAGCCTATTCCGCTGCCTTTCTTTACTTTTAATATTTAGCTTCAGTAGAGGTTAAGTGTAAGAGTAGCTCACAGCTAAACTTCGCCTCTTCTGTGGCCTACTTCAACAACTTTATGGTTATCCAATTATTTATATTTTTTGTACTTTACTAGTTTGTATATCTTTTATGTTTCTGTAATAATTTGATGATAATAATAAAGACTATAATAAATAAATAAATAAATAAATAAAACTGAGCAGTGGACTATTAAAAATTCGAAACATAAAAATATAACTTTTACTAAATTTTTTTATAAGCTTAAATCGTGAATTTAAACAGTCTTTGTTGTTGTTTTTATTATTAAATGAAAAGCACTCTGCATTTCATGCATTGAGTTGTTTCCCTGCACACATTTTACGATCAACAGGATACCTGGCCGGACTTTTAGATTTTTAATTCTTTTTGTTTAGACAAACTATAAACGTGTAATAGAAACTAAATGTTCAACGTTTAAACTGCATAGCCCTACAATAAATATTACTGCATTAGATAGCAATAATAAAGCAGTAATCATATTTTTGTATGCAGTATTGGGGTTGCAAGTATGCTCGTTTTGAATATTATGTAACTTACATTTAAAGTAAAGTTTGAATAACAACTCAAGGAACAGGCTCTAAGATCTGACAGGCCCTGCTCGACTAGAAAATTTTCCAACACTTGTATGTTATCTATTAGTACATTCAGATTGTGTAAAAACCTTATTTTGGCTAAAAAATTACTTACTAGGTTTTACTGTTGCACTACAGAATAAGCTATAAGTTACATAATAGTATTGTCCATAATGTGAGAAAAGAATTATTACTCCAAATGGGGTTCTTATATGATGAAATAAATGAATAGAATGACTCAAAATCTCCCCATGTGTCAATTTAATAAAATAAAATAAATTATTATGGTACAAAAAGTTTCGCTACATGTTTCAGGCTTATAATTCTTAGCCCATCTTCAGGCGCTTGAAAGTATCAAAGAAATATTTTTATATATGAAGTACAAAATAACGATTAGGTTTATAAATCGAACATGAGGATAGTTTTAATCTTTGTGTATATGTTTGCTTAATGTGTTATGATGAATTCAAAAAATAGACATCATAACACACTAAGCAAACATATACACAAAGATTAAAACTATCCTCATGTTCGATTTATAAACCTAATCTTTATTTTGTACTTCATATAAAAATATTTCTTTGATACTTTCAAGCCTGAAGATGGGCTAAGAATTATAACCTGAAACATTTTTAGCGAAACTTTGTACATAATAATTATTGATTGCTTCGAAAAAAATTAGACAATTGAAGGCATCTTTGAGTCATTACATATTATTTGATTTACAGAAAGAATTGTTTTTAGCGATAAAAGTTGTATGGAATATAATGTATTGATCTGCCTTCAAATTTAGACCAATTTATACACACTGTATGGATCTACAAATAAAGTATTGATAGTTAAAAATTTGCTTACCAGACAAAAATGGTTCAATTTAGACTGTTATGAGATAAATTACCGTTCATATTTTTAGTGGCTTATAAATCACAACATTCTATGGACACTAATATATTAAACCTATATTGATAGTTCAAAATTTGTGTATAAATGTACCCAATAAAGTGGTTAGAATTTTGATAGTTGAGAATAATTATTACTTATATTTTAGTTCTTAATAAAATAAAACTATTAACATATGGAACAATATATAGAACCTATCTTGATAGTTCTTATAAGATTTGATCAGTAATTAATAGTATCGGCAAAACAGTGATTACAAGTTTTATGCACTAGGAGAATTGAGAATAATATATATACTATAATTTATATTTCATTAATAAAATAATACTATTAACATTAGCTGAACAATATGAGTATGAAACCTTAATTTCATCAGTAACAAGGATTTGAATCAGTTAATAAATAATATACATAGAATCACAAAATCAGGTAGTATTGACACAGTTTGTGAAAAGATATGGATTAGAAAATTACCCAGCATATATACAAACATAATATATAATGATACTATATACAGTAAAATATCATATTACATTACTAAGACAATGGATCGATGTAAATGAATATCATAAGTCAGATTAACAAAGCGAATTGAAATCAATAAATAAATACATATACTAGAAAAAATGAATGACTGAGATGCAAATCAATTTATTGACAAACAACAGCATATGTCAAAAGCACAGGTAAAGATTAAAAACTGAAATAAAACGACCCAAAGCAATGGACTACAAAGAACTATCAAACAGACCATTCACTAAGATAACACTTTCAGTATGGAAAATGCAGAATTAAACGATGCCCTATAATTCATAAGCAACTTAACAAAGTCGAAGTATGATAAACAGCTAAAGAAATACAAAATCAGTCACATAAGAAAAAATAGATAAAACTATGATGCAAACATTTATGGAACACCGCATTAACAGAATAACAAACAGAAAATACAACAAGTGATATCAAAGAAATTATAACCGCAACTGGATCACAAAATAACTTCAGAAGCCAAACCATTCACTAAATAAGCACTTTACAATATGGAAAAATGCAAACAAGATCAACAATTTCAATAAAAAGTAATTTAAAAGTACCCAAATACAATATTCCACGTTAAAACAAATAACAAAGTCATAAAGTTATAAGAGAAAGAAAATAAAAACCAATCGACTGCATGACATGCAAAAATTTAAAAACATGAGAACATTAATAACACCGGATTAAGATACAAAATAAAAAAACAATCCATATGAGATATCAAAAGGCAAATTATACCGCAACATGATGACAAAATAATCCAGAAAATTATGCAAACCAATTTCACTTTATCAAGTATAAATAAAATGATTGGAAAAATCTTAACAACAGTTCAGACTAAAACAAATTTGAAAAAGAAAAATCCTAAATACAATATGGTTTCCTACGAACATAATCAACAAAAACTAAGAATCATAAGCAGTATATAACTTGGACTACAAGACCAACATTTATAAATTAGCAAAAGGATTTGACAAGGTCACCACGACAACATTGAAAGTCTAGAACACGAGTAAGGATTCACATAATTAATAAGCCACTCCATTAACAACAATATCAAAATAGGCGACAAAATCCGGAATATGACACAGAATTGCATTCAAAGGAACTGTAATTATACCCTTTTACAGTTTATTAAGATGATATCTTTAAATATAATCACAGAAATTATTAGAAAACCATTTCACTAATATCAGAGCAACATAGAATTAAAATATTTGAAAAACAGAAAAAGATCTAGACAAATGGTTTCTACAATAAGCTACACATTAATTACAACAAATAAACATGCCTTTCGTGCACGAACTAAATCAACACAAAATGCATAAATGAATTATAAGCAGAATCCAGTAAACATAGGACAACAGACCACACGAGTCCTAGGAATATTTATGAATTCACTAAAATGGGACAAGGTCAACCACGAAATTTATAATGTAAATAAGGGATCTAACAAACCTGAGATTATTAAAAGATATTGCACTTGAAAACTTAATAATAAATACCATCTCTAATAGTAAATACTAATAGTGTGGAAATTGATATGGGGTACAAATAGGATAGTACAAAAAGATTCAATTAGAATACAACAAAAACACTTGGCCCAACGGAATTGTTATTTAATGAAATGATATATTTATATCCTAGAAAATTGTATTTGCATACAACCGGCCATTATCAGTACAACATGGAAAGACCTACTTACAAAGAACATAAGTAAACATCAAAAGCAGCAAAATGGTTTGACAAAATTATAACAGTTACATTAAACAAATAGGCCTAAGTCACCATTGCCTGTTACTTAGGCCAAGAATATTTAATTTTGCCGATAGCAATAAATAGTATATGTATAAATGATTAAAATGAGATGTATAAAAGTGGATAAAGCAAACGCACGTAACTACCTAGAATATATACTCGACAATACTAAAATGGAAGACAAAATAAAAAACAAATTTATAATAAATTAAAAGATCTATATAAAATTGAATTAAAATTAAAAATAATTGCACATTGTAAATACTTAAAATAATAACCATGCTTTGGTAAATTCTGATTTATTGAGTTGCTGTAGAAATATTATTATACTTCCAGTTAACAAATAGTAGATTTAGTACAGAAAAGATAGTTAGAAATACCTATTACCAAATGACGTTGGAGACACACCAATTATTATTACTATATTATTATTATTAAACCGAATATTTTAGTAATGTATAAATGATGCTATTTAGTACAACCTTGTTTTGCTACTTATCAGACAACAAAATTTATACTACTGCGTGCACAAAAATATAGTATAAGGATTAAAAGATCGTTGAATAAATTTTGAGGGAAACAGTATACCTATGAACATGTCAAACAATAGCCACTTTTAAGCATCACCACTTTTTGTCCAAAATATTTAATGTATTCCATCAAAATCAGTGAATATAATATGTAGAAAATATTAAATTCCACACATGTAATCTCATGGAAACAAAAGCATGTACCTAGACATTTAATGATATCTTGCAAACGTATCTATAATAAACCATAATAAATAACTCAACTTTTAATAAATTACTAAAGTATAGGTTTTTAATGATGTGTAGGAGAAAAATTTAGTGTTTAAGTTCTAATAAGGTCAGTTAATATTAAAAATATTCCTTAAGCTAACATTGTATTACAAGCGATAAATTCTGAAATTTATTTGAATTAACTATCGAAAATATTATTATGTTACTATGTTAATAAATTAGAAGGTTTAATAAGGTAGTAATATTTTCATGGAAATTCACCTTAAATGACGTCAAAATGTACGTTTAAGTAATCAATCACCACTTTAATTTCTAATTATATTCAAAATATACACTTCGTGTAATGATAATAGAATGTTAAGAAGGTCTAACATTACTAGTAATAGCCCATTTTTGTATTTCAAGTGCGCTGAGGCAGAGAATCAAAATTTTACCAACTTCCAAAGCCGTTGCAAATAAATGTGACTACTTGTGATATTAGAATTATTCAACGTTTTAAACTTTCTCAATTAGTTATATAAATTTTGCATTTTTAGAGGGAAAGCACGATAACTGGCCTATGAATTATTAAAGTCTCGTAATACAAAGCCACCTTAAATACAAAATAATTTGTTTCCATTTTACCATTATTTTTTACTAAAAATCTATCATTCAAAATTATAAATATTGAAAATATTCAAACTGTTCACACTTGTAATTTGTCACAATAAGCTTTTTATCCTATACTTTCAATAAGTTCTTAGAAGACTGTTAAAGGATACAACACATAACCTAATCACCTACTTTTACGCGTCAGTACAAATTCAGTACTAAAATGAGGTTTTTATGAGTTGAAAAATTTAGGGCTTTAATAGAATGTATTATGGAGCAGTAGTCAGTGTATTAATTAAAATAAATATACCCTTATTAGGAAACTCAACACTTGTACTTTTTACGAAGTTGATTCAACGTTATAAAATTTACCCACAATTATAAATTATCAAGTATTTATTCATTCAGATTAAAGCCGATAGTTACTAGGAATGACAATTATAGAAAGCGTTGTTAATAAAGGTTGAACTATTCAGGAAATTCCGCTTGAAATTCAATTTCCATTATTACGTTTTAAGAACTCCTTGTAATTTCCTAAATTGTATGCTCAAACTTACTTAAAAATATACAATTCATGTAAGTTTGCCATAAGTTAGTTTTACGAATACCTCAACAACGTTTCTTTTAGCGTACCAAAATAATTTAATTTTCTACCTTTTTTGTACATATTTAAAGTCGACTGACAGTGCAATCAATAATTACTCGACAACAATAAAATTAGTTTCTTTCTTAATTAATTTAGGTATTTATTGAGAATGTATATGGGTACATAACGTGTTTACTTTTTAAAAAATAAAAATACAATTATTGAAACCTCAAGCCTCTAGTACTATTATTAAACACATTGCACTCAAGTAATTAATAATTTACAAATCAAATGAAAGAAATCCCAGCAAAGTACCTTTAAACTGCATATCAACACAAGTACGAAAGATACCTAGAATAGCAACAAGTTAGTACAAAATACCAAGTTGTTTACATACAAGAGCTAACATATATAGATAACATTCGTGTAAAGTTAATTTCCTTCATTGCACTAAATTTAGCTTCTTTTTTATCCAAAGTTGGTTGCTTATAGAAACTGGTTTCTTATATTCAAATCATGAAATTTTCTTAAGTGGCCATACAAAGTTTTATTTTACGTAAATTCGGAACCACAATCTTGGCAAATATTCATTTTTTACTTCTATATAAATAAGAAGATAAACAATCAATTTAAATTAACACAGACCTCGTTCAATTTATGTAAACAAAAAAAATTACGTAACCTCAATCTGTTTACAACTGTCATTGCAGTCGCGCTATTACTACTGCGAGACGCTCGTAAAAAACGAGGGTACTACCATAGACAACCAAATAGATATATATCTTTAATAGGATGACCTTGGCTCATGTTTTAGTTTCTTCCCACTGGCAAGAGGCGCCCTAGTCAATATAATTCTATCTTGATGTGTACATAATTTATTTTAAATTTTTGTTTTCCGTATGTCTTATTTGGATGCAATTATTATAATGTTCATAACATTGATGCAGTTACTGTTTTTATTAAATAAATTTGTCGACAGACTAAAATTACAAAATAAAGCATAGATGAGTTTGATCATTGGTAGTGAAAATGCAATAATTTAATTAAACAATTCGGTAGAATGTTGTAAGCTTCAGCGCTCATCCGATCACTGAAGTTAAGCAACGTCCGGCGTGATCAGTACTTGGATGGGTGACCGCTTGAAAAACGCCTGCGTGTGTTGGACTTTTTTTGTTTTATTGTATAATAGTTTCTTCCTTGACGCAGGGATGGCGCTTATAATTCTAAGGATCTTACTATTGAGTTCGTTATCTAGTTGTTTGTCTATGGGTACTACATACAAAAACAATTTGCTTCACTAAACGACCAAGTATTTGATTGCATAGCAGTAACTTTTGCTTTAACCATAATTCACTTTTTAATCAAAGTATTTCCCTCATTACGAGGGTAATCAAAAATTACTTGGAAAGGTACAAGCATCGAATCCAGCCGGAGAAATGTTTATAGCTTATAACAACCAAATTAATGTGTTTTTTTATGGTGAGTAAAATGAAAATAAAATTATTCTATTTTTCGTATTATTACTATTCACCAACAGATGGTAGCATTCATAAGTAAATAATGACATTTATAACATTTTTCATATACCTGTGGATCTATCACATACTGAATGTTGACATGCGAATGCGTATGTTGTAGTTATTCGAAGGGCTGTTATTCTTGTGCATGCGGTACTTTTCAAGTGTATTTGGGATACGAATGGTAGTATAACCTTATTATTGTTTGACGTTTGAATGTCTCAATCAAAACAGTAGTTTCAGTCAAAAGACATATACAAATACAAAAGTCTGTTAAAGTTTAGTACGGATCGCACCCGTTGGATAGCACTGCTAACCAATTTTTAGGTGTATTGTCAAAAACTCCACTGTTATTTCCGCTTTGTTTTGTTTTGCTTTTGCGTTTACCTGTTTTATATTTGTACCAAGTTTTTCCTATATACGTTTGACTAGCAAATTATTTGTTCGGTTATTTATAACGTAGCGCGACGATGTCCCATGTGAAAACGTGTTGTGTTTTAAACTGTGCGGATAAAACAAGTAAAATACATCGTTTTCCTTGTAAAGATCCGGACATTTACTGTAGATGGATTGTGAATATTAATAATCCGAAGTTATTTAATGTAGCCCCGGAAAAGGTGTATAATTCATATTATGTGTGTGACAGACATTTTATTGAGGAATTCAAAGTACCTGGAACTAGAAGAGGTTTACAAAAAGGTGCTATACCAACCTTACATTTGAATTGTAAGTTTTTAACTAAAATTAATATTTACTAAAGTGTATGCCCCTATTGTAGATAATGCACATATAATTGAGTTGGAAAATGAACAGATGAGTGGAAGTCTTATTCAAGTACTACAGGGTAATAGTTTTAGTTAATACGATTATTTAATAATTTACGTTGAATATAATCATTTTAGATGATGTGCATGCTATGAAACACATAGAAGACTCACCGATAAGTGGAAGCTGTATTGAAGTATTGCATGGTAATGTACTAAAGGTTGAGTAATAGAATTTTTTAAATGTATGATATGAATCTTGTAGATATTAATATGGCTGCACAAAAAATTGGGGATGATCCACAGATTACCGCCAGCGTTGTTGAAGTACTAGAGGGTAATATTTTTAATATTATACAAATCAAGCTAAACATTGTCCATTTTAAATAATGTGCATACTATGGCAACAGAAAAGGTTATGAGCAACTCTCAGATAAGTGGCAGCTACGCAGAAGGATTACAGGGTAATATACGTACTTGATATTATGTAATAGGTATCTTAATACAATATATTGATATGTGGTTATTATTTGATCAGGGCTGTAGTGATAATTTTTTTTGGAGAGAGAACTAATCTTATTACTCTATTCAACATTTTTGATTCTTACCTTCAATTTAACTTTAAATAATTACTTACCGTACTTGACTTCATATTACTTTTTGTTGGCTACAGTATAAGGCGAATTACCTACGATTAACAGTTAGTATATGGGAATTAGTGATGGGGCGTGAAGTTTAAAAATCACTGTTCATGGTGAACGTTGTTAACCTAAGAACAGAGAACAGGCTGCGAATTTATTTCTGTGATTTTCCATTGTAGCGATATTGTATACTGTGAGTCGGTCACTCAATATGTTTTAATCCCTACACATTTGTAATGTATTTTATTGTTCATGTTTTAAAGTAAACGGAGTGACTGATTAATTGATTAACATAATATACAATAAAACATACGCTCATTAACTATTATTAACTGATGAAAAATGTCTGGAAATTGTTGACATGTAATATGATATTGTGTATATTTCTTTCAAATTAGAAACCTATTCTGTTTTTACTTGTTGACGTGTACAACACTATTATTAAGAAAAATATTGTTGAAAATTTATTTTTAATCATTTAACGAGTACTTTACCAGCCAATGTAATAAAAAAACTTGAAAATCAAAACAGTTTCAGCAAAGGCTGTCGAAACTGTCTAATCGTGAAAATTAGTAGAAGTTTAGATAATATATATCATTCAGCAAATATCATACAAAGACCAAACATCTTCAACCATAGATGCATACAATTTTTGTTATCAAAGAGTAGTTTGTGCTGTGTATTATTATTCTTAATTACGAATTAATTATTTAAGCATTTTAGATAATAATATTAAATCTTTTAGGTAATAGAAGAAATGAAATATTAAGGGCCGTTAAAGTTACGCGTCAGAAAAACCTGAGTCCAAAGTGCAAGGTTTTGTACAAACTGGCAGTCGATTGGAGTAAGCAAAAAGCAAACCTTAATAAGAAACTCTCGAATTTTCAGCAACGATTAGAAAATGCCACCCAAGCAATCAAATTTGCTCCATTTAGGTATTTAACAAGACATATTAATCAAACAACCGTTAACTTTGTGATGTCGCAAATCAGACTGCAAAAATAAAAACCAAGGGCCAGACGGTTTACTCTAGACGAAAAGATATTAGCTTTGACTATATTAAAAGCTAGTGGCAGAGGATACCGTTTACTGTCTAAAATCTTTGTTTTGTCATCGAGGCGCACTTTAACAAATTTATTGAATCGGCTGCCATTTAGACCCGGCATTAACAAGCGTATGTTTCAATGTTTAGAAAATGCTGCTCTGAACATGAAACCTGCAGATAAATTTTGCTCTCTAATATTTGATGAAATGGCAATCACACCGATGGTGCACTATAATAGAAAGCACGACTGTATAGATGGCATCGAGGACACTGGCAAAAAGAAGAAACCTTTTCTAGCAGATCATGCTAATGTTTTTATGCTTAAAGGTATACATCGTCAATGGAAACAACCCGTTGCGTTTACATTTACAAGTGGCCCAATAAAATCAATTTGTTTGAAACAAATGATCAAAGAGTGCATTTGTCAATGCCAGACAATTGGCTTAAATGTAATTGCAACTGTATGTGATCAGGGAAGTGCAAATCAGGCTGCAATTAATGGCCTATGCAATGAAACGGCACAACATTACATTAAAAAGGGTCTACAGAAAACTATACCAGGTTTCGAAGTGAATGGAACTGAAATTGTACCAATTTATGACATACCTCATTTAATAAAAGGTATACGGAACAATTTATTAGTCAAAGATGTTCATTTTACGTGCAATGGGGTTAAGAAAGTTGCAAAGTGGAAACACATTGAGCAATTTTATTTATTAGACACTTCTGAAGAAACAAGAATATGTTCAAAATTTTCAGAATCCCATATATTTCCAGCCAAAATGAATAAAATGAGGGTCTCATATTGCACCCAGGTATTTAGCTATCAAGTTGGTTCAATGATGAAAAGAATTTTAAAATGGGGTATGTATTGAGGTTGTTCTAATATTTGATTAAATTTTATTTTTAAATGTAATTACAGATATTATGGGTGACTACAAATTGGACAAGGAAGCAGAACATACTGCAGATTTCATTTTGTACATGGATAACTTGTTTGATAGTTTGAATGGAAATAATCCCATTGCTCCACGTAGTAAACCATTAAAAGGTGGGGTTACACATACTTCAGGTCATGATGTGTTTTGGCGAAATGCAATTGCTGTCATCAATACAATGAGATTCTTCAGCAAGAAGAAAAATGAATTAGTGTGTCCCTTCTTTGACGAATTTAAAAACTACACTTCGAGGTTTCTTGCGTATAAGGGAAATTCTTTTGCAAAGTAAGTTTTCATTTATACTACCGAGGAGTTTGAACCAAGATTCAATTGAAAACTTTTTTGGTTGTATTCGGAGTCATGGTGCCAGGAACATATCTCCTGATGTGTCCAATTTTTTAACATCATTTAAAGCTTTAGTAATAAACAATTTTTTATCTACTCGTTCGCCTAGCTTTAATTGTGAGGACGATGATTCGTGTGGTGCTCTAGACAATTTACGTTGTTTTGTTACTGGCGAGGAATTGGCTAGTGTACAATATTTAGGTAATGCAAATGAAGCACCTATAAGTATTGGTAATATTATACATAAGAAAAACTCGAGAGTTGCCAAATGTGTAATGTATTATATAGCGGGTTATGTTGCCAAGAAGCTTATTTTGTATACTAAAAGTTGTGGAACTTGTAAATCAAATCTATTATCAAATAATTATTCCCTATATAATGACTTTGTTACTGCTAGGCAGTTTCAAGGTAAAGAATTAACTCAACCTGGGCATTTTGTATTTTATATAGTTAGTAGAGTGTTACCTCAACTTTTTTATTTAATTCCTAGGTTATGTAGCACGATTAATTTAATGTACATTTTACAGGCGCGTATTTTAAATGACTTAAATATTGGTCAGTCGTTGGATTGCCTTAAGCATAAATGATTAGAAGCACGCATTGTACAAATTGTAGTAAAATGTGCTATCTCTTCTTGGACAAAACGAACAAATTTAATTGCCAAGGGTAAAGATGTCAAGTTCACAAAATTTATGGCATCCGAACCAGACGCCAATTTAATAGACCCCGTGAAATTATCTGCGCATAAGAAGTTTTTAAAAAAAGTACGTATAAAGAAAGTGGTTGTTTAGCAGTAGACAAATCCTTTCCATCAGGGGTTCAATATTGAACCTACTCTCAGTTTCATATTAAATGAGCTGTTTAGACCACATAAAATATACTATTTTATTTTCAAACGTACTGCAAAATGTACAAACATTAGTAATTTTTATTTATTTTTACGGGTATGAATTTTCGGTATTTGATTAATCAAAAATTGTCTACAATTATTTGTCTTTTTGACACACATTAATTTGACACAATTACTAAGTGGTATGTTGTTAAATAAGAAATCATTCATTGTACCGAAATTGTATAAGCTGCAAATGAAGTCACTCGTAAAAACTGTACATTTAATATTACACTGAAAAGAGGAATGACGTTTGATGGTTATTTATCGTTGTATATGGTAGTTTCGTGGAACTTACTTGATTTGTCGTCATAACTACACTTTTACCTCCTTGTGAATAATAGCCATCATTATAGGCTCGTTGAATAATATAGTATTTTCTATTACTGAAATAGCTCTTGTCTTGGGTATTATTTGCAATGACAACAGTAGAGTAATCGTATAAAACAAACAAATAAACCAACAGATGTCAAATACATAATACCATTCTGTGAAAGCATTTAAAATCTTTAAGTTAATAACTAATTATAGTCAAGGTGAATTACAATTGACGCTTTAAAATATAGTGGAAGCTTTAAATGCAACTACTTTAAATTTATTACCAGAAACTTAAAAAGATAATACGAGATTGCCTACTAAATTTGTTATGGATTTGCAAAAATATCTAGACAATTCTAGTACTATCGAATAACTCCATTTCGAATGGACCTGCACCTTGCCAAAGTTCTAAATTACTAGAACAGGTGAAATGGCTTGCGTGTTCTAATGAGCTAAAGAGCCAAACTACAGGTCCAACCAAAGTAGTAAGGTCGTTAGTGAGGAACCAGACTAAGACAGATCTCCGAAAGAGGGCAGCGGCTCTTTCGGTACTTAGATTGGCAGATACCATAGGGGTCGGTACGGCAGTCTAAGACACACTACCGCGATGTGGAAGGCAACGGGAAACCACCACATTATCTCCCAAGTACACAGCGTACTTAAATTGTAACAAACATGATGGCATTCTCTGGGGTAAAAGGTTCCGGAGTTAAAATAGTCCCCCATTTGGATCTCCGGGAGGGGACTTCTTTGAAGGATGCGCTTGGAAAGTTAAAAATAAGAGTCGGGAACATTCTGCGAGTCGGAGCGTGGAATGCTAGAAGTATGAAGCAAGTAGGTAAGCTAGAGAACCTAAAAATCGAAATGAATAGGTTAGCACTAGACATAGTAGGGATCAGCGAAGTTAGGTGGCCAGAGGCGGGAGATTTTTGGAGTGAAGACTTCAGGGTAATTCATACAGGAGCAGAGGAAGGAAGTTTGGGTGTGGGAATAGTTATGTGGAAAAAGATAGGATACTGTATAGAAAATTACTTACAAAAGAACAAAAGAGTACTCATGGTTAGATTAGAATCTAAACCGGTAAACACAGTAATAATACAAGTATACATGCCCACATCTAGCTACAGTGACGAAGAGGTAGAAGCAATCTACAAAGATATCGAAGACATATTAAGATATGTAAAGGGACACAAAAATTTAATAATTATGGGGGATTTTAATGCAGTGGTAGGTAAAGGTAGGGAAGGAGCGGAAGTAGGTTTATTTGGTTTAGGCACGAGAAACGACAGGGGAAATAGGTTGGTAGAATTTTGCGACAAGAACAATTTAATCATCACAAACACATTATTTCAACATCATGCTAGAAGACGATATATGTGGAAGATGCCAGGAGATATAGGAAGATATCAAATAGATTACATTCTTGTTAGACAACGGTTTAGGAATCAAGTAAAAGACTGTAGAAGCTACCCAGAAGCAAATATAGACACTGACCACAACATTGTAATTATGAAGGCCGCACTTAAATTTAAAAATTTTAAAAAAAGAAACGGAAAAAGGCACTTGGACTTAGAGAAACTAAAAGATAAAGATATTCAAGAAAGATTTGAAAAAAAGTCAAATGAATTGCTCAAAGATATCGAAAAAATATCTGATACTAAGGAAGTAGAAACAGAATGGAATAACATTAAATCCAGCCTAGACATGGCGGCCAGAGATATTCTGGGATATACACAAAAAGAAAATAAGAAACCATGGATAACAAAGGATATCCTGAATTTAATAGAAGGAAGACAAAAATACAAAAATAAATCAGACGAAACAGAGATACAAAGCCATAAAATGGGAAATTATTCGAAAATGCAGGAAGCTAGAGAACAATGGATTGATGAAAAGTGCAAAGAGATACAAAGGAAGATGGAAATAGGAAAGACAGACAAAGCATACAAATTAATTAGAATGAATTTTAGGGATATAAAACCGTATAGCAAAAATATAAGGGACGCACAAGGAAACGTCATCATAGAAAACATAAAGAAAGTGGGTAGATGGCAAGAATGTATAGGGAATTTATATGCAGGAGAGGAACTAACTGCATTAGAACAGGAATCAGACATTGAAAATGATGACTTGGGATATCCTATACTTAGAGATGAGTTTGAATTAGCATTCAAGAGTCTGAAAAATAGTAAGGCGCCGGGTACAGATAAGGTGCAAGCAGAAACTCTAAAAGCCGCTGGACAAGCAGTAACAGAACGTCTCTTCCAACTTGTAGGCTATATGTATGAGACAGGCGAAATACCTAAAGATTTCAAACGTAGCATCATAATAACTATACCAAAAAAGAAAGACGCGGATAGATGTGAAAATTTTCGAACAATAAGTTTGACAGCACACGTGTCAAAAATATTAACTAGGATTGTGCAAAGACGAATGGAAAAACGGGCGGAAGAAATACTAGGAGAAGACCAATTTGGGTTTAGGCGAAACAGGGGAACACAGGAGGCTATTTTAGCTCTGAGAGTGATAATGGAGAAAACAATAGAAAAAGGGGACAGTGTGTATATAGGGTTTGTAGATCTGGAAAAAGCATTTGACAATGTAAAATGGAAAAAATGTTTGAAATACTCAAAAAGATTGGAATGAGTTATAGGGATAGACGAATAGTACATAGCTTATACAAAGAGCAAACAGCAGTAATAGAATTAGAGCAGGAACGTAGCGAAGTAAACATTAGGAAATGGGTGAGACAGGGATGTGCCCTATCCCCATTGATTTTTAACTTGTACATAGAAGAGGCAATGGATAGTGTCAAATGCAGGAAGACATTTGGAATTACTATGCAGGGACAAAAAAATTGATATGCTTAGATTTGCAGATGCTATAGCGGTATAAGCATCTAGCAAGGAAGAGTTAGAAGCTGCTCTTAATGAAATGGAAACGGTTCTAACAGAGAGATACGGTATGAAAATTAACAAAACTAAAACTAAAGTTCTAGTATGCAAAGGTGGAGAAAATAAATCAAAAACAAGAATACAGGTATGTAACACGAACTTATAAGAGGTTAAGGATTTCTGCTACCTAGGAAGCCAAATAACGCAAGATGGGAAAAGCACAAAAGATATAAAACAAAGATTAGCACAAGGTCGTACTACATTTAACAAGAAAAAGCAACTACTGTGCTCAAAGACCACAAACATAGAAACAAGGAAATGATTGCTTAAAACATATGTGTGGAGCACAGCGCTGTACGGCTGTGAAGCCTGGACAGTAGGAAAAACGGACAAGAAAAAGGTAGAAGCCTTTGAAATGTGGTGCTACAGACGTATGATGAAGATATCATGGACAGACAAAGAAAGACAAAGAACGAAGAGGTACAAAAAATGGTAGGGGAAGAAAGAACTATGTGGAAAACGGTAAAAAATAGGAGAGATAGGATGATAGGCCACATACTACGGCATGAGGGTATAGTGCGGAATATATAGGGGTTTCAGAGAGATATGTAGGCTAGCTCAGAATAAAAATCAATGGAGGTACGCATCCAACCAATCCCAAGATGGATAAACTAATGACGAAAAAATAACTGTGCTTAAACATGATGATTATTATAAGTAACTACAAGAATTGGTTGGGCAATATTATCAAATAATGTTAAGTGTGTGAAAGGATTTACTGGAAAACCATTACTTCGGCAAATGTCTAAGTGTTGGGGGATCTTGGTAGTCACAGGTTGCTTAACCCCCTTCACTGAATCTCGGTGAAATAGGGCATAAAATTAGAAAACAATAGAAGGGGAACGAGCTGTATACACATGCTGTGTGAGAATTTCAGGGAACTATATAGGCTAGCTCAGAATATAAATAAATGCAGGTACGTGTCCAACCAGTTTTGAGACGGAAAACCTAATGACGAAAAAATGAGCACAGATAAATCTGATGATTAGTATAAGCAACTAGTTGTTGGTTGCGAAATATCTGCAACTAACGATGACTGTGCGAAAAGATATATTGGAAAATATATTAAATCGGTAAATGGTTAAGTGTTGAGGGAACTTGGTAACCACAGCAGCTTACCTCCCTTCACAATCACTGAAGGTCGGAGAAATAGGGTGTATAATTGTAAAACAATAGAAGTTGACCGAACTGCATCTAACAAGAAAGAACAGCGCCTATGAGGAAAGACAACAAACACAGAACAAGAAGAAAATTGTTGAAAGTATATGTGTGGAGCACAGCACAGTATGCCTATGAAATACGGGCAGTCTGAAACGCAGACAGAAAAACGGTAGCAGCCTTTTGAAATGCTGTGCTTCAGATGTATGAGGGCGATAGCATGGACAGATAAAGATAATAACAAATAGGTTATAGAAATAGTAGGGGAACAAGGATATCTGGGGAAAAAGATAAGAGAAATAGAAGGAGAGAATACATTCTAAGGTATTTTTGGGGAATAGTATGGGATATATTACAAGCAGAGATAGGAAAAAAGAGGTAGATGTAGACCTAGATCAGATAGTTATAGATGCAGACTGTGCAAATTTCAGGGAAATCTGTAGGTTAGTTCAGAATAGGAAACAATGATGGTACGCGTCTAACCAGTTCCAGGACTGAAGACCTAATGATGATGATGATTGAATAACTACTTCATGAACTTATGACTGTATACTCTTGTATAAGTATATAATCATGTAGATATCATTTGCACATTTCTCATGTGTATGATTTGCAGCACTCGCCTGCAGCTTGTGCTGCTATCTATCGTACTCCTGAGAAATGGACATCATTTCTTACTTGTTGTACAATATACTAATTGTGTAGTCAGCACAAAATCTTGAGCCACCGATATTAGTACCATGAGGATCTGCATGGAATTAATACTTTTTATATAACTCATAAATCATAAGTAAATAAAAGTGTTCCGAATCTCTCCATAAACATTAAATTTAATAAAACCATAAATAATTGCTCGCTTCATGTTTCGGGCTCATACAAAGCCTATCCTCAGGCGGTACAAATCAAAGCATAGTCCAAATCGTAAAACATTAAAAAAGCATGGTCACTAAATAAAATTGTGAGGTTGGTGACCATGCTTTTTTTTTAATGTTTTATGATTTGAACTATGCTTTCATTTGTACCGTCTGAGGATGGGCTTAGTATGAGCCTGAAACATGTAACGAACAATTATTTATGGTTTTATTAAATTTAATCTTTATGGGGAGATTCGGAGCACTTTTATTTACTTAACACTCAACCCCATTTTGAGATTTATCTTCAAATTATTATAATGGGTTCATAAATGATAGTCAACTGAGTATATCACTGCAATCCACTTATTGCTTGTAAGTCATACTATGCTGGTACAACAGTAGGGGGGCTAATTTAGACCAAGCCATACAGTGGTAATAGTCATAATTTAAGTAATCATTTTGTCTATGCAACAACAAACTCAAACTGAATATCAAGAAATGTAAATATGCGTTATTAGGAAAAAGCATAAATTACACGAACCATGCAGTAATAACTATGCCTTTAATAATTGATAAAGTTAATATTAAGAAAGTATTACAATTTACAGTTTAAGTATTATGGTTAATTTATTGATCAATATTTAGATTTCAAAACTAATTGTGATTGTATTATTAAAATATTGCAAACAAGGCTTGATTTGTATACCGAAGATCAAATTTGTTTACAGTATTTTCTAGATGCTTTGTTTATAAGACATTAATTGCACTGCATTTTAAATACTGTTGTATCCTAATGCATGATCTAAACAAACTTGATATACAATGACTGCAGTAAGTACTTATCATTTACAATGTTGGATACATTATACTTCATTTGTCCCATGATAGGTGTTCGACTTGGTAAAAATTAAATTCGAGAATAATGTAATCAGGATATATGCAACCGAATATATTTCCAACTTAACAAAACATTTTATGTAGTACCTTAACATAACGACAAAGGTTACCATCATGCCCAGGATCAACACTCGACCTTAATGATTAGTCGTAACAGTAGTAGTAAATGCTAATCTCTGCCTGGGTAGCTTCGATAAGCTCCATATCACATTTAAGACAGAGTGATAGCATTCCTACACGTTGCAATTTATCCTTGCCTAAATGGGTTGATTTAGAGTTGTTGCTGTCCTTGACATTCATCATTTCTAACATACATTACTTGTGAGGTTTTACATTTACATTTGCTGATCAGTTACATAAACGTAGTTTTCCTCGATGCCAAATTTGGATTATCCTCTCCTATACAGACCATCAGTGAGTGCATTTTTATTGACTCATGTTTATAGGTTTAGCATTTACACTTGGTTGTAGCAAGTAATGATAGACACTTTGATGTGCTTACTGTGTTGTATTGACTTTTTTGGGCCTGCAAATAGAGCAACTTCACTGTTTATTGCGTGGCCACACCAGTTTTTTAGAACACGTGGTTAATAAATAATTACCCAAAAGTTAAATTGGGTGTTCAAACTTTTTGGCAACATGCAAATGTAATTTTTGAAGTAGGTTCGTTAATATGGAATACAGAATTGTAATTGAAATTGGAGAGATAACGAAGTTTTAGGAAATATAGAAATCTGACACCCATTTTGGGACAGAAGAAGTATTTTAAATATTATGCTGTCATCTTTAATGTGCTAAAACTATTATTTAGGATTAAAAATAATATTGTCAGTTATTATGTACTAATTTGCATTAGGTATGTTGTAAATGTGCATAACATATTGCACACAGGTAAAAATGATTTTATGATTGTACTAAATACATAAGGTAGAATTTCTAATAATTGTTTTGAATAAGAATTATGTATAGCAAATTCCTAAATAAATGCCACTTCATTATTAATAATTATGAGGTTTACTTCTTTTGTGATTGTTATTTCCAATAATAAAATTATTTAATATAATGGATTCTTTTAGTTCACATAGCATATCCTCCTACAAATGGAATACATATTTAAAATTAAAATTCCAGTTAACAATAAGATTGTTTTCAAAATCCTCAATTTAATGTTGCTGCTATCCCATGAATACTGTGAAAATGCATGGAAATTATAAACACAAGTTTATACACAAGTTAAATTCACCCAACATTGGTTTACTTTTAAACAATGTTACTTAACATGTTTTTTGCTTATTTTATAATCAGCAAGTTGTATTAAGTATAATTTACTAAGCAAATCAATGTATTTGGTTGAATTTAATTTAATAACTATATTTGAATAAGGTAGAGCTATTATTTAAACTTCCCGCCTACAATGGTTCGGATCGCACCCGCTGCAAGCAGCACAATCAGTTTTTTCTCTCTTTGCCTAATGTTCTCTTCTATTTATTAATGTTCTTTGATGGCGGTTGATGGTGAAGGCTGCATACCAATTATAATACTCTTTTTCATATAAATCACATCGATAAACTATATCTTATTAATAGCAATTATAATAGAATTATATAAAGACGGATAATAAAATTGCAAAAAGCGGTGAACTTCAATTTTAAAGATAATTGAACAGGTTATAGATTGTGGATAGAGTGTGTCATTTCTGATTGGTTGTTACATGCCTCTATTTATCCGCCCGTATCACATCCAGTAATAATCACATCTAATCGTGAAGCGCCCGCCATAATTTTTTGCTAATAACGGTTAAATTGTGCTGTGCTTAAAAATGAACTTCCAAGACATTCGAGACATGACACGATTTTTCGATCTGAACAAGGAGATCGTTGTGAAAGAAATGGTAGCAGCCGGACTGTTGCAACGTGCGCCCCGCTGTCGTGAAAGAAATTGCAGGTCTGTGATGGTGTTGATTCGCAACGTTAATGCCGCGATGGGGTACTATTACCGTTGCCGACGATCCCATAGCAGCTCTAGTCTGTGTACAAAAACCTTCTTTCAAGACAGTTGTGTTCCCGTTGCAACCATAATGCATCTTCTGTGGGTTTGGATATGTAAATCGCCCGTGAGACCAACAGCTGGCTTGCTCAATGTCGCGGTGAAAACGGTTATACGTCAGTTCCGCCTTTTTCGGTCCATTTGCAGTTGGAAGCTGTTGGCAGAACCTGATTTATATATGTTGGGAGGTCCAGACCACACCGTTCAGATAGATGAATCGGCCATGACTTGCCGCAGTTTTTCCCGCGGTCGTGTAATGGGAAAACGGTGGATTTTGGGAATGTATGACACCACAACAAAGAGAGGTTACGTAGTTTATATACCTGATCGAAGTGCTGCGACTTTGATACCTGCTGTCCAAGCTCACGTTCGCCCAGGCACTACGATTTATACAGACGATTGGCGGGGCTATGCTGACCTAGGCAACTTAGGGGATGCCTCATACGTACACTATGCCGTGAATCATTGTCGATTATTTCCAGATCCTGAGGCTGGTGTATGTATAAATCACATCAAGATTTTAAGTAGTCGCGTGAACAGCTTTTGCCGTAGTCTGTCTGTGTTGGCTTCACCATATCTCTCGGAATACATAGATGAGTTTATGTGGCGCCAATACTTTGGGCGTGGAACTACAACGGAGGTGTTTCAAACCTTCATAAAACACCTGGTACAGCGGTACCCCCAATAAACAATGTAGCCTCTCTGTTGCCAAAAGTGTTATTTTGAATGGTGGCAGCAAATAGTAAGTGAAAGAGTAACAAAATGAACTATAGAAGTAGTATTTTTCGATCAATATGAAAATGGGACATAATGAAAACAGTAATTCATCCTTGTAATGTTTTACAAATACTATAAATTGCTGTCAATATTAATATAACATCATTCTTCGTGGCAGTAATAACTGACAAGTGAAAATGGGATACGTTGTCTTACTGTTTTACAACTTGCATCGATTGCAGGCAACAATAACAATTGATATATTAGAACATGTGGTGTCTACATTCTCAACAGTAGCAGATACTGCTCCGATCCGTTTGTTAAGTGATGTGTGTTTTAGTAGCAATAAAATCTGTTTTTAACAGTAGCCAAACCTGTAGTACCGTCATTGTGTTGTGCAGTGCTATTTACAAAAATTTATTTGTATATCGTCCTAAACTACTATTATGTGTGCAATTCTATTGCTAATGCATAGCGGTATGTTTTCCAACATTAAGATAAGCTGTTCGATTATGTTTTCTATAGTACAGCTCGTGTGATTTTTATTCGTTGTTAAATAATCCTAACGTAATATGTAAACGTTTTATGCAAGCTTTCTAACCTATCATGTAGATCAATAGGTATGTGGACTTTTTAAGATGTGCTTCACCATAAATAGTGTTATTAAAGGTTTTGCTGTATGTGTAATGGTTATTATAACGATATACAGCTGCATGTAATGTATTTATATGTAGTATAATTTACTATAAATAAGAAATGTAATTATTTATGTCTTTTTATACAATATGTTTTTGTAGCTAAGTATCCTACATTTTTTCTAATGCTACATATTCAAACATTTCCGCATATGACGTTCAATTTTTTTTAGAGATTATTACTATTGTGATGTAGGTACATAATGAATTATTCTATTAAAATAATTAAATCTTACACAATCATGCAATATGTGATACAACCAGGAGCAACAAATCCTAAAGTTATTGAATGCTGTATTAATTAAAGAAGTTGCATTATTGTGTAACAATTCGGTATATGCATGCAATGGAGTTCTTCATGTAATACCTAATATTGTTAAGATAACATTTTAAGGATTTTTAACCTGCCTGTATTGAAATGGATTGAAAATGATTTAGTATGAAATAGAAAATCAAACGGAGTTGTTAGACGAAAAGCAGTTGTTTTTATTAAATTAAATAAACGTGAGATAGAAATGAAAATGTATTCAATAGTAGAGACATAGGTATACTGCACTATAATAAAATAGTAATTATTCAAAAAATAGTGCAAAACTGGCATTTTTTGTTGATAATTACAGCTCTTTTTATTTCTTTCCATCTATTTTCTACGTTCCTTCTGATAGCTATCTCTTTGATTTTATTATCTAATACTTGTTTATATTCCTCTTTTACTTCACTGTCATTAAACTTACGTAGATCCCAACCCTCTCTATTAGTCTTTCTCAATTTTTTGAATTTTAGATTATAGTTTATTTTAACTAAGAAGTTATGATCGCTATCTATGTCACCCCTTGGATAACTACAACAGTTTTTAACTTGGTTTCTAAATCTTTGTTTAACTAAAATATAATCTATTTGATATCTAGCCCTATCACCTGGCGCTTTCCAGGTATATCTTCTTATAACATGTTGGAATGGGGTGTTTACAGGTACTAATTTATGTTCCTGGCAAAACTCAACTATTCTTTCTCCTGTATCATTTCGTCTACCATACCCAAATTTTCCTACCATTTTTCTCTCAATACTTTCTCCCACTAATGCATTAAAATCACTGATAACTATTAAATTCGCATCTTCCTTTACTTTATATCCTCGTATACCTTTTTTACTTCTTCATCCTCGTACTGAGTTGTTGGCATGTAAACCTGTACTAAAACAGTTTCATACTCAATCTAACCACAATTATTCCATCACTAAATTGTAAGTACTTTTTAACTTTACGTCCAATCTTTCACCTAACACTATTCCTACCCCTGCCTGTCCATTAGTTGAAGAAGTTGTAATTATTCTATAATTATCTTTCCAAGTCATTACTATCTGGCCATCTCACCTCACTAATACCTAAAATGTCCAGCTTTCCTTTTCTCATTTCGACTAATAATTCGTTTAACTTATCTACTCTAAGTAATGACCTTACATTCCAAGTTCCTATCACTAAATCAAACCGTTGTTTTAAATTCTTACAGTGATGAGCCCCAAGTACCCCCTGCTGGAGATCCGAATAAGGGGGTATTGTACCTCTGGACAAGAATTTTACTTGTGAGCTCTCTATCATTCATAGTTCGCGTTTTAGGCTACGCATACCTGGGAAATATTGTGGTAGGTTCCCATATCTTTCCACAACAGTTTTTAAAAATTTTAGCAAAAAGTCGTACCTGTCACGGCCAACCCCAACAACCTTGTAAATTATTGATGATCGCCCGAGATCAACCGACTCTCCTCCAATATCTTTTAGCCATCAAGGCTGCGCCTTTTAATCTCCTTTTATGATAAGCAGGCTTACTATAGTAGTATTCTTTGTCCCCTACCATAGTGATGCAGTTGTTTTATTAAATTAAATAAACATGAGATAGAAATGAAAATATATTCAATAGTAGAGCCATAGATATACTATATGGCGATTCTGCTATTCAATATCTAAATTAAAAAGAACTCAAAATTATAGTGCAAAACTACAACCACTTAAATCTGGAGGTAGGGTGTTAGTGCGTAACGTAGCGTCTAATAAACTGGAAGCTATTTTAAAGGACCGTACATAGAGACAAGTGATGAAAACTCTAATGTAGAATTAGATATAGACGGTAAATTAATCGAAGTGCATAAAGGTACAGTAAAACTGTTTTCAGAAGAATTTGTTAGAAGTAACAATTTTTTTATTTTGCAGGGGAGATGTGATGTGGGTACACAATCAATAATTAATAGTCTTACACAATCATGCAATATGTGATACAACCAGGAGCAACAAACCCAGAAGGTATCGAATGCTGAATTAATTAAATAAGTTGCATTATTGTGTAACAACTAAATATATGCATGCAATAATAGCATTCTTCATGTAATAACATTTTAAGGACTTTTAACCTGCCTGTATTGAAATGGATTAAAATGATTTAGTTGAAATAGAAAATTAAACAGTAGTTAGATGGGAAGCAGTTGTTTTATTAAATTAAATAAACGTGAGATAGAAATGAAAACGTATTCGATAGTAGAGCCATAGGTATACTACACTATAGTAAAATAATAATTATTCGAAAAATAGTGCAAAACTGGCATTTTCTGTGGATAATTAATTTTAGACATTTTTGCATTGTTTGAGACCTTTTGCAAGCACCGTGTACTACACCATATAATTAGGAATTGTTTTAACGTGTGTGAAGTTGCATAATATCTATTTTCTTGTATCATTAATGCTTTTCTGTTTTATATAAAAATTGACAATCTGTTTTTTGTATATCAATGAAGATACCAAATTATATTGGATTAGGAGTGGTTATGAAAAAGAAGTGTTTGTATTAACTTATAATTTACTCTTATAATTATAATGTTGTTATATGATAGTTTTATTTTAGAATATATTGTAGAAAGCTTGAAAAAGATAAATCTATCTCATTAAAATTTTGTGATTTAAGTAACACTTTCGACTATATCGACCACACCTTGCTTCAATTAAATCACTATAGTATGAGACTTACCCCTAGAATTAATTATCATGTACATATTAGTTTTAAAGGAAATACTACTAATTTATTACCCATGGAGTACCACAAGAATCAGTACTTGAACCACCTCTTTTGTTATATATATTCCGAAATGTGGAATCCGAGATTCAGGTAATCCTTAACAATTCAAGAGCCATGTTAAAAAATAAGATTAAGCAAACCAAATTCACAGAGATTGTTTTGGACAGTAAGAATCATGCACAACTAATGCGAAATATTCAATATCGTCAAAATTAAAAGGTGAAATTGTAATCCAAATAGGCCAATGTGAGATCCCCTCAATCGCAGAATACGAGATCTGTTTCAATATACCTACATGTACGTACATAAAAACGGGTAAGGCAAAGTTCGTGTGGTGTTAAGGATTTCAGAATGTTTGTGTACGAGTCATATCCACTGCTGATTACAGAATTACTAGAATTTATTATATTGATTTGAATGTTGTAGTTTGTTCAATAAACCAAAAGTATAATTGTTCAGAAAACAGAAAAAAAACTGTTTGTAAGCTTATTACGAAGTCTTAAACTTTGTTTGACTTCTCATTTAGAGAGAAGGTTGTGGCAGGTTGAAAAATGGCTTAATACCTGAAATGAACATATGTTTTTAGCTTTTATTATACTAAATACAGTGGATGTTGAACATTTTTTTAATGACTACACATATAAAGAAGGATGTTGAACAAATTATGGATATTGAATACAACAATATTTACATATTCCATTTAAATATTGTTCAATATCTTTAAAAAAATTAATTAAAATTTTTGAAATGCGACTTTTAACAAAAACGTTATTTTGTAGTTATTTATTCTTCTTTTTAGCCATTTTTACATTCTTTACGAGAGCATTATAAAATTCTTTGTCTGCTTGTCTGCTGTCTCTTTGTTAACTTGCTTCAGTACCGTCAATTTTGACTTCTTGCGCAGCCAAAGTTTTTTTGTAATTTTTCTTTCGTGCTTCTTACTTTGATTTTTAATCGTTTCTTCTGTAAAGGTTTTTTCCGTGAATTGTAGTCGGTAAAATATGTTCATCATGTTACCTTTTCTGTAGATGATATGTTTGATTTTGGTATATGGAATTTCTTTGAAAACAAAATTTGATGCTAGGCAGGCATAATCATTAAAGTCGTGGCATCATTTGGATTACTCTTAACTTGTACTTGTTTTGTGGAAGTTTCAGCAGTAACCTAATCAATGTAACAGGGCTAGCAATTTCTACATTTCTAAGAAACTTCTCGATTATGCTGTGTGCAGCATCAATCACTTGCACATTGTCATGGCCTGGTTCGCCATATTTCTGTTCAAAAGTCTTTAAGGATGAATATTCCAAAAAGTATTTGAGAGCCATAGTTATGTGCGAGTTTTTGTTTTGTGGCACACAGCTGTCTGGCCAAATAATAATGTGTGGGTTATCTTTAGTAATTAAGGTTAATAGTTTAACTAATGCACTGGCCAAGTCATTGCCTGATCGTCCGCTAGCACCTTCATGCCAAATGCAATTATAGACCACATTATTTATATTACAATGGGCAGTTAAGTTGTATACATTTAGTTTACACTTGTAATAAAAGCTTTTGACGCCCACTTTTGGCAACGTGAATACGTTTTGTAGGTCAAATGTAACTACCGCTGTTTGTTCATCTCCTTCTACTGATTTGTTCAATTCTCGATCCTTTTTCCTCTCTTCATACCCTTCCTTTTTCTTCTCAAATGTTCTTCCTGTTCAAATATTTCTTCTTCTGAAGCGTGCTTGTTTGAATTATATTCTTCACATCTGTCCTTTCTAGGTACGTAGAAAGATATATTAAACTCCTGGTTGAAAACTTTCCTGTAGGTATGAATAGGTAGTGGGCCGGTGTATTTCGCTCTGTATAAATCGTACATGCAGGACAAATTCAATGTGGTCTCTAAATATTGCTTGCTAGAATTAGAGCGACAATAGTGACTGTCCATAGTGGGGAAAGAACTTATATGCTCGTGAATTTCCTGAACTTTTACAGGAATTGTGCATTTTTTAACATTTTTTCCTTTTTAAGGGAGAGCGAGGTATTCCAGTTTTCTTGTTCTGAACGCATTTAAAAAAGTAATATATTCGTTGCTGGCTATTATCGAGAGTGTATAGAAAAAACTTTTACAAACATGTTTCAAGGTAGTATTCATAGACATTACTTTTTATACTTATTTCCCTTTTTGTACTTTTTCTCATAGGTGCATGTTGCCAGACAAACTTACTAAAATAATGAGGCTTCTTACTATCAGACAGCTGCCAAAATTGACGATGTATCCGTTCTCTGTCTTGGACTGTTAATTTATCTTCACACTTAAAACTGCATTTTGTAGTACAACCTCCATTAACAACACGTGCTCGCATAGTGTTACCTTTAATATTAACATATGTTTTCTCTGATTACCTCTGTTTCTTTCTTATATTATGTTTCCAACTATTTAGATCAACTTCACATTTTTGTACTTTTTTTGGCGTCTGATATTGGGACTTCTTTGCATTGTAAGTCTTTTTCTTTTAGATAAGTGCAATCTACTAAAATATTTGCACCACTCAATAAAATACTCTCCTCTGGTGTCATAGTCTGCTATCCAACTTCTACAGGAACAAGTTGATTGGCGATAACTACAAATTCCTGGATGATATTACTTCTTGCTGCGGCCTTGTCAAATAATGTATCAGTTTCTATGTGTGGATCAAATACTATAATTTTTGCTGGTAATATTGAATTTAGACTGATTTTATACGCTTCAGTTTCGTCGATGAGTGCTGCACCACTACTTTGAACAGGTTCCTCTGTCACATTACCGATCTTTTCACCTGATACCACCGAACTTGATGTTGTAGCTCCATCATCATCATCTGAATAGAAAACAACTTTTTTCTGGCCCTAATTTTTTTGCAATACTACATAAGAGAATACTATTTAAATATTTAACTAGCTTGCTTATATAAAATGTGCAAATCAATCCCTAACATAGTAATGTATTACATATTATGATAAATAGATTACAAATTCAAGCGATCTACAGGGTGCCACACCCTCTCTGGATAACGCTTAGGAGGTGGAGGACTAATGTTTATCTCATCGACAGCAGTTTGATCAGTAGGGTTGTTATTGAATTCCAAGACAATGGATTTTCGGTTAACAGGTGACTTAGAAACATTATCAGCAGTAGCCAAAGGGGAGGAGGAGCCAGCTAGATTCTCCTTCACCACCATGACTATCGGTTCCATTATGTTCTGATTTGATATTGCAGTGGGCTCATTTGCAACTCCTATCAGCTGATCAATGTGTCATTTCCACTCGACACTTGTTTTTAATCTTACTATATACATTGTAGGGCTAATCTGTTTTACTACAGATCCCACAGTCCATCTATCAGTAGTTCCGACTAAGTAGGATATAATTGTCGAGTTTTACTACCACCAGCATATTGTTTCTGGGATAGTTGTTTATTTTCTACAAAACTAGATATATCTGGCATCAACAAATCTAACCTGGTTCGCAAAGGCCTATTAAACATTAGTTTTGCAGGTGTTTCATTAGTGGTTGAATGTACAGAATTTCTATAATCAAACAGGATTCGACTTAATGCAACGAATACATTAATATTATTTCTAAAAGCAAATCGCAGGGTTTGTTTGTCATATTTTACCTGCCCAATAGATTTATGATGGTCTGGCGCAGATATAGTATGTCTGATGCCATTGTTATTTAAAAATGTGCTGAATTCAATAGAATTAAATGGAGGCTCGTTATCGGAGTGAACCGAAACAGGTAACCCAATCCGGGCAAAGAGCTCTCTTAAATGTAAAATGGCTTGCTTTGCCGAAGTTGAACTGGCATCGAAAATTTCTAACCATTTCAAGTGCGCATCAACTATGATTAAATACATTTTGTCTTTAAAGCGACCTAGACAATCTAGGTTAAGTCGCTCCCAGGGCTTACTAGGAGAGTGCCAAAGGTGCAATACACTTTTTGCTGGGTTTGCACGTACCAGTAAACATGCTGAACAATTACTAGCCATATTCTCAATATTGTGGTTAATGTTTAGCCACCAAACATAGAATCTTGCCACAGACTTTATTTTAATTATACCTAGATGGCTGGTGCGTAACTCATTTAAAACATAATACCGCAATTTAGCAGTTATAATCACTTTATACCCCCACATTAGCACTCCTTGCTCTATAGATATCTCGTCCTTTCTTTGGTAGAACTGCAATATCCCCACATATTACACCAGTTTAGAAACGGACCCAACAAAATCAATTGAAAATAAAATATACAAAACTCTATTTAAATTTAAAAATGAATTCGAAGACAAAGAAAGAAGTAAACTGGTCCCACATTACAGTAAACCACCCCACTTTTACGGTCTACCAAAAATTCATAAAAAAGACATTTCTTTAAGACCTATCGTAAGCTCCATAGATTCACCATGCCATAATTTAGCAAAATTTCTACTAAAAATTATAAATCCATTAGCAGGCAAAACGGATTCTTTCATTAAAAACAACCAACACTTTTTAGAAAAACTATCAAACATAAAAATTGAAAATACACACACAATGGTAAGCTTTGATGTAGTAAATCTCTTCACAAATGTCCCTATAAACAAAACGCTTAAAATTATAAAAAACAAACTAGAAAAAGATGGCAATCTTAAAGAAAGAACAAAACTAAGTATATCATCGATTATGGTGTAGTGTTCTCTTGGGGGCTTCAGTAGAGGTGATTAAAACAAAGTCGAAGACCATTTCACATCTTTAATTTAATTATCACTTTAAGGTGCAGTACAACTGTTACATCTGAGGGTTAGACTTATAATGCTCTTATTCTATATTAATCCTTAACTGCTAACAATGATTATGCAATTATGCTTATTTACTAATTCCAATTACACCTAGCCTAGAGTTCGTTGCACGTGTACTTCCTATCGATTGTCTTCCTGTACAAATCCGCACTTTTCACTTTCTATAACAAGTCACTCACCTTTTAAATGCATAAAACTTAATTCGAAGAAATAACTATAAATTATTATGATATTCGGCTATTACACCATCACACCTCCACGGGGTGCACTAAAAAATTTTTGTTTTTCAAATAAAAAAATTTTCTAAATTACAATACGTTATATAATTTTGTCCTATTCTTATGGATTTCTACTAACTTATTATCTATCTTAACTATAACATTAGGATTCTTATCTAAAACTACTTCATATGGGCCTACAAATATTGGATCTCTTTTATTAAGAGATGTATTTTTAATCAACAACTTATCTCCTAATTTATAATTAACATGCTTAGTTTTGATATCAAACTTATGCTTTCGTTTACTTTTGGATTGTAATAAATTATATCTCGCTTCATTTCCAGCGACTTGCAATCTATACTTAAGTTCTGCTGGATAATTATCAAAATTATATAGTGGGTCTACTGAGTTTACCACGTTTGACGGTATATGATTAATTTTCCCAAATACTAATTCGTGCGGGGTATATTTAGTTTCCGTATGCACTGAATTATTGTATGCAAAACACCAATAAGGTATCCAACTGCTCCAATTATTTGAATACTGCGGAGATTGGATCCTTAAATATGCTGCTAAATTTTTATGTGAGTTTTCGAGCGCACCGATAGTTTCGTGATGATAAGCTGTAGAATTTAATTGTTTTATATTTAATAATTTGCAAGTTTCCTTAAAAATCTCCGACATGAACTCTGAACCTTTATCCGTTAAAATTTCGCGTGGGATGCCGTAGCGTAAAATAAAATTCTCGACAAACGCTCTAGTTACACTTTCAGTCTCTTTGTTTGGTAATGGATATGCTTCTACAAATTTACTTAAATCACACTGTAGTGTCAAAATGTACCTGTTTCCATTTGCATCTGGTTGCAATGGTCCAACTAAGTCTAAAAAAACTTTTTCGAAAGCTTCGGAAGCTGTGGTTGTAATTATCATCGGCTGTTTGCTGATATTTGAATGTTTATGTCTTTGACATTCGTCACATTTTAATAAATGTTTCTACATCCTTTCGCATACTTGACCAAAAATAGTATCGCTTTATGTTATTGTATGTTCTATTGATGCCCGCGTGACCTCCGTAGGCAATAAATGAAAATCATTAATGATTAATTTTGCGTTTCTGAGTTTTGAATATTAGTGACTTCCTAATCACACTAATTCGTATGTCATTTTTTAAGTAAATTGCGGCCGGCTTTACAGTTATTTAAAATGACTTCGATTCTTCGTTTTTATAATAATAAATTCGGAATTGTAAATTCTCTACGAAGAAATTGCAGGTCTCTCAACGACGCTTCGAAGGCTGACGCTGATCGAGATCCTTGCTTCAAATAAATTATATTTTTACTCCTATCATAAATTGATACATGCATGCAAACAAAATTATTTCCTTTATTGGATTTAATGATTCTGTTAAACTCCTCCTCTGATACAAATCGTAATTCTGTTGCATCCTTCGGATGCTTCAAAAGTTCAACAATGTTGGGGTGATCAGTCCCATCATCATTTGATGCTTTTGATTCGACTTGAAAGTCACTTAATTTTCTACTTTGGGCTCTTGTTGTTACATATACTTTTTCGTGAACCGCTCGTTCCATATTCTTTAAATAATCTGAATCTATAATAATTCTAGATAAAGCATCCGCTGTCACGTTTTCTGTACCCCTAATATACGTTATTGTAAAATCATATTCTTCTAATGTTAACCTAAATTTTGTTAATCGACTAGATGGATTACTCATACCAAATAAGTATACTAACGGTCTATGATCCGTTAAAATTTGAAATTTTTTGCCAAATAAGTATGGTCTAAATTTTTTCACTGCCCATACTATAGCTAATAACTCTTTTTCTATTGTACAATAATTTATTTCGGCTTTGTTAAGTGCTCTACTTGCGTAAGCTACTGGCTTGTCGTCGCCATTCGACAAAACTGCTCCTAACGCGTAACCTGATGCGTCCGTGCGTAAGATGAATGTACTATTATCTGAAAAATCTGGGTATTGTAATATTGGTGGGTTTGTTAAAGTTGTTTTAACAGTTCGAATGCTGCTTGACATTCATTGGTCCATTGGAAAGTGACACCTTTCCTAGACAATTTGTTTAACGGTGCTGTTATTTCAGCGAATTTTGGAATAAATTTTCTATAGTAATTGGCAAATGCTACAAACCTTTTAACGTCGTTTGCGTTAAGTGGTGTTGGATAATTTTGCATGACTGCAATTTTTTCTGGATCTGGTTGTACACCTTGTGCCGTTATAACGTGCCCTAAATATAAAATTTCCTTCTTTAAAAATTCACACTTTTTTGGATTTAATTTTAAATTGACTTTTCTTAACCTATTGAGTACTTTTACTAAATTTGTATTGTGCTTTTCTTTTCTCCGAATACAATTAAATCATCCAAATATGTAAAACAATTCTCGTAATTTAATCCTGATAAGGCTACTGTCATTGCTCGTGCAAAAATACTCGGGCTTACTTTTAACCCCATCGGTAACCTTGTCATTTGAAATTGTCCTTTGTCTGTACTAAATGCCGTACACGGTCTGGACTGTTCTTGTAATCCTATCTGATAATAACTTTGATATAAATCTAAACGTGAAAAATATATCGCACCTCCTAACGAATCTAAAATTGATTCGATACTTGGTAGCGAAATTTGTCATCTTGCAATTTAGTGTTTAATTGTCTATAATCAATAACTACACGCCATTTTTTGTTTCCTAAACTATCCGGTTTTTTCGGTACTATTAGTAGTGGTGACGACCAAGCACTCTGTGCGGGTTCTATTATCCCGTCATGTAACATTTTATCTACTTGCTTTCCTATATCATTTTTCTGTGAATGTGGTAACCTATATGGTTTAACGTACGTTGCTCTAGCATCTGTTTGTAACTGAATATGCTGCTCACTTATGTTTGACACGGTTAGTAGGTCATTGTCGACATAAAATACGTCTGCAAACTTAGCAGTTATCATATGAATGATGGTTTGTTCTTCGCTATTTAAACCTTCGACGTTAATGTCTTTTAATAATTTATCAATACGTTCAACTGAGAATTTTGACTCTTCAAATTTAACTATCTTGTAATCTGAAAGTCGTTCGATGGTAGGTTTAAAATTTCGTAACTTAATTTCGGTGTCGTTCGTATTCAATAATTTTACTGCTATAAAATTTTTAACTGGCTTTACAACTACGTTTGCTAGAAATACACCTTCGCATAATTCTTGTGATTTTATTACGCATTCCTCTTTGCAATTTACTTTGAAATGTTTGATAACCTCGCATCGTGGTGGGATTATTGTATATAAATCTTCGTTTGCTAATAATGGAATTGACGTTGATACATTATTACTTACGAAAGTAAATTTATAATTTTTATAATCGATATTTGATCTGTACTTGTTAAAAAAATCTGATCCTATTACTCCATTTACGTCTGATTCGAAATCGTTCATTACAACAAAAGTATGATTAATTGAGATATTCCCTATTGTAATTGGTAGATTTACTGTTCCAATTGCTTTTGTTTTACCCGATACTCCTTGAATAAAAATTTGCTTATTAGTATCAATATTTATCTTAGTTGTTAAACTAGAAATGAAAATAACACTTACTGATGCTCCGGTATCTAAAATTAATTTAATTGTATTGTTATTGTATCCTACTTCTATGAAATTTATACTATTAATATTTAAAATGTTGTGAACATTCCTTAAATTATTCTGGGGGGTCTCGAAAAAATGTTTTCGGTTCCCTAGTTTGGTCTAATGTATTTTCTGTGCAGTTTTTCTCTGACGAGTTGATGTAAAAATTGCGATGGTTTCCCCTATTATAAAACTGATGACCTCTTACAGTTTTACTTACGTATGCATTTCCTCGATCTCTAGTGTTCATGAACGTGCATGGATTATTTCCTCGACCTTGATACCTGGTGTGTGAGGTACGTTGACTTCTATTCGTATTATTGTTATGATATTTTACGCGTCTAGTAAATTGACGACCTTTTCCGGTTGTGTAATATACTTGCTGAGGTTTATTTGCAATTTCCTCTTCCTTCGCGGCTATTATGGCGTCTTTTAATTTATCGTAATTTCGAGCTTTCATAATTGTTTTTAAATTTTCGTCCCTTATTCCGTTTGTAAATACGTTTAATGCAATTTTTTCGTTAGCGGCTGTCAAAATTCTTAATGATTGTTTGTTACCCTCTGCTTGAGCTATTGTTAAATTGACCATTAATTCCTCGATCGTTTTACCAAAATTTTCAATTGATTTATTATTTTGTCTGGAGTTATGTAATTCGGCAGACAATCCTGATGCTGATTTTTTAGTTAAAAGATGATATTTGATATCGTTCACAAGCGCTTCTACATTCTCATACTTACTGTCTAATCTCATTTTAGCATTTTGACTTAACTTAATTTTTATGACAAAATTTACTAACAATCTCTTACCTTCATCATCTAACAAGCTATCATATAGTTCAATTGCGTCGACCATTTGCTTGGTGGTATTTTCTGAACCGTCCATGGCTGGAATCATAAAGGCTGCTACTTTTAATTCAAACTTTTCACCCATGGTGTCTTGATTTTTCCTACTTAAAATACTTAACTTCCTATTTTTTAAAACTTCAGTAATATCTCCTATACACTTATCTATTATGGCTATGTGCTGCTTAACTTTATCGATAATTTCAGAACTATCAAATTTTGCGACTTTAATCTTATCTTTCTCTAACCTATACTCCTCGCATAACCTATTCAAATAATCAAATTTCCTATTAGTAACATCTAAATCGTTTCGTCTTTCTTGACCATCTTTATTTAAATTTTTAATAAAAATCTTAAATTCCTCTAAAATTTGCTTCAACTTTTCCGTCATTAATTTTTATAGTTTAAAATAAAATAATTCTTACTATACAATCTGCTGGCTTCTACAGACCTCTCTCCTAATCTTCTTGTCCAACATTTTCTTGAACATTTTAAAAAGTAATAAAATACCCAACAACACTAAAATTGTACCTGACGTAATACCTATTACCTCAGAATTTGAATAGCCATTTATCGAACCATTATTCATTCCAGTTTGTGCAATAACTACTTCTTCTTTGGAATTGCTGGTGCCCATTTCAAATTTTGGTTATTATAATTTAATCTGTAGAACTAGCAGGACAGGCAGAATTTGCAGAATTAGCAGGGCTGGCAGGATCGCCATGTAGTGTTCTCTTGGGGGCTTCAGTAGCGGTGATTAAAACAAAGTCGAAGACCATTTCACATCTTTAATTTAATTATCACTTTAAGGTGCAGTACAACTGTTACATCTGAGGGTTAGACTTATAATGCTCTTATTCTATATTAATCCTTAACTGCTAACAATGATTATGCAATTATGCTTATTTACTAATTCCAATTACACCTAGCCTAGAGTTCGTTGCACGTGTACTTCCTATCGATTGTCTTCCTGTACAAATCCGCACTTTTCACTTCCTATAACAAGTCACTCACCTTTTAAATGCATAAAACTTAATTCGAAGAAATAACTATAAATTATTATGATATTCGGCTATTACACCATCACAATGGAATTACTTGGTTTATGCGTAAATACCACATATTTTCAAATAAATCATCAATTTTACAAACAAAGCTTCGGAATGGCAATGGGAAGTCCACTATCGCCAATCTTTAGTAATATATTCATGGAGAAATTCGAAAAAGATGTAATATTCACACAAGAATTGAAACCACTGATCTGGTGGAGATACGTAGATGACGTTTATGCTATTTGGCCTCATAATATAGAATTAATTAAAAACTTTGTACAGTCAATTAACGAAATAGAACCAACTATTAAATTCACATATGAATTAGAACAACATGGAAAACTTCCGTTTTTAGATATTCTAGTTAGCAAAAACGATACAACAATTAATACATAGGTATATAGAAAACCAACGCACACAAACAGATACTTAAACTTCGATTCAAACCACCCACAATGTGTCAAACAAGGAATTATCAAAACCATGTATGATAGAGCAAAATTAATATCATCAAACGAAGAAATTTTAAAGAAAGAGGAAGACCTAATCAGATGTACACTAATAGAAAACAAATATCCTAAAAGAATAATAGAGAAAGAAATGAATAAAAACCCTAAAAATAAAGAAAAAGAAAACAAAAACTACGATACACACCACAAAATGCTCTCAATACCATACATAAAAGGATTCTCCGAAAAAATTCAAAGAATAGGAAACAAATTTAAAATTAAAACAGTATTTAGAACCAACAATACAGCACAATTAACAAAAACAAAACCCAAAAACGCAATACAAAGTTCAAAAAACTGTATCTACAAAATACCGTGCGAATGTAATAAGTTTTATATAGGGGAAAGTTCCAGACCATTTGAAGTTCGATTAAGAGAACATAAATCATATATAAAAAATAGAAAATTAGAAAAATTCATGATTTTCCAACATGCATGGGACTCCAGTCATAAAATAAAATGGGAAGACGCAAAAATTATCGACAAAGAAGAAAACCACCAAAAAAGCAAAATCAAAGAAGCTGCTTATATAACCCTACATGAAAATAACTGCGTTGCAAACGAATCCGTGACTTTCAGTAAACAATGAATTCCATTACTAAAAGAAATAACAAATGAAGATCAAATGCCCACAATATCTTGGTAGCATTGCAAGTTTTTCCTGGGTTTTTCTTGCGATATTAACATGAAATACAGCCTACATACATGATTTCTATTTATACATACAATAACTAATTACAAAACAATAAGCATATTAACTAGAAAACCATTATTTCGGCAAATTCTAAATGTTGGCGGATCTTGGTAGCCACAGGTTGCTTAACCCCTTCACTGAATCTCGGTAAAATAAGACATAAAATTAGAAATCTCTCAATTGTATAAATAGAAACATGTTAAAAAATGTTTTCCAATTTCCAAATTATTGAATTTATATAAAATTCACCAATAAAAATTAATCAGCTGATTTCACGTTAAGCGTATTGGCTACCTAAGGAAAGTCGATCCCAGGTCGCAACACAAATTGAAGGCAATCATTCTTTTAAACTTTAAAAATTTTTGCTTAGTGTACTCAAACCAAATATTTCAAACATCAATAAATCAAAGTCACCTTCAATTTATGTCATAAATGTCAAACTTGAAGTTTTTATTATTTTGACTACGATCCTAGGTCATGGATCGAAACGTAAATAAAGATGATTTTAAAAACTATGAGTGGTTGAATTCCCAAAGAAGATTAAGAAGAATGCTAAACAAACCACAACAAACATACAGAGTATTCTCTTAATCTTGCTACGTGCGATTCAAAATGAGTACAAAATTGAGCAATGTTTTTTGATAACTTAGTAAAATTATTTGCGAATATTAAGATATCGTCCAAAAATACAATTACTCATGATAGCCCTTGTAATGTTTGTTCAATTTGCCTCTGAAAAATACCAGGCACTAACTGTTCGAGTAGAACAAAGGACACAGTCTTGACAGCAATTTCCTTTAATGAAAAATAAGGGGTGCGCTTCAAGCTACAATTTTAACAATTAATAATTTAAACTTTTTTTCTATAACTTACATTTAGTGCGCCTATTTGAATCGGTGACTATTAACTTTAAATATAACTGTTTGTAATACAATGAAAGAAATCTATATTAACTACCTTCTAGCTACGCTATTTCCCAAACTCTCTAATGTGACAGTAAGATTGACATTATTCGCGTTTCTCCGGTAACGCGTTTGTACTAACATCTACAGTAACACTAACAATATGTCATATGGCATATGCTTATATGCGAATATAGCCTTATGGGTACTTATAGTACATATTTTTTGTGATTCGTATCTAATTTAAGCTGCATATATGCTTGGGTATTGAATAGTTTGCCTTTTTTGCATTTCATTAAATAAATCATCCACCCGAGGGATAGGATAACGATCTACAATTAAATAAGGATTTACAGTGACTTTAAAGTCGCCATAAATTCTGATACTGCCATCCTTCTTTAGAAGGGTACGATCGTTGTACCCCAATCAGAACTTTTAACTGGACATAAAACATCGGCATCCAACAAACGCTCTAGTTCCTTTTCGACCTGGCCTTTAAGGTAAAAGGAAGCGTTCTAGGCTTAAAATATTTAGGCCTAACATCACGGTTTCAATGCAGTTCAACAAGATCCCCTTTATATTGACCCAACTGATCAGTAGATAGATATATATATATATATATATATATATATATATATATATATATATATATATATTTTATTAATGGATTAATTCGTTTATAAACTATTAATGACACGGACATTTATTGTTACTACATTTTTATAAAAGAAAAATTATTAGAAACCAGTGATTGATTGTTACCTCAATATTTAAAAATCTAATAATTGTTAACACATTGTTTTAGTTTTTATAGATAAATTTATTGATTATGGTGTTACCGAAACGCGTTAAATAAAAGATTACCACTACATTTGTTATTGCTTATATGTGAAACTTTTGCAATATACCAAGATTTAGTAATGACCTAATTCCAAGATTATTTTACCCATATTATATATATATATATATTTGTACCCATATAGAATGGTAGTTACACTTATCCCTTTAAATAATACAATAAAAACTTTAAAAATACAAAGTTACATCTAAAATAAATAACAAATTTCACATTAAATAATTTAAAATAACATACTAAAAGTACTAGTTAAAGACATCCTTCAGAAATTCCTCTATGGTATAATAACATCGTTCGCGTAACAAGGCTAAAAGCGCACTTTTAAAGGCAAAAAGATTATTTAGGTCTTTGATCGAGGCTGGGAGTTTATTATATAAAGTAGGGGCCATATACCAGAACGATCGTTTAAATCATGTTGAAGTAGGCCCAGGACAATGTATAGCGATGGAATTACGGGTGTTGTAACCATGAACCGAATTTGTTATAGGAAAGTTAGATCGATACTTGTAAAATAATATGAGGGTATCACAAATGAATGCTGAAGCATAAATGAGAACGTTAAGTTTTTTAAATAATGGTTTGCAAAGAGTATACCTAGAGGTTTTGCAGACTATCCTAATTGCTTTCTTTTGCAGTTTAAATATTATTTTAATGTTTTTGAAAGAGCTGTTGCCCCAAAAAGCTAGTGCACATCGCATTTTTGAGTCAAATAGTGCATAGTATGCATGAAGAGTGCCAATTTCCGTTGATACCCTGGACACAAATCTAATAGCGTAGCAAGCAGAAGCTAAGGAATTAGCAAGCTTGGTTACATGCTCATTCCAGGTAAGGTTGCAATCAACCGGCAGACCTAGAAATTTGGTAGAAGTGGAACAGTTTAAATTACTGAGCTGTTTCATTTCTTTAATGCAATTCCAACCCTTGAAGGTCATGGAACAGGTTTTTTCGACGTTTACCGAAAGCTTATTTATCTTAAACCAATTATTGGCTGATGACATGTCTGAAGAGATGTGAGATTCAAGTGAAATGATCGAAGAAGATTCCCAACTTAAGCTAATATCGTCCGCAAACAAGGTGACAGATGCGTATCTGATAGAAGTTACAAAGTCATTGATAAAAAATAGCCCCAATACAGAGCCTTGAGGCACCTAGTTTTATTTCAAGTTTCGAAGATACATTATAATTTCCATTTTGAACTGATTGCGTACGTTCTCCAAGATATGATTGGAACCAATCATTGGGGATACCCCTTATTCCATAAAAATAAAGTTTTTGTGATAGTATTTCGTGATTTACAGAGTCAAAAGCTTTACTTATATCTACGAATACAGCAAAAGAAAAGGAATTTACAGTGTTTATACTTGAATAAACATTAGTGAAAAAATTATAAATAGCGTCCTTTGTTGATTTTTTCGCACAAAAACCAAATTGAGTTGAAGCGAAAAGATCAAATTTATTAACAAAACTTAAGGGCCTGGATTTGACTAATGTCTTGATAATCTTTGAAAAAACTGACAACAATGATATTGGGCGGAAATTATTTACCACAAATAAACCTCCTTTGTGTAGAGGGATGACAATTGCGTGTTTAAGACAGTCTGGGAAAATCCCTAAAGAGAAAGAGTCGTTTATGAGATCAGAAAGATGAATTAGAATGTTCTCAGGAAGATCGAGAAGTATTTTTGCAGGTATATTATCAGCACCAGCGCAACTTTTATTTTTAAACGAACTAGTTACTTCCCTTACTTCTTGATAGCTTGTAGGACGGAGCATGAAATTATTAGGGTTAGATTGTTTATTTGTATACAAATAATCGCTTGAAGCGGCAATGGAAACATGATTATTAGATACTAGGGAATAAGCTGCATTTACAAAATATAAATTTAAGGTATCCGCTACCTTATCATCAAGACAGTTATTCAAAGATATGGCCTTTAAAGCAGGATTAGTTCTTCCTGTTACCTCATTTATGATATGCCATAATTCTTTTTGTTTGCGTTTTGATACCAAGATTCGTTTAGTCATTGTAGTAATTTTTGCTAACTTGATTACAGATTCAAATATTTTCTTATAATTTAAATAATAGTTCCTTATAAATAATGAGTTAGGATAATGCTTGTATAAATAGTGTAAATACGAATACCATTTGTCAACCAGGATTTATTATGCTTTTGTTTGTATTCTTGAAGTGGAAATGACTTTTCAAAAGCTAGCGAGAAGGCTGAAACTAGTGCTAAAAAATTTTGATTTAAACTCGGTAATGTCTTAGAGGTATCAATCTGAGAGCATAGTATTGCAAATTTAGATTTAGTTATGTGATTAAAAACACGTCGTTTAATACCCTTTGAGCTATCCGGGTATAATAAAGTGCAAGGAAAATATAAGAATTCATGGTCAGACAAGTCATTACTTATAGGTTCAGAACATAGGATCGCAGAGGAATGAATATTTGAAATAATGTAGTCAATACAAGAAGCGGATTTTGAAAATAGACGTGTATCGTAGTGAACCTCCATAGTCATATTATACAACAACAATAAACGCTTAAAATTAATTAAATTTCTATCAGAAGAATTATTATAATTTAAGTTAAAGTCACCAGTTAAGATGACTTTTCTATGAACCGAAGTTGCATTAAGGATTGTATCCAGGGCATCAAGGAAGTAGTCAATGTTACCGGTAGGTGATCGATAAATGCAAAAGATATGTAGATTATTAAATTTAGAATAGACATGACTAACCTCAAAGGTGGATTCAACCCTCAAGTGATCAAAGGTGGATTTGCTTTCACAATTAAAATTAACAGTACTATATATTGCCGTGCCTCCATGTTGCAGAGAGTTTCTGCAAAAAATATTAATAAGATTATAGTTGTCAATATGGATATATTCATTGGGATTTAACCAATGTTCCGTTATGCATAATATGAAAGGAAAATTTAAAGATTCTAATATAATTAATAAGCTATCAACCTTGTTACGCAAACTACGAATATTAAGTAATAGAAGTGAAAAGGGAATCTCTGGCAAATGCTTATTTAAAAAAACGATTTGCTATTAAAATCACATGTACTAGGCGGAAAAGAGTTATTTTTGTCAGCAGTAGTGTTTAGTGAATCCTCATAAGTATTAATATAAGAATCTGGTAAGGATTCAATTGAATTGGTACAAGCATTATCAATACTAATTTTAATGCTCACCAGGGTGTTTTTGGTAGCAAGAAAATTAGGAAAATACGAAGTGAATTTATTTGTACTTTGCACTACATGTTATATTTCATGTGAAGTCCATGACGGGTGAAATGATCCACAGATAATATACTATTAATATCAAAGTAATTAAACACAGCATTCGAAGATGTGAGAAAATCATATATTTCAAGGTTTAAGGAATGAATGATCTGATTCAATACTATACGGCCCTTCCAGAACGGTGCGGCAATCAAGTGAAGGTTTGTGCAATCTGCGATATTCTTTAATAAAGACAATGTTGCAAGAGGTACTTTAGAACCTTTCAAAGCATTGCCAATGCCACCTAGTATAATAATAGAATCAAGTTTAGAGAAATCACTGAGTACTGCTGACACATTCTTTATAAACTGTTCTAATGTTGCACTGGGTTTACATTCTACATAAATTGTGTAGGAATCAGACCCTAATAGAGAATATAGGATTTCAGAAAATCGTCTAACATGGCTATCACCAAACACGGCAATTTTTCGTTTGTAGGTAGATGTTATTGTTCTGATATTACACTTAGGTACTTCATTTTCATTAACAAATGGAGCATTCTTAGTAGCTGCATTACAAAGTTCTTCTTGTAGCGAGACATTATAATTTTCTTTGCAAGAATTTGAACTAGGTACATAATGTAATTTAACACCTCGATTTGTGCCACGTGGATGGACATGTGCCGGTATTTGATTTGTGGTCAACTGCTCATGGTCAATCTTTCCCAAATTTTCCTGCTCAATTTGCAAAGCAACACTAACTGAACAGTTGTCATCCCCCCATTTATACTCAGTTTGAGAGCATACGTTAACACAAAACTTTTCCTTATGCACATTCAGATAAGGATCAAGACCACTAGCATCAGGTGTTTGCGTAGCTTTATTAGTTAGTGCCAGATTTTCAATTTTTTTATTATCTTCTAGTTTCATTTTGAGAGTTAACAGTTCATTTTCAAGTATCTTAGTTTTATGGGAATATTCTTTTTTGTAGTTGATTTTCTTTATTTGTATTTGATAAGGAATCTTCCATATTAACACTCTCTTCAAGACAAGTATCTAGTTGAGCGGTGAGACGTTGAATATGACGTCCCAGACTGTCACATTCAATTTTCAGATTTTCATTCTCTGATTTTAGATTGCATATATCATCAGTTAATTTGTTATATGCATCCAGTGTAATGGTCATCTTCGAACTATTGCAACAGCTAACTTTAAAGTTTTCAATTTTTGTGAATTTTTTTATTTTCGATTCAAGACAGCTCTTGTGATATATAGCATTACAGTTTACACAGATATAGTTACTATGGAACTTAGTACGACAACAGTTAAATACAAATCGTTCAGACATGATAGAGTATAGGATACTTTGACGATGGACACAAAATTGAGAAGTGAGGAAAGGTAAGTGAATATAAACTCTTCACACTAGCGGGGTCCTTCGCAGTGTCTAACAAGTTCAAAGTAAAAACTGGACCACGGTAGGAATTACAGTAGAGTAACAAAGGTATATATGGGTACAATAAAAGGATGAATGATGTAACATAAGTTATAATAACAAATTGAAGATTATATGGAATGCAATAATTCATAAAATAGATGATAACAGCCACAATAAAATAAACAAGAATTTATACAATTATAAGGTGAATTATTGTATTCAAAATCATTCAAATATTAGGAAATTTTAGTAACATTAAACCTTATCAAGCTGTTCAAAAGACAATACACATGAACAGCATTTGATGAATTTCCAGGTGTAACATAAAATGACTTAATGAAGGTCAACTAATTTCTATAAGAATTTATATATGCTTTTAGTCTTTTATGAATAATCAATCAGCCTTAAGTACAAAGCTGATGAAACTATTTTCATAAAACAAAGCACCATAACTTCACAATGTGATAAACTTGACAAGTATTTAAAACTAATTTTTTACCACACAAAACAAGTATCAAAGCACAATAAACACAACACTTGTTATTGTCTTCATACTCACAATAGAAACTTTCGGAAATTCTTTCATTAACACCATGATTTGTTCCTCATACATTGATTTTGTGCCATTACCACTAGCATTTACGGTTCTTGCGACATATAAATTAATGTTTTTATAACAAATCTCTACTTTTAAGGCTTTAATCCAATCACAACTCATGAGAGTATTGGCACCAACCATCCTTTATTAAATACAAATCTAGCAGTTTATCAATATTATAAAATTTACTTTAACATTAGTTTTCCCTATCGGCTCAATCGGAACACTTGTATATGAACTTAATGTTAAATTGCCAGGTAATAATCTGCAAAAATTTAAAATTTCGTTATAAAATTTCTCGTTAATTACACTAACAGTTTCCACCATCATGTCTATTTTAAAAGGTTATACACTATTTCCACCCCTAGCTTCTTCAATTTTAAACAATTTGATACAACGTAAAAGTATTTAGAACATGAATACTGAATGTTTATTCTGTTAGAGATAAGAAAAATTCATGCAGTTTTAAAAGGTGATTGTTTGTTTTCCTTTAGAAAATTGTATTTGTTATAATATTGTAGTGGCTGTAATTATTGGAAAAATAAAACTTATTAATACACTTCCCACAATACAAACCGAACATATTTGTAGCTAGGAACAATCAGCAATTGTTATGAAATTTTGGTGAAATAATTGTTTGTTAACGTGATAAAAATCGACAAGAACATTACGATCCCACAGAATCGCTTCTATCAGGTAAACTCTTACAATGACATTGGTATTATGTTTGAAAATGTCAAGTCATGTATTATTCTTTCTAAAACACATGCGAAGTTGTTGTAGCACCAACTATCGAGACTACAGTTGACATGATTGTAGCAAAAATATTGGTAGATTCAGATAGCTAAGTTACTTGCATTTCGATGGATTTTCTATCAAAACTTTTGCAAAATAATCACGATATCTATGTTTACCTTTTACGTCAGCTATTTTTGTAAGTACCACGGCAAGAATTGCACTGTGAGTGATCAATATTACTTGAACTTCAAATTCAACAAACACGACCTTGCAAACCCTTGTATGATGGTTCTGAATTTTATTTGAGATATCATCTTCGGTTGTAATTTTTTGCGGATTATCAGATTAAGATCGACTTCCCTAGCAATTATTTACCTAGTATTTTTGAGGGAAAAGCGATAAGTATACAATTTCGTATGTAACCAAAACCAGATAACTGTTTGTCAGGTTTCTTATGATAGTTGTAACGAGACGAGAGTAAAAAATAGATAATGCCATGTCAGATGTCCAAAATTATCAAGAGGAATTCTGCCGAGGTATGTGCGTTGAAAAAGTCAGAATTATGTAGAGAGGTTTAGTCAAGTATGAGAAACATTGGAGGAACAAGGAAAGGATGAATTTTGTCGGCTGGTGAAAGCCAAATTGTCTAAGGTAGAAGTTTCAAAGAGATATTCAGATTGATATTTATAGTATGAAAAGGTTAGACGGGGTCACGAGGGGTCATCGGGATTTAAAGTATGTGTGTACCAATTTCTACGGAGAATATATTAATTTTACAAGAACATGAGCACAATGGGCACTTTGGGGCACAAAACTGTTTTCAGATGTTGCGTAAAAGTTATTGTTTTCCTAGAATGAAGTATTTTATTCGAAAAATTCTTACAGAATGATTTGTGCCAGAGAACACAAAGTTCGATCAAGGTTATTGGTGAATATAATAGTGTGACGATAAGAGGGCCTAATAAAATTGATTGTTTGAAGCTGATAGGTCCATTATGCGTATCACATTGTTACATGCCAAAAATTGCCAATGTAAATTGTTAAAATGTGAGTAAATTCGCGCCAATATTTTAAAATATACTTGTTAATTTCCACCATCCCGGACAATTGCGTTTGCGCAAAAGAATGCACAGGCGCGGTGTGAATGGCGCAAGTGCACGAAATGACACGATATTATTAGCCACGAGACGCCAAGCCGGTAACATCTGCCTGTGTCGTGGTATCTATCTTTTCTCTTTTTTAGGATGTAGGTTCCCTTTTATCTTTATCTACGAGTACCTTTACCTGTATCCCTCTTGCCTTACCTACGAACGACGAAAGAGGAGGGACGATTAAATTTGGATTCAACAATGGCATGACGCAACCCACACTCAAAAAACTAGGAGATGCCCTGAGATTTAACTGCAAGGCGCGTTTTAAGTTAGTACTTTGCTTTTTTTAAATTATAAATTAAGAATTGTATCATTGTAAACGTGATTGGTACTTGATACGATTTGCCGCGTAATTATGCTATAATATACAATTGCGCAATATTGTGAAACGTGGACCATATCAGTGGTGCCAAGCATATCAGCATTTGGGCACAACACAGTTATAAGCTGTAATGAATGCTTTCAGTGAGTTGGTATGTTGTGGGTCACTATGGCCACTATTCTGCGATGTTTAATAAACAAATATTTTTTGGAGATCAGTAAGCCAGAGAGACTATATGTACTGACAGTGGTAGTCAGTTTACAAGTAAAAAATGTCAAGAATCGTTAGGGTCCGTAGGTGTAAAAGTTGCTCATGCGTCAGTATATTACCCACAGGGCAAATATGACGAAGCACGTGAACTGCAAAATTGTGCATATCCTGACCTCAGTATGCTATTCAGCTCATGGGGGTGGGCTTTGGCACTAGACAAAGTGAAGAGAAGTGGCTGACCATGGCTGTCCGCGATTCTACAGGATTTAGTCCTTTAGAATTACATTTTGAGGTACTGTTCATAACAAGGCTGTTAAAAGTATTGCCTTCCTGCTAGCACGTCGTCGGGTGTTGGGAGGGATGAAATGATCCCATATGTAAATAATAGGTAAGTTGTGTTATGAAAAGGTAGATGAGAAATGTATTATATTTCAGCAAGGTGACATAGTACTAGTTTGAACTCATTTTCAATACTTTCTACTTTATGCCAGTAGCCATCGTTGTAACAAAGTGTGGGTCAAATTCTTATGAAGTGAGAGACAAAGCCAATTATCTTTCATTGGATGTGTGAAATGTTTGTAACCATAAACCGTATATTCTTCTATATCACACAGAATCCAGTGGACTTACTAGTATAAGTTCATCTGAATTACCAAGGCAGGCTTAGCAATTAAGTTAAACTTATAGAGGGGTTGATGTACTTGTACACTCCTGTTATTTAGTTAGCAGAGAACCAGTGCTGATATTATTAGTAGTAGTAAGGTCGGTGCTGCATAAGAGTTTAAACGTGTTGAAGGAGATACATGTGGCCCATTTGTGTAACCTTATCATTAAAATAGTTATACATTAAAGTAGCATTAGTGGTAAAGTGCAGAAAGTGAGTGCATCAAATAACTGAGCTGATGACGGATTAATTACTTCCAGAAGCTACTTAATACAGATGTTCCTAGTTGTAAGGATTTGAATACATGCTATATGTTAGGGTCGAAACAATTTATACCCAAATTTAATTAAAAAAATAACTTGTTAATTCCATCTCCGTCCAGACGTTTCTTGTAAATGTAATGTCCTTCTTTTACGAATTAATTATTAAATGTGTGCAATGTAAGTTTGGTTGTCATTCAGTCCAATTGAAGAGGTAGTAATATAAACTAACGAGCTCACAGGTGATAGTCGTTCGGTTAGCTGGGCATTAAATCCAAGCACGACCAATAAGTTCTCATTTACAGGTATTCAGATACAGAAGCTGGCGGTGCAGCAGGAAGGGTAATACAGAACTTAAACCTAAAGATGTAGCGTTCCATAGGCTATCAATGACCATGAACTTCGACCCCTTATTAAGGATCCAATGGAGGAAAAATGGACTTGGTCTGCTTAAACGTAATATTCGTTCAAACAAAGATTTAACTTTCATACTATGACAACTCAATAAACATTCTTGAGCCAGGATTGGATATACTATCATAAATGCAACATTCAATAAGATACTGACCGTCATCAACTGCGACATTTAATGTACCGAGTTACTTGGTGAAATTAGGTTTTGTACATCACAACATTTTACTAGCAATATTGTACTTTTTATGGTAAAGCACTACCTTATCAATTGAGGTTTGAATGCCTTTGTTGACAATTTAACGAGAAGCTTCTTACTGTTCAATATTCTACTTTTAAGAATGGTTTATCATCTTCATTACTAGTTTTTAGGGTTTTTACTATTTCGGATTTTTTTCCTGTAAGGTTTGCTAAGTAAAATAATAGAACTTAAACGTGTCACAAAAACGAATGCAACATATGTATATTTATAACGTACCACTACTATTATAACATGCCCTTATAATGTCTATCAAGAATATGAACCAAAATGCAGGTTAACATCAAGTATTCACCTTTCAACAGGTTTCAACCCAGTCGCATACTGTTCATGTTGTGCAGATTACATTAGTTAGAGGTCATGATGGTCATATGGCTGCATTTTTTGAATAATTTTTATCGTTATGTCAACATCAATTTTAGCCTTAAGAGACTAATTTTTATAATAAGGTTATAATACTAATATTCCCTGGTCCACTGGACTACTACGCAAATTTTTCTATGACATTTGTGTTACAAACATAAATACATCAACGATAGTGAAACTAGCAGCCAAAAGTAGCAGCCGATTCTAAAAGCAGTGATTGTGAACCAGCCACACTCTAATGTACAAAAACATAACTTTTAACTACGATAACAATGGAGGAGCACCTAATTATTGTAGTTATAGTGAAATTCTGCCAATACAACATGATGTCGCTAAAGACACGCTAAATGATGATTCGTAGGGGCATTAATAAATTGCTACTCGTGAATGTAGCTTGCATTGTGCGCATTTCAACCAAGCAAAATAATGTTTCAAATGGTTCACAGCATCCATAAATAATAGAGCGGCCAAATGCTGAACCGTAGGGATATCGAAAAATATCCCGAGGATGTAGTTTCCGTTGTGTGAATTTCAACCAAGTAAAATAATGTTCCAAATGGTTCACAGTATCCATAAATAATAGACCAACCAAATGCTGAAGCGTAGGGATACCGAAGAATATTCCGAGGATGTAGTTTGCATTGTGCGAATTTCAACCAAGTAAAATAATGTTCCAAGTGGTTCACAGTATTCATAAATAATAGACCGGCCAAATGCTGAGGCATAAGGATAGCAAAAAATGGCCCAAGGATGTAGCTTACATTGTGCAAATTTCAACCAAGTAAAATAATGTTCCAAATGGTTCACAGTATCCATAAACAATAGAGCAGCCAAATGCTGCAGCATAGGCATACCGAAAAATATACCAAGGACGTAGCTTGCGTTGCGTGAATTTCAGCCAAGTAAAATAATGTTCCAAATGGTACGCAGTGTTGTCGGTCACGTGCCCTTTGAAACATTAATATTCAATTATCAGAGATGTTAGGGGTTGCTGGGGTAACATGTTAGATGGTTGTCATTTAGTGACATATTTATAATTTGGACAAGGAAAACATCCAAAATTGTATTTCTACCCTTCTATTATAATTATTTGTTTTGTTAAGCACCACATCTTGTTAAAAGGACTAAAAGTAAGTGTTTGTGTTATAGTTAGGTAGTTTATTATATGTATTTCCTTGTAGGAAATTTGTAGTACTTTACTGTACTTTCAAGTTACTATTGCATTCAGTTTAATAAATAGCAAATACTACAGATACTGAAATTTACTGAGACAAGGTGTACCAACGTTGATCGAAACAACACACAGTATCCATAAATAATAGACCAGCCAAATGCTGAGCCGTAGGGATATCGAAAAATATCCCGACGATGTAGCTTGCGTTGTGCGAATTTCAACCAAGTAAAATAATGTTCCTAATGGTACACGGTGTCCATAAATAATAGACCAGATAAATGCTGAAGCGTAGGGATACCGAAAAATGGCCCAAGGATGTAGCCTGCATTGTGCGAATTTCAACCAAGTAAAATAATGTTCCAAGTGGTTCACAGTATTCATAAATAATAGACCGGTCAAATGCTGAGGCATAAGGATAACGAAAAATGGCCCAATGATGTTGCTTACATTGTGCAAATTTCAACCAAGTAAAATAACGTTCCAAATGGTTCACAGTATCCATAAATAATAGAGCAGTCAAATGCTGAGGCGTAGGGATACCGAAAAATGGCCCGATGATGTAGCTTGCATTGTGCGAATTTCAACCAAGTAAAATAATGTTCCAAATGGTTCACAGTATCCATTTTGAACATTATTTTATTTGGCTGAAATTCGCACAATGCAAGCTACATCCTCACGCCATTTTTCGGTATTCCTACGCCTCAGCATTTGGCTGGACTATTATTTATGGATACTGTGAACCATTTGGAACACTATTTTACTTTGTTGAAATTCGCACAATGCAAGCTACATCCTCCGGCCATTTTTCGGTGTCCCTGCGCCTAAGAATTTGGCTGCTCTATTATTTATGAATACTGTGAACCATTTGGAACATTATTTTACTTGGTTGAAATTCACACAATGCAAACTACATCTTCGGAATATTCTTCGGTATCCCTACACTTCAGCATTTGGTTGGTCTATTATTTATGGATACTGTGAACCATTTGGAACATTATTTTACTTGGTTGAAATTCGCACAACGGAAACTATATCCTCGGGATATTTTTCGTTATCTCTACGCCTCAGCATTTGGCTGTTCTATTATTTATGGATACTGTGAACCATTTGGAACATTATTTTACTTAGTTGAAATTCGCACAATACAAATTACATTCTCGGGATATTTTTAGGTATCCCTACGCCTCAGCATTTGGCTGCTCTAGTATTTATAGATACTGTAAACCATTGGGAACATTATTTACTTGGTTGAAAGTCGCACAACACAAACTACATCCTCGGGATATTTTTCAGTATCCCTACGCCTTAGCATTTGGCTGCTCTATTATTTATGGATACTGTGAACCATTTGGAACATTATTTTACTTGGTTGAAATTCGCACAATGCAAACTACATCCTCGGAACATTCTTCGGTATCCCTACGCTTCAGCATTTGGTTGGTCTATTATTTATGGATACTGTGAACCATTTGGAACATTATTTTACTTGGTTGAAATTCACACAACGGAAACTACATCCTCGGGATATTTTTCGTTATCTCTACGCCTCAGCATTTAGCTGTTCTATTATTTATGGATACTGTGAACCATTTGGAACATTATTTTACTTAGTTGAAATTCGCACAACACAAATTACATTCTCGGGATATTTTTAGGTATCCCTACGCCTCAGCATTTGGCTGCTCTAGTATTTATGGATACTGTGAACCATTGGGAACATTATTTACTTGGTTGAAAGTCGCACAACACAAACTACATCCTCGGGATATTTTTCGGTATCCCTACGCCTTAGCATTTGGCTGCTCTATTATTTATGGATACTGTTAACCGTTTGGAACATTATTTTACTTGGTTGAAATTCGCACAATGCAAGCTACATCATTGGGTCATTTTTCGGTATCCCTATGCCTCAGCAATTGGCTGCTCTAGTATTTATGGATACTGTGAACCATTGGGAACATTATTTACTTGGTTGAAAGTCGCACAACACAAACTGCATCCTCGGGATATTTTTCGGTATCCCTACGCCTTAGCATTTGGCTGCTCTATTTATGGATACTGTGAACCATTTGGAACATTATTTTACTTGGTTGAAATTCGCACAATGCAAGCTACATCATTGAGAGTCATTTTTTGGTATCCCTATGCCTCAGCATTTGGCTGCTCTAGTATTTATGGATACTGTGAACCATTGGGAACATTATTTACTTGGTTGAAAGTCGCACAACACAAACTACATCCTCGGGATATTTTTCGGTATCCCTATGCCTTAGCATTTGGCTGCTCTATTATTTATGGATACTGTGAACCATTTGGAACATTATTTTACTTGGTTGAAATTTGCACAATGCAAGCTACATCATTGGGTCATTTTTCGGTATCCCTATGCCTCAGCATTTGGCTGCTCTAGTATTTGTGGATACTGTGAACCATTGGGAACATTATTTACTTGGTTGAAAGTCGCACAACACAAACTACATCCTCCGGATATTTTTCGGTATCCCTACGCCTTAGCATTTGGCTGCTCTATTATTTATGGATACTGTGAACCATTTGAAACATTATTTTACTTGGTTGAAATTCGCACAATGCAAGCTACATCATTGGGTCATTTTTCGGTATCCCTATGCCTCAGCATTTAGCTGCTCTGGTATTTATGGATACTGTAAACCATTGGGAACATTATTTTACTTGGTTGAAATTCGCACAGTGCAAGCTACATCCTCGGGCCATTTTTCAGTATCCCTACGCCTCAGCATTTGGCGGCTCTATTATTTATCGATACTGTGAACCATTTGGAACATTATTTTGCTTGGTTGAAATGCGCACAATGCAAGCTACATTCTCGAGTAGCAATTTATTAATGCCCTTACGAATCATCATTTAGCGTGTCTTTAGCGACATCATGTTGTATTGGCAGAATTTCACTATAACTACAATAATTAGGCGCTCCTCAATTGCTATCGTAGTTAAAAGTTATGTCTTTGTACATTAGAGTATACTATACTATAGAGTGTGGCTGGTTCACGATCACTGCTTTTAGAATCGGCCGCTACTTTTGGCTGCTAGTTTCGCTGTCGTCATACATCGACTGTTTGTGTTCACTTTAGATCGTGAAGCAAGATAGTTTTTAATATTAAAACATTTCGTCCTATAATTTTTAGGAATATGCAATAAACTACATTATTATAATCACTATATTAAATTTTCAGCCTTTTATACAACAATATGCAATAGTTACAAACAATTTTATACATTTATATAAACTTACACATCCATTAAACTATAGCTAAGGGTAAAATAGAAAAGTATATATGTATGTAAAATAATCATCTTCCTCGTGAAGTTCATCTAATGCGAGATAAATATGATAAAGATTATAACATGCGCCACTGAATAATATACACACCTGCATGTAATTGATTTTAGTTAAATATATCAAAATATCCATTTCTTAATTATATAGATTCACTTCCTTAAACAGCTACAGCAGAAGTATCAGTGCTATTTAACTTTTTAACAATATGTACTTTTCTATTCGACAAACACACTACATATGTATGGTTATCATAACAAATTGACAACTTCTTAAATCCTTCAAAATTTGTAAAAGCAACTGGATCAACTTGTGAAGTTAATGATATAATTCCCATAATAATATCTGCTGTTCTTTCATCATTTTCAAGCTCTCCAGCTGAAGATAAAACAGCACCTTCATCATTTAAAATGAGATAGCCAACTTGGCCAGGTATTCGATCCATTAGATAATATCCCTCTAAAGCAATTTGAAATTCAGTAATTAACCATTGATCTTATGTTATGTCTTACTATTTCATTAAAACTACTTTTTACATGTTACTAGATTATAACAAAAACGTACTTCAATACAGAATGACAGTAATTTGACATGGACACCAAAATGTCATTTATAGTTATTATACAATCGCGACGGTGTTATTACGTTTCTGGTTATTGATTAAAGATCTAAGAACTCACTTATATACACAGACGATTCGGAAACTTACTCGGATCACTTAGGCTCAGTTTTATAGTATTTGGTTTAAACTCTTAATTAAGTAATCTCAGTTTTATTTTAATCGTAAGTTTAAACTAAAGTGAGTTTTATAGTCTTTTCTAAAGTTTACCGAATCCGTACATACACTGATATTGGTAGTAATTTTGATTGAAAATGCTACTTCGCATTACTGAATGGTAAATAAATATTAGGTTATGTTTTCTGTCTTAAGGATTGCGCGTGTATCCAGCCAGGCCAGTGGGACCATAATTTTTAAGCAGTGATGCAGGATAAAAGACTTCTAAATTTTGTACAAAGTAAAATGAATGCAATGCACTAATATAATTAATCTGGTGAATAAGTATAAAAGTATAACCGTATTGGGAAATTCCTGATCATTTCATTCCTGGAAATGAATAGGAGTTTCGCTAAAATTTCTTGGATTTCGTGGTATTTCAACATATATCACATCTTCATCATCATCTGATAACTCTACTTCCAAATCTTCAAAAACATCGCCCATTGCATAGAAATGAAATAAAACTTTTATGTTTGGAAAAGCTTTTAAAACACAAATAAAGAAATTGTAAGGTTAAACTGAAATCTATGGTTTAAACCGTATCTAATTCACCGATTAAGTTAAATCTCCAATTTACAATTAAACCCACGTTATAAAAAGCTTATAATTATTAATCCAAGGTTGAAACGGCAAACTTCAGTTTAAACTGTAGCTACAAAACTGGGCCTTAAACTAGTAACTTTGACATTCGTTTACTACTGGTTACTTACATACTCGGATTCATTTATGCTAGGTTAGCTAATAGGATCAGTGACCGGAGTAGTGCTTGGGTTACCCAGCTGTTGAGACAGAGTCAGATATTACCCTAACGTTGTTCATGCGTTAAACCCTCTGGTTGGGTGTGGTTGATAAGATTAATTGAAAAATAATGATTATAGGGAAGGACCAATTGCTATTATATAGCAATACCGATGGCAGTGTAGCGGTTATGTAATAAACAGAGCAAATACGACAAACTACTTAATAAAAATATAAATACCTTAAGCCTGTGCTGCACTGGGCAAGAGAAGTCACACACACAAAAAGTTAGCGGACACCCTAGAACACGCACGCTCGGTGTGGTGTCGCCGTCAGGTCTCTCGTTCAACTGGCTTCTGTTACCGTCCGAGTACGACTCCTGTTACTTCACGCACTCGCACTACGGCATAATGTTTTACTAAACGCTGTAGGGTACCCGCACTAATGGTATTTATTGTCACTACTGCCAAATTGTTCAATGATGACGTAACATACAGCCCACCAAATTTATAGAATTTTGAAAAGGAGGGAAGTAGGTTAGGTGAAGGAAATCACATGGGATTTGGCCTTGCTAGGAAAACAACTAACGTAAGATATGGTGGTGTACTTCAACGAGCGATATCACCAACTATGCAAAATAAAAATATATATGTAAATAAACAAATATTTAAAAATAGTATATTACCATACATGTAAGAAATGTGTATATACATCTAAGCATAAAACAAAATTAAAATACTGGTAGCGGTGCTAGTTTGACCAAAGGTCGTTTTAATGTGCCATGTGCAGTTTTGACTTCAGCGACACGTATAATACCGTCCGCACCGAGAAAGGTATTTATGATACATTACATGTGATTTTTCCAATGCTCCACCCGAAGGTACTACATTGGCCAAGAGGCGAGTTTTTTGTTGCCTGGAAATTTAGAATTTTGCCGAACCCTTGCCGTTCTAGGCAAGGTAGGGATCTTTAACGTGCGTGACAACACTCACACACGGGACCTCCATTTAACCTCTCATCCGAACGAGGGCGTAATTTTTGTGAAAAATGCTCACCTGTCATTTTTCAAGCAGTCGGCCGTGTCGGGATTTGAACCCAGGACCTTGGGATCCGTAGCCTTACGCTTACTACATTGATCCACGGCGACGCCGGTATTTATGATACAACCAAACTTCCATTGAAGTAGAGAAAGCTGGTCGTCCTTGATGAGGACAATGGTGTCCTTTTCAACTTGTCGAACACCTACCTTAGAGTGCCATTTAACCTTCTGAGTGAGGGTATGTAAGTATTCATGGCTCCAGCGAGCCCAAAAATCTTGGTGGAGTTTTTGCAGGAGTTTCCACCTGCTCTTCAATGATAAAACTTTGTTTGAATGGTCCTCATCTGGTGGTGCAGAAAGAGGTTCCATAGTTAGAAAATGACCTGGTGTTAAGCAACGTAGGTCATTTGGATCCGAACTCAAAGCGCAGAGTGGCCTTGAATTTAAAACAGATTCAATTTGAGTAAGAACTGTGTAAAGTTCTTCAAAAGTAAGTTTTTGTTCGCCGATTACGCGAGCTAGGTGTGTCTTTACCGACTTAACACCGCTTTCCCACAAGCCACCGAAGTGAGCGGCGCTAGGTGGATTAAACGACCACTTTATTTTTTCTGAGGTTACTGCATTATGCAGATAACTCGTAAGCTGACGATAGGCCCCTACAAAATTAGTTCAGCAATCACTAAATATTTGAGAACAGCGTCTTTGACGTGCTATAAATCGTCGCAAAGCAGCAAGAAACGCGTCTGCCGACAAATCCGAAACGAGTTCAATATGTGCTGCCTTAGTGGCAAAACAAACAAAAATACAAATATAGGTCTTAAGAGTTTTAGAGCCTTGTAGGCTTATTAAAAGAGGGCCAGCAAAATCAACACCAACAATACTGAACGGTTTTGAATTGGGTAATACGTGCTGCGGGTAGGTCTCTCATAGGAGGAGTTACTAGGACCGGTCTGGTACGAAAATATCTATGACATGATAATAAATAACTTCGGATTGAATTTGTAATAGAAATGATCCAAAAATTCTGTTGTATAAGATACGCTGTGGTATTAACACCGGGATGGTAATACCTTTCATGTATTGACCGAATGATAAGTTCGGTTAATCGATACCGCTGAGGCAATAACGCAGGAAACTTTTCGAAATAGGAAAGCGAAGAATGTGTCAAGCGCCCACCTACTCTTAAGATATTTTATGGATCAACAAATGGACAAGGTTTTTGCGAGGTTTTAGGTAATTTACGTTTTGCCTTGATCAAAGCTATTTCCTTTGAAAATGTAACATTTTGTACATACCGAACGATAATCATAAGAGCATTGTGTAATTCAATGTCTGTTAAGGAACCCGTATGACGTTGAGCCGCGGGTATAGAAAATCTATAAATGTAAGCCACGATCCCTTGGACTTTATGTAACGATGAAAAGCGACTTAGTAAAATGTCAATGATGTTTTGATCTGTTTGAGCGACAAATGTTAGGATCCTTTTTCCGTAGTTACCTTAGCCATTGAGGTTGACAATGTTGGTTGAGGCGGCCACGAGTCACTAGAGTAGTGAAGCCATTCAGCCCCCCCTCTCCCCCGCCATAGCGAACATGAAATAACCGCGCTTGGCATTAATCCCCGAGATGCAGGATCAGCCGGATTATGTGAAGATTTAATATAAAACCATCGACTAGGTGCAATGATTTCTTGACTGTGGCTAACACGGTTTGCTACAAAAGTTTTCCAACGAAAAGGTGGAGAACGTATCCAAGTAAGAGCGACCGTAGAATCACTCCACGCTGAAACATCGGAGATTTCAATCAAGCCTTGATAAGACCGAATGGTAAAAGAAGGTAAATCGGTTAATAAAACGACGGCACATAATTCCAAACGTGGAATTGAAATGCGCTTAATTGGAGCTACTTTTGTTTTAGCGGTTACAAATTGTACAGTTATTTCTCCAGTAGTTTGATTTATGAACTGGAAATATACTACCGCTGCATACCCTACCTCGCTAGAATCGCTAAACCCATGCAAATGACAAGTAAAAGGATCCGAAGGGGGTAAACAACGTGGTAACTTTAATGACGATAATAAGGGCAACTCTTCTTGATACTGCTGCCATTTAGACAAAATGTCTGCTGGGGGAATGTCATCCCAATTTAAATCTAATATCCACAGATGCTGGATTAGGCGTTTCGCAAAAAGTGTTAGTGGGACTAAAAACCCTAATGGATCATATATTCTGGCAACTTGCGAAAGTATGTTGCGCTTTGTACATATTGGGTTTAATGGTTTAACCCGAAATGAGAAAATATCTTCGGTAGGTGACCATTGGAGCTTTATTGATTCGTCAGAATCGAAATCGAATGAAGTATATTGGCAAAAATCTGACGGGATGCCTTCCAAAATGGAAGCTGAATTAAAACTCCATTTTCGAAGTTCAAAGCCAGCCAAATGTAAAACTCGAATAAATTGATCTTTGATTTCTCGGCCGATTGTATAGAATCTCCACCGGCGACGAAATGTATAGATGTCAATGTATAGATTTGGCAGCTCCTCAGGGTCTGGTCGATAGGATTTTCTACAGAAGTAAAAAATGCTTGGACAGTATCAGACTGCAAGCTTTTTGTGGGACCAATGATAGTCCAACCAAAAATTGTATTTATGGCGGCAGGCTGAAGAAATTTGCCATCTATAACACCGCCAGTGATGATGAACGGATAAACATCTGCTCCAAGGAGCATGTCAATGGTTCCTGGAGAGTTCCAGGTCTGGTCTGCAAAGTGCAGGCCGCATAAGTGTTCCCAATTATTAGGAACTTCAACGCTAGGTAATTTACCAGATATTGATGAAAGCACAACAGTTGTGACTTCTAAAGATTTTCCAGAGTCTAAAATAGAGCGAATGGTGCAGCTCACGGCACCCCTATTGACTGCTGAAGTTGTCTGCCCTAGTCCATAAATCGAAACTTGAGAACGTATGCGTGGAAGCCAAAGTTTGCTCACGCAATCGTCTCGAATTAAGCTAGCTTGGGAGTCAGGGTCTAAGAGTACCCTGATCGGTTTGTATTTACCAGAACGGTCTTGAACTTCCACAACAGCAGTGGAGAGTAAGACAGTAACCCCAGGATTTAAATTCGTCTGTAAAGACAAAACATTTGCCAGAATAGGAGAGGCTGACTGCGTCCTATTAGCATTTTTATGCATATGTGTAGCGGTCGGTTCAGCTGAACGGCTAGAAGCAGGTTGCGCTTCAAAATGTAGCAAGGTATGATGCGGCTTGGCGCAAGTTCGACACGAATTATAAGATTTGCATTGCATGGACGCATGATCTGTACGTAAGCAATTTAAACAGAGGCGTAAGCGTTTGACAATGTCGAAACGTTCTGTCGAAGTTTTATTTAGAAACGATTGATATCTGTAAATTAAGTGATTGCCCTTGCAAGAAGGACAATGGTGCGAAAATGAATTCTTTGAGTCACTGGAGCTAATTGGTGTATCCAGTGAAACTACGTTAAAAGAAACTCTTGGTTTAAATTGAAACGCTGAGGATATCTTAGGCACTGATGTGTGAGATGTATGAACAGTCGTCGAATAAGAAGCAGGTGCAGTTGAAAAAAATGTTTCCAACGTTGCACATTGTTGAGTTAAAAAATATCTCAAATCATCGAAATTGGGTATTTGCTTTGGATCCGATTGGAGTTCAAAGCGTTTTCTAGTGAACGAATTGAGTTTCTTCTAAAAGAAAATCGACCAGAATAAAGTTCCAATGTTCAGTAGGAAATTTGAAATTAGTTAGAACAGCAAGGTTCTCTGAAAAACAATCAATAAGTGCCAAAAGTTTCTTAGGGTCTTCTGATTTTAAAGGTGGAGAGTCTTTCATAGCCTTCCAATGCAAAGTTGCTAATAAACGTGGATTGCTAAATCGCTCACGCAAGGCATTATATGAAATAATAAAATTATCCCCAGAAACGGGTACAGATTTAACAATTTTCAAAGCTTCTCCGCTACAGTAGTTAATAAGGTAATTTAATTTCTCGATATTGGTCAACGACGCATTATTGTAAACGAGACTGTCAAATAAATCAATAAAAGATGAAAATTCAGTTACCTCATTACTAAAATGTGGCAATTTTAAAGGCAACAATTTTGATCCACTACTGCTTGGTATACTTTCACTAATTTGCGGTGACCGCGTTTCTTGTACTGCTTTCCGTAAAGCGTTGAAATTTAATAATTCTACATCGTTACATGATGCTAAGACATCAATTAAAATCCTATTAAAATTGGAGTAAATGTCATGTACTCCCCTTGTTTGAATATGGAATAACGTTTTTAAACTTGAATCACTCTGTATAGTGTTGCCAAGTTCCAATATTTCGATAATGCGTATTTTAAATAACTCAAGTTGAGCTAAGTCTGTCTTTTTTGGAGCCATAATGAAAATGTTATTCTGAAAGGCGTAGAAAATGTATATACAGTAACTCTCAGCTGTGCGCTGCGAAATATTATGGGTTTTTGTTTAAGCACGAAAATGTAAAATAGCGCATAAATCAATCACGTTTATGACTATTAGCCTGTAACAATTTTATTTTTGATTAATAAATCCCTTCATCAAAGTGCGAGAATAATAAAACACTTTTATTAAAATAATGGTAAAATACATTTAACAACTAAGGTAATACGTTAAAGCAGCATCGTACTTTGGTATTCTATTTGTGGTTGAATATCTGTGTCTTCTACAGCTATTCGCAGGCGCGTTTCGGTTTGACAACCGCCTCCTTGGATGCTCCGGTCGCCCGAGCGAGTTTGATAATCAGTCGGCCATACGTGGAGGAAGAGATAAGATGTACCAGAGACTTCAGGCCGGCAATTTGCGTATAAATTTTGAGGAGTCGGGACACATCTTTGAATAGCGCGCACGAACGACATGAACAATGCAACTTAGAAGATAGGAAATTCAATCCCTTTTGTTAAAACCACTTTGTTATACGACGTGTAAAATGCAACTTAGAAGATAGAAAGTTTAATCAATTTTAAGAAGACCACTTTGTTATACAGCGTAAAGATGCTACTTTGGTAAGGCCGCGTGATTCAACATATTGCAGCAGCTGACGAATGTATTGTGACCGTATTTAATTCTACACCTGGGACAACTCCATGTGGTAGAAGCTGTCTAGGATGAGCTGGGTTCATACTACATGCAGTAAACATCGCATGATATAACAAGTACCTCATCTAGGCGAGAAAAGCAGTTTTTGGTTCGTAGTTAGCTTTAAGTAATATTTTGTGTTTCAAATTAGAAACACGGTAATTTGTTCTTATGTGTAAATGCTTGAATATTATGAAAGTTTCAACTATTGCTGAGCTGGAATTTCCAGTGTCGAAATTAAAAATTTACTAATTTGATGTTTTAAGAAACAACACGCGTGGTTCAGTATAAATCGTTAGTTACAACAACAGGTGTTACTGACGTCACTTATTTTTCTGTAGTATACTGCTGACAGATGCGTTCTTGAAAGCAAATGCTTCGAACAGCTTTAGCACATCTTATGTAAATAAGAATATTTTTGTGATTTTTTTTGAAACTAAAACTAGTACATGTAACTTAAAAAGGAATAACTTGAGTAGTAACATTTTTAAATGTAATCTGCCTGAACAGATCTGCACGGGTTGGAGTATCTTTGTGTAACAAGTTTACAATATACTGTAAAATGTTTGATTAAGAATAATTTTGATAAACCTTAATTAAAAATTCACGAAGTAATTCAATTATTTATTAAATGTTGTTGCATTGCATTTTATTTTAAAAGAGATTCTTATTAGTAAATTATTGGTTCAAGATTAAAGTTTTTTATTTTGATCAAATATGATCAAACCTAACCACAGAAAGCTAACATCTTTAAGAGTAGAATTTTGATGCCGACTTTATATAGAAAATATCTTTTCATTATTTCTTTATGTATATTTGCGGGACACAAATAGTGTTCCACCTTTTTTTATTAACCTAACTATTATAATTTCTTACAGGAACAGCGTCTTATTTTATTAAGACAGGTTTTTGTCATCGAAGGCGATCTTGTTTTCTTTGGGTCTCCACGTCCGCCCTTAGAAATATGCCATGCCATTATCGTGAATAAGTCCGGACTTGGTGGCGCTCATTTGCTTTAGATTAAGTTTGACATACAAACAGATTTCGACTTACCCCCCCATTTCTCATAGCTCTACCCAAGGAATAGACCCCTAGTTATGTCGGAAGACTTCGTTTCACTGCCACCCAATGTGGGGCTGGTGCCTTTAGAGTAAAAATATCGTTTCACTAGTGTTACGTCATCATCGAACATTTATTGGAATTGGTGACAATAAATACTTTGTGCGGGTATCCTACAGTTTTCAGCGAAACATTATATACCGACAGTGAAAGTGCGTGAAGACAGTCGCATTCGAACCCTTGCAGAAGACGGTTGTATGAGAGCTTTAGAAAGCGACACCGACACCCAATCGTGCGTGTTTTTGGTTGTCCGTCAAACCTTTTGTGTGTGAACGTTTATTGCCCACAGCGGCACAGGCTTTAAGGTATTTATACCCTTTATTAAGTAGTTTGGTGTAGTTGTTTTTAGTTATTACATAACCGCTCCACCGCCAATCGGTATTGCTACAAAAAGCAATTGGTCCTTTCCTATAATTAGCATATCTATATCATCTCCTTAATCCCAACAAGCCATTGGTCCTTCGAGCCGGATTCACTAGTTCTATGGCATACGCATGTCATAAATTAAATATCATTTTGCACACCAGCGAGCTTTTAAGTAATTATTTTAGCTTTTAAATTTGTGCTTAAAGCCCATATTTAGCGGGTTAAAATGTGTAATTATTATTTATACTATCTCTAGACTAAATTAAGTGATTTCGCCGTAATTAAAACCAGCAAGCGTTTTAATTACAAACAAATCCTTAATATAAAATTTGTTAATTTGAACTAAAAGCCATTGCGCGTTTTTAGTTTTCACATACAACCCTTTCAGTCGTTTTACAACGTAAAATATTGAATACATCTGCAGGGTAATAAAGTTGTAAAGCTGCATCTTGCAAATATGATAACCACATGTTTTTAAATGTTGGTGGATCCTGTGAGCTTTGGTAAAAGCCGCCCGGGTTGTAAACGGTACATCTTATCTAAACGCTTTGTTTGACAAACCGTTAGGTTTTCGACGTCTAGCATTAAAGACCACATTGCAGGCCAATAGTCATAAAACGTGATTTATTGGTTTATACGCTATTTTACCTTTTTCGTGCCTTGAACAACAACTCATAATATTTTAATATTTCTCAGCGCACATCTGAGAGGTACGGTTTTACAGCAGTTTTATAGTGTAGGCCTTTCAGAATAACTTTCAGAATGGCTCCGAAGAAAATACAGGTAGCCGAGCTAGAATTGCTTAAAATACGCATTATAGAAATGTGGGAACTTAGTAACGCTATACAAAGTGACTCAACTTTAAAAACGTTGTTCCTTATTCAAACAAGGGGAGTAAATGACCTTTACAGAGATTTCAATACAATTTTAGTTGCTGTCTTGGCGTCCTGTGACGAGGCAGAATTATTAAATTACAACGCTTTACGGAAGGAAGTAGATTCCGCTTATTATTGCATACTGCTGCATCTCGAAACGATGCAAGAAATGAAAGCACCACAAATCATTGAAAATGCTCCAAGCAGCACGGGATCAAAATTGGTACCGTTAAAGCTCCCAAGTTTTAAAAATGAGGTAACGGAATTTTCGTCTTTTATCGATTTATTTGACAGTCTGGTCTATAATAACGCGTCGCTGTCCAATATCGAAAAATTAAATTATCTTATCAGTTGCTGTAGCGGGGAGTCTTTGAAAATCATTAAATCGGTACCCATTTCGGGAGATAATTTTATCATTTCCTATAACGCCTTGCGTGAGAGATTTAGCAATCCGCGTTTATTGGCAACTTTGCATTGGAAAGCTATGAAAGACTTTCCACCTTTAAAATCAGAAGACCCTAAGAAACTTAGGGCACTTATTGATTGTTTTTCAGAAAACCTTGCTGTTCTAACTAACTTAAAGTTTCCCACGGAACATTGGAACTTTATTCTGGTCGATTGTCTTTTAGAAAAACTCGATCAATTCACTAGAAAACGCTTCGAACTCCAATCGGATCCGAAGCAAATACCCAATTTCGATGATTTGAGATATTTTTAACCCAACAATGTGCAGCGTTGGAAACCTTTTCTTCAACCGCACCTTTTTCTTATTTGACGACTGTCCATACATCTCACACATCAGTGCCTAAGAAATCCTCAGCGTTTCAATTTAAACCAAAGGTTTCTTCTAACGTAGTTTCACTGGATACACCAAGTAGCTCCAGTAACTCAAATAATTCATTTTCGCACCATTGTCCTTCTTGCAAAGGCAATCACTTAATTTACAGATGTCAATCGTTTCTAAAGAAAACTCCGACAGAACGTTTCGACATTGTCAAACGCTTACGCCTTTGTTTAAATTGCTTACGAACAGACCATGCGTCCATGCAATGCAAATCTTATAATTCCTGTCGAACTTGCGCCAAGCCGCATCATACCTTGCTACATTTTGAACCGCAACCTGCTTCTAGCCGTTCAGCTGAACCGATCGCTACACCTATGCATAAAAATGCCAATAGGACGCAGTCAGGCTCTCCTATTCCGGCAAATGTTTTGTCTTCACAGACGAATTCAAATCCTGGGGTTACTGTCTTACTCTCCACTGCTGTTGTGGAAGTTCAAGATCGTTCTGGTAGATACAAACCGATCAGGGTACTCTTAGACCCTGGCTCCCAAGCTAGCTTTATTCGAGACGATTGCGTGAGCAAACTTTGGCTTCCACGCATACGTTCTCAAGTTCCGATTTATGGACTTGGGCAGACAACTTCAGCAGTCAATAGGGGTGCCGTCAGCTGCATCATTCGCTCTATGTTAGACTCTGAAAAATCTCTAGAAGTTACAACTTTTGTGCTTTCGTCAATATCTGGCAAATTACCTAGCGTTGAAGTTCCTAATAATTGGGAACACTTATGCGGCCTGCACTTTGCAGACCCGACCTGGAACTCTTCAGGAACTATTGACATGCTCCTTGGAGCAGATGTTTATCCGTTCATCATCAATGGCGGTGTTATACATGGCAAATTTCTTCAGCCTGCCGCCATAAATACAATTTTTGGTTGGACTATTATCGGTCCCACAAAAGCTTGCAGTCTGATACTGTCCAAGCATTTTTACTTCTGTAAAGATCCTATCGACCAGACCCTAAGGCGGTTTTGGGAGATAGAAGAGTTGCCATCCAAGCCTTATACTTCTCCAGAAGAAGAAAAGGCAGATTTGATTTTTGAAAACACGTTTTCTCGTGACACTAGCGGTCGTTTTAGTGTTGCGTTACCGTTCAACGATACTTTGCCCGTTTTTGATAATTGCTTTGAGATGGCTAAAAAAAACTATTTTCGTTGGAGCGCAAATTGCATGCTCAACCGGAGCTACGCGCCAAATACAACAATTTCATGCAGGACTATCTTGATGCGGGTCATATGGCATTACTCGATTCTCCGCCCGTTGGGAACGATAATTATTTTTTACCTCATCACCCTGTGTTTAAAGAGGAAGGTCATACTTCTAAAATTCGTGTGGTTTTTGACGCCTCTGCAAAGGCTAAAAACAACGTGTCACTTAATGACACTCAATTGGCTGGACCTAGTCTCCAAAATGACATTTCGTCAATTTTACTTAAATTTCGCTCTCATCGTTTCGTTTTTACTTGTGATGTTCGCCAAATGTATCGACAAATTTTGGTTACCGAAGAACATCGAAGGTTTCAATTAATTGTTTGGCGGTTCTCCGCAGAAGAACCCATTCAGACTTATCAGCTTAATACAGTGACCTATGGTATTAAGTCATCGCCTTATCTAGCATTAAAACTCTTCAGCAATTAGCCATTGACGAAGGCAAAGGTTTCCGTTAGCCGCTGAGGCTATACGGTCAAATCTATATATTGATGATTTCGTCGCCGGTGGAGATTCTATACAATCGGCCCGCGAAATTAAAGATCAACTTATTCGACTTTTGCATTTGGCTGGTTTTGAACTTCAAAAATGGAGTTCTAATTCAGCTTCTATTTTGGAAGGCATTCCGTCAGATTTTTGCCAATATACTTCTCTCGATTTCGATTCTGACGAATCAATAAAAATATTAGGTCTTCAATGGTCACCTACAGAAGATATTTTTTCATTTCGGGTTAAACCATTAAACCCAATATGTACAAAGCGCAACATACTTTCACAAGTTGCCAGAATATATGATCCATTAGGGTTTTAGCCCCACTAACACTTTTGCAAAACGCCTAATCCAGCATCTGTGGATGTTAGGTTTGAATTGGGATGACATCCCACCAGCAGACATTTCGTCTCAATGGCAGCAGTATCAAGAAGAGTTGCCGTTATTATCGTCATTAAAGTTACCACGTTGTTTACCCCCTTCGGATCCTTTTACTTGTCATTTGCATGGGTTTTGCGATGCTAGCGAGGTAGGGTATGCAGCGGTAGAGTATTTCCAGTTTATAAATCAAACTACTGGACAAATAACTGTACAATTTGTAACCGCTAAAACAAAAGTAGCTCCAATTAAGCGCATTTCAATTCCACGTTTGGAATTATGTGCCGCCGTTTTATTAACCGATTTACTTTCTTTTACCATTCGTTCTTATCAAGGCTTGATTGAAATCTCCGATGTTTCAGCGTGGAGTGATTCTACGGTCGCTCTCACTTGGATACGTTCTCCACCTTTTCGTTGGAAAACTTTTGTGGCAAACCGTGTTAGCCACATTCAAGAAATCATTGCACCTAGCCGATGGTTTTATATTAAATCTTCGCATAATCCGGCTGATCCTGCATCTCGGGGATTAATGCCAAGCGCGGTTATTTCATGTTCGCTATGGTGGGCGGGGCCTGAATGGCTTCACTACCCTAGTGACTCGTGGCCGCCTCAACCAACATTGTCAACCTCAATTGCTGAGGTAACTACGGAAAAGAAGATCCTAACATTTGTCGCTCAAACAGATCCAAACGTCATTGACATTTTACTAAGCCGCTTTTCATCGTTATATAAAATCCAAGGCATCGTGGCTTACATTTATAGATTTTCTAAACCCATGGCTCAACGTCATACGGGTCCCTTAACTGACATTGAATTACACAATGCTCTCATGATAATTGTTCGGCATGTACAAAATGTTACATTTTCAAAGGAAATAGCTTCGATCAAGGCAAACCGTAAATTACCTAAAAGCTTGCGAAAACTCTCTCCATTTGTTGATCCACAAAATATCTTAAGAGTAGGTGGGCGCTTGACACATTCTTCGCTTTCCTATTTCGAAAAGTTTCCTGCGTTATTGCCTCAGCGGCACCGATTAACCGAACTTATCATTCGGTCAACTCATGAAAGGTATTACCATCCCGGTGTTAATACCACAGTGTATCTTATCCAACAGAATTTCTGGATCCTTTCTATTAAAAATTCAATCCGAAGTTATTTATCATCATGTCATAGATGTTTTCGTACCAAACCGGTCCTGGTAACTCCTCCTATGGGAGACCTGCCGGCAGCATGTATTACCCAAATCAAACCGTTCAGTATTGTTGGTGTTGATTTTGCTGGCCCTCTTTTAATAAAGGCTAACCGCCTGCGAGGCTCTAAAACTCTTAAGGCCTATATTTGTATTTTTGTTTGTTTTGCCACTAAGGCAGCACATATTGAACTTGTTTTGGATTTGTCGGCAGACGCGTTTCTTGCCGCTTTGCGACGATTTATAGCACGTCGAGGACGCTGTTCTCAAATATTTAGCGATTGCGGTACTAATTTTGTAGGTGCCTATCGTCAGTTTATGAGTTATTTGCATAGTGCAGTAACCTCTGAAAAGATAAAGTGGTCGTTTAATCCACCTAGCGCCCCTCACTTCGGTGACTTGTGGGAAAGCGGTGTTAAGTCGGTAAAGACACACCTAGCTCGCGTAATCGGCGAACAAAAACTTACCTTTGAGGAACTTTACACAGTTCTTACTCAAATTGAATCTGTTCTAAATTCAAGGCCACTCTGCGCTTTGAGTTCGGATCCAAATGACTTGCGTTGCCCAACACCAGGTCATTTCCTAACTATGGAGCCTCTTTCTGCACCACCAGATGAGGACCATTCAACCAACGTTTTACCATTAAAGAGCAGGTGGAAACTCCTGCAAAAACTCCATCAAGATTTTTGGGCTCGCTGGAGCCATGAGTACTTACATACTCTGAATCAAAAGGTTAAATGGCACTCTAAGGTAGGTGTCCGACAAGTTGAAAAGGACTCTATTGTCCTCATCAAGAACGACCAGCTTTCTCCACTTCAATGGAAGTTTGGTCGTATTATTAATACCTTTCCCGGTGCGGACGGTATTATACGTGTCACTGAAATCAAAACGGCACATGGCACACTAAAACGACCTTTGGTCAAACTAGCGCCGCTACCGGTATTTTAATTTTATTTTATGTTTAGATGTATATACACATTTCTAACATGTATAGTAGTATATTATTTTTACATATTTGCTTATTTACATATATATTTTTATTTTTGCATAGTTGGTAATATCGCTCGCTGTAGTGTACCACCCTATCTTTCGTTACCTGTTTTCTAGCAAGGTCAAATCCCATGTGATTTCCTTCACCCAACCTACTTCCCACCTTTTCAAAATTCTATGAATTTGGTGGGCGGTATGTTACGTCATCATCGAACATTTATTGGAATTGGTGACAATAAATACTTTGTGCGGGTATCCTACAGTTTTCAGTGAAACATTATATACCGACAGTGAAAGTGCGTGAAGACAGTCGCATTCGAACCCTTGCAGAAGACGGTTGTATGAGAGCTTTAGAAAGCGACACCGACACCCAATCGTGCGTGTTTTTGGTTGTCCGTCAAACCTTTTGTGTGTGAACGTTTATTGCCCACGGCGGCACAGGCTTTAAGGTATTTATACCCTTTATTAAGTAGTTTGGTGTAGTTGTTTTTAGTTATTACATAACCGCTCCACCGCCAATCGGTATTGCTACAAAAAGCAATTGGTCCTTCCCTATAATTAGCATATCTATATCATCTCCTTAATCCCAACAAGCCAACTAGCGCCCAACGTCTAGAGTCAGATATAAATTAGAAAAAACAGTTACACTGGCGCCCATGCGTAAGGCTAGCTGCGCCCATTCGAAAAATTTGTTTCAAGCCTCCAATGAGTCTTAAGCAACAAGTAGTAAATCTAACGGTTTGTCACAACTCTTACGAAGTGTTAGGATAAAATTTAAGGTTTAGAGCGGGCGGCTTTGAACTTGAAAGATTCAAAAGGTCCACCAACATTTAAATGTGGCTAACATATTTGAAGCAAGCTGCAGCTTTTACATTTTGTTACCCCTTGCAGATGTGTTCAATATTTCGCGTTTGCAAACCGACTGCAGGGTTTGTATGTAATACAAAAAACGCGTAATGGTTTTTAATTACAAATTTACCTTTCATATTTGAGAGGTACAAAAGCGAGTTATAATTTTTAAGTTTGCCGTGTGTTTTATATACCTCTAAAGTGAGTTTTAAGACTGAAACTAGCAAATTTTATATTAAAGATTTGTTTGTAATTAAACGCTTGCTGGTTTAATTACGGCAAAATCGCTTAATTTAATGTAAATAGAGTATATAGCTAATATTTTACACATTTTAACCCGCTAAATATGGGGTTTAAAACACAAATTTAAAAGCTAAAGTAAATAATTAAAACAACGCTCGCTGAAATGCAAAAATAATATTTAGTATAGGAGATGCGTATAGACATAGGACAGTTGAATTCGGATCGCATTAGGACCAATGTGGTTGGGTGTGGCTGATAAGATTAATCGAAAATAATGATTATAGGGAAGGGCCAATTGCTATTATGTAGCAATACCGATGGCAGTGTAGCGGTTATGTAATAAACAGAGCAAATACGACAAACTACTTAATAAAAATATAAATACCTTAAGCCTGTGCCGAACTGGGCAAGAGAAGTCACACACACAAGAGGTTAGCGGACACCCTAGAACACGCACGCTCAGTGTGGTGTCGCTTTCAGGTCTCTCGTTCAACTGTCTTCTGTTACTGTCCGAGTACGACTCCTGTTACTTCACGCACTCGCACTACGGCATAATGTTTCACTAAAAGCTGTAGGGTACCCGCACTAATGGTATTTATTGTCACCACTATTAAATTGTTTAATGATGAAGTAACACCCTCATTAAATTGACAGAAGCTCATTATTCACCCGTTGGTTGATATATAATGCTTATAAATTTAATAAATTGAAACATTAATTAAAAGCCTTGTTAGATGCGAATTTTGTGATTGTATAAATATTATATCATTTGTAATAAACCAGGTTTGTGAGAATCATTCCTTTAAACAAGTTCACATTGGTAGGCTTTATTAGTTTAATTTGAATAAAGAATAGAAAAGTTTGTTTTTTAGTGCATGCTTTCAAAAATGCGACAGAAATGGAAAATGATCTATTAGTAGTCAATTTTCTATAGTCACAGAAAATACTCTTACAGATAAAACTGAATTGTCGCGAACAGTTACTGGGAAAGTTAGTTGGAGTAAATATTACTTTTAAATGTACACAACATACTCCCATAAGTTTGAATAAAAAAAGAAATAAAGGTGTTTGAGGTAAATATCACAGAAAATGAGTGAAATAAGTGCTAATATATTTATACCTGAACACAACGAAAATAAGTTTAAAAATATGAAATAAATTTATAAAAAAATTAATGATAATAACTGTCAAAGTGGACAGGTTTCCATTACATGGATGCATTTTGAAAAAATGGAGAAACCGTTAAAAAATCTAGAAATACAGCCATTACGTTCAATTAGTACCTTAGAATGAAGTGGTCCAGCTTCTTCCAAATGCAAGGCCATCCCATCAGTATTAACTCTGACAGCACCATAAGTATATAATAATACGATAGGACAAAAAGAGACCGAAAAGAACCAGAATTGTCAAAATTTTCGCATAGAGTGTCAATAAAGGCATAAGGTCAAATGATTAGACCAGACAAATAAGGGTCTTTGCTACAGAAATTAGTAGGAAAAAGAAACTAACGTTTTTATAGCTTTATTACTCATATGTGTTATACCTTATTCACGTTAAATATGGTATGACGTCATAAACAGTAATAAAGTGCTAGCGATTGTAAAATGTGAACGTAACTATGAACGTAGGTTTAATGATGTTAGAATTTAGTTTGTAGCAGTTTGCAGTTTTGTTCGGTGTTGCAACATTTTTTACCTCTATTACCTTGACATTTCTCATTTTATTGTCATTGTTTAGTTTTGTAGTAAATTGTTTGTGCTTTATATTTGCTAAATAAAACAGTTTTTTTTCAGTACTAAAACACTTTATACAATGCAAGTTTCGAGTATTTGACATTTAGAATGCTTAAACATTTGGATTCGCGTGCACAAGAAATGGTTACTCTGATCATAAAATAATATTAACTATGACAACGCAGCATTTATTTGAATTATGACGTCATCCCATATTTAACGTGAATAAGGTATATCAAGTTGATATGATATTTATTTTAACTATAGTTCAAGGCATAACTTATTTTCGATAATAATCTGCAAAACTATTGTTACATGTCGAAAATCGGCATTTAAACATTTCTGCAAGTTTCTAATTTGCAAGTGAATTCGCGCCAATAATTTAAAAGACTTGTGCGTGCATTTCCGTCACTTTAGATAGTTGCGTCGGCGCTCGGGATTGCGCAGACGCAGAGTGGAACAAAGGTGGTGATTTCCGTCACGTCGGGATTAGTCAAACAGACGTCAAACGGAGTGTGGTTATCTTTGTGCCGTTTATCTTGTCTTCTCTTTCAGATATGTAGGTTTCCTGCCTTGTACCTGTTATCGTATCTTTACCTGTATCCCTTTATCGTTCCGTTACAAGGAAGAAGAAGACAAATTTAATCTTGTTCCGACGAGGTATTTCAACCCCGCCGTCGAGGTACGCGAGCCACTATGTCAGTTGGTAACAATATTAGATAATGTAAAAATTGACGCGCAAGTTATAGATGACGTCACACAATTATACAAAATTACTTCATTACATAAAAAAAGAACCAAAGATACTACTCACATATAATTGCAGGGCTTCTTGCACAATTACCCCATAATGTCGCCGGTGGCTTCGCTAGTTTCTCGAGCATCGGCTGCTTCGCTAATCTTTCGGGCGTGAGAGTCCTTGAGCCAGGTTGAATCTAAATTCGATTTGTCTTCTCTCTATATGTAGACAAAAATATGGTAAAGGAGACAGGGTAAGGCACGATAAATTTGGAATCACAGGAAACCTACATATCAGAAAAAGACACGATACGATACCCGCCAACTACACTTGTTCGTGTCTCGGAGGCTAGTCCCGTCACGTATCCGGAAATCCACCACTTCCTCCTTGGCCCACCGCGTCGGCGCAAAAATCTCGCGCAACGCACTATCTGAAGTGACGGAAATACGCACACGTCCTTTCAAATTTATGGCGCAAAATTCTTACAATTTAAAACTTAATTGGGATGTTTAGTGCCAAATTTTCGGCACGTAACAGAGGGAGCAAAAGGACGACCCACGTCCATAACGCCCTACTGCCGCGAGAGTAACTGCCATGTTGTGAAGAGCTCTACATTTTACGTGAGTACCTTTATCTTTTTTTGTATGTGATAATAATTTGTAACATAAGTATGACGTAACCGCTTATTGCGCAACATTTTGCAAATATCTTTTGTGTTACCAACTGTCGTAGTGGCTCTCATACATTGTGCATCGGGACTTTAAAAGTATACCTTTGAGTAGAAACCTAAAGTATAACACTATGTACACTTGGTTATTTTATATTTGAAGATGTATTACTGTTTAGCGATTTCTATATGTATAATAAGTATAAATCAATGATAGCAACTCCTATAGGTATATTTTATTAAGAATGTAACGACTTGTTGATAAATAAAGCGAAGCCGAAGAATGAATATAGTTAAATTTCTTTTGTTTACCAGTCATATGCCCATTGTTTTCATATACCTCAACATGCTTAGAGGGATTGGCATTGCTGAATCGCTTGATAAATGTTGATCTTCATTTAAAAGTTTGAAAAAGACTGTAACGAAAACTATTTGCACAAACAACAGTTCTCTATTTTCAAATTGGTTGTATAAAGCTTCAACAACTCGTAGTTACAATAAACTTTCTAAAAGCTCTCCTGACACTTTATTCACTTTCGAAACCATCTTCTTAATTACTTATTATCGAAGCACTATGATTAACTTATAATAATTTATTTGATCATTACAATAACTAATATCAACACTAATTTATATCGACAGTACACACAAATTTATATCACGTCTTTCAAAGATTTAAACTAGAGCTATCGCATTAAAAGCTTTATATTAGAACTTAACTTCAGAACTAACATCGTAATCAAAGCTGTAATTCAAACTGACTTGCAATAACTATACTGAAGGTTTATGTACATTCTAGTTGGTCTGAAAAACTATAATATCTACAAGAATTATGCAAATCACGTTCTCGAGATTTCCTACGGTACTTTAAATAATATCTCGAAAGTATCTATTGTAATCTTTAAATGCAAAGTTTTGTACCCGTCAGTTAAAACTCATCCGAAAGGGGTAATGCCACGGGTGGTCATTAATCGTCTTCTGTATTCAAACTTTTTTTCTGCATTTTAATGTAGTTATTGTGGTCGGAAGCAGACCAATTGGCGCTTCAATACGTTGAAATTGGAGATTCTCTAAATATTCGAGAATCACGAACGCTGATTGGTCAATCTAAAAACAATACACAATAGAAACATATTAGGAAGATGATTAAATTTACCGACAAAGCAATCTATAAATGTATAGTACCATTTGCAAATGCCTTACAATAGTATTGTGTGTAATTGCTTCCTATTCAGATATAAATTGGGGGCTGGTTTTTGAAGTAACACTTTAAATATGGGTTCCATTTGTAGCCCAAGGACTACCGCGATACGGCTTTTTTAATCCATTGAATATATTATTCGTATCCTCTGGTCATTCGGCAAACCTTATATTTGTGATTATATACTAACTACTCTACGCAGATATTCTCATGTTGTATTTATCGACAAAACAATTCCATCGACCATAGATCCACAATTTTTCAGTAATGTCAACCTGTCTAAAAAATAATGATTTTCATCAACCTGTAAACCTCTTGATTAGCTAACATCCATATACAAACTATTATCTGCTCGTATGAGGTGGTTAGGTCTCATTCAAGAGACGTTTGTGTCTTTAATTAAAATTCTTATAGTTTATTTCTCTAAACGAAATTATGATCTGAAATCTGAAAACAGCTTTACAAAGACATTAAGTAAAAGTAGTTGCTCACCAGATAAAGAATAAGTAGCGACAGCCTTAATATAGTTTTTATACACATTCTTTTTCTCTTGGTAAACAAAAATTGTGTAGCTGAAATTGTTTCATCATCACTGCTCTCGAAAAATTCTTTACCAAAAAGTTAACGAAATTCATATAAATTACGCAAAATGCACAATTCCAATTTTGTATTCTTCATTACTTTGTTGCGATGTCGTCGAAAATCAACAATCAGAAATATGCAAATTATTCGTTTTGGAATGACAGTGACATATGGTACTTTGGAATTTCGAGTTGACGTTGTGCGTTCGTTCATTCGCCTAACTGAATTGACAAACTCACTAACCTGAGGTTATTATACATGTAAGCTAATTACAAACTTATAGTAAGTTTCCGAAAACGCCTATTGATTAACAAAGTTAATCGGTGAGTTACTAAACATATAATAATTTATACGGTACGTCAAACAAACTTTTTCCGCAACTAAATACAATTAAAATTCTTGGATTCACACACTAACATAATTCCCTAAAATATTTTCAATTATACTAAAAAAAGATGCTAGCATTTGATTATCTATCTAAGTATTAACCAAGCGCAATGTGCATAAATTTATTTATTGATCATAATCATATAGTAATATACCAAGTCGGATCATAAGCTGGAAGCGAAGTGTAGTACTGTTTAAAACTGCGACGCGTTTGAGTGAAGCCACCATGTGGTTTCATATTTGAAGGATTTGACGATATTTACCTTATGCGTATACATACCTATAGACCTAAAATGTAAAAATCGCCATGTAGTCGATACTAGATATGCAACCACTGTTTATACACACAAATAAAAATTCCTACTGACTTTAATGGTTTCTATTTATATAACATTAGTGTTTTTTTTCTCTTAGAAAATTCTATTTTAGTTTTCTACAAACTGCATTTCTAAAGCTAAAGCGTATAGGGCTGAACAGAATACAACGCCGTTTAACGGCGTCAACATAAGGAAATAAATCATGCACAGAAGGAACGCCGTCGACTTTTATTTTAACAATTGAAATAATCTCAGTTGTTATCATTTTATTAATCTTTGATTACTTTTATTTACATCAAAATGGATTATGTAACTTCAAAGTAGTGTTTTATAACCACTAGCCCGTTTATCGTATATAATTGGATATTCGCGTACTACATCTATCAATTCTTCTTCAAAAGTTGCCATGTTAATAAAGATTATAAAACAATAAAGTAGGAATATCTAGTTTTTTAAAAGGATACTAACAACAGAAGCTCGTACAACATTCAAAGTAATAAAGTAAGGTTATGAGTTCAACGTACTTGACATTTGCGAGCATAAAAGTAGAAAGTTTGCCAACTATTAACGTTGAACGGCGTCAAACACCGTGCATTGTGTGTACAGTCATTTAAAACGGTTCTTTTAACTCTTGATTGACATCCAACGCCGTACAACGGCGTTGTATTCTGTTCAGCCCTTATCACATTTTATTTCTATTTTTATAAGAAACAATTGAATAATTGCAATTCATTTCATTTAATTGCAATATCAGAGACTATTCCTTGCTGCTAATCTTCACATGTCTCCTGTTTAGGCACCGTAGTAGTTAATCTATACACCACGAGATGGCAAAATTGTATACAGAAACACACCAAAATTTAATTTTAAACAAATGTATCCCTAACTTATTTAATATTTGGAATTATTGTAAGATATATATTTACACGTTTATATCACGCTACGTGTAATGAATGCGAATGAAAATATACCTAAGTATGGTGCTAGAGGAAGAGCAAGAGCTAACATAAGAGGTCTGTAAACTAAATTATGCAGTTTCATAAGTTTATTTGTAATAAAATTTAGTTGTTCCTCTACAAATGGGACCACCTCGGCAACCTCCTCTAAAGCGTAGGCGAAATAGTACTCCAGCTTTTACATCTAGCAGTTCTTCACGAATACCATGGAAAAATCAAGCTGGCAGGTGCTTATACACAACTTTACAAGACACATATTTAACTCTTCTTATATTTTAGCATTAATAGTACTACATTACAAACCGGCGGTTCTTCTCGCTCGACTAGTGATAGTGAGTCTAGAGTTGTAGTTGGTAAGAAGGTTTTAATGGATAACAGTATAACTAAGTAGTTTCAATTTATAGCACTTTCACAAGGACGTGGAGAAGCTATGTATGAAGTTGGACTTGCAGCTATAAATGTAGCTCGACCCTCTTTAATTTTGTGTCAAATATCTGATTCACAAAGTTATACAAACACTTTGACAAAAATTAATATTTTGAATCCCACCGAGGTTAGTAGTACGTGTGAATTATTTTGTAATCATGGTATAAGTTGACTTTGTATTTCGATTTTTGTTATGTTATATAGCTATCTATACCCAGTGTGGAGAAAGGAGCCTAATGTGCGAATATTTTATCTTTGAATAACTGTACAAGAAAGGTTTCTTATGAAAGTTTTAGGAAATGAGGAATCACGACGCTGATTTTTGTAATATAGAGGGCGGTTCATTGAAAGTTCCTTTTTTAACTGGAGAATCCTATTTATTTTTCAGTTTTACATACTTAATTAAAATAGAAATTGAACTGTGAAAAATATAATCTTCTAAGTTAATTGATTCAAAAGTTACGGACAAGAGCAAAAATTTAAAAAAATAGGTACTTCTTGCTTATACTATGTTGTTAATAATTAGATTCAAACTTTAACTATTTATTTGAACTATTTCTTTTATTTAGTTGTATTCAAGGATTGTAAAAAGTTACTATTATGTTATACCAATTTCTCATTTGTAACCTGCTCTGTTGTCGCCAGTATCTAATTTCTAAAGTCGTCTAAGTTTTCTGATTTAGTTTTGTATATTTCTTTATTACAAATTTTACTCGCACAAATAAGTTTTAATTCGTGCAATTTGACAAAGCTTTAGAGGAAGTTTAATTGCAATTTTATAACAGAACACAAAACATATGTTCGAAACATATTTTCAAACTAATGACCAGTTAATTGAGAATACAGTCAACGTTTATATATGAACAGCTGAGAACATTTTCCTCTATTATTAATGATGCTGCTAAATTTGTGTGCTTGCATTACCAATTGTATTAGTGTACTTTGTGGAGCTATTTCCATGATACACAAAAACATTGTTGATAGGTGTTAGAGACCGCAGCAATTAGTGATTATTATAATTTGAGTTTAGTTTGTTAAATATTAAATCCAATGTTCCGATAAGGTTCGTTTTGGAAGGTAACATTTTGTCAAACAGTAGAATGTAATTTGTATTCATTGGGTAGGGATTTGAATTATTCCTATTTAAGAAAGAGGTCCATTCCGAATGGACCTACACCTTGAGAAGTTTTAGATTATTAGAACGGTGGAATGACTTATGTGTTCCACTGATCTAAAGAGCCAAACTACAGATCCAACCAAAGTAGTAGGGTCTTTAGTTAGGAACCAGACTAGGACAGGTCCCCGAAAGAGGCAGCAGCTTTTTCTGTACTTAGAGTACCAGAGACCATAGCGGTCGGTATGGTTTCTAAGACACACTACTACGATGTGTAAGGCAACAGGAAACCGCCACATCAGCTCCCAAGTATACAGCGTACTTAAATTATTATTAAAGATGATAGCATCCTCTGGGATAAAAAATTTCTGAGTTAAATTAGTCCCACATTTGGATCTCCGGGAGAGAACTACTTTGGGGGATGTGATTGGAAAGTGGAAAAAAGAGTCGTGAACATTCTGCGAATCGGAGGATGGAACGTTAGAGGTATGAAGCAAGTAGGTAAGCTAGTGAACTTGAAACTTGAAATGGATAGATTAGCATTAGACATGGTAGGGATCAGCGAACTTTGGTGGCCAGTAGTGGAGGATTTTTGGAGCGGAGAGTTTAGAGTAATTCATACAGGATCAGAGGAAGAAAATTTGGACGTGGGGATAGTTTGTTACGGTAAACCGTGCGGGTCAGGAAGAACAAAAAAAACAATTAAAGTAAAGACTCGCACGAAATTACGTACCCAAAGGAAGAGATGCCGGGCTAACGTCAATCGGAGAGATTGGGCGTGGGAAAATAATCGAAAACAAAACCCAAAATGAAAAAAAACCGAGTCGTCTCTCTGAAATAAAAATTAATTAATTAGTACAAACAAAGACAGAACATTAGTCTGTCAAAGAAAAATAAGAATCCTTATACATCGATATAAATAATAAAGAAAACACCTTTCTGGAATAAGTAATTGCTTTTCTATATTACTATTTCTAAATATGGTTACAAATGGGACAAAGATTAAACTAAATAGTGTTCGTATGCAGCACACAATCACGTAACCATATACTTAAAACATACAACAACCATATCACTTAATAGTAAATGAGAACCTAGATGAATGATTGCAAATCAGTACTAATAATTAAATATTCTACACTTTTAGCTAGTATACCCTATTCACGATAAATATGGGATGACGTTACAATACAAATAAATGCTGTGTTGTCATGGTTGACTTATTCTGTGCCTATTTAATAGTTAGACTTGTATAGTTTTTGTTTATTATTAAATAGTTATTAAAAGTTGGCATATTTTAAATTGCAAGGTTATTTTTAAATTATCTCCTTTCTATATGGTAGTGAATTGTGGTAGCAACGCAATTCAAGATACAGAAGTAAGATTTTTCAAGTAATAAAAGCAGTGTCTTAAAATATCATTGTAAACAAATTTTGATTTTAAGGATACAGAAGCAGAAAATGTTACAACACTGCACAAAACTACCAACTATAAAATACTAAATCGTAATATCATTAAAGCTGCGTTCATAGTTAAGTCCACATTATACAATTACTAACACTTTATTACTGTGTATGACGTCATCCCATATTTATCGTGAATGAGGTATATAAGTCGCGTGACAAGACACACACGATCTCGGAACGGTTTCGGACCTTGCATGTGATTTGCCAATGCTCCACCGGAAGGTACTACACTGACCAGGAAAGAGTTTTTTTTTACCTGAAAAATGTTGAATTTTGCCGAACCCTTGCTGTTCCAAGCAAGGTAGGGATCTTTAACGTGCATGACAACACTCACACTGGACCTCGATTTTACCTCTCATCTGAACGAGGGCGTATTTTTGTGAAAATGGTTGCCTAACATTTTTAAGTGGACCGTGTCGGGATTCGAACCCGGGACCTTGGGCGTAGTGGTCACATGCATACCAACTACGCCACGGAGCCGCCAGCCGGTATCGGACCTTACATGTGATTACTAATAATTAAATATTCTACACTTTTAGCTAGTATACCCTATTCACGATAAATATGGGATGACGTTACAATACAAATAAATGCTGTGTTGTCATGGTTGACTTATTCTGTGCCTATTTAATAGTTACACTTGTATAGTTTTTGTTTATTATTAAATAGTTATTAAAAGTTGGCATATTTTAAATTGCAAGGTTATTTTTAAATTATCTCCTTTCTATATGGTAGTGAATTGTGGTAGCAACGCAATTCAAGATACAGAAGTAAGATTTTTCAAGTAATAAAAGCAGTGTCTTAAAATATCATTGTAAACAAATTTTGATTTTAAGGATACAGAAGCAGAAAATGTTACAACACTGCACAAAACTACCAACTATAAAATACTAAATCGTAATATCATTAAAGCTGCGTTCATAGTTAAGTCCACATTATACAATTACTAACACTTTATTACTGTGTATGACGTCATCCCATATTTATCGTGAATGAGGTATATAAGTCGCGTGACAAGACACACACGATCTCGGAACGGTTTCGGACCTTGCATGTGATTTGCCAATGCTCCACCGGAAGGTACTACACTGACCAGGAAAGAGTTTTTTTTTACCTGAAAAATGTTGAATTTTGCCGAACCCTTGCTGTTCCAAGCAAGGTAGGGATCTTTAACGTGCGTGACAACACTCACACTCGGACCTCGATTTTACCTCTCATCTGAACGAGGGCGTATTTTTGTGAAAAATGGTTGCCTAACATTTTTTAAGTGGACCGTGTCGGGATTCGAACCCGGGACCTTGGGCGTAGTGGTCACATGCATACCAACTACGCCACGGAGCCGCCAGCCGGTATCGGACCTTACATGTGATTTTCGAATTTTCCATCCGAAGGTACTACATTGGCCAGGAAGCGGGTTTTTTTTACCTGGAAAATTTGGAATTTTGCCGAACCCTTGCTGTTCCAAGCAAGGTAGGGATCTTTAACATGCGTGACAACACTCACACTCGGGACCTCCATTTTACCTCTCATCCGAACGAGGGTGTATATTTGTGAAAAATGCTCGCCTAACCTTTTTTAAGCGGACCGTGTCGGGATTCGAACCCGGGACCTTGGACGTAGTAGTCACACACATACCAACTACGCCACGGAGCCGCCCGCCGGTATCGGACCCGCCCGCCAGTATCGGACCAGATACATTTTTTAGTTATTTAAAACTGCGTAGTTAAATTATATTAGGCTGAAGGCTAGATGATAAAACGTATCAACACCGCTGGGGAGTTCTTAAAACTAATCAGTATTAGTAATGTTGGGTAGTAACAATATACAATGTAACGGGATTAGTAAAGTGTGAGATTTTCAAAAACTCACGGTTTCCTTCACGAGAATTAAATGGCCAGTAACAATACACAGCCATCATAAATTTTAGCTAAGCGGAAACGGAGAAGTCGGCGCCACCAAACTTGTTTCTTAGTCAGCAGTTTTGGTTGCAAACCCAGTGTACGAGAAGTGAGTCATCTCACTTAGCGTCGAGGAGTGAGAATGTAGGCGGAAAACCAACCAACCAATCTAGAAAATTTTTTCTTAAAATGAGCTAAAAGCAGATGTTAAATTAGTGCTACCTCCAAGCGTTAACAAATACCTACCCAATACACACAAGAGAAACTAATTTGAAGGGAGGATGCATGTACCAGCGTGTATAATTTTTTGTACAATCCCCACGGTAATTGTACAAAGGACAGAATCAGTACTCCAACGAAAACCGTTGGTATTAGAAAACAGAATGAATAATTCATAAATAAAATCTAATGCAACGAGTGTTGATAGCTTATCTGTTCAACGAAAGTATTCATGAAACTCGTATCATATTGATAGTATAATCCAGTATGAATAGGTATCACTTAGAATAAATGATTTACATGCACCTAACTACAATTAGGAGACCGAAGATTAATGTTCAAACACTAGGCTCGCCAGAACAGGATATGAACTAAGGCGATGATTTTATTTGGAATATAGACGAGATAATAATTAATGGCTTATCTTAGTCAAGGAAATTTTAAAAGGAAAACTGGAACGTAACAAGTTATGCGAAAAAAAAATACGAGAACGTGTAGAAAACTACTTACAAAAGAACGAAAGAGTACTCATGGTTAGATTAGAATATAAACCGGTAAATACAGTAATAATACAAGTATGCATGCCCATCTCTAGCTACAGTGAGGAATAGGTAGAGGCGATCTAGATCTACAATATTAAGATACGTAAAAGGACATGAAAATTTACTAATTATGGGGGATTTTAATGCAGCGGTAGGTAAGGGCAGGGAAGGAGCGGTAGTAGGTTTATTTGGGTTAGGCACGAGAAACGACAGGGGAAATAGGTTGGTAGAATTTTGCAACAAGAACAATTTAACCATTACAAACACATTATTTCAACATCATGCTAGAAGACGATACACGTGAAAGATGTTAGGAGATATAGGAAGATATCAAATAGATTACATTCTTGTTAGACAACGGTTTAGGAATCAAGTAAAAGACTGTAGAAGCTACCCAGAAGCAGATATAGACACTGACCACAACATCGTAATTATGAAGGCCGTTCTTAAATTTAGAAATTTGAAAAAAAAAGAAATGGAAAAGGGCACTTTGACTTTGAGAAACGAAAAGATAAATATATCTACGAAAGATTTGAAAAAAAGGCAAATGAATTGTTGAAAGATATCGGGAAAATTTCTGATACTAAAGAACTAAAAACGGAATGGAATAACATTAAATCCAGCTTTGACATGGTGGCCAAAGATATTCTGGGATATACACAAAAAGAATATAAGAAACCATGGATAACAAAGGGTATGTTGAATTTAATAGAAGAAAGTCGAAAATACAAAATTAGATCAGACAAAACAGGAAAACAGAGATACAAAGCCATAAAATGGGAAATTATTCGCAAATGCAAGAAAGCTAAAAAAAACAATGGATTGATGAAAAGTGCAAAGAGGTACAAACTAAGATGGATGTAGGAAAGACAGACGATGCATACAAAGTAATTAGAATGAAGTTTAGGGATATAAAACCATAAAGCAAAAATATAAGGGACGTGGGAGGAAACTTCATTATAGAAAATGTAGAAAACGTGGATAGATGACAAGGGTATATAGGGAACTTATATGCAGGAGAGGAACTAACAGCATTAGAACAGGTATCAGACATTTCAAATGATGACTTGGGATATGCTATACTTTGATATGAGTTTGAATTTGCAATAAAGCGTCTGAAAAATGGTAAGGCGTTGGGTACAGATAAGGTGCAAGCAGAAACTCTAAAAGCCGCTGGACAGGCAGTAACAGAACATCTTTTCCAACTTGTAAGCTGTATGGCTGAGACAGGCGAGATATCCAAAGATTTCAAACATTACATCATAATAACTATACCAAAAAAGAGAGGCTCGGATAGATGTGAAAATTTTCGAACAATAAGTTTGACAACACACGTGTCAAAAATATTAACTAGAATTGTACAAAGACGGATGAAAAAACAAGCTGAGGAAATACTAGGAGAAGATCAATTTGGGTTCAGGCGAAACAGGGGAACACAGGAGGCTATTTTAGCTCTGAGGGTGATAATGGAGAAAATAATAGAAAAGGGGGAAAGCGTGTATATAGGGTTTGTAGATCTGGAATAAGCATTCGACAATGTAAAATGGAAAAGAATGTTTGAAATACTAAAAAAATTGGAATGAGTTTTAGGGATAGACATATAGTTCATAGCTTATACAAAGACCAAACAGTGGTAATAGAATTAGAGCAGGAACGTAGGAAATGAGTGAAGCAGGGATGTGTCTTATCCCCATTAATGTTTAACTTGTACATTGAAGAGGCAATGAATACTGTCAAGGAATACATTTGGAATTAGTATGTAGGGATAAAAGATTGATATGCGTAGATTTGCTGATGATATAGTGGTACTAGCAGCGGTGGTAATTACATTCTCCTTTAAAATCGTTGTCGCCTCAAGTGGTTGGGACAAACACCTAAACCATTACCCCACAAAAATCAATAAGTAGCTTGTCTGTCTTCTATGGTTATGAGACGGCTAGTATTGAAGCGTTTAGAAGAAGAAGGAGTTGGAATTAACATGGCTACATGTAGAAAAGAAATATATACACAAGAAATATAAGTTGTTGAAAGAAACGACCTCCAGTAAGGGATCTATGAGTGACTATTCAAATGGTGATATGTCTGTTTATTAACAAATCATAGAATGAGTTAGAATGCATGCTTCCAAGCGTCTACTTGTTCATCACTAAAGGTAGAAGTACCACCTTTAGGAGCACCTTTTTTGTTAGGATAAGGAAGTGCCAACGAAATGCTATAGTAAAACAGCTACCATCCTTTGATGAGAATCCGCTAACTTGGTCAGTCTTCTTTAGCAACTACCAAATTTCACCAGACAACTGTGGATTTAAAATGTGCAAAATAACCAGACTTTAGAATTGTCTTAAAGGGCAGGCGTTAAAAGCTGTGAAAGTCAATTTTTCGATACCTGCAACGGTGCCAAAGGTAATAGATATGCTGCGAATGTTGTTCAGAAAGCTCGAGCTTATTGTATATGAGTTAATCAAGGTATCGCTACCAAAAGAGCGATTACATTTGCTAGTATCAGTTGTCATAAATGTGCAAAATGTTTGTGTTACCATTGAATATCGTGCAGATTGGACAATTATTTAAATAATCCTGAGACCCTACAGCAAATGGTTACTAAACGTTCAGCAAACTTAAGGTTTGATTGGCGAATACACAAACACTTTAGTTGAAACGTATTTTCGGACTGACTCATGGACATTGTGTCAGCAAGAAAGAACGTGTATGGACCAATAGAAAAGGATCGGAATGAGAGTGATGAAAAAGTGGAACATCTAAATTATTAGGGAACTTTTATCATATAGATCAACCTCGGGGTTCAGAAAAATAATGCTATTAGATAAAGTTGCAAAAGACACTGTTTTGGTTTTGAGGTGTAGAGTATGTCATAAAGCTAATCACACAGTTCTGACTGCAAGAAATTTACATCCTGTAGTCGCAGAAAAAATGAAATACAGTTGAGCAGCAGAAACTGTGTATCTGTTGTTTTGTTCTCATCTACTTCGAAAATGCAGTAGTGTTAAGGCTTGTTCTATAGATGGTGTTCAAGAAAGTTGAACATTCTTTAGTTTTAAATGTTTGATGTTAAGTTAAATACGAGATTGTGTTTATGAAATCTGTATTCACTGCATTCCTTTTCCTGTAGTTACTTAAATCTTCATTTTATTCATATACTCATTGTCGTAGCAAGCTCTACAAGTAGAAGCACCCTTAAGTATTTGTAAACTAGGTTAGAGGTCTAGGAAACTATGTACTTATATAACATTTGTGTTAATGAACATTTGCAATTATTAGTAATACTGAATGTAGTTAGCTATGACTGGTTTAAGTTCAATTATATTGAATCTAAGTAGCAGTGGGTATAATGAAAAAATTAATATAATGTCACAAAAATTATATACAAAAAAGGCTCAATTAAAAACTCAGATTAAATAGTACCGTAGGTTCCCTTGTTTCAGTCGCCATTTATAAAGGAAAGTCAGTGCAGGAGAAACCCAGTTCATTAAACACATTGAGTAATTGAAATTGCTCAATACTATCTATGTGGAGACAAAGCTTATAGTGCTTACTCAACAGATGGATGCATCTACAAACATCATTTGCTACTACATAAGCCTCTTTCTTCTGAACGAAAACTTGACAAGGTTTTGAATCATCAAAGTTATAACCAATTGAATATGAACCGTTTACGAAATTTTACAATTCTGTGTGTATTTGTTATAGGAACATTGTTTTGTCGCTGATCTATAAATTAATGTAGGGCCCTTAAAATATTTAAAAGTCGTTTTTTCTAAAACTGTCATTAATCAGGTTCCATGATCATTCAGAGCCGTCTCTTTAACGGCTAGCATTCTAGACCTCCTTCTTGTTTCATAACGTAGCCTATACGAGTTGCAATACATATTTTTAATTGAGTGGGCTCGTATGAAGTGACTCTCAATTATCATGTGGACAAAACGAACAATAACTTCGTTAAAAATCGGAAATGGCCTGAAATAAGGAACATTGTGACTTATTCAATCTCTTTCTGACACGTTTAGAAACTGATATATCTAAGGCATTTTTGGGGAATAGTATGGGATATATTACAAGCAGTGATAGGAGAAAGGAGGTAGATGTAGACCTAGATCAGATAGTGATAGATACAGACTGTGCAAATTTCAGGGAAATGTGTAGGTTAGTTCAGAATAGGCAGCAATGAGGGTACGCGTCTAACCAGTTCCAGGACTGAAGACCTAATGATGATGCTTTTAAAAATTTTTATGTATACCTGTTTGCAGGATAATGGAACAACATTGTATTAAAATAGATTTAGGTGACATAGTAAATTTAAAGTGTTGTTTGATGTTTACATATAGAGGTAGGATTTTGTAAAAAGGAACTACCATTTACCAGGAAGCCACTATAATTAAAATTCTTCACTATCGTCCGAGAGAATCTTAACAGATTAGATGAGTTGGTGATTAAAAGCCTTTCAAGATGTGTTATTGGTAATGTAACTTGCAATCGCACCTAGTAAATTGTTACATTTTCTTAATTTTTTGTTCTATTTTCTTTACTTATGTCAATAGGGATCCACCTCCCCCAGTATAATTAGCAGCTGCATCCTTATTTTGTTTCGGGATTTCCATTCTTTTTGGGCAATTCCCTAATACTTTAACACTTCATTCACCTGTAACAATATTTTCGTTTATTTCTTATTTTATTTTTACTTTGTTTTTGTAAATACAAAGCAAGAAGTCAATGCAAGTGACAATCCTTAATCTTCTTGAAAATTTTCAAATTTGTTGTAATATTTAACAAGTATGGTTATTCGTGATGTGTAATTTTTTGCGGAGGGATTTCGATAGCTAGGTGGTAGAGAAAGAAATAAATGATAATAAACAGAAACAAACAATTACTTCAAACGCTTACCCTTGTAAAAATAGCGAAACGTAGCACAATTCTTGACTGCAGCTGTACAAAAAACGGAATAATCTTAATGCGACCGTACAGGACGGGAAGTGATTATCGACTCTTGTCTTTTCCATACCAAAATAAATACAAGCGGTAAATTAAATATAATTATAATATAAACGAAACGTGACGTTTCATTTAAAATAGCAGACAACTGAATGCTATTGATGGAGACCCCATCGTCAGATGATGATAGTTTATTATAAGGCATAAACCATACAGATGTTTTTTATTATGCATATGATCAAGAATAAGAAGTTGATAGAGTTGACATTGCACTGTATATAGGCGGATTGGTACCTGTTCTGAGGGTTGGACTAAGTGGTGGTCTTACAGATTCTTAGCATTATACTACGTGGTGCTAATTTAATATTAGCATTCCCATATGAAAGCATTTTTCAAACGTTACTAGCATAAAATCCTAGTTCTGGAACGAGGTTGTTTTAATGGGGATATTAATGGATATAAGAGACACACTAGCAATCATTTTTTATTGCATTAATTTTTAAATTTTCCACAGAACTAGCAGATTTTAAATTATTACATTTACTTTGTTTATGAATATTTCCTTTTTTTTAGATTTTGGTACCCCTTACTTTTATTGACACTCACACACCAAGTCGTTTAATGAAAAAGTTGAAGGAACAATTTCGTGATACTAAAATAACTGGAGTGCAACGTAGTAGTTTTAATAAGAGTAATGGATTGCAATATGTAAGAGATTTATGCTTGCCATCTATGAATTCTGTACTTCTGGTTCTTCAACATAGGTAAGTGTGTAACAAAGTCAGTATTGAAATTAAAATACTTTTATTGAAAGGACTTATAGAGGAAAATTGAAAACTATAAACTAAATTAAGTTACATTACACTGCCATCCTCAAGCGAGATTGGAGTCATTAGGCTCTGTTTTCCACCTAGCTTGAGAGTGACAGCATACAATAATTCACATAACCAAAACATTACAAAATCAGCTAAATAAGTAAAGAATTCAATCACTTACTCAATCACAGAACCAGACCTACGCTGAGCAGAACCAACGAAATGGGTTACGGTGATAGCAAAGTACAGGGTCTATTGCATATCGATCGAAAGAAGGTGTTTAAGGAAAAGTTTGTAAAAGCTATAACTTGTGGGGGCATGTAGGATGTTAAGCGGAATTGAGTTCCAAAGGAGAGTGCCAACAACCTGAAGAGAGAGTGGTGAAAAATCTAGGTATGATGAACAGGAATGGACAAGAGGTCAATACGACTCGTATTATTGCTACGGTTTGATAGACAAGAGAATTTAGTAATTAAGTAAGATGTATTTTTAGAAACGAAGAACTTACAAAGAAAAACAGCCATCTGGAGCTTTCTTCTATCACCGCACTTAAGACATTGCATAACTTTGTAGAATGGAGTTACATGATTTCGTTGTTTAAACTATGGATGAAACGAACATAACTATTTTGTGCTCTCTGAAGTCTTTCACTAAATTTAGTTGAAGCACTTGTGTAAATAATGTCAAGGTAATCAAAGTAAGGCAAGCTTAACTGTCAAAAACCGTGCAAGACTATTTAAAGAATGCAGAGCACCAAATATCATGTGATACATATGCGTTGCTTATTTTTCAGACTCAGTCGTTGGTCAATAACAAATCTGAGCTCTTTAACACAATCTGAAAGTTCGGTAATATCCAAGCCAAGACTTAACGGAGCAGGGATATTTTAATCAGTTTTCCATAGCAATTTTGGAGTTCTTACAAGGATAGCTTTACACTTGAAGGAGTTAATTGCAAGGCCGTTGCTCCTATTCCACTGAAGAATACTAGGGAGATCATCTTTTACGTTAGTAAAAGCGGAAGTGATGTTATCTGGTTGAAAAAGGTAGTATGTTTGCGCATCATCTGCATAACAGTAGTAACGGGAATTATGTAAGAACATCGATAGGTCTTGAATATATAAAGAGATTGGGACCTAAAACGCTTTCTTGTGGAACACCTGCTTTCAGTTCAACCCAATTGCAGAAGAAATTAGCAACGGCAGTGATAACATGTTGCTTCCAGCCACTGAGGTAAGAGAGAAACCATTAAACTGTTGAATTAGATAAGTTGCTTGGCTTGTATAATTTAGCAAAAATTCACTTTATTGAAAACTAAGCTAAAATCGAAAAATAAGAATAGTATCTGTTTGTTATCCATAGCATTTCTGATATCATCAACTACTTGAAGCCATGCTGAGCAGGTAGAGTTGAATTTATTTAAGAAGAGCCTGTACATCATTTGACATATGCGCAAACTTTGAAAGTTGGTAGTGTAGCGTATTTAACAATTTTTTAGGGTTATGAAAACACTCCCATAGAGTAAATATTCTAAAATCAAGTTTTATTTTGTTGGTTGTTTTAATTCACATAGGGAATACGCGTGTAAATTGAAATTAGTTTTTGTGAATTATATTACCTGTTACATTATGCTTTGTAGCAGCAAGTAAGCGTTCCTTAAAATAAATATAGAATGTCAAAGTCGCAAATGTCAATTGACATTTAAAGCAAATTATCTACTCCACTGAAATGCTGAACGAACACGCCTATTTATAAGCAATAGGCTAATCTGACACAATTTTAGCTGTGTGCTCTTGATGACATACAGGCTCTTCTTAAATAAATTCTACTCTACTATGCTCCTTGCAAAAACAATATTCGTAAGTGTCGAAGAAAGAATTTTGTTGCAAGTATGCAGTGACCTGGTCAGCTGCAATGTATTCAAGTGACTTTGATAACGTGGGTAAGATGCTTATTGGGTGAAAATCTCTTGAACGAAAGAACAAAACTTCTTGGGTAGGGGACAAACAAAAACCTCCTTCCAAAGATCAGAAAAAGTGTTAGTACAAAAAGAAGTATTCACAATGGAAGTGAATCTACCTATAAAATAATGGACTATGTGTTTCAACATACAAGATAAAATATAATTGGGTTCAGAGGCATTAGACTTAATGCAAAGAATAGAATTCAAAACACTAACAGAGGAAACTTCAATGAAATTAAATCTAGCAGCATGTGGAAGTAAGTAATCAGGAAGATTAGCGATTGCTTCACGAACGAGGGCTGGATCTAATGATGGGCATTAAGCAAAAAAAATATTTAAAAAGTGTTAATAATAGTTCTGGTCAAACTTTAAAAACACATAGAACATTGAAAAATAAATTGAATCTTGCCTATGAACTAAGTTCCTATTAAGCTTCATTTACAAAAATATAGCGTGTTGCAGTTGTTATTGTTTTTTTCTACTTCTTTGTTTGTAAACCGAAAGGTTTGTACCGCAGTTTTCAATATCAAATTTGATTCAGATTTGTTTTTGAGGCTGTTATGACCAATTTCACAATTCTGTTAGACTTTCAAATATTGCAAAACTTTCACTCCCATCTTTTGAAAAAAAAATATAGAATACAATATGGTAATTTCTTGTATTTTAATAATTTAATTTAAACAGATGAGGCGTAATTGTTATTTCTTTTGTTAGAAATTTGGTTCTAATCTACCCTTGCATGGTCAACTAGATATAATTTATTAGCGTTGTTAAATGTTTGAATTTATTTCTAAAGATTGCAATGGATTTTCCGTGAGTATTTTGTTATGTAAATTTCGAAAGGTCACTCTTTAAACTGGATTCTAGTGTTGACTTGTTACTCATTCTTTTTATACTTTCTAAGGTCTTGCTATCACACACAATATTGATAAATTAATCGATAGGTAACTTTTGGCATTATAACGTGACATTTTTCCTGTGGCAAGGTCATGCTACAGATTTGTAAATCTCTTGGATTTACTCGCCAAATTTCTATTTTTATCTGAGTTTTCTTTCAAAATTTAGTTTCATAACACCAAATAAAGTTCTCTGTTAGGTTAATAGTAAGGTTGCCTACACGCAGTTAGTCTCTCTCTTACAATTAAGACTTTATTTAATAAAGTATTATGCTTGTAATTCTTATAGATTTGTTTTCTATATTTTAGTCCAGTTAATAAGCTTGCTCGTATTATTAGTTTTGAAAAATTCTTTCAATTCATTAGCGGTTAAATCTCACCCCTACACAACTGCTGTGAATGTTAACCTTTGTACTAAATGTTGTATTGTTAGTTGTTTTTCTGTTTGATATTAAGATGAAAACGTCTGACTGTTGTTTCTTGATAAATTATGCAAGGAATTTCTAAATAGAAAAATGTTTAAAGAGTTTAACTTGCAACAATATCTAACAGTTCGCCATTAAGGTTAATGGTGGATCCTACTCTTACAGTTTTACGTTCGAGTAACTACGTTTTCAGTACAATTTAAGATAATAGAATGATGATTAAAATTTTCTTTTCTGGAATAAAAATTACTGGAATGCATATCTATCCTCTTTTGTCTACACCAGATGTAACCTTTAAAGGATTTGAGTTTTGTTTATAATTGTATGATGCAAGAAATCCTGTTTAGCTCCAATATTTTGTTGCTCTGAAAAGTTCGTAATATTTACGATTGGGACAACTGTGGTCAGTTTTACTTCTTTGGTTCAGGTACCTCAAGTAACTTTATTCAGGTTGCCATACATGTGGTAGTAAAAACAGCTGGGTGACACTTTTTCTTTGCTATTTAGTTATCTTACCATAAGGTATGTGTTTTAATTTGTTGATTTATATAAAAAAAATAGTGAAAAATAAGTTTAATGCTTCTCCAATTTAGATGTGCTTACTGTTACATTAAATAAGTAATGCAGTATTTGTCATTACGTACATTTCTTAAGTATCTGGAGAAATAGTTTAGCAAATGGTTTGTAAAGCCAAAAGTTTCATGAAATGGTTGATTATAGAATTGCTATTAAAATGTTTGTTACACATAAGATTTTTATACAAGTGTTTGGTGATTCATAATTATTATAAAATTTGTAGGATTGTTTATCCTCACAACAGTATATTTTTCAAAACGACGCTACCGTTAAACTTGTATTTTACTATGAAATGTAGATTAATTTTTACGAATGAAAGAACATATGGCCTTAAGCCTAAAAGTTGATTTAAAAATGGTATGATCAAACAAAAGCTTTATGATTTTATACTACGTTTGACTTACGTCCAAAGTTTTACTAAATTATATATTTTGTTTGTTTTGTTAACAAATTTTTACAAATTTCAGTTTATGATAATAAAATACTAAAGCATTACTAGTCCACAATCTGTATTTAAATTTTTTTATCATAATAATTTCCTTACAAAGTTATACCTTTTCAACTTCTTCTTATCCTTCCCCTGAAATTTCAATTCTTTTGCAGCCTCTGCAACCAAAAACGGTCCAGTCTAGCTGTGCCAGGGTAATTAACTTATACCCTGTTGTATGCCTATTCCTTTCATCACACCTTGAAAAGGGTAAGGTGTAGTATTGAAATTTAGAGTTTTGAATTGAAAAAAGTTAATAACGTTTGCGTGTAGTTACTTTAGCAGTGATTCGCTCCATAATGTGATTTTATAACTCTTGTGGAAATTTTTAATACAGCCTAACCATCAAAATCAAGCATAATGGAATTAGATAAGATTAGAACCAAATTTATAACAAAAGAAATAACAATTACGTCTCTTATCCCTTTAAATTAAGTTATTAAAATATAAAAACTTACCATAAAGTCTCTTATAATTATTTTTTTAGGTAAGAGCGAAAGTTTTGCAATATTTGCAAAGTCTAGTTGTACGAAAATATACAGAAGTGGTAAATTTGATGTAAATTTGTGTAACGTGAGGAGTACAACAAGTAGTTTTGTAGTAATATATTTTATAGAGGGAGACACATACATAATTTTTATTTACATTACAACTTAACGCGTTGACTACCATATATATCACCGGTGCTGCATAATGGGTGGTGACAAATATACCACGGATATAATGCATATAGGTTACTGTATGGATCAAACATACTATGAGTGCAATGGTATTTCAGTAGCACACTAGATGCTGCGGGATGCTATAAATCTACACATTTTCACTGTTTATCCCCTTATTTGAATTTGATCACCGGTGATTCACATGGTACATAGGTTATTCCTGTATGAGACTGCAGGTGTAGCTCATTCAGTGTTGTGTTTGTTTCCTTTGTTTAGTGATTTATATTGAGTGTTCTTTTGTAAAGAAAATGGATTCTAAAAAAGACGAAAAGTTAATGCGGTGGCTTGACGAACTAGAAGCTGAAGGTAAGAAGAATTCGGAAATATTTCATGTTACAATCTAAGTAATATATTTTCCGCAAATCGTTCAGAAATTTTGACATTTCTGATAAAAATTTAAAAAAAAAATTGAATATTTCAGTGTTTAATCATTGCCAAGCAACGACAAATCACTGTAAGGAAATATTTATTACTGTTCTATACAGAAATAATATGTGTATACATATGGACTACAAAAATGACTGAGAACATGCTTTCATGGTAAGTTCTATTAAACAATCTTAACACATTATGTAAATATAACAAACAACTATTCAGAATGTATTTGATTCTGAAGTAAGTTGTGTGTGATATTTTCAGGTATTTTACAATTAGTACAATTATAGAATTTGTATTACTTTCAAAAATACCAGAAATCATATTTTAATGTGTCAAGTTTTCTACGTTCATTTTAGGCAATAATTGGTTATTTTATTTACATAAATCCCTTTTCTAGTATCAAATTCTCCAACAATATCCAATATATTGTACCTGTTCAAATAAGCTCGCTTTACCATAATTTTCAACTCAAATCCCTTGTTAATTCATTATCCGTTAGTATAAATTCTGTGTCTATTGTTAAATCCTTCCGCATAATTAATAATAAATAGTCTTTCTAAGAATTTCTCAACGTAAATCTAGTTGTTTTGAAACGACAAGTTTATGCTACAATTAATTAGTCGAGATCCTTTTTAGGTTTCCGTGAGCGCGTTATACCTTCCGATAACGTATAATTACGTTCTAGTGGGTTTCCCATCTAAAGATTTGTCGAAATAATATACCCTATTATTCTCCGGTAACCGTGTTTTCTAGTTTCAAGCGCGTTTCGATAATGCGGATGTTTGCTTTTCGAGATCGTGTTATTTTGAACTTCTTTTAAACTTTGCTTCTGCAGCTTGTGCGTTGATGCACTTGCAAAAACTACTCGTTCTGTCACTCCAAGAACGATGCACGTTTCTCCTCTATCAAATGTGTAGATTGTTAATATTAGTAATATTTTCCTGTCTTTTTAGCTCTTAGCTGGAGGCTAAATTTCTTGTTGCGTAGCCCGATTATTCCTTGATGTAGATCAATTGCTCTTGCACGTAGACCGCCGTTGCAATTACGGTAGTAGCATGGTTGTTGCTGACTACTGCGGCGATGCTGTGTTAATTTGCTTCCGAGGGCAGATAAGATAAGTATCCCGACACATGTATGTGACTTGTTTTCCACATACCCAGGGATAAACCCAATTTGAAATTAGATACGCTAATGTTTGTTCTGGTAAAATCTTTATTAGAAAAGTTTCGAACTTTAATGCTTTTGCTTTTTGTACTTAACCCATCTGCTTATACGAAAGTATCAGCAGTATTCTTTTTTTACTGATTAGAGTTATAACAAATGCTTCGTATGGCAAAATCCTTACTTGAAAGGTTTCTAAATTTAATGTTTTTTTTTAATTAACCCATCCGCTTATACGAAAGTATCAGCCTTATTCTTTTTGGTACTGATTAGATTTATTGCATGTTAGCTACGAATTGCGCACCTCGTGGAACATTTAGTGATTTTGTCCATAGAGTAAAATTGTTTTATTAAATTGTAACCTTAGTTAATTTTGTTTTACTGTTTCGATAGAAATTTCTATATTTGTGTTTTTTTATTGTAAATAGAAAATCGTTGGCGATGTATTATTTTCGTGTTGCTAGGAACCCCTCTCCTCTCCGAATTGGTAGTTAGCCTGGTGTATTTACGTTATTTTCCGGCTACGTCATGGTACGTAGCAAGTTTGACAACTCAATATCTTGATAGGAATATTTCCATGGTTACGCAAAAATTTTTACTAAGAATTTGACAGCACCATTTATTTATAAATAAAATTAGTCAGTTTTTTTAAATTAGTATTTTAATTTCTGTCGTTTTTTAACGATTTCCGAATATATATATACCACATAGCAAAAGCAACATTCCCGGATTCCACGTTGCTCATCTCGGCTTGCGCCTCGACAAGCAATTTTCAAGTCGTCCCGGAATGTTGAGCTTTTCCTACCGGGTATACAATATACTATTTCTACAACTTGAAGCTCCATAAGCTAATAATACTGTTCAAACTTTTGATGAAGAATTGTAAGAAGCTGCTGAATTTCAGTTTGCTGGTAGTAGTGTTGAAGATGAAGAGCCCTATTCTTCTTCAGGGTCTGAATACAATCCAAGTTCAGAATCAGAATCTACAGATACAAATTTTTTCAGTGAATTCAAGCTCGAGGATGATAATGACAATGTTCAACAAATAAATACAATAAATGAAATGAACATAGGGGGAATATTAACAATAAATGATAGTGATAAGCAACCAAAAGTAGTTGAGTCGTGGACAATAGTTGATGGGTCATTCTTGAAACAATTTACTTTTGTTGGTAAAGTACAAATAAATGTTGTTTCAAAGATGGAACCTGTTGATATTTTCAAACTCATCATAGACTGTGAAATATTTCACGTTATTTCGAACGAAACAAATAGAAATGCTAGAATTCACAATAAAGCTTGGAAAGATGCGTCAATTCAGGAAATGGAACTTTTTTGCTATTGTATTATATATGGGACTCGTAAGGTGTTATATATTTAAGTATCCTTAATCTAGGCATTAGACATAAGCACATAGGTGGTGGTAGAGACACTACAAGTCATATAGAAGCATCGAGTAGCATGATGAATGGAATATTAATCAAATATGAGATATAATAAATACTTTGTCAATTACTCTTGTGCTTTAATTATAATTAATGACAAAGGTATAAAACATGGTGTCAAGTGTCGGGTCTTGTTCGAATGTTAGAAAACGAAGAATTTACGGACTCTTGAATTTGAGGTTAAACACGTGTTAGTAATCTGAGAGAACAATTTTTAAACACAGTGTGGAATTTTTTTTTATTGAGGTACAGCATGGCGTTGTTTAAACCACCAACTAGTCTAGAATTTAATGAAAATGTGAACGTATCGTGGGTTAAATGGAAACAAAAATTTGAAATTTATATGAAAGCCTCCGATAAAGATACGGCTACTGAAGAAGTAAAAATTGCCATATTATTAAATTTAATTGGTGATGATGGTCTAGAAATCTACAATACCTTTGATACTACCAAATTGAAATCAGTAAAGGAAGTTTTGCAAGCATTTGAAACATACTGTTTACCCAAACGGAATGAAATAATGGAAACCTTTAAATTTAATAATATGAATCAAGCAGAAAACCAAAGTATTGATGCATATTTGACCCAATTAAAAACTCAAGCTGCTTTGTGTGGGTTTGTTTGCAACTGTAATGTTAATTATTCTGAACGAATGATTCGTGATAAACTTGTCGTAGGAACTTTGACAAATCTGTTCAAGAGCAACTTCTACGCGCAACCGATTTAACTATCTCAAAGGTAGTAGAGTATTGTAAAGCAATAGAATTAGGAAAAATGCATGTTAAAGTATTAAATCCTAACAGTGACGTACAAGCTATAGTTAAAGTTGGAACGTCCTCTAGAAATATGCATAATACTAAACCTAAAATAAACTGTACTAGGTGTGGCTATGAACATTATTCAGGCAAATGTTCTGCATTTAATAAAACAGGCCAAATGCCAAGGAAGAAATCATTTTGCAAAAGTGTGTAGAACTAATGTAGACAAAAAAAACTGAAGAAACTGAGGCAAATGCATTGGTATTATAAGAAATCGCTAGTGCAAGAGAAATCAAAAATTGCTGAAATGAAGACGACAAACGATGATACTGACCTGTTTATAGGACGTATTACTACAGAAAAGGATCGATCTGCGTGTTGGTATGAAACACTTGATGTAGAAAGTCACAAAGTAAAATTTAAATTAGATACTGGTGCTGACACTAGTATTCTGTCATATAAAAATTTTCTTGTTTTGAATTGTAACAAAAATTTAAATTCGACACAGATAACGCTAGTGACATATGGTAATTATAGAATTAAACCAAAAGGGCAGATAAACTTAGAATGTAAGATCGGTACAATCACCAAAAATATTAATTTTCTAGTAGTAGAGTGAGTGCATTTTAGGTTTACATGATTGTGTAGTCTTAAACCTTATAGCCAGAATTGAAATTATTGATAGTTGTTTACCGCAATCCAAAGCAGAATTTTTAAAATTATATAAAGATATTTTTGAAGGGTTAGGTAAAATTCCAGGTAAATGCTCAATAGAACTAGAGAATAATGCAATTCCAAGCATACAATATCAAAAAAAATTCCAATTTCAATGCATGAAAAATTAAAAAACACTCTTGATAACTTATTACAACGAGTAATAATTTCACGGGTATCACAACCAACAGATTGGGTTAATAATCTCATATTATTTAAAAACCTGATGGGAAGCTACGTTTATGCTTAGACCCAAAACCATTGAATAAATATATCAAAAGGGAGCATTTTATGATTCCCACAGCAGAAGATATTTTAGGTAAATTAAGCGGAAGTTCATGTTTTACAGTGATTGATATGTTGGAAGGATTTTGGTAACTAGAGTTAGATGAACCAAGCTCGATCCTATGCACTTTTCACACCCCATTTGGTCGTTTTAAATTTAATAGACTTCCTTTTGGAATTGCTTCGGCTCCTGAAATATTCCAATAAAAAAAATTTGAGATATTTGGTGATATTCCGGGGACATATATATATTTTGATGACATTATAGTATCAGGAAAATCAGAGACTGAACATGACAAAAACTTAAAAGCAGTGTTACAAAAAGCTAGAGAAAATAATGTAAAATTTAACATAGACAAGGTACAATATAAATTAACCGAAGTAAAATTTTTGGGACAACTAGTATCAAATGATTCTATTAAACCAGATAAGAAAAATCTAGAGGCAATAAAAGCAATTGAAATACCAAAAAATAAAACGGAATTATTAAGGATTCTAGGATTAACAAAGTTTTTTACTAAATTCATACCAAATTTGTCGACACATAACTTGAGAGAATTAACCAAAAACAATGTTTTGTTTAACTGGACTAACCAACACACAGATAATCTCAATAAATTAAAGGAGATAGTTATGAACCTGCCAACATTGCAAATGTTTAATCCAAAGAAATCAATTACAATACAGACAGATGTATCTAGTGAAGGGTTGGGTTGCACATTGTTACAAGAAGGCTATCCAATTTCTTTTGCATCGAGAAGCTTGTCGAAAACTGAAAAACGTTATGCAGAAATTGAAAAGGAGCTTCTTGCTATTGTTTTTGCATGTGAACGTTTTCACAATTACATTTATGGATACAAAATTCAAGTACAAACAGATCATAAACCATTAATTACAATTTGTAACAAGAATCTTGATCAAGTAACTAACAGATTACAACGTATGTTGTTAAGATTATTAAAATACACACTAAATGTTGAATATGTACCTGGTAAGGATATGCTAGTGGCTGATGCACTGTCACGGGCATATATTAAAGATAGTGTTGACGATGATCCAGAAATGACTTATATTATACATTCATTGTCAAATGATATCCCAATGAGTAGTAGCAAAAAATTAGTTTTTATACAGGAAACAGAAAACGATAATACTTTAAAACTAGTTAAAAGGTATATTGAAACACAGTGGCCACATCAAGTTGATGAAGATTTAAAAATTTACAAAAAAATAAAGGATGAACTTTTTGTATCAAATGGCTTAATATTTCTAAACAAAAAAATAGTCGTTCCAAAAACCTTAAGAAAAGAAATGCTAAAACTTTTACATGATTCAAGTCATTTTGGAATAACCAAAACAAAATTACGAGCAAGAGAAATTTTCTACTGGCACAATTTAGGGAAGGACATAGAAACATATATTAATAATTGTCAAATTTGTTAAACACACCGAAAAAGTAACGCAAGACAGCCATTAATAAATTATGATATTCCTAACCGACCATGGCAAATTTTAGCTTCGGACATTGTAGAACATAATGGTAACTACTTTTGTTTATTAGTAGACTACTACTCCAATTGGATTGTAGCTAACAAAATTAAAGCAAAATCTGCCAAAAATGTGCGGGACTTTTTTTGAAAACACATTTGTGCATTATGGTATTCCAGAAAAAGTTGTGGTGGATAATAATCCATATAATAGTAAAGTATTAAAAAACTTGGCAGATACTTTAAGTTTTGAACTAGTTTATATATCACCATATCACCATCAATCAAACAGCTTAGCCGAAAACGCCGTACAAATTGTTAAAAATTGTCTAAAGAAAAACACATCAAACCTGAAATATGTATTACTAGAATATAATAACACCCCCTTACCTGAAGTAGGTTACTCGCCAGCACAGCTGTTATTAAACAGAATACAAAGAACAAAAATCCCAGTATCGTCAAAATATCTTGAACCGAAAACAATCTCACATAAAGAAGTACTAAACAAACTAAAACAGAAACAAGTAAAACAAAAATATTATTTTGATAGAAATTCAAAAATTTAATAGATTTAAAGAAAAGACCAAATCATGATTCAGTCACCACTGACAGGATTATGGAAACGAGGCGAGGTTATCGAAAAATTAGGAGAACGGAATACAGCGTTAAAGATGAGTCAGGACACATCTATAGAAGAAATAGAAAATTTTTAAATAAAATTAATGTAAGTAGTAATAGTTTACAAACACGTCATGAGTTAATTTACGATGACTTAAACTCTGACATATTGGGCTCAGATTTGTTAACTAGTAAGGTGGTATCTGCAACCAATATGCCAGTTGTAAGGGAGGAAGGTAATATAAATAGAAATAGACACGTAAGGATAACTAAATTACCTAAACATTTGTTAGATTATGAGTTAAATTAGTTGCACTATTAAGTACTTAGTTTGCTAAAAAGATAAAGGTTTTGTCAATTTATAAAAAAAAAAGCGTGTTATATATTTAAGTATCCTTAATCTAGGCATTAGACATAAGCACATAGGTGGTGGTAGAGACACTACAAGTCATATAGAAGCATCGAGTAGCATGATGAATGGAATATTAATCAAATATGAGATATAATAAATACTTTGTCAATTACTCTTGTGCTTTAATTATAATTAATGACAAAGGTATAAAACATAAGGTATCCTAAAATATCAGATTACTGGTCAAAGAAATTTTTATATCGACATTGCTTTGTTCGTCATATTATGCCCCGGAATAGATTTCAATCGTTATTGCAATTTATTCGTTTTTCTGATAATGAAACTGCAGATAGAAACGATCGACTATATAGGATAAGACCCCTAATAGATTATCTAAATAAAAAATATAAACAACTAAAAATTCCTGCCAAAGTTGTATCAATTGACAAATCCATGGTACCTTTTAGAGGCCGGCTACTATTTCAGCAGTACATTCCAGGTAAAGCATTAAAGTATGGAGTAAAAACTTTTATGCTTTGTGATGAAACGGGATATACTTATAACACAGATATTTACAAAGGTAAAAGCGATACACGTATTGCAGGTCGAAGCACTAATGTCGGTGTTTTAAAGATGAGGGATGAACTTTAACTGTAGACAACTTTTATAATAATCTTGAACTATCAAACACTTTACTGCAGAGAAAAACTCACAGTGTTGGTACATTGAAGAGATATGTGAAGGGAGTACCAAAAGAAATCCTAAATGAAAAAATGAGAAATCATAGGTATAGAAAGTATGGGGAAAGTTAGTGGTAATTGGAAAGATAAAAAGTCAGTTAGATTCGTGAGTACTTGACATACATTGACTATTGTTGATACAATGAAAAAAAAACGTATAAGCGAAAGCATTTACAAACCAGAAGCTATGTTGTTTTACAATAAATTTAATATAGGTATTGACCTTTCAGACCAGATAGCATCATATTTTTCAGTTTTGCTTTGGGCAATAAGAAAGTATCATAAGGTAGCATTCGAGTACTTATTTGGTACATCTGTTATCAATACTCTTGTGTTATATCAGGTAACGAACAATAAAAAGATACAAATTTCTAAATTTAGGGAGATACTTGTAACAAGCGTACTTGGAGAAATTATAGACAAAAAGGAGAAAACAAGAAAACAAAGCACACATTAGAAGAAATTGTAGAAAGAACGAAGGATAATCGGAAGAAATGAAGATGCTGTATCGCGTGCTATGAGATACAATATGAATTACTCAAAAATTCCAAACTGGAAGCTAAAAGGTCTAAGTTAGTTTCAACATTTTGCGGCAAATGTGAAAATAATCCAGCATATGTTTATTATGTTTTCAGAAAAGACACTAAAATCAGACAAGATTTTTTCAGTCGTTTATCTAAATACTGTTGTAACTATGACATTCTTTAAAATTCAAAAGACATTATCGTTTTGTAAGCTTGTTTTATTGAAATTGTGTAACTTGCGTTATGTTGCAGTTATGGGTTTTTTTTTCTATAAGCACAGATTGACTCCGATGCATCACCGGTGATCACCAATTGACAAATAGTACACTTGGTTCAGTTATATACCATCGGTAACTGCTTCATAGCTATATCTTTATACCACTACCCGTAGTTCCATATTCAAGACACATATGTGATATTTCATCGGTGATACAGTACACGTATAATCCTATAGGCATGTAGCACCAGAGATACATATGGTACCACAAGATGGAGTCTTACAAATACTTTGATAGTTGATGTGTTAAGGCAAAATTAGATTTAAAATTACACTAAGGTTGTTTGATATATTTTTCAATGTTAAAATAATAATTTCTCGTTTTAAGCCACTTAAATGTATAGTTATTTAATGGCCTGTTGTAATTATTATTTTTTGTTTCTGCGATGACACATACATATTGTTTAATTGATGCATTTAGAATACCAACTTAAATCTTACGAATTCAATGTATACCATTGCTGAATTAATTAGCAACAATTTTATATATAGCAAAGCAGATCAATGTGATTATCTTAATTTTCATTCAAGAATGTTGTTTACAGATCTTTTAAACAAGTGTGCAGTGATTACTGGAAATTTTGTAGTCGATCCATTTTTGCTTTAAATTTTCAGTGATTAAATGTATTGATGATTTTTTGAACACAACTTGATAGCATTACGCAAAGAAATTTTGCTAAGTAATCCATCGTTAAGTATGGTGTATGCACGATGGTGCTTCAGCCCACTTCAGTATAGCTGCTTAAGAGATACTACATGATAGTTATTCTAATTTCTGGATTGGGAAAGTTGGACCCTGTTGAGTAACAACCCTGTTCATCGCAGTGCAACTGTTTAAATTTCTTTTTGTTTGGAGATATGTAAGAACATTAGTGAACTTTAATTCGACTGAAAATGTTAACCTACTAAGGAAGCAGCTTTTAGGAGATCGAATAATAAGGAAAACCTCACAAACTTAGACAATCCATGATACGGTGTTGTCATGCATGTGCTGCAACAGCATCTAGATATTTCCAAAATATTATGTACATCTATTACAATGAATTTTGATCGAATCTTTAAATCTGAATTTTATATGTTACTGCTTATCATTTTTGAGACGTTATGTACCATAATAAGTACTCTTTATATTTTAGATTTGTAAACTCATCAATGATGGTCTTGATATTATACTAAATGCAAGAGTTCTTGTATTTTAATATATTGTGTGAATCCTTCTTTTAGGTACTACGCGTTGGCAGCTGCTTCAGCTCTATTAACGTATGCAGAAAAAGTTTTATTTGTTTTTTATAGCAAAGAATCGATTAAAATTGAATATCAAGAGTCTGAAGGTTCTACTATAATAGGTAAGGTTTAATCTCCATTGATACAATAAGAGTAGTGGTTTGAAGTTGTTTGAAATTTTGTAATAATTAATTGGAATTATAGAATTTGTTATATGCACTTTCCTTAAGAATAACAAATTAACTAGAAAAGGCGACTGCAAAATTGGAATGTTATCAGATTTAAAATAGTACGGTTGTGGTAAAGTATAAAAGTAGTTAGTTGCACCTGTATAATTTATTTATAATTATTAAGAGAAAGCAATCAAAGAACAATAAACAAATTAAAAATGAATGTTCGCATAATTTGTAAGCTTTAACGAAGCTTTAATGCATTAGAGTACAAGTCGTAATAGTGCTTGCACTAACAGATGTAATGCATACATTTGGGATGCAATGTGCTCGAATTGGTTGGCGTCTAGTATCCTTCCTGAAAACAACTTTTGGCATGCAAAGTTCACCGGATGTATACTGTATAATCTACGGTGTTGTATTCAAATAGGTAGTGATAAGCTCTCATGAATACAGGTCATTGCACATGTTGAGGATCATTGTAACATGCTGACGGAAGGAATCGGCGTTCTTGATGCGACTGCTGCTGGAAACCCCTGCGTTAAATGGAATACTTTTGAGAACTTGATATGAAAAGTTGTGATGGATTTCATTACTGCAGTTGTTAGGTAGGCAGTTGTCTGCATCAGACCAACGAAGTGTCTGGGTAGGTGGGACCTATCATCACATTGTAGAACTGTATTACTTCAGAATCACATTGTAGATCTGTATTACTTCAGAATGTAGGCAACTATAAGAAATACTCAAAATGAGTCGAGCTATGCTCACCATAATTGTGTAATTTATTATGTAACCGTTGTTTCCAAGTGGAAGCTTAAATTTCCTGGAAGCATCTCAATGAACATACTTTTAAACAGGCTTTGAAGAACTAAAAACCACATGTATTATCAATGACCCTCAAGCATTTAATGAGGTAGTAGACATGCTTGAAGGGAATCTACACGTAATATGAGAACAATACTCAATAATTTAATGAGGCAGCAGACTGTTATGGATACACGAAGTTAATAAACCTTAATTTGTACTGAAGAGGCGGGGACAATATAAGGGTATGTCAGCTAACTGCAGTGGTGCGGGAGTGTGCTCCTAAGGAAAAATTAGAAAAGAATAAATTCCAAATAAAAATAGTAAATAAATAAAATTAATAAATAAACTGGTTGAAATACAAAATTTTACATTATATTAACACTTACCCTGAAATGTTTTTATGTGTCAAAATTGAGGGACGCCAAACTGTTAGTCCCAGCAATTTTTTTGATGTTATTTATATATGGAAAATAGTTTTTTCGCAAATTTCCCTTGTGCCCGTATTCTACATTTTTCACTCCACGCCTGCTTTGCTCAAAAATACCTTAAAACATTAGTTCTGTCATAATTAAAGAAAACTCTCAAATAAATGCCTTGTCCAAATAAGATTACATTACTGGGTTAGCTGGATATTTTTTGCAAATAGGTCTGTTTACCAATTGTTTAAATAACTTCAAATAAAAATTAACCTATAAAACATTATTAACATAAAATAATTTCATTATAGAGTTACAGATAAACTATCCTAAACACAATTTCGTATCCTCAAATCTAGATCTTGTTAGCTGCAGGCTGCTTAAACCCCTTTACATACCACTGATTATTGGGAAAATAGGGTATATATTTGTAAACAATAGAAGGGGAATCGAACTGCATCTAACAAGAAAAAGCAGAGGCTATGCTCCAAGACAATAAACATAGAAACAAGGAAAAAATTGTTGAAAGCATATGTGTGCAACACAGCATAGTAGATCTATGAAATAGGGGCAGTAGGAGAAGCAGACAGAAAAACGGTAGAAGCCTTTTGAAATGTTGTGCTTCAGATGTAAGAGGATGATAACATGGACAAACAAAATTAATAACAAATAGGTTATAGAAATAGTAGGGGAATCAAGATATCTGTGGAAAACATAAAAAAGTAACAAATAGTAGGACAGGAAACGTACTAAGGCATTTTTGGGGAATAGTGCGGGATACATTACAAGCAGAGATAGGAAAAAAGAGGTAGAGGTAGACCTAGATCGGACTACTGCATGCAGATAGTGAAAGATGCAGCTTGCTGAATTCCTACCATTTGGTAATACCAATAAAGTTAATTTGAATTTTAATTTGAAATTTCATGGAATTGTGTATGTTAGCTCGGAATAGGAAACAATGAGGATTCGTGTCTAACCAGTTCCAGGACTGAAGACCTAATGATGATGATGATATATAATTTCATCACTAAGTAGTCCAATAATTATTTTCACTTTTAAATTAATTCCTTATTTCATAAATAGCCATTTTAGTTCATAAATGTATAAATAAAAATTCTTAAGTATAAAAGTCAATCTACTCACTGTGTAATTCGAGGTATCCATTAACACCAATGTTTGCTTGCCATAATTCCTTCAATTATCCAAAAAGAGCAAATTGCCTTGCACTAAACAATCACAAAGTTCCAATTTAATGGAGTGGTGACTCACTCGGTTCTAACCTTTTGTTTTCAAACGGTTTTCATGGAATATATCCGCGTGTGCGCTTATGAAACTACCCTGGAACTTGCAGATGTATTTCACTTTTACATGTCAATCGTTGCCTACTTCTTCACTTCAGTAATGGAATTAAATTTTTTTTAGAGCTTTTAATCCTTTTACACAAACATTAAGTCAAACCCTCATATAAAAACTAACAAATCAAGCCCCCTCCCATCCTATTTGTGCGAATTACCACATTTTTATGTTGATTTATTGCTGATTCACAATTAATTGATTATTCCTTCTCCATACGATGTTTAGTTCTGGTATTTATTTCCCATTCCATATTATGTTTTCAGTTGACGATATTTATCATTGCACAATATTGCTATTGAGTTTATGAAATGAAGTTAGAAAAGCACGTGTTATTATGTGATTTACTTAGGTTTATATTTGAGTTTCTTTGTCTGCAACAATATAAAAAATGAATAAATTATAATATATTGAATGAAAAGGTTAAGTCATCTGTAATTTAATATCCGTGCATTATCTTTAGTCTGTGTCTGTTTGTTTACAGAGTATTAAAGTATGTCTGGGATGTTTTTTATGTGCAACTATGTTTATTAAAGCTATGTAATATTACATGAGATTTATTTAACTAAAATTTTTAACAGCTCATATTTGGAATGCTCTAAATTTACTGTTATTTACTTAATAATTCTTAAGCTTTGTTGAAAAATGACATGCTGACACTATGAAAGTTTATAGTTAAAAATGTTTTGTTTACATTATTGATGGTTTAAAATAATTTACAATCCCTCCTAATTTGTATTCAACAGAGATAAAATGTTTATTTTTATGGTTTTAAGTTTATAATTTAAATGGAACTACCAATTTTCTGCAATGTCTTAAATTTGAACACTATTATACATGAAATCAAAATTATTTAGGGTGCTGGCAATATTATTTAAGATTAATTCCTCGTTACCCATTTAATTTTCATATCTGGCGTAATGCATCATATTATAAGGCATGCTTGAGGGGAAAGATTTAATCTATAAAGTGATTAAAGATTTTTTTAATCCTTGGAGAGATAAAGGCAACTTTGAAACAATGAAAAATTAATGTTAAAAATTTTGCAATGTACGAAGCGAAATTGAAACTAAAAATTTGTAACAATTGTGTTAAATTATGTCTAACAAGTTATACAAACCATTCTCCATCTAACCTAGAATTTTATTTAAACATATTTTACCATTTATTAGACTTAGTTAAGTAAACGGTGAGGAGAACACAAAGTTTCTTTTAAAAATTATATATCACTAACTCATTTGTACATAAATATCAAAACTAGCGTTATTAACTCTTGAAGACAGAGAAAATGTCGGAACTGTCTCTAACTGGATATTTTCTAAACAACCATGGATAGCAAAGACGAATTTTTATTACTGTGATGCTTATAATGTGACATCTGATTGATGTTTCCAATGTAGATATTATTTTAGCAGAATTCAAATTAAGAATGGAGGCAGTTCAAACTTATACCTCATGTTTTCTGTAATTCAACTACGTAAATTGTAAATGTAATACTCGGAAAAGACAAAACGTTGAGTTTAACAAACGTGAAATAATGTTCAATATGCTTCTGAAAACACTAAAGATGGCAAATACTTTTTGTTACTGCAAACATTTTAGGTTCAGACTATTCGACATTACTTGATCCTTGTGCAACTGTTATTGTATAAAAATCTGATTTGGATATATTTTCTTGACTAAAGTCCTGATACAAATAAAAAGATTCTCCGGATTGTTAAATTGCAAATGGAAGGAAAAATCGTCGGGTACAGTTACTTTACACATAAGATTAACAAAATGTATTGCTATTATAAAGGATTTAGTGGTCCCTGATGTCTCACGTTTATTAATTTTTAGCATTAATATTTGGAAGGAAATTGGAATCATTTTCAACGTTTAATATACTATTGGCAAATTCGATTTTATTGAAATTAAGAAATCTCTTTTTATTGTACATATTTAACTTGTGCCATAATATGGAAGATGCATGTAACAAATTAAATATATATCTTTTTTATTAAATTAAACAGTAGCCACAAAATGATTTTAAATCGTTATATTTTGGAATGCTGTTTGTTTTTACTATTTTATTTTATTGCAAATTTACTGCTGAATTGTTTAGATCGATATTTAAAAAATTATGAACTTTAGATATTGGGACTGCTGATAGTTTGGAACTAGTAGCATGTGCAAGACCTGAAACAAAAAAGAAATATTCCTGTCTTCTTGATGTTTTAAACTTTTGTTGCACAAAGATTGGAACACGAACATTACGTGCATCAATTCTTCAACCTCCTTGTTCAGTTTCAGAAATAGAAGCACGTCTGGATTGTGTAAAGGAATTCATAGAAAATCCTGAAATGCTTTTAGCAACGCAGGTAGGCAGACCTTAAAGTATTAAGTTGTTTTTGTGATACTTTTTAGTAGGCAATATTAGTAAAGCTGACAAATGTAGATCAGCTTCTTACTTTAACAATGGTTTTACCAGAACGAGCTGAGAGTTCAGAGCATCAGTTAAATTATCTTTTGCTTCTTAATTCTTTATTGGAACACATAAATCCTTTAAGAGATATTTTTGAAAACTCTCAACAGCCATTTTTTATACAGCTTTGTAATATGCTAGCAGATCGTACATTTATGGAAATCAAAGATGTTATAAGGACTATGATTCATACAGATGCACATCCTTCCAGTGGACAGAATGCAATTATACAGCGCTGTTTTGCAATTAAAGCAGGAATAAATAGTTTACTTGATTTAGTTCGTAAGTCATATTCAGAACGATTAGATGATATGAGAGGTATTTTTTGTAGCTAAATATCACTAAATTAAATTTGCAGTATTTATAGATTATGTCAAACATTTGGCAGAAAAATATAGTTTAGCACTTACTCTTTGCAATAATAATAAAAAGGGATATCACATTTCTATGACATTGAATGTGCATCAAAAGAGATCATTTAAAAAAGTTGATTTACCACAAGAATTTATTCAGGTAAGTTAACTTTATTTTTTTTACATTATATTTGTATTAGTTTATTACTACATAAGCACTAATTGATTATCTATAGCTCAATGTGGATTCCTAGTTTACACCGAGACAACTTGGTTGATCGAATAATTTATGTGTTTCACTGGAACTAAAACTCCGAACCTTGTTATATTGTGGTGGTTCCTTTATATTCAACTAACAATATCTTCTATAATATTGTAGAAAGTACGGGAATATACCCGCACTCCTCTGTTATATTCATCAATCGTTATCTTTAAATCGCCTTTTGTAGTTGTCAATCATGGCTCTTATCCATTTAATGAACTTTTGTACTTTTTCTTAAAAGCAAAGAAAAATTCAAATATAAAATGTCACGAAATAATTAGGCAGCTACATGTTTCGAGGAAAAAACTATCCTCATCATCAGGCTAATAAAGTCAGATAGAATAATACAATTAAAACATCTAAAATCTACAAATATGGTTCCTAATAATTAGGTAAATTTAAAATAAGTATAATATGAAATACTTACAATTAGGACATGAGACAAATTAAAAGTTTTTTATCAAAAGTTTTTGAATATTGCATGTTAATCTCAAATTAAAGAACTGGAGAAAAGTTACAATGTTATTTAGAATTAAAGCTTAATAACATCTGTATAAAATTAAATTGATAATGAATGACTGACCATGTTGATGTGAAAACTAATGATGAAAGTTGTAACTGAACTATAGATAATGGGGATATAGAATAGGAAGTAATTTTATAGTTAAGTGATTATGAATAAAATCTTGTATTTCATTTAAACAAATATTATCTGATGGTCTTTTTATTTCTAAGCTTTCGATAAAATCGAGTTTGGAACTTTTATTTAATGTGTGGAATATTATAGACCCATTATGTTGACAATATTCTTTACATCCACTAAAGTAGTGACTTGGACATCAATAATTTTTTAATTTACTTAAACTCAATACACCTCAACATTAATTTCACTATTGAAACAGCTATAGTTAAAACTTTACCAGTTCTAGATCTAAAACTCACTTTTATTCCTTTTAATATTGAATATAATATGTATAGAAAACCTACCACTAGTGATGTTATTATCCCTTTTGATTCTTACCATCCTTTAAGTTATAAACTTGCAACTTTCAGAGCATATTGTAGAAGATTATTTATTGTCAGATTAAATAAAAACCACTTTATAGATTAATTGAATTTAATTAGACAAATTACTATTAACAACAATTATCCTATTAATATAATTATCAATTTTTTTTACAAACTCAAAAAGAAAATTAAATTACACACTAACTTAATAATTACTAAAGAAAATCCTACCAATTATTTTAGCCTACCTTATTACAATATAATTTCATATAAAATCCAAAATATTTTTAAAAAACATAATATTAATATCTCATTTACAACTAATAATAATATTGGTTCAATTTTAATTAGCAATAAAGATAAAATAGACAACAAACAAAAATCAGGCATCAATAAATTAACTTGCAACACATGTCACACGTATTACGTAGGCGAGACTGTGGCCGTAGCTTTTTACAAAGATTTAATGAACATAAAAACCTAATTAATAAATACTGTAGCGATAACAATTTTAATCAAAGATTTTCTTCATTTGCTCAACATACAGGGTGGCATTAGTTTTATGTCATTAATTTAAAGAGGGTGTGGGGACCGATAAGACAAACAAAAATTGTTAATAAACCCGGGGTCTAAAGCAAACAGTTTAGCTACAAATAGACACACAAAAAGTATTAAAATTGTTTTAAAACCACTGCAATGTTGACTAGATCACAAATAAAATATACAATTACATCCTACTTTAAAGTCGACCAGTTAAGTTGTGACCTTCAGCAAACTTAAATTAGTGAAATAGAGTGCATTTTTGCTGCCGAACGAAATAACTCAATGTACTTTAGCTGCTACTGAAAAAGTTTAAAATTTTTTCTAAAATTTGTATGTTTAGATCACAACAAAAAATAATACAGTATTGCCCGAAATAAACAGTACTGAAATTGTAATTGTTTTGTATATTTAAAAAATACATATTATTGACACTTTATTATATGTTCTAAATGTGCACCTCCTCGTTCGAGACAGACTTCATAACGATGTTCTAAGTTTCTGGTCATGTTATTGAATAAGGGTTGTCTCAGGGCTGCGAAGAAGACTCTAACGGCATCCTTTAATTCATCGATGGTTTGTGGTGCCCGTTTGAAAACGGCATTTTTAGCCATGCCCCAAATGTATGCGTCTGGAGGTGTGAGGTCTGGAGAATGTGAAGGATAAGGGAAGTCAGTAAATCGTGATATGAATTTGCTTGGAAAATGTTCTTGAAGAAATTGACGAATTGCGGCAGCAGTATGGCAAGTTGCCCCGTCCTGCTGAAAAAATTGGTTTCGAAATGCCAAGTTACGTGCACGACAGAATTGACGTAGATCAGGGATAAATCGTGTTAAAATTTGTCTGTACCTCTGTTGATTAAGTGTGACTTGCCTACCATTCTCTTCGATAAAGTACGGACCAATGATTCCGTGTCCGGAAACAGCACACCAGACACTCACTTTTCACTATGTAAAGGAACCTCTTGAACCTCATCGGGTCTGGCAAAGCCCAGAAATCGATTTGTGCGACGATTCACATAGCCTGACAAGTGAAAATGTGCTTCGTCTGAAAACCAAACATTTTCAAAAATTCAGGATTTTCATACTGTAACGTGAGAATTCTGGCGCAATATTCCACTCTACTGCGATAATCCGAGGATGTAGTTGTTGATGTACCTGAATCACATACGAAAATGTACCCAGCTCCTTCAGGATTCTTTGAAAGGAAGTTCTTTTTAAATCAAGTTGTAACGCTGTCCTTGCCTGGCTGACTTTTGGATTTTCTAAGATTTGCTCAAAAACACGTTCATGGTTATTGTTGTTGTTAACTGTCCTGGGACGCCCCGAGTTTCCTTTTCGTTGGCACAATACACTACCTGTATTTCTAAACTTTTCAATAACCTTCAAAATTACAGCATTACTTGGAGAACGTTTATTAAACCTTTGTGTGAATTGATCAGACACGTATAGCAAACTTGCACCATTACGTCGGCCGATTCCGTATGAACGAAAATAATGCTCTACCAGAAACACTTTCTCCTCTGTACTTAACGCCATTTTTAACAATTAGGCCCTACTAATTACTTGTTTGAGGTTTACTTGACAGGTCTATACTAGCTAACTTGAGTGTGACAGCGCACGCATAAAAACACCGCCAACTTAGTTTCAGTACTGTTTATTTCATGCAATACTGTATTTCATAATGCTGATGTGGTCGATTTTATTTGGTTCCTGAGGTGTTTGTTGCAATTCAGCGTCTATGCAGAATACGATATCCTACTTTAAGCTGAATGTACTTTTTTATTACATAGCTCGTAACCGGGGTTAGATGTTGTAATTGTGTGTAGGTGTTGTGTGTTCCAACTACGTGCTTTGGTAATACATTTAAATGCAGTGTAGGGACTTAATTGTAATTGGATATAAGTAATTGGATTTTTTTGTGACATTAGTAGATTAACAAGTTGTTTTTTGAAAATACAAAAACTCGAGAATTGTACCAACAACGAACTTGCAGATACGGTGGAAATTTTGAACACTTATTGTGAAATCATTTCATGTGCATGTTTTGATTCAGGATAGCACTTGTATACGTAAGTATTTCTTAAAAAGCTTATGACCATACAGCAGTCCTAAAACTTTTACTTTAGTTGACCTAGGCCAGGCATTTAAAAAATGGTCCAAGAATAAAATGCCTTATAGGTGTTTTGTTTAGCTAATCAATCTCTATCACCTCCTAAATTTAATGACAAAACTAATGCCACCCTGTATAGTCTACACACATCACAACTATCTTGATACTTTCGAAATACTTCACACATTAAATAAAAGTTGCAAACTCGATTTCTTCGAAATCTTAGAAGTAAAATGACCATCTCATGATATTTGTTTAAATGAAATACAAGATTTTGATCATAACCACTTAACTTTAAAACTACTTCCTATTCTGTATCCCCATTAACTATAGTTCAGTTACAAATTTTATCATTAGTTTCCACCATAGAGAACAATGGTTTCCACATTAACATGGTCAGTCATTCATTCATCATCATTAGGTCTTCAGTCCTGGAACTGGTTAGACACGTACCCTCATTGTTTCCTATTCTGAACTAACCTACACATTTCTCTGAAATTTGCACATCTAAGTCTACATCTACCTACTTTTTCCTATCTCTGCTTGTAATATAACCCATACTATTCCCCAAAAATGCTTTAGAATGTATCCTACCTTCTATTTCTCCTATTTTTTTTTGTTTTCCACAGATATCTTTATTCCTATTTGTTCTTAACTTTGTCTGTCCATGATATCATCTTCATATATCTGAAGCACAACATTCCAAACGGCTGTTACCGTTTTTCTGTCTGCTTTTTCTACTGCCTGTATTTCATAGGCATACTGTGCTGTGCTCCACACATGTTTTCAGAAATTTTCTTCTTGTTTTTATGTTTTTTGTCTTTGGTGCTGTTTTTTTTATATTATTGTTAGATGCAGTTGGGTCCCCCTTCTATTGTTTTACAATTATGTACCTATTTCTGTGACATTCAGTGGTTATGAAGGAGGGGCGTCGCCATGGATCAATGTAGTGAGCGTAAGCCTACGGATCCCAAGGTCCTGGGTTCAAATCCCGACACGGCTGACTGCTTGAAAAATGGCAGGTGAGCATTTTTCACAAAAATTACGCCCTCGTTTGGATGAGAGGTTAAATGGAGGTCCCGTGTGTGAGTGTTGTCACGCACGTTAAAGATCCCTACCTTGCTTGGAACGACAAGGGTTCAGCAAAATTCTAAATTTCCAGGCAACAAAAAACTCGCCTTCTGGCCAATGTAGTACCTTCGGGTGGAACATTGGAAATGTAAATGAACGGTTATGAAGGGGGGTAAGTAGCCTGTGGCTACTAAGTTCCCACTTAGCACTCGAACATTTACCGACTTAATATTTTTTCCAATATATCTTTTCGCACCGTCTATATTAGTTGCAAATATTTCACAACCAACACATGTAGTTGTTTATACTAAATATCAGATTTAAGTGCAGTTCTTTTTCGTCATTTTCCGTCTTGAAACTGGTTGGACGCGTACTTCCACTTATTTATGTTCTGAGCTAGCCTCCACAGTTCCCTGAATTCCCACAACAGCTTACATACAGCTCGGTTCCCCTTTGATTGTTTTCTAATTATATGCCCTATTTCACCGAGATCCAGTGGTATGTGAAGGAGGTTAAGCAACCTGTGGCTGCCAAGATTCCCAAAACTTAGACATTTGCCGAATTAATAGTTTTCCAGTAAATCCTTTCACGCAATTAACATTATTCGAGAATATTGCCCAACCAATACTTGTAGTTGCTTATAATAATCATCATGTTTAAGTTCAGTTATTTTTTCGTTATTAGTTTATTCATCTTGGGACTGATTGGATGCATACCTCCATTGATTTCTATTCTGAGCTAGCCTACACATTTCCTTGAAATTCCTACAGCCTACATCTTTCATTATCTGTGTGCAGTAATCTAACCTAGGTCTACCTCTACCTCTCTTTTTTCTTATCTCTGCTTCTAATATATTCCACACTTTCCCTCATGCCGTAGTATGTGGCCTATCATCCTATCTCTCCTATTTTTTACCGTTTTCCACATATTTTTTTCTTCACATACCATTTTTAGTACCTCTTTGTTCTTAACTTTGTCTGTCCATGATATCTTCATCATACGCCTATAGCACCACATTTCAAAGGCTTCTACCTTTTTCTTGTCCGCTTCTCCTACTGTCCAGGCTTCACAGCCGTACAGTGCTATGCTCCACACATAAGTTTCAAGCAAACTTTTTCTCGTGTCTATGTTTGTTATCTTTGAACACAGTAGTTGCTTTTTTTTTTGTTTAATATAGCACGACCTTGTACTAATCTTTGTTTTATATCTTTTGTGCTTTTTCCATCTTGCGTTATTTGGTGTAGCAAAAATCCATAACTTCTTGTAAGTTCTCGTTACCTATTTGTATTATTGTTTTTGATTTAATTTCCCCTCCTTTGCATACTAGTACTTTAGTTTTATTTTTGTTAATTTTCATACCGTATCTCTCTGTTAGAACAGTTTCCATTTCATTAAGAACAGCTTCTAACTCTTTCTTGCTAAATGCTATATCATCCGCAAATCTAAGCATATCAATCTTTTGTCCCTGCATAATAATTCCAAATGTCTTCCTGCATTTGACAGTATTCATTGCCTCTTCAATGTACAAGTTAAAAATTAATGTGGATAGGACACATCCTGTCTCACCCCTTTCTTAATGTTTACTTTTCTATGTTCCTGCTCTAATTCTATTACCACTGTTTGCTCTGTACTATTCGTCTATCCCTATAACTAATTCCAATCTTTTTGCATTTTTGAACATTTTTTCCATTTTACATTGTTGAATGTTTTTTCCAGATCTATAAACCCTATACACGCTTTCCCCTTTTTCTATTGTTATCTCCATTATCACGCTCAGAGTTAAAATAGCCTCCTGTGTTCCCCTGTTTCGCGTAAACCCAATTTGATCTCCTCCTAGTATTTCGTCAGCTCGTTTTCCCATTCGTCTTTGTACAATTCCAGTTAATATTTTTGACACGTGTGCTGTCAAACTTATTGTTCGAAAATTTTCACATCTACCCGCGCCTTTCTTTTTTGGTATAGTTACTATGATGTTACGTTTGAAATCTTTGGGTATCTTGCCTGTCTCATACATATAGCTTTACAAGTTGGAAGAGACGTTCTGTTACTGCTTGTCCAGCGGCTTTTATAATTTCTGCTTGCACCTTATCTGTACACGGCGCCTTACCATTTTTTAGACCCTTTAATGCTAATTCAAACTCATCTCGCAGTATAGGATATCCCAAGTCATCCTTTTCGATGTCTGATTCTGGTTCTAATGCTGTTAGTTCCTCTCCTGAATATAAATTCCCTATATATTTTTGCCATTTACCTACTTTTCCTACATTTTCCATAATGACATTTCCTCCCGCGTCCTTTATATTTTTGCTATGCGGTTTTATATACCTTAAATTCGATTCTAATTTGTTTGTATGCTTCATCTGTCTTTCCTATTTCCATCTTAGCTTGTACCTCTCTACACTTTTCATCAATCCATTGTTCTTTAGCTTTCCTGCATCCTCCAGTCATTCATTATCATTTTAATTTTATACAGATATTGTTAAGCCTTAATTTTAAATAACATTGTAACATTTCTCCAGTTCTTTAATTTGGTATTAACATGTAATATTCAGAAACTTTCGATAAAAAACTTTTAATTTGTCTTATGTCTTAATTGTAAGTATTTCATATTATATAGTACAAATCACGAAAGAATGAATTCACGTCATAGATTGCTGAATTAAAAAACGACATACTTTTAAATCTTATGGATTAAGTATACTTCTATAGATCATTTAAAGGTATGTCTGTTTTTAACTCAGAAAACTATGGCGTGAATTCATTCTTTCATGATTTGTACTATATCTTATTATACTTTTTAATTTACGTAATTTTTTAGGCCGTTGTTTTAATTGCATTATTCTATTTGACTTGATTAGTTCTTTCCTTGAAACATGTAGCTGCCTAATTATTATTTAAACAATTGATGTGGGAAGATTATGTGACATTTTATGTTTGAATTTTACTTTAATATACAACCCCACTTGGAGATTATATATTTCCTTTAAAATTATGAATTAAAAGGAATTCTTAGGTGACCTGGGGTCAGTGAAATACGACTTTTTTAAGTCAATATTGCTTGATTGAAGGGTTTATGCATTTCAACAATAATTCTTAAAAGTATAGGAGTATTATCGAAATGCGGATGACCTTGTAAAAACCTGCACAAGAAGGGGTTATTATATAATCAAAATAAATAAATTAAACTAGAATATATCGACTGCTTACATAACCAGTGTTGGCAGAGCAAAAAGTGTCAAATGACCAAGAGATATTTCTGTTAATAGTTTTTGTTACCTGGTCGCTCCTCTGTAACTAAAAACGATAAAAGCTCACTGTTAGATGTGATGCTTTCTGAATGAACATATCTTGATATAAGTACTGCTTTCTTCTTTAGTTGTATTTCAAGTTCTCAATAATAAACAATAATGGACAATTACAAAATGTAATTATTATGTAAAGTTTCTCTTTGTTTAGTGCTTTCTCATTTTTAAAAATTCCAATCTATATAACAAAATAATGAATGCGTTTATTAGACCTATTTTGTATAAGCGCTAAGTAAAGACTAGCATTCAACTATTTTACAGAAGTGCGATACATAAATTAGTTTAAATTGCTTAACATGCTAAACTTTTATCAACATCATCTGACTCTTCCCCGATGATGTGACCATCTGAATCATTACTACTATCATTATCCCATATAATTAGATCTTGAATCTCTATTACAACTTGATGAAAAGTATTAAAATGAAAATCTGAAAACTGAATAGCATGTTGATAAGAGTGAGAATGACAATAGCATTTACATACATTATTGTGGTCAGCTGAGTATGTTCACTGTTGTCAGAACAAATTTTCCCCAAACAAGAAACTGAGCCTACAATTATTTATTAACAAGTAGTATTACGATCAGCTGAATATGTACACTGTTGCCATAGTAAATTATCCCCGAACAAGAAACTGAAACTACAATTATTTATCGACGAAAACAAATAACAGTTCTGATAGTATTTGATGGTCTGCATTTATTTCATGGATTTATGCTTCTCTAAATATGTCAGTGTAAACGAGGACCTTCTAAACCATATTTTATTGGGGTATTTCGTGACGATGTATTAAAACTTTAATGCTAGCATGATGTTTATAGGTTGTACTGTAGCATGCTGAATCTTAACGTTCAAGTTTATTTGAACCTATTGCACATATGACGCCACAGGCCATCTGATAATAATTCTACTCTAACATTGTATATTTATGCCTGGACTGGCACATAAGATCGGCAGCATTTTAGAGGCTGCAGCCCTCCACTCACTGCAAGGAAAAAACTACAAAACGTTTAAAAATGTTCTTAATTACAGTGCTATAGTGGTCAAATGAACGAACAGATGGTGTACACAGCAGGCATACACTATAAATTTGGAGGATAAATAAAATAACAACTTATCACCATTTGAATATGTTGTTATTCCGTTAAAAATAAAAATTTAGAAATAAAATACTAATAAATCAAAATATTTAAGTATATGGAAACGTAATACCATGTTTTGAATTTTAAATAAATAAGTATAGGGTATATGCTATTCGTTAAGATCAAACAACAAGGCATATGCTGTCTCTCTCTCTCCCCTCCCCTCCATATACCCTACACTGCAGCTCTGTTTATTTATTTTTAACAATCAAGTTAGCACTTACATGTGATACATGTGATTTCCGGGAAAATTCACTGATTTTGGTAACTTTACCAATTATCTCATCGCAATCAAGGTTCATCAGTGAATCTTTTTCGACAGCCATTAACATGAAACAATTTAGATTGTCAGAGCATTAGCTATTCATCATGTGATTTTTTATAATTTTTAATGTAGAAAAAGATCTTTCAATTTTCTATTGTTACACTCTATTTCATATTAAAGCAATGTAATACCTCATTACTGTACAAATTCCATTCAGTCCCAATCATTTATTTCACGTTTGCTATACTCAATAAATAAAATCTGCATAGTTAAGCAACCAACTATACGGGTCCTTTATTAAATCCACAAGTTTGGTTGCCTATATTCTTATCTCTTACTTATACAAGTCCACCTGTCGATGCGTTGGTTCCTTATCTTACATGAAAATTTCATAATGCGTGCTTTGAGCGTGAAATGCTTTTGCTGGCTTTCATATATAGTGTAGTGGATTTTAAAAATTTTTGTGGCATAAAATGAGATTTTGTTTTGAGATGTAACTTAAAATATACTTGTTTGGGTGTTGTTGGAAGTTTTGTTGGGTGAAATAGAATGCACGCATTTTAGTAAAAGTTGCCGTTCATGTTCCACGATCATAGTTGTATTTTTCTCCTTCATTTGTTTATCTTATGTGACAACTATAATTTTAGCGATCTTTCAACAAGTGTTTGTTTGCGGTTTTAAACATAAAAGCAACTGAGACATGACATGATGGGCAGTATTATCAAGCAATTTTAATACTACAATAACAGAGGGAACATAAAATAGAGGACAGTATTTAAAATGGTGAAATATTTCAGTAGAAAAGTGTTTGTTTTGTTTACGTTTATATGCATGGCATTTATTTTATAACAACGAATGAAGGTGTAGTGATTTTTCCTTTTTTATAAACATCTTTTTTGACTGTATTGAAGACTGAATCAACTGAAAAATACTATAAAGTATTAAGGTGAAATTCGGAGAAGAAAAGTATGACAAGCTTCAACTCGAACTACTATGTAAAATCTTTCGGAACGAATCGGTATCGAGGTTTTTTCTTTTTTGACCCCCTCCCACTTTACTACTAGTTAGCACATATAATACCAAACGGCACAGAATTCAGCATAGTTGGTTTTAAATTCCGTCCATTAAAAGGCATGCAACGTTTAAAAATATACATACATAAAATATAGACAAAATTAGTATAACTAGCTTAATAGGTTGATTAATTTTATTCCTTTTGTTTTGTTATAATCATCAGAGGATACAAAGGCAACAAAGTCATAGAAACAGGATACCAATGATCTGATGTTGACGAGTAAGATGCTTATTGGGTGTAGTTGCAGATTATTAATGGGATTAAAAGTTTGACTATATGTAGGATATTCTCTATCAATAGTAGAGTGTGCAGCATTAATTCCATATTCAATCTTGAATTGACAAGTGAGCAGTTTGAACATTTTTTAGTTGTAGCTGTACAGGTTTGCTAATCGTTGTTCCCAGAACACAATGAAAAGGTTAAATTAGATTTGCAATCTTGGGCAACATGGTTGAACTTCAGACACTGGTAGCATCAAATGATATAGACATGGTTAAATATATTACCCGTAGACCATCCTACCGCACCTTTTGCATGTTCATTAATGAATTGTGAGTAGATGTATCTGCCTCCATCATAATTACTTATTTTCGATTACCTTTAGAAATTTTAGGTGGAAGTTATCAGCTGAAGTATTCAACTTATTTTGTCTAATGATTTTTTCTATAGTACTGCTATCATCTGCGTGTATGTCATCGCTACAGATATTCATTATTCGCACTGTAGGTTTTCTGAGTGTAGGTGCTTGTATATTACACTGCTTATCCAATTTTTCAGCAAGCTTGCTTTGCAATAAATTGCGGTCAGTCTGGCTGTTGCATTCAATAATTCCACCTTTAGAGAAGATTCACGCACCTTAGAGACATGTATTCCTGTGTCTACAGGGTTTACTGTATCTTTAATTTTAGACTCAGTTGCATTGAATTGTGAGACTCTTAATGGTTTTATAACAAGTACTGATTCAACCTTAGTGACATTAGTGAAGGTTCTGCCTAGTTTACTGATTGGTTTGGAGTAAGCTTTTTAGATACCATTTCCATAAAATCTGACTTAAATTAATCAAAGAGTGTATTAATGTTTCTTAGAGTATGCTGGAATTTAGATTCTAATAGAACTTCAAAATTGTCACTTTGACTGCTATTTGATGGAGACTAACAGGGTTGACAATAAAATAAGTGTTCTACCCTTTAGCTCTGAACATTTTATTTCTGTGGATGTTAGACCACTGCAGCCATGGCAAACATTTTCCCAGCACTTATCACAGCTAATAGTATTATCCTCACTGTTACACGCAACACGAGAGAACATATTATTCACCAACTATATAAGCTTATTTATAATGTAAAAGTGAAGTGATTATCTTTGGATTCATTAATTACTAAAACAACAGAATTCCATAAATAAACAGGTGTTGATCAGTATTCAGATAAAAGTGCCAATGTTCACTAATCTTATCACTTTTAAATTTAATAACTAGCATTATTATAATATTTATATTCACTCTTTTAAAGATCGTAGCACTTTCTTAGGGGGATAGTAGGTTTGTATATGCACAAAAAGAAAAAGAGAGAATTCGACACTTTCTGGAGAACAAAATTTATAATTTATTGCACCACTGTTTTATAGTTATTCATTTTAATTAGAGGAAAATTAAACCCCAAGTACTTGCTTAACTTATTTAACTCACAACATTGAAGTCCATAATTGTGTATATCAGAGAAATGTTGCTATGAACCTAAATACGAAAAATCAGCAGTGTTAATTCGCAAGAAAACAGCGATTCATGCATGCATTAACTGTATCAAAAAAAATGTTATGAACCACCACTTTGTATGTAGTGAGGTCATTGGACATTACTTCATTCTGTGCCATCTCACCTGGCATTAATATTTTTTCGGTCTTTTTTCCAGAAAACTTGACTGAACTTTTGTATCACAATCACAATCTGCAAACTTGTTGTTGGCGCAATAAATAAAATTATCTGTAGTTTTCTGTACTGCATAGTCTATTTTGCCGTTCTTTTCAGTTTTATACACAATCATGATATCATCGGATGTGTTTTGAATATACCTAAAACTGCAGTTTGGTGGTATTTCGAGAGAGGCATAGTAACTTCAAATATTCTTAAAAATGACTGTCATGAATATTTCGTATTTGCACAATGATTCCAAATATACTTTTGCTTTCATACGAACTTCTGGTTTAAAATACTGATTTTGTCGTATTGTTTCGTCATATCGATGCGACATATAAACCCAAATCAGAATTTGGAAATGAACCAAAAATTTTCTTTAATGCAGTATCTTTAGTCCATCATCCTGTATCTACGATAGTTGAGAGTCTTTGTAAATTTCTCTTCTGTAGTTTGTTCCCAAACTTCCAGGTGTTGATAGTATTCACGAAGAACTACTATAATTTTAATTAATAAGCTAAACAATGATGTATTTTCGATAACTGATTCAGTATTATCTCCTAATACTAAATTGAGAATGTGCACATAGCATCAGAGATGGAAACTTTGGAATGCCACGAACAAATTCCATTGTATTGGTATTGCGTCTTAGCTGCCCAATCGGTCAAATTAACAACACATTTTGTTATGTTTATATTAGAAGACTTCAAAACTGAATCAATTAAGCAAAACATGTCCTTTTTTTGTTGAAGATTTACACTCCATAATATCAAGAAGTCTTTCATGTACACGATCATCTGTCACATAGTGTATAATAATTGAACATTGATTGTTATACGTGTTTGGAGCATTGAGTTTTAAATTTTAAACTGCCAAAAAGGTGCGGGAATTCTGTAACAAAATCAAGAGACACTGGCCAACTACAGTGGTGCGGGGGTGGGTCCCTATAGCAAAAAATGGCAGGACAAAATTGAGTAATGATCAAAATTTTACCTAGGTGCGATTTCAAGCCACATTATTACTAGCATTTACCCTGTTAGGTTTTCAAAGCATCAAGTTTAAAGGTTGCAAACTACAAGTAGTCCAATAGGATTTCGTCGAGACAAGTAATCCAGGGAATTGTAATTATGGGGTATTCTCTTTGCGAAATGGATTTTCTTTTAAAACATCACCTGTATGTTTGAACAAATAAAAGAAATCTCAGCTCATCTTGCTTAAATCTATTCTTAAATAACATCATTTGAGCATTTCGGTGAACAAATAGGCATAAAAAAATTTAAATGTACTTACTTAATATTTAGTTAGTGACTTAGAGATATTTTTATAACAAAGCATATACAAAATGATGAGAAAATTGCACAATCAGTTAATCTGAAATTCTCCATACTTGTATTCTTAATTAGAATAATAATTTACAATACTCCTCCTCTTTATCATCAATTGGTAATGTCCAATTTTTTACACCGCTGCTGCTGCAACACTATACATACTTTAAACAACAACCATCATATATAAATACTATCAAAATAGCGTCTAATGCTACAAAAAAAATTAACTTACAGTTTCATCTTCGAGTGATTTTTGAGATTTAAGAGGTGATTTGCCAAGTTTATCATCAGTTATTGCAATAGGTGTTTAAAATAGGATGCGCCTACTTCATCATCAGTTACTGTATTGAACATTTCATTTTGAAAAGACAATTTTCAACTCTGTTCAGTTACTGCCGTTACTTATGATATAGATGGATTAAAAACGCTTGTCAACTTGATATATTTTTGGGCACTAGCTTCCACAAGCTTCTTCAATCTAATTTTCTTTGCATTTTCCTTTATCGTCAATTTTTTACTCCTCAAGCATAAAATCCCTAAAAACAAAATTTTGATGTACTATCAGTCTTAAAATAGCATAGTACTAAATAATTTTTGAGACGGTCTAAATTATAGAACAAAAATATATACACTTACAGATTGTAATATGCCATACGAGAGATTATTTTTAAGGTATTTTAGTGGTAATTAAGTATGTTCTGCAGTACATATCGCTAGCAGAATTGATTGCATGCATAACTTTACGTGCACTGTTTTAATAGCTCACTAATCACTTCGCTAGAGTGTAACGGACGTAATAAAAATAGTAAGTTTCATTATTGTAGCAAAACATCAAATGAAGCTTATTTATCAATGGCTGTTTCCTGTAGTTAATAAAACCTTTTTTACAGCAATGAGACCCTAAACACCCTCAGAAATAAATACAAGTGCATACATTATCTTTATCATTTCAAGGTACTGTAAAAAATGTCGTACTTTTTAAGTAAGCAGGAAAGTCTGTAATAATACCTGCACTTTTATGGTTTCCATTACATAGAATACAAATTATTTCATGGAAAAGATATCTTTATGACTTACTTTGTAAGATAATTGCTGTTTTATTTAATCTGAAACATAACATATGTATCACCTCACAATTATTCATCTTTGATGTTTTGTTTCATGTTGCAAATATTTTTATTTTGTAGGTCTAGGATATTGCAATTTTAAATGACCAGGAAATTCAAACACGGAGAGTTAGAGTCTAGCGGCCCATTATCTAATGGCCAATCGGGCATTTGCCTGATTTGCCCTATGACCAGTATGCGCCTGCGTAGGATTAAAATCTGTGCCAGCTTCAAAAATTGTTACTGATGAAATGAGCATTACATTATAAATTTAGATTTGGCTCGAAGGGACGGAGACCTTGTAACAATTTAAGGATGCTTCGGCTAATTACAGTGGTGCAGGACAGGTTTCTATGGAAGAAATAATAAAATAAATGAAAAAAAAACAAAAATAATCAATCATCATCATTAGTTCATCATTTTGTTGTCGACCTTACTTAAGGTCGGTTTGATGCAGCTCTAACTTCTTTTCTAATCTGTGCTAATCTAAAAAGTTTTACATATCCTTCACAAACTAAATTTTTAATAATTTGACTAATATAGCTTGGTCTAGGTCTTCCTATACTCTTCCATTTTTTTCTTATCTACCTTACTCTACATAGATATTAGCAACCTGATGGTTGTTAAAGAACTCCAACATGTTTACAATATTCCCATGTAAGGAAATGAAATATTACCTGGTTATCCCCTCCAAAAAATGAAAAGTGTTAAATTATATGTTATGGTAAGGCTTAAGCAACGAATCGCTGCCAACATGCCAGACTGCTAACTAATTGTGAGTTATGTCATGGAAATGATAAGTAAAATGGCCGAAATACAAACAAACTACGTTACAATATTCACTTGCCCTGAAAGACCTTTTCTTTTTGTCATAATTGAGGGGCACCAAGCTGTCTGTCACAGCAATACCTTGGATATTATCCCTCTACGCAAGATGGTGTGTCCACATAGGTCTCCTTTGCTTCGGGTTCCTAAATTTATCACATTATACATTGCCTTTCACTAAAATATCTTAAACTCATTAAATTTTGTCATAATTAAAAAAAAATTCCAAAGTAAAATGCCTCTTCTAATTACAACTCCATCACTGGGGCGATTGGATATTCTTTCATAATGACATAATTGCTATCTAGTTCATAAATAAATGCAAATAAAATTCAACCTATACTTCACCTCTATTGACATTAAATAATTTAAATAAAAATACAAATATGCTTTGCTTAAAAAACCTAATCAAACTGACCAGGTATTACTAAAAGAATTCCAAAAAAAAGAGCATTAAAGTAAATTCATCAATAATACTATCACTCCAATTTTCCCGTTTCCCATATTAAATTATATTACATCATAAATCCCAATATCTGGTATATCCAGAAAACACCCGATTTCCTATTTTTCATTCTTCAAAAAACAGCTCCTTTAGCACAACACAAAATTCCAAACTAATGTAGGGGTATGCGCTAGGTTCTAACCCTTTTTAAACCTTTGTCGTCACGACATCATATTCACGCCTCCTGCTTCGATGAACCTACCCTGCACTTAGTGCATTTCAATTTCATGTTGCCCGCCCCGCTTTTTCCTGCGAGAATCCAATCAATATTTTTCTTGAAGCTGTATTTCGTTCACTTTCAACTTTCCGGTCCGTACTACTCACTTTTATTACTACATTTTGACGTTTTTCAAATTAGCTGCTTGCCGATAATTAATTCATTCTTTTTCATCGGGTCTAATTAGTGTCATTTCGCCCACTATAAAAATCTGTTTTCACAATGTAATATTTTTTAATATATGCTTATGTGCAAGATTATTGTCATGTTGCTTTGAATGTAGTTTGTATTGTGTTGTTTTAATATGGTATTATATTTATATCCTTGGTGGCCGCGACGGATGATATCTGTCTACTGTAAATTATCTTTGCATGTGAAATGCATATGCCGCGCCTTTTAATATTAAGAAATTGTTTTCATTTGTGGTTTTAATTTGTCATCGTTCTGGATTACTACACCTACAATGTATTTAAAAGAAATAATGTTGTACCCTCTGAAGTCAAAGCTTGTTTGCTGAATGACTTTTATAGAAGCTATTTGAAATATTAAGCTTAATTAGGATTTATTCATGAAATTTATGATACAAGGTGCGTCCATATTTAATTTGTCCATTCAAATTTACAACATTCCCCTTCCCCGTGTAATTTATATCTAACGTAACGCAACGCCTTACAAAATGCCTAAAGGAACTAATCTACCTTTCTAAAACAAGTAGTCACTTTTTGAAAATTCCATGTAAATCTTTGAGTAGAACCATGCAGGTATTAGTTGTCGCGTAGACATTCCAAGGTCTTGTTTATGTACTCTATTTTGTTCATTATTAACTTTAGTTATTATGTCTGAATTCAATTTTAACAAATGTTTAACATTGTAGTATTTTTACTTTATTAAATTCTATGTTATTTTATACAGAATTTTATTTTAAACTTAGTTGAAGAATTTTAAAGAGCTTGATTAAAATCATGTTAATACATTGGTACCATAGCCTCTTTTGTATTTTAGTAATAATTATTTTTTCACCATAAATCTTAATTTTGTGTTATATAATTTTTAGGTGGAACGCTTGGCAAATACATACACCATGAAAACTCAAGAATTAATCAATTTATCAAGCAGAGTTGAGGATATTATGCTAGAAATTTTAAAAATGAGCAATGTGTAAGTTACAAAACTGTGCAGCATTAATTCCATATTCAATCTTGAATTGACAAGTGAGCAGTTTGAACATTTTTTAGTTGTAGCTGTACAGGTTTGCTAATCGTTGTTCCCAGAACACAATGAAAAGGTTAAATTAGATTTGCAATCTTGGGCAACATGGTTGAACTTCAGACACTGGTAGCATCAAATGATATAGACATGGTTAAATATATTACCCGTAGACCATCCTACCGCACCTTTTTGCATGTTCATTAATGAATTGTGAGTAGATGTATCTGCCTCCATCATAATTACTTATTTTCGATTACCTTTAGAAATTTTAGGTGGAAGTTATCAGCTGAAGTATTCAACTTATTTTGTCTAATGATTTTTTCTATAGTACTGCTATCATCTGCGTGTATGTCATCGCTACAGATATTCATTATTCGCACTGTAGGTTTTCTGAGTGTAGGTGCTTGTATATTACACTGCTTATCCAATTTTTCAGCAAGCTTGCTTTGCAATAAATTGCGGTCAGTCTGGCTGTTGCATTCAATAATTCCACCTTTAGAGAAGATTCACGCACCTTAGAGACATGTATTCCTGTGTCTACAGGGTTTACTGTATCTTTAATTTTAGACTCAGTTGCATTGAATTGTGAGACTCTTAATGGTTTTATAACAAGTACTGATTCAACCTTAGTGACATTAGTGAAGGTTCTGCCTAGTTTACTGATTGGTTTGGAGTAAGCTTTTAGATACCATTTCCATAAAATCTGACTTAAATTAATCAAAGAGTGTATTAATGTTTCTTAGAGTATGCTGGAATTTAGATTCTAATAGAACTTCAAAATTGTCACTTTGACTGCTATTTGATGGAGACTAACAGGGTTGACAATAAAATAAGTGTTCTACCCTTTAGCTCTGAACATTTTATTTCTGTGGATGTTAGACCACTGCAGCCATGGCAAACATTTTCCCAGCACTTATCACAGCTAATAGTATTATCCTCACTGTTACACGCAACACGAGAGAACATATTATTCACCAACTATATAAGCTTATTTATAATGTAAAAGTGAAGTGATTATCTTTGGATTCATTAATTACTAAAACAACAGAATTCCATAAATAAACAGGTGTTGATCAGTATTCAGATAAAAGTGCCAATGTTCACTAATCTTATCACTTTTAAATTTAATAACTAGCATTATTATAATATTTATATTCACTCTTTTAAAGATCGTAGCACTTTCTTAGGGGGATAGTAGGTTTGTATATGCACAAAAAGAAAAAGAGAGAATTCGACACTTTCTGGAGAACAAAATTTATAATTTATTGCACCACTGTTTTATAGTTATTCATTTTTAATTAGAGGGAAAATTAAACCCCAAGTACTTGCTTAACTTATTTAACTCACAACATTGAAGTCCATAATTGTGTATATCAGAGAAATGTTGCTATGAACCTAAATACGAAAAATCAGCAGTGTTAATTCGCAAGAAAACAGCGATTCATGCATGCATTAACTGTATCAAAAAATATGTTATGAACCACCACTTTGTATGTAGTGAGGTCATTGGACATTACTTCATTCTGTGCCATCTCACCTGGCATTAATATTTTTTCGGTCTTTTTTCCAGAAAACTTGACTGAACTTTTGTATCACAATCACAATCTGCAAACTTATTGTTGGCGCAATAAATAAAATTATCTGTAGTTTTCTGTACTGCATAGTCTATTTTGCCGTTCTTTTCAGTTTTATACACAATCATGATATCATCGGATGTGTTTTGAATATACCTAAAACTGCAGTTTGGTGGTATTTCGAGAGAGGCATAGTAACTTCAAATATTCTTAAAAATGACTGTCATGAATATTTCGTATTTGCACAATGATTCCAAATATACTTTTGCTTTCATACGAACTTCTGGTTTAAAATGCTGATTTTGTCGTATTGTTTCGTCATATCGATGCGACATATAAACCCAAATCAGAATTTGGAAATGAACCAAAAATTTTCTTTAATGCAGTATCTTTAGTCCATCATCCTGTATCTACGATAGTTGAGAGTCTTTGTAAATTTCTCTTCTGTAGTTTGTTCCCAAACTTCCAGGTGTTGATAGTATTCACGAAGAACTACTATAATTTTAATTAATAAGCTAAACAATGATGTATTTTCGATAACTGATTCAGTATTATCTCCTAATACTAAATTGAGAATGTGCACATAGCATCAGAGATGGAAACTTTGGAATGCCACGAACAAATTCCATTGTATTGGTATTATTGCGTCTTAGCTGCCCAATCGGTCAAATTAACAACACATTTTGTTATGTTTATATTAGAAGACTTCAAAACTGAATCAATTAAGCAAAACATGTCCTTTTTGTTGAAGATTTACACTCCATAATATCAAGAAGTCTTTCATGTACGATCATCTGTCACATAGTGTATAATAATTGAACATTGATTGTTATACGTGTTTGGAGCATTGAGTTTTAAATTTTAAACTGCCAAAAGGTGGGAATTCTGTAACAAAATCAAGAGACACTGGCCAACTACAGTGGTGCGGTGGGTCCCTATAGCAAAAAATGGCAGGACAAAATTGAGTAATGATCAAAATTTTACCTAGGTGCGATTTCAAGCCACATTATTACTAGCATTTACCCTGTTAGGTATTCAAAGCATCAAGTTTAAAGGTTGCAAACTACAAGTAGTCCAATAGGATTTCGTCGAGACAAGTAATCCAGGGAATTGTAATTATGGGGTATTCTCTTTGCTGAAATGGATTTTCTTTTAAAACATCACCTGTATGTTTGAACAAATAAAAGAAATCTCAGCTCATCTTGCTTAAATCTATTCTTAAATAACATCATTTGAGCATTTCGGTGAACAAATAGGCATAAAAATTTAAATGTACTTACTTAATATTTAGTTAGTGACTTAGAGATATTTTGATAACAAAGCATATACAAAATGATGAGAAAATTGCACAATCAGTTAATCTGAAATTCTCCATATTCTTTATGTAATTCTTAACTCCTCAAGAATAATAATCTCTAAACAATACTTCCTCCTCATTATATCATCAAATAGCGTAATGTCTAAATAATTTTACACCGTCTAATTATGCTGCAACACTATACATTACGATTTAATATGCCAACGAACCATCATATATAAAGGTATTTTAGTGGCAATAATAGTTCGTGCTACATTGCTACAAAAATTAACTTACAGTTTCATACTTCAGTGATTTTTGAGATTTAAGCTCAGGTGATACTTCGCCAAGTTTATCATCAGTTATTGCAATAGTAAGTGTTTATTAGCAAAAATCAGGATGAGCCTACTTCATCAATCAGTTACTGTATTGAAAATTTCATTTTAAGCAATAGACAAATTTCAACTCTGTTCAGAAATAAATACGTGCATACAGTTATCTTTATATTTAGATGGTACTGTAAAAATGTCGTACTTAAGTAGCAGAATCTGATATATACCTTGGCACTTTAGCTTTCCATTCAAGCATACAAATTAATCATAATATTCTTTTGCACTTACTTCTGTAATAATTGCTGTCTATTATTTATCCTAAGCATAACATATGACACCTCACAAATCATTCAATCTTTGATGTTTATAGTTTCAGTCTTGCAAATATTTATTTTGCATAGGTACTAGGATATTGCAATTTTAATGACCAGGTTAAATTACTAGAACACGAAAGTATATAATTAGCGCCATTGTATATGCCATACGGAGATTGATTTCTTGACCAGTATTTAGTGGTAATTAAAGTATGTTTGCCAGTTCAATATGTTAGCTGAGAATTGAATTGCATGCATAACTTTAGTTGCAGCTGATACCTTTAACAAGCTTCACTAGATCACTTCGCTATAGTGTAACAGGACAGGTATCTATGAAGAAATAGTAAGTTTCATTATTGTAGCAAAACATCAAATGAAGCTCATCATATTATTCATCATTTGCTGTTTCCTGTAGTTAAGTAAAACGGTTTTACAGCAATGAGACCCTAAACACCTTTCAGAAATAAATACAAGTGCATACATTAGTCTTTATCATTACTGTACAAACAATTACTTTTTAAGTAATGACAGGATATAGCTCTGTAATAATACCTGTCCATTTTATTTTTACCTATTACATAGATATACAACCTTGATGTATGTTAAAGAACTCAATCTTTATGACTTACTTCATGTAAGGATAATTGACATTTTACTGTTAATCCTGAAAACATGAACATATGTATCACCTCAATTATTCATCTTTGATGTTTTGTTTCAATGTTGCAACATGCCAGACTTTTTAACTAATTGTGAGTCTATGATCATTGAATATATAAATGGCCAGGAAATTCAAACAAACACGTTACAATTAGCTTGGCCCTAAAGACCTTTTCTTATTGCCATAATTGAGGCATAGCCTGATTTGTCCACTATGACCAGTATCCTGGATGATTATCCTGCCAGCTCAAGAATTGTTACTGATGAAGGTCTCCTTTGCTTCGGGTTCCTAAATTTATCACATTATACATTGCCTTTCACTAAAATATCTTAAACACTCATTAAATTTTGTCATAATTAAAAAAAATTTTCAAAGTAAAATGCCTCTTCTAATTACAACTCCATCACTGGGGCGATTGGATATTCTTTCATAATGACATAATTGCTATCTAGTTCATAAATAAATGCAAATAAAATTCAACCTATACTTCACCTCTATTGACATTAAATAATTTAAATAAAAATACAAATATGCTTTGCTTAAAAACCTAATCAAACTGACCAGGTATTACTAAAAGAATTCCAAAAAAAAGAGCATTAAAGTAAATTCATCAATAATACTATCACTCCAATTTTCCCGTTTCCCATATTAAATTATATTACATCATAAATCCCAATATCTGGTATATCCAGAAAACACCCGATTTCCTATTTTCATTCTTCAAAAACAGCTCCTTTAGCACAACACAATATTCCAAACTAATGTAGGGTATGCGCTAGGTTCTAACCCTTTTAAACCTTTGTCGTCACGACATCATATTCACGCCTCCTGCTTCGATGAACCTACCCTGCACTTAGTGCATTTCAATTTCATGTTGCCCGCCCCGCTTTTTCCTGCGAGAATCCAATCAATATTTTCTTGAAGCTGTATTTCGTTCACTTTCAACTTTCCGGTCCGTACTACTCACTTTTATTACTACATTTTGACGTTTTTCAAATTAGCTGCTTGCCGATAATTAATTCATTCTTTTTCATCGGGTCTAATTAGTGTCATTTCGCCCACTATAAAAATCTGTTTTCACAATGTAATATTTTTTAATATATGCTTATGTGCAAGATTATTGTCATGTTGCTTTGAATGTAGTTTGTATTGTGTTGTTTTAATATGGTATTATATTTATATCCTTGGTGGCGCGACGGATAATATCTGTCTACTGTAAATTATCTTTGCATGTGAAATGCATATGCCGCGCCTTTTAATATTAAGAAATTGTTTTCATTTGTGGTTTTAATTTGTCATCGTTCTGGATTACTACACCTACAATGTATTTAAAAGAAATAATGTTGTACCCTCTGAAGTCAAAGCTTGTTTGCTGAATGACTTTTATAGAAGCTATTTGAAATATTAAGCTTAATTAGGATTTATTCATGAAATTTATGATACAAGGTGCGTCCATATTTAATTTGTCCATTCAAATTTACAACATTCCCCTTCCCCGTGTAATTTATATCTAACGTAACGCAACGCCTTACAAAATGCCTAAAGGAACTAATCTACCTTTCTAAAACAAGTAGTCACTTTTTGAAAATTCCATGTAAATCTTTGAGTAGAACCATGCAGGTATTAGTTGTCGCGTAGACATTCCAAGGTCTTGTTTATGTACTCTATTTTGTTCATTATTAACTTTAGTTATTATGTCTGAATTCAATTTTAACAAATGTTTAACATTGTAGTATTTTTACTTTATTAAATTCTATGTTATTTTATACAGAATTTTATTTTAAACTTAGTTGAAGAATTTTAAAGAGCTTGATTAAAATCATGTTAATACATTGGTACCATAGCCTCTTTTGTATTTTAGTAATAATTATTTTTTTCACCATAAATCTTAATTTTGTGTTATATAATTTTTTAGGTGGAACGCTTGGCAAATACATACACCATGAAAACTCAAGAATTAATCAATTTATCAAGCAGAGTTGAGGATATTATGCTAGAAATTTTAAAAATGAGCAATGTGTAAGTTACAAAAACTGTGTGTCATTAACAATCTGAACTGATTTGAACTACTAGATGTGCTTTATTTAGTGGGTGTGCACATGTTATGATTTCATTTGCTATAATTGTATAAGAAATTACACTCAGCCAGTGTATTGTATGCACGAGAAAATTTCTAGATGAGCACAGATAATATATCCTAGAATCATGCATACTTTGTCTTGGTATGCTGTGGTAATTTTGATGTACAGCAATGCCCTTCTAAAGAAAATATTATAATATTGCACTAAGTGTACTTTAACACCCTCGTCTAACATTTATGTGTCGTATTAGGTACTGTTTTTGTTCTAAAGGTTTACCAAGGTTTTGACTTCATTACACCATACAACAAATACAGTATATTGATCTTGGTCTTTGGATTGTTAGGACAGTCGCTTCAAATCTATTGTTATTGAGCAACTCAGTTATATGCAAATTATGACTATGGTTTAGTGCACAACAGCTTTAAACATACTTTGGATTTTAATAAGTATCTATTCATATCTATAGTCATTTGCTGCTAAAACATGATGTTGATTCGATGTCCACACCGTAAGTAATAAACTTCTTATCCCACGAACTGATTAGAATATACTTTGGATGGACAACTGACCTATTTGGGCTGTTTGAGTGGGAACCAAAAGTGTTGACCCAAAGGAGCCTTCATGCAGTTGACCATTAATTATCCAGTTCACTTAACTTTATATACCACAGAAAAGATAGCATGTGATTAAAAATGAAAAAAATTTTGCGTCCCGTCTGTATCATTTTATTAAAGGAAGGTTTAATTCAGAAAACTGCAAACATGTATAGCAAAAATGAAATAACAATTCAGAGTTATTCAAATTCTTATATTTGCAGTTGAATCACTTAAATATCCTGTAAATAGCATTTAATTTTGAATAATATTTTGTTACAATTTTTTTATATAAATTATAGGTAAAATTTCAATTCTTTGGTTTCAGATATTTTGTCGAAAGAAAAATCCCTTAAGTGAATTTCTGTTTAAAATTTATAATAATAAGAGCTTTTTTGTTTGTCCTCATTTGTGAGAGACCAGACTAAAGAAATTTTTTAAAGATTCTTACGGTTGAAATTTTCACTAAGAGTTTCACATTTTAGCAGTGTATTAAATAGTTAATTCTGTCCATATTAGATTGTACGTACTTCAATATTGATAGCGCACTGCATTATCAGGTACGGGTTTGCAAACCAGCTTTAGTGGTATCATCTTCACAGCATATTAAATTTGAATCGGGCACTTTGAATTTACGCTTTGGGTTCGTATATATGCCCTCCTTCGTTGAAGGGATTTTAGCAAATTAATTTGAAAGGAAATTATTATGAGGTGATTTAATATAATTTTCTCTACGACTATCGAATAATATATCTATTCTAGCTTGATATTTAATTGACGAATGATATCAATTCTTCAGCCCGTGAATTCCAAACTGGAATTCACGGCCTATCGGCCAATCAACTCGTTGTTTTTTCATTATTCACGGGTACTTCAACAAATCATATAGCCTTGTAATATACGTGTTGCATAGCAACCGTCTAACAAATTTGAAGTTTTACAATTCCAAATATCAAAATTAATGTTTTTGCGTAAGTTTTGTTAAAATGAATTTTGATAACAGTGAAAGCGATAATGATGAAATATGTACGCCTCCAGAACTTCTTGCCAAAGCAATAATGATTAATCTATTGCCCGAAAAGTCAAAAAAACAATACCATCAAATATACACAGCTTTTATCGATTGGAGAAATCTTAATGGTGCAAGTTCATTTTCCGAGAATGTTCTCTTGGTATATTTTACAAATCAGTACACCGGACATAGCTTTCGTAGGTCCTCTACCACTCTGTTAGTTGATGCAGGTGGAGATATTACAGCTCTCAAACGACACGGGCGCTGGAAAGGTATGTCTGTAGCTGAAGGCTACGTGGATGATTCCATGACAAATAAAATGAACACTGCGAACAAGTTACTACAGTCTGTCGAACAAAATAAATAACAAACATCAAATACTAATACTTTAAGTGAAGTCAAGATCAAAACTCAACACCAGCTGTATTAAATATTAGTAATTGCCGTAATTTCACCATAAATTTTAATAACAAGTAAATTTAAACTAGAACTACTACTCTGAATTGTTACATGTGTTATTTAAGTTATTGTTTTCCTTTGACTAATAAAATATAAGTAATTAAAAGTGAAGTTAAAGACAAAGATGTATAATTTCTTGCATAAGTTGTATTATAGTCGTAGAGAAAGTATAGTCTTCTACTCGCGCATAGTAGCCATTATTCACTCTAATGACCACGACACTTGCTACGGCGCGGCTCGTGACGTGAACTTCATTCTCGTGAATAATGGCTATCGTTATACGCTCGTCGAAGAATATACTATTCCTTAATACCTTATTGGGATTACGGCGATTCATCTGAAGTCGAATCCTCGACTGCTATCTAGTAACCACCTGTTATACATTTTGTTGTTTGTGCATTGAGCCCGATTGTGGATCGGTAAATAAGTCGCGATTTTACTGACTGAAGTTATGGGTTTACATTTTAGGGTTCTATGTTCTAATTCTATGTTCTAGTTCTACATTCCACTATTCTAGGTTCAAGTACCATTGTAAACTATATGTTGAATTTCGAGTTCTAGATGTGGCATCTGTAATTAAAAGGAGTAGATGTTTTCGAGTAAGGATTCAGTGGACCCATGCGAATATAATTGGTAGCAATATTCTACCTGCACATGCCATTTGAGCTGGAACATTACCACCCACGCATCAGCAGTTGGTGAGTCCATTCCATATCTATTTTATCATCGCAACCGTTTGGTTGACTTTGCATGCTGGTGAATTACATTGTAATATTATCGGGTTTAGGGTTGCAGTGTCCATACAATTATAATAGCATTGGGTTCTAATTTAAGGTGTTGAACATTGCATATTTACAATGCTTAATAGAGTATGTAAAACTAAGCCAACGACGCACCTATTATTATTATTACAGGTATTATTGCAGATACCCTCAGTACTTAAGGGCTATACTACTAGGATCATAGTGCAACCCCTTATTTGCGTTATAATCATTTAAATCGGCCGTCTGGTCGCAAAGTTATGTTGCCTTGTTGGCTGTGTTAATATTTGATTTTAAAGTAAAATTTGTAACAACAAGGGGCAACAATCCATCGTAGCTTAGGGTCACCAGAAGAAACTAGAATGGTTATAGGTGAATTAATTTATTATCGCCGAAAAGTATAGGTTTGTAAAACTTACCACGCTGTATTGTGTGCGCAAAATTTCCACAAAGAAAACGGAAACAACAAAAATATAATGAATCTTTTTGTCGTCTATATGGAAAAGAAAGTGAATATTAATTTGTTTAACTAAATACACAGAGCTCCAAGTAATATTGGTGTTATCAAACGTGATTAGCAAACTTGAAAACACGGTTTTATCGGATAGTTCAATACCTTATTTCCAAGAGTTTTAGATTGAAACAATAGAGAAAGTAGTTACACACTATCGCAATGTATAACGAGTTCACGGATACCTAAAACAGGATATAAACTATTTAATTTATAGCATAAGCTTTTCAAATTCGCACCAAATTGGTTTAAATGAAAACGTTAGGAAGCGTATTTATTATAAAACGGTAAGATATACAGGATGTTGTTGTAGGATTGAAACGGAATCTACGTGCATGAATAATGTAAGAAAATGGGAGGTTTTAATTTAATCGTAAAATAAACGTAACACAGTATGCAATAATACTAGGACGGAAAATTTCTAAAAACTGACTGTTAGTAAAAGAGAGGGCAGATCAGATCAGTTTATTAAATACTTGACATCCGACCAGGGCTTGCGTTTTTGATTGACCCACAGCCATTGGACATAGGAAACAGGTACAATAGTTAACATGATGGTATCCATACTCAAAGCTGTAACAGACAGGTTTTGTGACACGAAACTGAAAACGATCGTTATAGTGAAAGCTGCCAGTGTTCTGAGCTTCTATCACATCAACAAGTTGGATTTTACACCTACAACAAATCCTGTAAATCATTTAAATTTTGTTAAACAGCTTTTAAACAAATTGTGGTGTTTGTTTCTTTGGTATTTAATAACTGTGATTTATGGTAATAATAAAGTGTGGAGCTTATTATTATTAAGACTATTAACATCGATGTATGCTTATTTAAAGCGTATTTTACATACCGACTTTGCAGATAGAGAAGCTCACCATTGTATTCACAAATTAGCACAAAATTTAAATTGATTAAATTTGTATCATTGATATATATTGAGTATTTTTTTAAGCAAGTGCATATTGGGCCAATTAGGGGTAGATCTTAATTTTCTCTTTGTGTTATTCTATGTTATAATTATATTTTACAGTATAGGTTAGGTATACAAGACGGGGTGTTTTTTTTATTTGTGTTTATTTTAAACTAATAGAAGAGAAGGATGTAAACAAGGCTTCATTAATCTCCAGCAGCACTGATAACTGCCAAACAAGTTACTCGCACACCTACTCCAAGAGTAGGTTTTACTTGTGTTAAGGTTTTTTCAGGTTGATTGGTGCTCAAAGGCAAAACATAGACAACAGGTTAAATACCGTTCAGGGTAAGTGTAAATGTATTTAGTTGAAAGTATCACAATTTGTATACCCCTAAAGTATTATATTTGCTTTCATAGAACCCAGTCCGTGCCGATGAAAGCTAGCTGGTGCATTAATTTACTATTACATCACTCCTCCCCCTTGTTGAGTAAAATCAATTTAGAATTGTAACAACATCAATTCAGCATGTATCAATCGGCATGGACTATATTAAAAATATATACAATACCTGTATGGAGCTTAACGGCATCTGTCCATAATTTCCTGTAACATACATATATTAAATAAGAAATGAATAAATTTAAGCTCACATCTTAGTACTTCAAATATTTAATGTTTGGATTATTGGTGTCATATGCAAGTATATTAATTAATTATAGCAATATTTCAGAATGATCTTTAAACTTCTTGCCCAGATAAGGGAACATGTCGGGAATTTTTATAGTTTGTGTGAAGATATTGCAAAATTAGATATGTTGCAGTCTTTGGCACAAGCAAGTAATAATATGCGTTATGTGAGACCAAATTTTTCAGATTTCATGGATATTGTCGATGCTCGACATCCGATGTTTGATTATCTTTGTATAAACGAACCAGTTGCCAACTCAATTGTAATGTTTAACTGTAGCAATACAAGTATAATTATGCCATATTTCAGTCTGCTTCAAATGAATATAATATGAACATTATAACTGGCCCTAACGGTTCTGGAAAAAGTATCTTTATACGGCAAGTAGTACTGGTACAAGTAATGGCACAACTTGGCTGTTATGTTCCTGCACAATCTGCAACATTACGTGTTGCTGATCGCATTCTAGCTCGTATTCATTTGGGTGACAATATGGATTGTGCGGCATCGTCATTTGTTCTTGAGGTTTTTATACATTCACAATAATCTAATTTTGCACATTCTTTTAGATGAAGGAAATTCAATATTTTTTGACAGTTATGACCAAAAACACTTTAATTATAATAGATGAATTATGTCGATCTACATCTGTCGAAGAGGGAACTGCACTAGCCATAGCAATTTGTGAAAAGTTACTAAAAACTCCGGCGTTTACATTTTTCACTACTCATTATAAACCAATTACCAGGTTATGGAACAAATATTTTAATGTTAGAACGTAAGTTTATAGTAATCCACAAATATATCTTATTTATTAATGTACTTCAAGATGGCAAATGGAAACGCTTACTGAAAATCGCAACAATTCTGTTATCTTACAGTTTACTTATAATATAATACCTGGCGTTACAGCACTTGAAAATTATGGTATTTTTCTTGCTAGACATTCATGGCCTGATTGTATTGTACAAAATGCTGAAAAAGTCCTTAAACATTTTATTAAGTTACAAAAGGTAAGCATTTTCATTGTAACCAATCATAATCTTACTATAATAAGGCATACTATCACGTTCCCTTCTGAGTGGCCCACTTCCTTTGAGTATTAACAGTTGCGTTGTGTGTTTTGTAGTTGTTTTTTTGTATGCGTTGTAAGTACCAGCTTTTGTTCTCTTTAATCTTAGCAACGTGGAGATTCTTTGGTAGTAAAAGTTAGAATATGAGTCAATAAAACATTATCCAAAATATGCTAAACCTTACATTAAGTATATGACAATATTATGCAATCAACGACCTCAAACTCGTTACACATAAAGATAGAACACAATAATTCAAAATAACCTGACAGAGTACAAATTTATCAAGCTAAAACTTTATTGGATATTTTCATATAAAAGTTTACATACGCTTAATATTGCTTAAATTTATCCTACACTAGTTAACAACGGTAGAGCATGCTCACCTGTACATCAAAGTATAGCTATTATATCATAATTAAGCCTTTGCTTTATACTTGCAATCTGATACAGCTTTTTTGCCATTTAAAGTTTTCAGGTAGGCGTGAAATAATGGGCGACTCGAAGAATAATACAGTATTCAACCTCTTGCCATACTGAATGGCAATCACGAAGAAGTATATTCCTCATTGTCGCTTAAAATCAGGCATACTTTGGGTATCCACACACATGTTCGTACCTAGGCACAATTAACTTACTTATTTGAAACCTTGATGAAGTGCACAATGTAGGATTACTACACAGCTCTTCAAAAGTTTTGGCAATATGATAAAAACATTGCACTGCCTGTGAGATATAGATATTGTCAACAGGCTATAAAAACTTTTCACATTGCGGCTGTACTGCACACTGTAACATTTCTAAGTACTAGACTTACTAGAACAGACACAAATTCTGACGTGTCACCTACTAACAAGTTTGACCAAATTCCGTCTTATACAACTTTAGGTTTGCAACATTTTGAACATTTAAAGATAATCCTAACATATCATCTACAACTTCATATGCATTTGGTGCAACACTCTTTGACTGTGCCAGGTCCTTTATATAATAAAAAAATGTCCTAATAGCACAACGATCTTCATGTGAAGATAATTCGTCAGTTTTTACAAAAACATTATCTCCCACATGAATTTAACAATTTTGTAACGGTTATCAAGCTTAAACTTCCTTTTCTCAGCTTTGGATCTGAACCTCACGTCAGCTTACTGAATTATTCTACTCTTACCAATACATTTTGTGGAATTACATGGATTTACATATGACCTGATTTGTACTTCTCGTACCAATTCACTTATTCATGTGCTACACCATATTACCTATGGTAAAATACGTTGTGGAGTTATGTGACACTTTAATTTTATTTTCAGTTAATGAATTGACATACAATTTGCTTTTAAATTGACTACCATTGTCACTTAAAATTACGTTTGGTTTACCAAATTTTTGAAACCATTTTTTCCACACACTGCACAACACTTTTTGCTGTAGCTTTTTTTAAAGAATACAATTGAACATATTTACTAAATGCATGGATCACAATTAATTGTGTGGTTCCACCACTAGAGGGCGACTCCATGACTTAATTGGTTCGTGTGTGACTAATAAGTTCAAGATCCTGGGTTTGATTCCCGGTACGGATTGCTTGAAAATGTTAGACCAGCATTTTTCATAAAAAATCGCACGTTAAAGATCCCCACCTTGCTTGGAATAGCAAGAGTTTCACAAAATTCAAAATTTCCAGGTCAAAAATTCAGTTCCTGACCAATGTAGGACCTTTGGATGGAGGATTGGAAAAATTAAATGTAATGTTTCTCTCCTAGATACTGGCAAAGAACCAATAAAATCGATACTCAACATTTTATTAGGTTTAACAACCAATACATCTTGCATTTCTTCTTAACTTCTTTTCACCACTTTTGATTTTTGGCATAAATCACAGCGTGATGTAAATTTTCTAAGTAGGCTCTTAACCTTGGAGTAATAAAAATCTTTGCAAAAGGTAAAGTACCATTATTTATGCAAAAATGGCCATTGTTATTATGAATATATTCGATTACATTTTTAATTTGTTTTTCGGGACAACTAATTTATACTGTGGTTATTTTTCCGCACCCTTCTTGATCAACGTCCCTCCATAAATTATAAACCAAATAAATTTTGACAAAGTGTTTCCCCATCCTCGTCTTCCATTTCCAATTAAATCTGTTTACAAAACTCGTCAACATTTTGAGTTTCGTGCTCATATGCTTGATTTGAATTTTAGTGGGGTTTATTTCAACCTGATGCGGTGTAACGTAATAAACTACAAATTGTAATTTGTCTTTCCCAAAAGTACATTTACGTGATGTTATTGTAACATTATTCTTTCTGAATCTTTCAAAAATTATTTTCAACTGTTCTAAATGTTTATCGCATTAGGCAATGTTACCAAAATGTCAACGACATAGGGCATCAAAAAATCAAAATTCTCTTCCTCTAATACACAATACAAAGTCCGTAAAAATCCTGCCACACTTGTTACAAGACCAATCGGAACTCTTTTGAAAACATAAGTTTGGCTGTTGAACGAAAATCCTATAAACTTTTTATGCTCTTTGACTACATCTACTTGCTAGTATGATTGTGCCAAATCTAATACCGATGATATGTCTGGTTTGAATTTATAAAATATTTTTAAGAGGTCAATCAGAGTAACATGATCTCACTTAATTCTTTTATTGAAATACTGACAATTGATACAAATACACAGTGATCTATTTTTCTTTTTTACTAGTACTAATGGGGAAACATTCTGTTTGACACTTTTCAATAATATCTAAACTGATTATTTCATCAATTTGTCTTTGATCTCATCATAGTAAATAAAGGGAATTAGGTATGGTTTAATATAAAATGAACTATCACCTTTTATGTTAATAGGATGTTTATAGCAGTTGATTTTACCTGTTACTTCTGAGAAATATCTTTAAACTCCTACAAACTATATAATTATTGTTTTTGTTTGTCATTTAATAATTCACTTTTATTACAAATTTGTTCAGAATCATTTTTGTTTTTTCTTGTCGTTTTTATCTGTTTTGATCTTATATTCATGACCATTGCCAACTGTTGATTTTCTGTTATTGGTGATGTGACTCTCCACAGTCCCATCATTACTCCTTTCCATAGACTTTCCCTTGTTATAGTATAACTAATTTTTTCTCTTGTGATTTTGTGTAATTGAGCACTCGTTCCCTCTGCTATGAAACTTATGTAAAATGGTTTATTTTTACAGTATTGCCCGAAATAAACAGTACTGAAATTGTAATTGTTTTGTATATTTAAAAAATACATATTATTGACACTTTATTATATGTTCTAAATGTGCACCTCCTCGTTCGAGACAGACTTCATAACGATGTTCTAAGTTTCTGGTCATGTTATTGAATAAGGGTTGTCTCAGGGCTGCGAAGAAGACTCTAACGGCATCCTTTAATTCATCGATGGTTTGTGGTGCCCGTTTGAAAACGGCATTTTTAGCCATGCCCCAAATGTATGCGTCTGGAGGTGTGAGGTCTGGAGAATGTGAAGGATAAGGAAGTCAGTAAATCGTGATATGAATTTGCTTGGAAAATGTTCTTGAAGAAATTGACGAATTGCGGCAGCAGTATGGCAAGTTGCCCCGTCCTGCTGAAAAATTGGTTTCGAAATGCCAAGTTACGTGCACGACAGAATTGACGTAGATCAGGGATAAATCGTGTTAAAATTTGTCTGTACCTCTGTTGATTAAGTGTGACTTGCCTACCATTCTCTTCGATAAAGTACGGACCAATGATTCCGTGTCCGGAAACAGCACACCAGACACTCACTTTTCACTATGTAAAGGAACCTCTTGAACCTCATCGGGTCTGGCAAAGCCCAGAAATCGATTTGTGCGACGATTCACATAGCCTGACAAGTGAAAATGTGCTTCGTCTGAAAACCAAACATTTTTCAAAAATTCAGGATTTTCATACTGTAACGCGAGAATTCTGGCGCAATATTACACTCTACTGCGATAATCCCGAGGATGTAGTTGTTGATGTACCTGAATCACATACGAAAATGTACCCAGCTCCTTCAGGATTCTTTGAAAGGAAGTTCTTTTAAATCAAGTTGTAACGCTGTCCTTGCCTGGCTGACTTTCGGATTTTCTAAGATTTGCTCAAAAACATGTTCATGGTTATTGTTGTTGTTAACTGTCCTGGGACGCCCGAGTTTCCTTTTCGTTGGCACAATACACTACCTGTATTTCTAAACTTTTCAATAACCTTCAAAATTACAGCATTACTTGGAGAACGTTTATTAAACCTTTGTGTGAATTGATCAGACACGTATAGCAAACTTGCACCATTACGTCGGCCGATTCCGTATGAACGAAAATAATGCTCTACCAGAAACACTTTCTCCTCTGTACTTAACACCATTTTTAACAATTAGGCCCTACTAATTACTTGTTTGAGGTTTACTTGACAGGTCTATACTAGCTAACCTGAGTGTGACAGCGCACGCATAAAAACACCGCCAACTTAGTTTCAGTACTGTTTATTTCGGGCAATACTGTACTTTTCCTTCTATGATTCTCTTTTCAAAATTTATGGACACTTTATTTTCATGTAGCCAACACAATCTAATATAATACTTCGACACAGCTTTGGGACTATTAAACATGAAAATTCAAATTCGATGTCGTTCAATACTATTTCTATGCCAACTTGATTTTAATCTTGTGTGGGTTCGTCTGAAATACTCCCGACAAAGACATGTTACAAACTGGAAAAATAGATATATTTTTATTTACCCTTTTTATATCCGTCACCAATTTTTGTGAAATATATCTGACACTACTGCCGCTATCAATATGAATATCTGACACAATGTTTTCAATTTTCCCTCTCAATATAGGCATTTCTTGTCACTTTCAAAATTTAATTTATAATTTGGTACGTATCTAGATATTTCTTGTTTACTTATAGCACTTGCCCTTGCATCCAACATTTATTTTCCCTGACAGCTCCCCCATACTCTGTACATTTTCACTTTACTTTGTGGAATCATTAATTTCAACACAATCTTTTTTATCTATTATTATTATTTCTATATCATTTATAGATTCTGTTTGTTGCAAACCATCAACCCTTCGATTTCGTTCTATGGTGTCCTTATTCTGATTGCTATTATTATCTAATTCTCCATCTTTATACCTATTCCAATTGCTTTCCTGACAGTTATTGTCACCTGCAGGGTTTAATTTCTGTTGCTAGAATACGTGTAATACCCATTACATGTGTTTCTTCACTATAATTATTTTTGTTACTTGTATTATGTTTGTACACTGATGATCATTGTTTGCACTATTCGTCATTTTTTGTTAATTAGTGGAATTATTATTATACGAAGTATAGCTGCAATTATTGCTTTGATAATTATTTATCCCTATCTTATTCAAACTATCAACGGCTTCATCCCTCGATTTGTACTCAAGTCAATCCCATTTTTACTTTGGGAGGAACATCATGAAGAACTTGCAATTCACTAAGGAAGGTCTACAATAAGATGCTTTTGTTGCAAGTTTTTGAAAATATTCTGCCCTTGAACCCCTTTGATATTGACCTAATTTAAATTTTTTAAATGCTTCGTGTTTTATATCCATATTCCAATACTTTTCCAAAAATAATTTCGAGAAATCATTGAAATCTTTGAACTTATATTCATTTAATTCAGCTTAATTTGTAGCCGCTCCTACTAAACCTTTTATTGAAAAACTCAACAATAATTTTGGGGCACCTCTGCTTTTATTAAAATTTTTTCTAATTTTCTAATAAAAGCAACTGGATAAGTATTACCAGTTGGATTAAATTTAATCGTTGGTCCTACCGAATTCTGCACCCTTTTTACTTAATAATTCTATAACAGGTTTTTGTTATGAATTACTTGATTTTATAATTATTATCAATTGTAGATTACGTGACTCTTTCTTTACGCGTGTCATTTCATTTCATCAATATTTTTACCTAATAATCCATATAGTTTCTAAAATCCCCTGCCAACATTTTTTGTACCTATATTGTTCCTCAATCCTCGATTTAATTCATCATTTTGATTATTTAAATCATCAAAAGGGTTGTCTAATAAACTACATTCCCCTACTGAATTAAAAAACACATCATTTATAATTCTACTGTTATTAATTTTATTTATATTTATATTACAATCAGTTTCTTAAATGCAAATCATTAAAATTTTAAACCACTAATATTTATGCTACATATTACTTTCACCTTTCTATTTAAGTCAATTTCCTGTTTCTGTTATTTTGTATTGCAACCCACAAATTCTCCTGCATTTATCTGGTTGCAACTGGTGTACTAACTGATTCTTGTACAGTCAGCCAACAATTTATTCAACATCATCAATATCAGCCAAAGCTATTCACTATTCAAAATTCTCATGCTATGTTGGGCCTCGATTTTATGTAGTGGTTTTCAAATGTTTTGTAAACACCAGCTTTTCTTTTTCTTAAACTTAGGGTCATGGAGGTTCTTTGGCAGTAAAAATTAGAATATGCGTCAATAAAGCTTTATCCAAAATATGCTTCTATCAGTCATATGCTAAACCTTACATTAAGTTCAATAATAACAAAAATTACAAATTGCTAGAAGCGGTAATGCTAAATGTTCGATAACTGAAGTTTACAGTTCCTTGGTATGGATGATGACGTAGAAATTCATTAAGCCTCCTTATTTACCCTGATAATTTTCAAGATTCAACGTTGAGTGTACCAGGCTGCCGTGATCGGTTTTTATCGTTCAAATTGTTTTCAGCAATCTCCTGCAGTGACATTTGAACTACTTTTATTTCTCAATGTGCAGTATGGAACTTACCTATTTAGTACCACAATGCTAGTGTAATGTTGAAAAAGAATATATATGCCCCTAAATAATTTGGAGTACTGATAATTTGACCTCAATTCTGTAAATTGCACTACGCTTTCTGCTTTCAATGGTTATTGTCGACAAGTCAAGATAGCTATATAGTTTTTAAGTGGAGGCTTCAAATTAACTTACATTAACTTGTTAACGAGACTACAAGGGGAAGGTGCTTGAGTTGTGTTGTAGTGATGGTTAGTTTTCACTTTGCTCATTAGCTCTATGTGGTACTTACTTACAGACATACGAGGCTTTTAATAGTATAGAAATTTGGTCAATCCTTTTTATTACATTTTTGTTTGGAGCATGTGAACCTTCTGTGGACAGTGTGAAACAACCTGGTTACAGAAATTGACCCATAAGAATAACTATTTGGAGGAAATCAGTATTGTGTTGCATGTTTAAACTTCCCGTTCAAAATTATTTATAGCTAACTTCGAATACTGGTATTATTGTAACAGTTTTGAACATACGAGTTTTATTAACTAATTAATGACTGCCTTAGAGAGTAAGTTTTTGATATACCTATGTTAAATTGAAAAAAATAAAAGTTAAGTTTACATAATATTTTTATATAAAACAAGTTGAAAATGCAAGGCATTGTCGCAACGAACTTCCAAATGTAGACTTACTTTAAAATAATTTAAAGAAATTAAAATTATTATGTTGTAATAATTATAAGTATTCAGATAAAATACAAAAATTTATAAACAACAAAAGAGACATTTTAATATATTTTATTTTATTGAATAAATATTTTAAAAGCTATATATGTGTGTGTGTATGTATGTATGTATGTGTTTGTGTGTGTGTGTAAATAAGGGGCATCATATTTCGATTCAGTTTTTCAGAGGATTCTAAATATGTATCGCACATTAATTTTGGACCTATTTGAAATTTTGATAAAAATTAATTCCGGTGGGGGGTGTATCCGTGGTCAGATTTTGTGGGGGGGTACCATATTTCGACTCAGCTATTTTAGGGGAGTCCAAATATGTATCGCACATTAATTTTGGACCTATTTGAAATTTTAATTTTCCCGACAAAATATCGCGGGGGCACGGCGTCCCCGTGGCCCGATTTCAACTGACATCAAAACTTAAGCTCAGGACACCGAGCTGAATCGATTGATGTATCACACATTGATGTCCGACCATTAGAAAGGCCTCGGACGGACAGACGGACGACAAATCGATTTCATAAACGAACAAAGTTCGTTGAAAATTATTTGATGAAAGTGAAAATCTGTCACCTTTCCAATTGTTATAATGTTCCGTAGACAATCAAAATCATGAAAGTTTTATAATGTTATTACAGCTCAATACTCTAACTACCATATGAATGTTTAATAGACTCCTGTTGGCAAAAATGAATATTTTCATTATTCGAGCTTCAGTTTAAGTTTTAAATATAGAAATGTGTTTAAAATATTAAAAATTCAATAAATTTATGCAATTATAATTTTTTGTTGATTATTTAATATTTTTGTTTACTTAGAATATACATTTTCTTGACAGTAATATTTGCTCTAAATCTGGTATGTTTGAAATTTTCATTAATAACAATTGTAAGATAATTTGAATTACAGTTTTTGATTAAGTTTGTACCTGATTATCAGATCTGATGCTCATATAGATTCAATGAAACAAAATGTTGCTTAACTAATAATTTTATGATATCGCCAACACATACGAAATGATTTATTTTTTATAATTGGATAACAATTGTTTATTATATAATAGATATCTTCTGATATTAAAATGTTCAAGTTTCTAAATAGGGTAAATTAAACATTTTAAAATCATTTACTCCGATAGGGTTTCTGTATTTACCCTAAAATTATATCTTTTTTAATGCTCGCTAGATACAGCGGCGTTCAACTTTAGAATACTTTTTCTGTTTTATAAAGAGTATTTCAGTCCTGCTCTTTGCATGACCTCCCATTGGATAATAGCCAAGCTAGCCGTTGGCACAACAGGTTTTATAGTTCCATCTCGTACACATAAAAATTTCAAGTCCTATTAAGTTTCGAATTGTTCTATCTGCTCCTTAGGGACAAGATCACAAAATGCATTCTTTCAAAAAATTAATACTGTTACATTAACGCTCAACACCTTGAGGCCTTACAATTTACGTTCACCATATATATATAGAAATTAATAAGATGAAATAATAACTTAGACTTTTATGCAAAGCCAAAATGATCAATTCAAATCGAGCTAGTAATTGAAAGATGGAAAATATAAGGTCTTGGACAGGACTTGAACCTGTATCTTGGTTTTGCCGGAACCATGCGTTTACCATTAAATATATAAATATTTTAGTTAGTTAATTACACAAGATACAGGTTCAAGTCCTGCCCAAGACCTTATATTTTCCATCTTTCAATTATTAGCTCGATTTGAAATGATCATTTTGGCTTTGCATAAAAGTCTAAGTTATTATTTCATCTTATTCACTATAATACGATAGTATTTATCAACTTACCTTGTGTAATTAACTACCTAAAATATTTATATATATATATATACAACATTTTCTCTTAAGTTTTGCATAGAATACATAAATATGACTATTCATATTTTGCAATTGTCTGTTTTTTCTCTTAAGAGGTTCTCGTGTTCTATAGGATCATGTTACTTTCGTTTTGTTGTTTCTTCAACAACAACAATACCAATCACGGTATTCCCTTACGGGGTAACCAAACCTAGCACCTCTTTTTGGGGAGATATGCATGGTATAACTCTAGATTACTGTATTACTTTTACTCTCAGCACCATTCACAAGCTTTCTCAACATCCCTTAGTCCTTACACACTTCCTTTGTCTTTGCAACATTCATACATTGCTTTTGTCATGCTCCTTTATCCTTCAGACTTCTCACCTGTCGTTCTTTCAGAACCTCCTCTACTACATCCAATCATCTTTTATGCGGTCTGCCTCTTGCAGCTCTACCAGTTATCTTACTTGCATATATACCTTTGGTAAGTCTAATCTCATTCATTCTTTACACATGTTCAAACCATCTAAGTGTACTTCGCTCGCTTGGGTCACTTGTACCCCACACTCTTACCCATTCATTTGGCTCTTTATCTCTCAATGTTTTTCCATACACACTTCTTAGGAACCACACTTCTGCAGCATTTATATGACCATGCTTCACTGCCAGACCCAAGTTTTGCTTCCATACAGAACAGTTGGCACAAACACACTGTTGTAAATGGCCAGCTTTGCATTTATATCCAATCCTTCATTCCTGTTCGCTGCCCACATACCTAAAGACACTTCTCTTCCAGAATTTGCCCTTCTTTCTATTTCACCATCCAGGTTTCCATTACTCAAAAACTTTCTACGGATGTACACAAAATCATTCACTTTCTGTATCGTGTCATTGTCCATTCTAAATACAAAGTCATCAATTCCACCATCTTTATTAAAAATCATTACTTTCGTCTTATTTACATTCACTTTCAATTGCATATTTCCACACGCTTCCTACAGTCTGTCAAGCATTTGTTGCAAATCTTGTGACGATTCGCCAACAATACAGCATCATCTGTAGACAACAGCACACTGACATTTGTTTCACCAATTGTCACTCCTTCCATTCATACTCAAGTCTGCCTGATACACTGATCTATAAATACATTGAACAACCATGGACACATCACGCAGCCCTGTCTTACACCTTCCACAATATCAAAGTATTGTCCCATGTATCTATTCACACGTACACATGCTCTACTGCCTTCGTATATCGCTCTGCTAGATTTTATCAAGCACTTGCTTACACCGTATTCACGCAGCGCCTTCCACAATTCACTTGTGTTCACAGAGTCATATGCCTTTTCCAGATCTACAAATGCTGAATACATTTTCTTTCCGACATGCTTACACTTTTCAACAATTTGTTGCATTGCAAACATTTGATCTATACATCCTCTTTCAGACATAAAACCACATTGAACGTCCCATATCTTGCTCTGCATTCCCTTACGAACTCCCTCGATAACAATTTTTCAATACAATTTACTGGGTACACTCAACAGATAAAACCCAGGATAATTTTTTGCATTCACACTTGCTGTCTTTACTTTTATGCAAAGGATAATGATCGCACTCTTCCAATCTTCAGGCACCTTTGCTTATTATATACAAAACTATCAGTTTGCACAAACATTCAATCAGTACCCCAGACCCATACTTAAGCATTTCATTTGTTATTCCATCTACACCCACCGCTTTGCCATACTTCACAGTTCTCACCGCCTTCCATACCTCATCTACACTGCATTCGAACTTTATACTATTATCCACGTTTTCAACCAGTGTATTACTGCTCTCTTCATTATCCACACAGTCATCTGTATCCTTCTTGTCACCACCATACAACGGCTTAAAATACTCTTTCCAACAGATTCTCACACTCAATTCATCCCAAACAATTTCATTTCTACTGTTAAGAACGCCATTCACACTCTTATTTCGGCACTTTCTTGTCTTCCTTACCCATTTCCAAAACAAGTTTTTATTTCCTTCAAAATCACTTGCATTTTTTCACCTTCCGCTTCGTTTCACTCATACACAGCACATCCATGCACCTTTCTTTCATTTCATTCATGATTTCATATTCTTTACAGTACACTCCACTGACATTCCAACTACCAAATCTTCATTCCTTCATTCCCATGAGGTTATTATCTGATAGGCCAGATATTTTCTGTCTCAGATGCTCACCATGACTTTGACGGTCTGAGACTTTTGCAAATGTATTGTTAGCAGTGTTAATTAGGTTACCAGCTTAGCTCGTAACCGTGCCATTGTAGCTTTCCCTACTAACGGTAACAACACCTTACGGTTCAGTGTTAGCATGTTTAGCCTCTCTGCCGCAGATGTTGCCACGATTCCCAGTCCTCCAGGTCTGCCTAATGTCTTTCAATACAAGCTAAAACTTTCCATTGCAAGGGGGTTATCTTGTAAGCCAGCATAAATTTGCCTGCGCTACGACCACTAGGACGTACATGCTGTGCACTGACACACATCGAGTGCATTGTTTCTTCAATAAAATCTAATTGTGAACTCAATCTTTTCCGGCTTATATGATAATATTTAGCCACAATCAACATTAGAAGGAATTTTTAAGCGTAGTTTAATGTATGAAGCATAATTTAAAAAAATAGGAATAAGCTTTTTATACATTTTGTGTTACCATATATTTTAAAGATAATTTTTTAATTTTCAGAGCAAACCGCAAATTCAACAAATAGTACAAGCATCACGTCTCAAGTATGATTTAGAAGCAGAACTTAATTACTTAAAGAAACAAAATAAACTTAACAGTGATATATTGAACAATAAACTTCAACAATATCAACAGCAATTACACACATTGGGATATAAAATTAATTTTCAACCCATACAAAATTTTCAGAAACCTGTGAACGATTCACAATTTGCTCCACCAACATTTGATTTGTTCCATAAGTCTTCCTTTTCTATAGAGGATGATAAGCAGCCTTTTGAGGAAATGCCTGTTGAAGAATTTTCACGTAACTTAAGTTTTATGTTAAATCCTGAAAATTCGAATAAGAACGAAGTGGGTCATAACATAAGTTTTGAACGACATTCTGATGTAAATGGTGCTTATGATTATTTTACACACGACGAGATACATACTAATTTTGTTAATTTTGATATGGTGCAAGATTATAATCCATTTAGTAATACTGTGTATAATGCTGTGGAAGATGCACTTCCAATTAACCACAAAACTAGTGATATTTTATCACCATTTAATAACTCTGAATACGTAAATGTGTTGGAACCTGAGGTTGTTTTACATACAAGTGGAGATTTAGATGTTCTTAATTCTTTCGTTTTATCTCAAAGGTCTGTAATATCACATCAATACTCTTTTTCTAGTTTAGATCAGATTCAAAATGTACATAGCTATTCACAAGTTAATGTGTGTCATAAGAGTCAACAACCCATTTCTTCTAACTTACAATTAGACGGGTTTGATGGTAATGCAAGTATACTCTCAGTTACTCAACCTCAGTTTTCTTTACCTCTTCAGCAAAATCTTGAAAGAACTTCAACACCAATTACAATGAATAAGTCTCCAATGAATAATACTTGGAAGCCACCCAAAGCTATAACCATAACAAACAGTGCCAAAAGTGCATCATCTCAAACCGGCATAATGACAAGCAAGTCGTCAAACTCTGATACTATCAAATGGTATTCCAAGCAAGGCATTAGTAACACCAAAACGTCTAAAACTAGTTCAGATTCTATAACATGGACAATTACAAATAAAAAAACTACATTAATCGATCCTGATATTACAGCAGCTTTGAATGAGTTAGAAGAATGTAGTGAATATTTTTCGCAAGAATGGGACTACAATGATGGGAATACTAGTGCTCAGATAAATTTGAAGAATTTTAATCAAGAATCTCTGAGCTTCAAAAGGTCGTTTGAAGCTAGCACTATACACTCAAATTCGCAATATAAAAAGTCTGCAAGTCGTCCTGTTAATAAAAATATTATAATTCATTCCGATATCCAACTACCACGAGTGCAGAAAATTCTAGAAACAAATGGAATGGCAGTAAATATAACAGCAAAAATGAAAAGCCTTGAAATTGATCGCCCTGTCAAAACCAATGATTTGAAGTGTAAAATATCAGATTATTCTGACGATAGATTTAGTGTGAATAATATTAACAATACTAATGCAAAATTAGAAGTTTGTACAGCTCCTTTAAATCGGTCATCAATTGAACCTAATTCAAGAACATCAGACTTACAATGGAAATCTAATGTATATGATTCTGAAATTACAGAATTCTTAAATATAACTGATTTAAATATACAAACTGATTCTGAGCAGCAACATACATCAATAACTTCTGCTCACAGGTCCAATCAAAACTTGGTTTACAACGACACCCTAAACAATAAAAAATTGAATATCAGTATTGTGGAAAGTGAAAGCTATAATTCTAACACAGGCCAAAAAATAACGGACCACCATAGCTCGACGGTAAATAAGGAGTATAACAATCTGATAAATACACATTGTAAGAGTGACTTAACTAAAGACATTTTTTATCTTGAGATTCACAGAAATGATGAACAAAATATGGAAAAAATTATGTGTGATCAAAAGTGTAACGCGCGTGATACACAAGAAATAAGAAACTTAAATATAAATCAAGAAAATAGTCAACAATCTAACGATATTGCTACCTTACAAACTTACAATAACATCAGAGATACAAATGTAAGATTAGGACCTCTTAAACAGAAGAAAATATTGGAATATTATCAGCGAATTCCAACACTCCCTTCGAAACCACTTAATGACGCTTCGAATGATGCTACTGTTTCTAATAAAAGTTTGATTCAATACGATAAGGAAACGAGATCAACAGAGCTTAAAAATTTAATATTTAATCAAAATACAGAAGTTTGTAAACAAAAAGCAACTAATCAAATAGAACAGCTGCATTCATTAAACAATTCATTTGTATTAAATCAGAACACTGCAGTATCATATGGAGGGTGTGACAAAGCTTCTAAGTTTTCAGTTTCTAATAAGCCACAACAAATAACAAAGGAAATTAAAAATATTTTAGTTTCTGAAGCAACAAAAGTACTTCCAAGCAAACAAATACAAGAAAGTCATAGTCAAATATACTCTGACAGTACGAACAATATTGAGAATTCCGACGCATGTAACGTGCTCTTTCAAACTACTTTTGATAAAAGTTCAGAATGCAAAATGGCTAAACAAGATAATAGAGATGTGGTTTCTACTATAGACAAACAAATATCTGTACAAGATAAGAACTTTGCTGATTTTAGTGAGGACATTGTACAAATGTTAAATAACATAGAAAAGTACTTATCTGAAATTGAGGGTGAGACTACTAAATGTGATGAAAATGCAGAAAACGTTTGTGAGACACAGATGTCAGTTACCACAGGTACATTATTGGGTATGCTAAGCGATAGTGAAACAGATGCCATAAATATACATAATGTACTATCGCAGCAAAATCCTCGTGACTATAAAAATGTCCAAGATAATGTAGAAGATATTCAGGTTACTCGTACATACCTAGATACAGGAATAGCAGATAAATATTCATTTGAACCTATCGAACCGTCTGATTTATTGATTGAACATAAACTTAACAATGGATGTAATAACGAATATGATGATATACAAGCTAAAACTGATGAGATGCCACAAGAAACAAATAACAACATTGAGACTTTAGAAATGTGCAATATACCCAATGCTAGCCAAAATACAACAAAAGAAAACAATCATGACATAGAAATAGAAAATATGGAGCATTATAGTATTCAAAACAATGCAGTTGATCAGCAGTGTGAATCTACTTTAAGACATGAAATCAACATCACGACTACTAATGATGATGCTGCTAAAATATACATATTAAAGTGCACTTCATTTAACAAAACACTAACAAATTCTCAAGACGATTGGAAAGTTCGTTCTAAAGCTCATGACACTACAGAGAGTGCAATCAACACAGATAATAACTTACAATTCAGTATCAAAATGCATGATTCAAACCGCTCTTTATCTAACGAGCATGATAATTTTAAAGTTAGTTCGAAGCTGAATGATTCATGTGAATTTTCAGCATATCACCAACCTATTGTCGATACTGATTGTGGTACAACAGAAACCAAAGCACTTGAAACATTCAAAAGTGTTGAAGTTTTAGACATTATAAATAATACTGAATCTAACAACTTTCAAGCTACCTTAAAATGTGGCAATAGAGTTGAGTCTCAAATGAAAGATGATCAAGAAACTCACAACTTGGATAGTGTTTTTGTAAGTGCGTTGCAAGGTATTAACGAAACTGTTCCTTTCAAAGCTACTGAAATACACTCACATATCATTCAAAGTAATTCTCAAATGAGACATCTAGACGATACGACAGGAAACCACTTTGAAACTGATATTTCACCGAGTGACTCACAGGCTACTCAACCAAATGTATATTTAAATGGCAGTTATACTAAACAACTTTGTGAAACCAAAGAAGCAGATATTTCATTAAGGGATTCCCAGGCTACTCAACCCAATGTATTACTAGGTATAATTAATGAAGACATTGCTAGTCCTAAATGTAGCCTTGAGCCTTTAGGCGATGTTTTGAAAGAAATATTTAGTGATGACACATCACAGACTGAAGATTTAAATGCATCTTTCCAGAAATCGCAAGGTGTTTGTGAAACCCAACAGTCTTCAGAAACAAGTCTGAAAACAAGATTTAAATACAAACCTTACAAGCATTTAGGTTGTCGAATTACATCAAAAGAGACAAATAACGAAAATCAAAATGAAATTGTGTCTCAGTTCTCTATAGCACTGGATAATAAAAGTTTTTCTAATAGAATAACAGCACAGTCTCAAGAGCTGGATACATCAAGTGATTTATTTTTAACTCCTGATGTTGTACCTAAAAAAATAGCTTCTTTGGAGTCTGTTCAAGCTCCACGACAATTTACATCAGGTAAACGCAAAGCTCCTGGTTCTGTAGAAGCATCTTTATCTAAACTACCAAAATCAATAAAATTTATACCACCTCGCAAATTAACAAAAAAAGAAATCGAAATGGCTTATATAGAACAAGATAAGAAATTACTAGAAAATGATGACCCTTCACAGTACTTGAAGAATATAATAAATCGCCCAAGTGTTAGACAGTTACAACAAGTAGAATATTTAGCATCTGCTCGTAAAACTGATGATGGTGTAATCGTTCTTCCAGCAAATAAACGAATAAAGAGAAAGCATAAGCAAAAATTTATTAGCCCATTAAAAAACTGTAGCCCGTCATCATTTGACATATCGTTATTAAGTGATAAAAATTCAGTAAAGTTTGAAGAATATATGACAAGTGGACTAAAAACAAAATCAACACCAATTAAAACCATAGTGTCATCATTTCAATTTATTCAGAGCCAAGAAGTGACTAAGAGTAATTGTGGTCAGAATGAACCATTTATTTTTTCTGAAAATGTTCAAGAATGCAAATTTGAGTCTATGCATACTAGCCAAGAGCCTAGCACTATTCATCAAGGCTACTATACACAAAATAAAACACAGATAGATAATCTTGTTAACAAATACTTGAATCAAGATAGAAATACACAACTTAGCCCTAAATCAAAAGTGTCACAATTTGAAGATTTTAATTCTTCAATTTTTAATCAAAGTTCTGTGTTGTTGGAGGATGATTAACATTGTATATAATTTGAAAAATAAGCTAAACTGTATAATAAGTCTTAAGTGAAAATCGGTTTTTGTTTGTTGAATGTAAGAAATAAAGCTTTTGTTTGTGCTGTTAAGTATTTATTTGGCTTTTAATTCCTGTATATAAATTGTGGATAAAAGTAGAATTTGACGATTTCTACATTTTCCGCCATACTCTAAAAAATTAAAAGGGATACTTCGATTTTATTTTTCAATTATTGTCCCTTAATCAAATATACAACTTTCGTTTCATTTAACCAACATTGTAAGTCTTACCGTTTCCGAGTTCCCATGGAGGACACACTTATCCCTTTGAATTCACAACATATATATATATATATATATATATATATATATATATATATATATATATTACTCAAATTTAGACCAGGGTAGAAAATTAATTAACGACATCAAATAATTTTAATCACCGTGCATAAGGAAGCTTTGGGAAAAAGTACGCGTAATTAAAGGCCTACTGTGAAGATTTAAATCATTCAATTAGAATGTAGGGTTTGTATAGAATTTTATTAGATAATACGCGTTATTAAAACCGTGGAGCATAAAAATTTATTTGTTTCATTAAAAATAAGGGATTTAAATTATTCACTAGACGCTTTCTATAAAAAGAAGCAGAATTAAAATGCTCAACTTGTATGTAATTTAATTGTTACAAGTACTAAAACAAATAGAAATTACGTGCAAAATTTATATTAATTAATTCAATTTTTAAGTAACGAGTATTAAACAAAGTGTACAAATAATAATTAATATTTAATTTGTATTCACTAAAAATTAAAGTGTAGAAGTCAGTGCCATTCATTATTATATTAATTGGAGTTAATTGAACGATTATTAAGGTATAATATGCATAAAAGCTTTTAAAAACCCAATAATACCAAATATGAGACGCGTTGCTAGCATACAAATATATCAAGAAGGTTAAAATACGTGGAATATCCAAATCGTAGAAGTATTACGAATTAACACCTGCGTATTTTAAATGTCACGTTCTGTTTAATTTGTTTGGATAAACATGAAAATTCTGCGTATATTGCAAACGGTCGGATAAACCGTAGCTTATATTAACATAGGAATCCACGTGGACTGAAATAACCGATAGTAAAGAATATCGATTTGCACCACTAAGACCAGGTTAGAAAAAGACGGATAAAATGCGCAAGGCAGAGGCACGGATAATAAAAGGCGTGATTTGAGCAACGTCACGAGGAAACGATTGGTTGAAATAAGATGCAGATATGAGAGGTGGGAACAACAATTTCTAGATCAAATTAATTAGGTATTCGCAGACGCGTGGCGAGACGTGTGAAAATTTCTTAGATTTTCAACTGGCGCGAGTGCAAATTTTGTAGAATCGCTGTGCCGGACTGTCGAATGGGAACATAGAATGAGAAATTCTAAAAATTGGCCGTCGCGGGACAAAGTCGACGTGCAGGCAAGCTATTATATAAACCCGTGATTATAGGTGTTTCGCTCTCTCTTATATTTTTTGATTATTCAATACTTTTAAACAGTTTGGCTCTTAGAATTTTGATGTTATACGATACTGCAAGCAGAATACGTGCTACGATACAAGTTATTATGCATTAGTGCACTTAGAAAAGATAGATAAGTAGCGATAAATAAATACATTGAAGTATGCAGTTTTAGTATAGCGTGAACGAATTATGAATTTCTTTGCTATTTTGTTCGGGAGTGAGTAATCAAGTGTTATTCGTAAACGTGATTGGATCCACAAAACAAGATTTAGATATGCATAGATGAGTTCCTGAGAAGCCCTGAAACAATTTAGACGAATGGTTGGGTAAGAAAAATTTTAAAAGCGGTCAGAATCTGAAGCCGTAAACATAAACCAGCTGGAATGGTGGAATGAGCAAGTCCGATGTACATTGAAGCCACGAGTGCAGTAACCTTCAGGTAAATTATACTATTTTGTTCGAACTTTGATGTTTTGGTGTGTGTTAGATATCTTTATGATTTGTTTGATAAAATAGACAGTAGTGAATTTGTATAAACAACAAATTTTTAATTTTAAGGTGAAATTTTCTTGTATAAGTAGAAAGGAGTATTTAGCAGTTTATGTTTTGATTATGATGAAAATTTGGGTCTGTCTTTGAGCTCAATTAGACTAACCTGTTAAATTAACGTAAAGGGTGGGAGATGCTCCCTTTTATTCAGACTTAGGTCTGCACATATTGTAACTTAATTAGTATGCATCCTACCAGGACTTTAATTCTGGATGCAAATTAAAATAATGACAAATTTTAACTTGAAATTTTATGATACTGATATTTATGCTGAAATTTAATTTTGAAATTTTAATGTATTATGAATATTGATGTAAATAGAGTTAACGTTGATGTTTGTGGTAGGAATGTGTTTGTTTTTTTTATGAATGAAGATGAAAGTTTTAACTAGGTGAGCAGCCGAGGCGGAAAGAGTAAAGAGGCGATTATCAAAAGAGATTCAACAGGGCGAGAATCACAGCAAATCTTGGTGCCCAGTTCGAGAGGCTCGAATATTTCTTTTTTTACTCTGGTGAGGCTTTTTGCAGGTATCGCAGCAATATATATATATATATATATATATATATATATATATATTGTATATATATATATAAATATTGTTGTGAATTCAAAGGGGTAAATCAGTGTGAAACAATAAAATTTCAACAACCCTGTATATAGAAAAGAGCAAATTGTTTACTTGCAAAAATTAATTTAATTCATTTAGGGAGAACGGACGAATATTAGAGTATTTTTATATTTAATAATTGAATGTTAGGATCACAGGAAGGAAGAGAGCTTCAAAGCAAATAGAAGTTCAAGGATATGCATAATTAACCATAAGTTATTTTAATTAAACACATATAAGCAAAAGGAAGCGTGCTTGCGTAAGAAAATCAATAATCCCAAGGCAATTGTATTTGTTGTAAAAGCTAACGTCAGTTTTATCAGATACGAAGAAGTAGAAAGTCTAGGAATTGTTATGTTCAAAACGGTCGATAATTAACAGAAACACCTGCTTTTTAAAAGGTTACGTTCAAAGAAGTCGAGCGTATGTTAAGATAGGATTTCATAGAAATTACTTTCAACCGTCAGTTTGGTATAAACAACTAGGGTAGCAAACATCTTAAGGAGCGAGGGAAATGCACAATCGGTTATATACAACAGATAGAGACAGATATAAAGCAAGCAAGGAATTGAAATGCACGTACAATATACACGTGGAGTTGAGATAGGATGTCAACAATATCGATTTTCTGTAACTCAGGTGGGGTTTTGAACGAGACAGCAAATATGTATAAAACAAAGATAAATAGAACTTAGGTGGAGTTTGTGATGGCAGAGAATTTTGTCATTGGTTGAAAGTGGACAGTTTTCCAAACGTACGCACACGCGAAGGTTGAAAGCGAATTCGGGGTATACAGCACGTAGGCCGGAGCAAATTTTACGAATTTAGAGACGGTTATATTCGAAATTTGTAGAATTCGTTTTGAAAATAAGCTTTTCGAAGGAAGCACGTCCACTAGGGGGGTTTAAAAAGGATATAAATATCCAACCTAGGTTATTAAGGCTCTCTTCTCTTCTATTTTCCTTTACTTCGATAAAGTGCTGAATGCTGATTCAGACCACCATGACAGTAAAGCTTTCTGAGTATTTTATGTATGTGATTATGTTACCGTAAATATAGTGGTTGTAAGTATAAAACAGTAGTAGCGGACCTCTAATTATTGACGTGAAGTACGAGTAGTGCGTATTAAATTAATAAAGGTCCGGCTACTACAACACTAAAATCATTAAATGGAAGCATGTTATATGGGGGTAAGCACCACAAGTAATCGAGTTTGAATGCATGATATATGGAATGGTACTGTGAGACGAGGCGCATAGCTGGCAGGGGTTAGAGGCCTGTAGATCCGCTGAGCAGCACAGTAAATCGAAACAACGCCGAGGGATTTTCTGGCACTCATCTCCGACGGGAAGGAAGCCTGAAGGATTCTCCAGGTAATTTATTTGAACTTTCTGTTGTTCTATAAACATTTGTGAAATTTTATGCTGTGTGGTTGACTTTTTTTTTTGGTGGCATATTTTTAGGTGTAGAAACTTATTGTAAAAGATACATGTACTGAACAATTTATTGATGTTGAATATTGAAAAAGGGTGCATTTAGAACATCCAAAATTTTATTCAGGATAAAAATTGAATTGTAAAGGGTAAACGGGTCTGTAAATTTTGGTTTAATTTATGCAAGGTTTAAAAGGCATATACAAACTAAACTGGGTTATAATGAGCTCACCATACTCCAGTGTGAAGTCAATTTAGGGGAACATGTGGAGCCCATCTACTCATATCTCATTGAATTTGTTTAAAAAGCATTAGAAAAATCAAGGACTTTAAAAACATACCATAATTTGAGTTTTATAATTATTGTATCAAACTGTTTTAACACGTGAATATAATTTATCTGTTAATAGGTATAAATAAAAAGTTGTATGGTTGTGGTATTATTTGGTAGTTTTATTGAATGGTGTGCGAGTGTGAAAGAGGTATGTCTGTAAATTTAGGTATTGGAGAAGAGGCCCAGCTGAGCTAGCCAGGGAAGCTGAAGGAATTTGAAGGCGATCTCATTAATTAAGAGGGGTAAGAAATTTTTTAAATTTTTATTTTTTTTTTCTTCGAAAACTTTTATGTTGGCCCAGGTGAAGGATCGATGTTAAAGCATCGTTCCCGAATTTTTGTAAGTTCCACGGCACTTTTATGACGGCCCAACGCTGGGGCTCGATGTTAAACCTTAGTCCACAACTTCCACGGCTATATATATATATATATATATATATATATATATATATATATATTGTAGTGGTTTTAAAGGGCTAAATTTAAGTATAAACAAGGCAATTTCAAACACCCTGTATAGGGGAAACAACCAGAGTTTACGTGCAAAATTTATTTCATTTAGTTCATTTAGTTCATTTTAAAGTAACAAGTATTAACAAAATTTTACAAGTAGTGATTAAAATTTAGTTAGGTTCGTAAAGAAAATAAATTATAGAAGACAATGCAAATTATTAATTAATTTAATCGAGTTTAATTGAACTGGTAATTACGTATAATACGCATAAAAGCATGAAAAATCGATAATACCAAGGTGAAACGCTTTGCTGACACATAAACAGCCGTTGAATAAAAAATACCTTGAAACGCAACCTCCTAGAAATGTTGTGTTAAAACGTTTGTTAATTGAACACCTGCAGGTTTTGGAAATGTCAGGTTCCCCTTATTTGTGTAGATAAAAGACAGTATTCAAAGTATAACGGGTAAACGGTCGGATGGTTTGCATAAAAGTTTCCTTAAAGCGCAGAAAGGATAGACGATCAATGAAATGATTCGGAATGAGACAGACATAATAGCAGTGCATTTCAAAACGCACGTATTCAGTCCACATGGGTTAGTTTGAAACGCGGACAGTAATATCGATTTCTACCACTCAAACAAGGTTAGAAGGAAACATAGAATATGCATGAGAGAGGAATAGCGTTAATACAGGGGGGGGGGGTGTTCAAGACGTCATTGAATATCTTATTGGTCTATATAGTTAGTAGTATAACAGAGAAACACGGGAAAATTTGAATGCGGGCTTTTCAGAAAATATAATAACGACGAGTTAAATTTCGAAGATTTCGAAAATGGTTGAACCAAAATTTTAAGAAGTATTAGTTTAATTAAATGTTTCGCGTTAGGAGGGTCTGGAGAGATTACATTCGAAGTGTATAAATACTCTAAAAGAATTAGCATCGCTCTCTTTTAACTTCGTTCTCTTAGTAATTTCATCGCTTCAGACTACGAACAGAAATTTACCACGAGCTTGTAAGTATATAAAATTATTTTAAATTAAATAGTACAGTGTTGGTCTCATAATTTGATACGCGGATTGTGTCGAGTCTAAATTTTATTGAGGTGCAACATTTATTTTAAACAAGCTCGTGAAGTAACGTATATTAAATTAATTTAAACTAAAGTACGCAATTATGAAAGAAGTGTAATAAATTTGGATTTGGATGCATCGTGAAGGCAGAGCATGCAGCACAACTTAGATGGTGTTCATCAACAAATAGCTAGAAGCTGCCAGCAGAGCAGAACCACGAAACCGAGAACGAAAACAACTTAACGGCTTCGTCAACGGAGTAAAGATCTTCAAGAAATTTCAGGTAACGCTTTAGAATTTGTTGTTTTTATAAACTATGAAGATTGTTGTGATGTGTGAGAGTGACCTATGAAGGTATTTTGCATTGTTTGTGTATTAAAAATACTTTTATTATGGTATTTAAATATAAATCTAAAGGTGTATATAAAGCTTATTAACGTTCCATCAGGAATTTAAATTTTTATTGTTACGAGTACATGGGTTTTTTGTTTGCAGTAAGCGTATGCTAAGTAAAAAGCATACATTAATCATACAAAAAAAACTGGGTTATCATGAGCTCACCATACTCCAGAGTGTCCTAATGAAAATTAATTATAAATAAAGAACGAAAAATAAGGTACTATTCAGGGCCCATTTACTCCGGTTACATTTATGTGTTCAATATTTCTAGTTAAAATACTGGACTTTACAAAAATAGAATTCATTGAGGTGTAACTTGAGCACCGAAATGTAAATAATCTTGAAGTTTTATTTGTAAATAGTGGTAAATAAATATTGTATGATTGTTGTATTATTTTGTGGTTTTATTGGGAGTGTGCGTGAATGATAAAGAGTATGATAGTGAATCTAGGTATCCAAGTCGAGGTCCAACTGAGTGTTGAAGTAGTTAAATGATGGAAGCAGAATCTGGGTAAGAAATTATTTAAAAAAAAATTTTCTATTGTGTGAAATTTATGACGATTTTGGGAAAATTAATAAAATTTTCGATTGTATTTTTTTTACTCTGTCGATTTTAGAGAGGTTACACGGCAATATATATATATATATATATATATATATATATATATATATATATATATATATTACTCATATTTAGACCAGGGTAGAAAATTAAATAATCACATCAAATAATTTTAATCACCGTGTATAAGGAATTTCATTAAATAATACGCTTTATTAAAACCTTGAAGCATAAATAAACTCGGTCGTTTCAGTAAAAATAAGAAATTTAAATTATTTATAAGACGCTTTATATCAAAAGAAACAACTGGAAATTACGTGCAAAATTTATCTTAATTAACTCTATTTCAAATAACCGGTATTGAACAAAACGTACAGATAATATCTATAGAAACTTGTAAAAACCCAATAATGCAAATCCTAGAAGTGTTAGTTAGAAGTAGGATGTTTTTAAAAGGCAATTTCAGTTTAATTTGTGTAGATAAACATGTCGAGTCTAAGGATATTGGAAACGGTCAGATGCTTTAGCACAAAATACAAAACAGGGTTTATTTAAAAGCTCTGAGAATTAATATTATTTTGAACACCTGCGTAGTTTAAATATCACATACGGCGTAAATTTTGTAGATAATTAATAGTTTCAAAGAATCTTGGAGAAACCGGGGCTTAATATTCACGAGAATGTGCGATACGGGGTTATTAAACCCAGATAACAGTCCACATGGACTAAAATATAATCGATAATAAAGAATATCAATTTGCACCAATACGAACAGGTTAGAAAAGGAAAGAGAAAATGCGTCAAGCAAAGACACATATAGTAAAAGGCGGGATTTAAGCAACGTCACGAGGGTCACAATTGGTTGAAAATAGGATGCAAATATCAGAGGTAGAAACAACAATTTCTGTACAAAATTAATTAGTTTTTCTCGGACATGCTTGCGTGCCGTGTGTTGAAATTTCTGAGATTTAAATGGGACGAGTGAAAATTCGTAAAAATCGACGCGCGAGCGACAGACTGGGAACATAGAATGAGAAATTCTTTAGAATTACCCGTTTTGAGGACAAAAGCGACGTGCCGGCTTTTTGCTATATATACCGAGATGAATATAAACAAGCTCTTTTAGACTTTTGACTATTCGATGCTGCGTTAAAAGCTCTTACATCCGCGACTTGATTGAAGATGTTAAACAGTGCATTTTAGTTTGAGAAAATAATTTAAAATTTTGCTCGTATATTTTAGTGATTCAAAATAGTTGGTTATTTACGTGCTAACATGAATGTACTTCAGTGCACTTAGATACAAGGTAATAAAATTTAGTTTCACTGTACCAATTAGCAAAATTTACAACGACAAATGTATACACAAAAGTAGGCAGTTTTGGCGTATATTGGTGAAAGAAGTATGAAGTTATTTGCTATTTTTCGGGGTGTTAATAATTAAATGGTTCAAATACGTGTCTGGATCCACGAAACAAGGGCAGATATACATAGATGAGTTCCGGAAAAGCCCAGAAACAACTTTAAATAAATGGTGATGGAGAAAATTTTAAAAGCGTTGAGAATTAGAAGCCGTAAATATAATCCTGTTGGAATGGTGTGATTAACTAAAGGGACGATGTACTTTGAAGCTACGAGGACAGTAACCTTCAGGTAAATTATACTATTTTGTTTGACATTTTGTGTGTGTTGAATAACTTTATAATTGATTTACTTTAAATGGACATTAGTGAAATTGTACTAACCATAAAATTTTAATTTTAAGATGAAATTTGCTTGTTGAAGTAGAAAGGGTATTTAGTTTTGATGTTCGGTAATATGATGAAAATTTGGGTATGTCTTTGAGCTCAATTAGACGAACCTGGTTAATTAACGTAAAGGGGTGGTAGATGCTCCTTTATACTCAGACTCGGTCTGCCTATATTGTTATATTAATTAGTAGGCATCCAACAAGGACTTTAATTTTGGATGCACATTAAAATGATCATAAAATTAATCTTGAAATTCTTTTAAAACTGAAATTTATGCTGAGTTTTAATTTTGAAATTTTAATGTATTCTGAATATTGATGTAAATAGAGTTAACGTTGATGTTTTTGGTAGGAATGTGTTGTTTTTTATGAATGAGGAGGTTTATAACATTAGGTGAGCAGCCGAGGCGAAAAGAGGATCACAGCCGTTTATGACGCCCAATCTGTGGGACTAGAATTTTTTTGTTGAAAGGACCCAGTTCCCGCATTCAAAGGAGAATATAACAGCAAATTATGACGCCCAATCTGTGGGACTAGAATTTTTTTTGAAAGGACCCAGTTCCCGCATTCAAAGGAGTGGATCACAGCAATTTATATATATATTATTATGTAAGGGGGGGGGGGGGGATAAGGTTTCTAAAGGTATATTTGTATTAATAGGGGTGTATGCCAAACGATAGGATCAATATTTCAGATTTAATAATTTAAAACTATAAATTTTGCTATACTTTACATACGTTAAAGTATGTACCATTTCAGATTGAAACTTATATGCCAAAAGGTAGATAACATGACTTTAAGACGTTGATATAATGCACGGTACTTGAGGTTTTATACTGAGTTGATATTTCATGAGCCAGTTGAGAGTACATTTGCCGTCGGAAAGCCGAACGCATTTATGGATATCTGCAATATAACAAAGCGTCCAGGTCGTGTATAAATTATTTGGCTTTTCCTTTTTATAGAATCAAACTTTTGGACGAATTGTAAATCAAAATTTAAAATGAATCAAAATGTAAAAGGTTATTGGAGTTTAGTGAAGTGTTTTGGACCAATAGTAGAAATTTAAAATTATTATAAAGACTGTAGCGAAGGTATGTTGGACACTGAAAGAAAGATGATTTGTTATTGGATGTTATATGTTTAAAAATGTTATTCTAGTAAGCTAAGTTTGTTGATTTAATAACTAAGCAAAATAAATAAGGGACTTCCTTTTCGAATTTGTTCAGATAAAGACCTATTTTATGAAACCTGCGTTAAAGTGTAAAATATTAATAAAATAAAAGTTTATATGTGTATCATCGAGTATTATTTAGTAAAGTGTGAAAGAAACAAGAAACATCGAGTAAATAAAGGCGACGAGTATATAAAAAGGAGTTTTTAAAAGTGGTTAATAGTGCAACGGGAAAGGCAACGAGTAGTTAAAGAAGATTTTGGAAGTGGTTATTAGTGCAAAGGGGAAAGCGACGGTTATTTGTTTGAGAAGATTGGTGTTGGTTTTGGAATAGATTTGGTATAACGGCAGTAGGAGACAGGAGTGGATAAAGAAGGCATCGACGACATAAATAATTTTGGATTGATTTGAGAAGATTAAACGGCAGTAAGGACATCGTATGGATAATTGGAATAGCAGGACTAGGGTGATTTATAAAAGACAGCGGGTTTGAATTGGATTGTGCGAAGAGAGGATTAATTGGGGTAGGAGCAGAGGAACAGGAGATCAAGATACGGCGAGGAAGAATTAACGCAGGGAAGTAGACAACGGTTATTTGCTAAATTCTAAATTGGGGTAAATTTATTTCAGGTTTGGGTCATCGAAATTGTTTTTAAGAACACCTGGAGGCAGTACGCAAGCGGACAGTGTTGGAGAATCTTTGTGAAAGTGCGTACGGCGATTTCGAACTTGAGCCAGCAGTTAAAGGAAGGCCTTCAGCGCGGTATATTTCTGGTAAGTACCGTAAATATATCATAACGTCAAAAATTAAAGTCATAAACTGGGGAAGTTGAAAATAGGGTTGATAAAAATGAGCGTGACATTACAGGTCTTCGACAGGAAATGGGACATTTAAGGTCCGAAGTACGCATTTTCTGTGAAGAAGAAATAAACGTAAAATGACTGAAGTAACGGACTCATGTAGGGATCAGTTAGGCGGGTAGAACGCGAAGTTAATAGTATCAAATACAACATGTCAAATTTAACGGGATGGTCCCAGATTTTCTACAGGTGGAGTATCATTGGACCAACACATGAAGTTTTATGGCGATAACAGGGTAAATCCACAAATTTTTATTAATAGTGTAAGAAATCTAGTGGGAAATTTATTTGACGAACAGACTAAACTAAATACGATAAAGGCTTTATTAAAGGACAATGCGGAGGCATGGTACAATTTAGTAGGACAGGACATAGACACGTATCAGGACTTTGAAAACAAATTTTACAACATTACTGGAGTGATCACAAACAGGATCAGATTAGGGACGACTTGATTACAGGAAAATTTAAGGGAGAGTTTGCAGGTTCTAGGAGCAATATGCCATCCGCAAATACAGTGTGGTCAAACAACTGAATCCACCATTGACGGACAGACAGATAATCAAGTACCTATCACGACATTTTGAACTGGAAATTAGACAACACGTGGCCTTACAAAACATCACAGAACGGGAGACGTTTTTGGAATACTTACAGAGATATGACGATGTATGTGTTGGACGGACAAGAGAGATACAAGAACGAAACGTTAACACAGTTAGGTTTGACAACAGGACACCGAATTATCCGAGACGGCCTGACTACAACAGAAATTTTCGACCGAATTGGGAACGACGAGGACAGGAATACAGGAGCAATAGTGCGACTAGGGGATCGACGCCAAGACCTAGTTACAGCGACAGAACAGTTTACCGGAGGTAAACAGGACTGTGACCAGCACGCCGAATAGAGACAGGGACACGGATATTAACACGAGGAGGACGTACGCACAGGTTGTAGAAGGACAACCAGGACCAAGCACGGAAAACAGGATGGGACAGGATTTTTAGAACGCGACAGACCACTAGATTTCTGTGTAAATGTATATGAACATCCACGTGAATTTTTCAAAATTGAGGAGGAAGTAGAGCCAGAAACTGTAGAAAATTATGTTTGCCAATTATTAATTTAGAAATTTTGGAAAATAATGTAGAAGTATTACTTGATACAGGGGCAGAGGCGAGTTTAATATCGGAGGAATTCGTCAGCAAAATTAGGGATAAGGTTTGTGATAGAATTATGCCTATAAAACGTAGCCATTTAGTAGCTCCAAATAAAAAGAAGTTTGCTGTAGTAAATAGTGTTGTGGTGCTTAGGATAGATATAGGAGGTTTTAGCTGTGAACAGGAGTTTGTAATTGTACCGGGACTGAAATTTCAGAGCATTTTAGGTGTTGACTGTATGATGAAGTTAGGGGTTTTGATAGATATGGAAAGGAAGGTAATAAGGATTAAGGATAGGGTAGTGCCATGGAAGGGCAGTTATGAAGTCACAGAGGATGACACGGAGTTTAGTATTAATGTAGTAGAGGTAGAGGATGATGAAGTAAAACAGATCAACACAATAAGATGTCCAGAGGATAGGAGAGTAAAGGTTCAAGCTTTAGTACAAAACATGCAGAATTAGTGGGGTAGAAGCAACAGCAGCATATCGGGAGCAGGTGAAGGCGAAATTAAGTAAAGATGGCAAGTTTGTTTTTAATCAAGTAGATTTAAGGGATTCATTCTAGCGGATTCCATTACACAAGCATTCTAGCAGGTACAGAGGATTTTCCGTAGAGGGAAAATTTGATAATTTTAAAGTAGTATCGTTTGGTTTGTCGGCAGAAAGGGAAACAACAATAAATGAGAAACGGACAAGTGTAGGGACTGAAGAAGAAGTAATATGTAAGAGTCAGGATAATAGGGATGATAAGTTTATGGTATGTGAGATAACAGGGATGTTAAGTGTAGATATAGAAGGGGGAGAGATAGGGATGAAGAGTATTAGGATGGTAAGAAGAAAGACATGGAGGGTCAAGAAGAGAGTTAGATTTAAATAGGATAGGGATAGAATAGGTGTAGATAGAAGAGTAGAAGTAAGTGTTTATAGAAAATAAAGCTAAGTATAGGATAAATATGGGAGATAATTAGGAATAGGTTTAGGATGAGAATAAAGAGTAAATGTAGGAAGAAAATAAGATAGGTTAAGTGTAGATATTTCATAGAAGATTAGTGGAGAGTTAGGAAGAGAGTAAGAGTAGGATAGGTATATAAGATTAGGTAGGATGAAGTAAATAGTGAAGATTAGTTAAAAGGTAGGAATAGGATAGGGATATAGGATAGGTGTAAATATTTTTTTTTTGAATTGGAGATAAAGTAGGTAAGTTAGATAGATAAGGGTAGAGAGAGATAGGAAATTTTTTTTTGTAAATTTGTTTTAGCAGTCTAAATGCTTTATATTTGAATTCGAATAAGTGGGATTATTTGTATTCAAATAGGGGGAAAATACTCATATTTAGACCAGGGTAGAAAATTAAATAATCACATCAAATAATTTTAATCACCGTGTATAAGGAATTTCATTAAATAATACGCTTTATTAAAACCTTGAAGCATAAATAAACTCGGTCGTTTCAGTAAAAATAAGAAATTTAAATTATTTATAAGACGCTTTATATCAAAAGAAACAAATGGAAATTACGTGCAAAATTTATCTTAATTAACTCTATTTCAAATAACCGGTATTGAACAAAACGTACAGATAATATCTATAGAAACTTGTAAAAACCCAATAATGCAAATCCTAAAAGTGTTAGTTAGAAGTAGGATGTTTTTTAAAAAGGCAATTTAAGTTTAATTTGTGTAGATAAACATGTCGAGTCTAAGGATATTGGAAACGGTCAGATGCTTTAGCACAAAATACAAAACAGGGTTTATTTAAAAAGCTCTGAGAATTAATATTATTTTGAACACCTGCGTAGTTTAAATATCACATACGGCGTAAATTTTGTAGATAATTAATAGTTTCAAAGAATCTTGGAGAAACCGGGGCTTAATATTCACGAGAATGTGCGATACGGGGTTATTAAACCCAGATAACAGTCCACATGGACTAAAATATAATCGATAATAAAGAATATCAATTTGCACCAATACGAACAGGTTAGAAAAGGAAAGAGAAAATGCGTCAAGCAAAGACACATATAGTAAAAGGCGGGATTTAAGCAACGTCACGAGGGTCACAATTGGTTGAAAATAGGATGCAAATATCAGAGGTAGAAACAACAATTTCTGTACAAAATTAATTAGTTTTTCTCGGACATGCTTGCGTGCCGTGTGTTGAAATTTCTGAGATTTAAATGGGACGAGTGAAAATTCGTAAAATCGACGCGCGAGCGACAGACTGGGAACATAGAATGAGGAATTCTTTAGAATTACCCGTTTTGAGGACAAAAGCGACGTGCCGGCTTTTTGCTATATATACCGAGATGAATATAAACAAGCTCTTTTAGACTTTTGACTATTCGATGCGTTAAAAGCTCTTACATCCGCGACTTGATTGAAGATGTTAAACAGTGCATTTTAGTTTGAGAAAATAATTTAAAATTTTGCTCGTATATTTTAGTGATTCAAAATAGTTGGTTATTTACGTGCTAACATGAATGTACTTCAGTGCACTTAGATACAAGGTAATAAAATTTAGTTTCACTGTACCAATTAGCAAAATTTACAACGACAAATGTATACACAAAAGTAGGCAGTTTTGGCGTATATTGGTGAAAGAAGTATGAAGTTATTTGCTATTTTTCGGGGTGTTAATAATTAAATGGTTCAAATACGTGTCTGGATCCACGAAACAAGGGCAGATATACATAGATGAGTTCCGGAAAAGCCCAGAAACAACTTTAAATAAATGGTGATGGAGAAAATTTTAAAAGCGTTGAGAATTAGAAGCCGTAAATATAATCCTGTTGGAATGGTGTGATTAACTAAAGGGACGATGTACTTTGAAGCTACGAGGACAGTAACCTTCAGGTAAATTATACTATTTTGTTTGACATTTTTGTGTGTGTTGAATAACTTTATAATTGATTTACTTTAAATGGACATTAGTGAAATTGTACTAACCATAAAATTTTAATTTTAAGATGAAATTTGCTTGTTGAAGTAGAAAGGGTATTTAGTTTTGATGTTCGGTAATATGATGAAAATTTGGGTATGTCTTTGAGCTCAATTAGACGAACCTGGTTAATTAACGTAAAGGGGTGGTAGATGCTCCCTTTATACTCAGACTCCGGTCTGCCTATATTGTTATATTAATTAGTAGGCATCCAACAAGGACTTTAATTTTGGATGCACATTAAAATGATCATAAAATTAATCTTGAAATTCTTTTAAAACTGAAATTTATGCTGAGTTTTAATTTTGAAATTTTAATGTATTCTGAATAATGATGTAAATAGAGTTAACGTTGATGTTTTGGTAGGAATGTGTTGTTTTTATGAATGAGGAGGTTTATAACATTAGGTGAGCAGCCGAGGCGAAAAGAGGATCACAGCCGTTTATGACGCCCAATCTGTGGGACTAGAATTTTTGTTGAAAGGACCCAGTTCCCGCATTCAAAGGAGAATATCACAGCAAATTATGACGCCCAATCTGTGGGACTAGAATTTTTTTTGAAAGGACCCAGTTCCCGCATTCAAAGGAGTGGATCACAGCAATTTATATATATATTATTATGTAAGGGGGGGGGTATAAGGTTTCTAAAGGTATATTTGTATTAATAGGGGTGTATGCCAAACGATAGGATCAATATTTCAGATTTAATAATTTAAAACTATAAATTTTGCTATACTTTACATACGTTAAAGTATGTACCATTTCAGATTGAAACTTATATGCCAAAAGGTAGATAACATGACTTTATGACGTTGATATAATGCACGGTACTTGAGGTTTTATACTGAGTTGATATTTCATGAGCCAGTTGAGAGTACATTTGCCGTCGGAAAGCCGAACGCATTTATGGATATCTGCAATATAACAAAGCGTCCAGGTCGTGTATAAATTATTTGGCTTTTCCTTTTATAGAATCAAACTTTTGGACGAATTGTAAATCAAAATTTAAAGTGAATCAAAATGTAAAAGGTTATTGGAGTTTAGTGAAGTGTTTTGGACCAATAGTAGAAATTTAAAATTATTATAAAGACTGTAGCGAAGGTATGTTGGACACTGAAAGAAAGATGATTTGTTATTGGATGTTATATGTTTAAAATGTTATTCTAGTAAGCTAAGTTTGTTGATTTAATAACTAAGCAAAATAAATAAGGGACTTCCTTTTCGAATTTGTTCAGATAAAGACCTATTTTATGAAACCTACGTTAAAGTGTAAAATATTAATAAAATAAAAGTTTATATGTGTATCATCGAGTATTTTTTAGTAAAGTGTGAAAGAAACAAGAAACATCGAGTAAATAAAGGCGACGAGTATATAAAAAGGAGTTTTTAAAAGTGGTTAATAGTGCAACGGGAAAGGCAACGAGTAGTTAAAGAAGATTTTGGAAGTGGTTATTAGTGCAAAGGGGAAAGCGACGGTTATTTGTTTGAGAAGATTGGTGTTGGTTTTGGAATAGATTTGGTATAACGGCAGTAGGAGACAGGAGTGGATAAAGAAGGCATCGACGACATAAATAATTTTGGATTGATTTGAGAAGATTAAACGGCAGTAAGGACATCGTATGGATAATTGGAATAGCAGGACTAGGAGTGATTTATAAAAGACAGCGGGTTTGAATTGGATTGTGCGAAGAGAGGATTAATTGGGGTACGGAGCAGAGGAACAGGAGATCAAGATACGGCGAGGAAGAATTAACGCAGGGGAAGTAGACAACGGTTTTTTGCTAAATTCTAAATTGGGGTAAATTTATTTCAGGTTTGGGTCATCGAAATTGTTTTTAAGAACACCTGGAGGCAGTACGCAAGCGGACAGTGTTGGAGAATCTTTTGTGAAAGTGCGTACGGCGATTTCGAACTTGAGCCAGCAGTTAAAGGAAGGCCTTCAGCGCGGTATATTTCTGGTAAGTACCGTAAATATATCATAACGTCAAAAATTAAAGTCATAAATAGTTACATAAATTAATTTGGCATCAGGCAACTTTGATCTATTAAAATTTGGCATACATAGTAAATTCAGTACATTAAAAAAGTGGTAAAACAAACGAGGGTGCAGTTTGGTTGGGTAGTGCACATCTACTCACGATTGAACTCACGGTGAGTAGGTGAGAAAACCCTGAGATTAAAGTTTCAAATAGTCGAGGCATATAAAATATAGTAATTAGTAAAAAAAGAACCAACCAAACGTTTGCTAAAGCACCTCGATTTGAAATCATTAGGGACGACGACAAAAGTCGTTAAACAAATTTTGTTTAAAGTTAAAAAGTAATAAATAAAGAAGGTATTAGCCCAAAGCGAAAGTAAAGTAATTGGGGTGATATAAAGTAAAAGAAGGGCGGATATAAGAATATATATATATATATATTTTACTGATCTAATAATCTCTCTACCCTCCCTCCCTTTCTTTACTTTACTTTAATTCTTTATTTATTTTAATTTACACTTTTTGTCGCGCCTTTTATATAATGTGCACACCTAATGCACGCCCCGTACTTGCAACGTTTGGTTGGTTCTTTAATTAAACTGTGTATTACAATGCCTCGACTATTTGAGCTCTTAATTCTCAGGGTGTTCACCTACTTATAGTGAGTTCTGTTATAAGTAGATGTGCGATGCCCAACCAAACTGCACACTCTTTTGTTTTAGTACTAAATTTTTAATCTACTTTTGTATATGCCAAATTTTTACTACGATCAACGTTGCCTTGTGCCAAATTAAATTACTACCACAAATTTTTGACGTTTTAAGATATTTCAGCACTCACCTGGATTATACTTCGTCCTTGGCCGCTCTAACTGCTGGCTCAAAATCCTAGTAGCCGTATGCGTCTTCACACGGTTGTACTATCTGATAGAATTTTCGTATCGCCTCCAGGTGTCGTTCTTAAAATTTAGATGCTCCCCAATATCTGAAATAATTAACCCTAATTTAGAATTTTGAATACCCGGTTATGTAACTTCCCCTGTGCTAATTCTTCTGTGCTAAATTTCTGCTTTGAATCCTCCACTACCAATTGTTGCTTTCCTAATTTCGCTCCTTGTGTTCTTCAATCAATCCGTCCGCCTTTTCGTCTTCAATCCAAATCTAATCGCCGTCCTATTTCAAATTACTCGATGCCCCGCTACAAATCTATATCCAAATCAATCTCCGTTCCTTTGTATATCCTCTCGATGTCCTGCTGCCTATTAATCTCTATCCAAATCGATCTTCGTCCCTATGTATAGCCACTCGATTTTCCTTCCGCTTTTCCCAATATCGTTCCAAACCTATTCAATTATTCGTCGCTTCACCGTCGCACTATCACCAATCTTTACACTTTTTATTATCGTCGTCGTTGCTTATTTATATTTCGCTGCTGTTCTATACCCTTCTTTACTCAATTAAAACTATTCAAAATCAAACACTTTTATTAACTTTTAAAAAATCGTTACACAAATTAGCACAGTTCTATGAAAAAACGTCTTTATACAAAAATAATTTCGGAATAATCTCCCTTTGTTTTCTTTCCAAGGCGACCATTACAATATTTCTTGCCTACTAAATCATAAAATACATAACTAAAATCGTCCAATAATATCCAAACACAACGTTTGTGTCGCACATACCATAATTCATGTCTTTTTACACTTTCATAATTCACATAAAATTCTAGTATTGGTCCTAAATATTTTCAGTCCTTCAATCACATTTGACGTTGTTATAACTAATAATTTTGAGCTTACAAATCTTGTCCAAAAGTTGATTCTATATAAATTAAAAAGCCAAATAAATCACACTTGAACCTGGATGCATGGTTGATAGTAAACATCCATAGACGCATCCGGTTTTTGGACGGCAAATGTACTTTCAATGGCCTATAAAATTCAAACTCGGTATAAACCCTTGAGCACTGTACATCTTACTACGTCATTTAGTCATTTTAATTTACCTTTTGGCACTTATATTTCAACTACCATTTTGAATTGTACTTTAGCATATGAAAAATACGGCAAACATACATTTTCAAATTATGTGAGCAAATACATGGATTATTTTACTTGGGCATACACTACCTCGTACTAAACAACCCTTAGAACCTTTGGTAGCTCCCTTATATTATAATATATATATATATATATATATATATATATATATATATTGTGATATATATGATATTTGAACCTTGACGCACGGAAGTACCACTCAGATATAGACTTTTAGTTCGAAAAATGATTGATGAAGGAGATGGTGAGGGCAGTTACTTGTTAAAGATATGTAAAATGATATTTCGAAATTGGAGTTTTAAGATTTCAAATTGGGTGTTGGTGATTTCGTAAAGTAATTTTGAAAAGTATGTGCCAATGAAGTGAACTGCTGTAGTTTATATCATAAAATTTTGTTTCAATATTTAAAAGGAAACTTCACTGTCATGTGAATATGTTAGTAAAGCTAAGATTTGAAGTCAATTAGTACGTTTTTATTAGATTTAAGTTAGTTATAAGATGTAGAAATTTTATTTACTTTTCAGTATATAGTTGTAAGTCCATTATATCATTGAATTTCACTTCTTGCAACTTTGTAGACATCCAACTCATCTAAAAAGAAATTATTTAGCACATGTTAGGATTAAAATATTAAAACATCAATCAAAATTTATAAATTTGCGGCCAATGACATTTGTGTATTAGTTTATTCCAAATTAGAATTTGACAAGAGCAATAAGATCTATTAATAAAAAGATGGATCATAGAATGTTAGTTGGGGGAGAATTGTAAAGAGTAGGCTGGTTTAATGTTTTGAGAGGGATCTCCAGGGAGATAAGATAAATAAGAAGCAAACTGAATTTGAAAAAGCATACTGAAAAAAAAGAGCTTTACAAAATATAGAACTAAAAGTATAATCTTTTTTGTAACATTTTACGAATTGTATACCTTTTATTATTATTGTAATCTCCAACATAAAATTCAACTATTGATATTAAAAAGTGATAAATGCAAGAGTCCTTGTCATTGTCTTACTATTGACCATTTTATTTCTGGGAGTTTTTTGTGAAGACCGACGAGTTTCGAAGTGGTGCTATCAGAAACTTTGGGATTGCTGAACCTTCGGTGTCGAGCACGGTGTTGATTTCACGGAGCTAAGATTCCTGATAAAACCAACGGCGATAAGTATAAGTGTATCTAAAGATTTTTTTGGCGTACCCTAAACCCTAAAATAAAAAGCGTAAATTCTATAATTCAAAATTTTAAAACGTACTTATCTTCAGGTATTAAGAACCCGCACCTATTTCGAGTCGCAGCTGTAAGCAGTGGAGCTTCATTGTTCAGCAGCAAGACGTTTCATTGGAATTCAGGTATTAGTTTATCAGTGTCATATTTTGAATACTTAACCCGTTATACTCGATTGAAATCTTAATTTATTAACTAATATAAACTGTTTTACTGTGCGTATTTTTCAAGTAATTGTTTACACTGTCACATTTAGAAATTGCTTATGTAGAATTAACTAGAGGTCATTTGACTGGCAGTGTCACATATATCTGTATCCAGTTCAGAACCCACGCTGTATGCAGATATAGATTTATTCACAAAATTAACCTGAGATGAGTTTCATTGGTCGAGGCGCAGATTTAAAGATCCCAATAGTGAAGTTAGTAAATTGTTAATTAAGGAAAGGAAATTATAGGGGAATTTGGTGCATTGCTAATTTGCTCATATATTATGATATATATATATATATATATATATATATATATATATATATATTATAGTGGTTTTAACGGGTTAAAAATAAAAATAAACGAAGCAATTTCAAAACACCCTGTATAAAGGAACAACCAGAAATTACGTGCGAAATTTATATTTGTTAGTTCATTTTTAAGTAACGGGTATTAATCAAATTACAAATAATAATTAAAATTTAATAGCTTTGCAAAAGAAATAAAATGTTAGAAGCCAATGCCATTAATTTATTAATTTAATTGAAGTTAAATAAACTGTTAGTGACGTATAATATGCATAAAAGCGTGTAAAGGTCAATAATACCAAGGTGAGACGCGTTGCTAACAAACAAATATATCAGTAGGGTTGAAATACGTGGAAAATCCAACTCGTAGAAGTGTTACTTAAAACGCTCGTTAAGATTAAACACCTGCAGAATTTTAAATGTCAAGTTCCAATAATTTTGTATAGATAAAGATGAAGATTCTACGTATATTGTAAACCGTCGCAGGCGTTCTCTGGAAATACTAATGAGGTGTTATTTAAATCACGTAGTAAGTCCACGTGGTGTAGATGGCAAGCAAACAGGAATATCGATTTTCTATCACTCAAGCAAGGTTAGAAAGAGACGCAGAAAACGCATAAGCATGAGACAACGGTTGCATAGGCGGGATTTGTGAAACATCAGTAGGTCTACGATTGGTCGATATGGTTAGTTTGACTTGAAACAGACACGAGGATAGTATAGCGTAGTTTTCTGAAAATATAATAACGACGTGCTGAAATTCGCGGGATTAAATATTGGTTGAGTGCAAAATTGTAAGAAGTATTATTTTAAATAGAGGATTTCGCGTTAGGAGGGTATGGAGAGGTTACCTTCGAAGAGTATAAATATTCTAAAGAAGTAGCACGGCTCTTCTCTTTTAACTTCGTGCCCTTAATATTTCAAAAGCTTCAGACTACGTATGGAAGCTACCACGAGTTTTTGTAAGAAAAATAAAATTATTTTAAAATTATATTGCACGGTGAACTTCATAATTTATTCGCGGTTTGTGTGCCGAGATTAAATATTTTTTTATTTGAAATATCACCTATAAAATTTTAACAAGCTCGTGTCAGGCCATTAATTAACGTGGGTTGAAGCAACTAATTATGAAAGACGTATGTTTAAATGGAATTTGGTTACACCGTGGAGGCGGCGTTGGCGGATCGGCTTAGATGGGGTTCGTCTAGTAACAGCGAGAAACGGCCTGCAGACCAGATAGAAGTAATACATGGCATCGTCCTCAGAGCAGAGATCTCCTAGAAATTTCCAGGTAACGATTTGAAATTGTGATTCTTATAAACTGTGAATATTGGGTGATGTATGAGAGTGATTTTCAAGGTAGTGTGGATTATTTGCGTATTGAACATAATACGTGTAAATAACTTTATTATGGTATTTAACTAGAAATTTGAAGGTGTCTATAAAGCTTTTTAACGTTCCATCAGAACGAGAAATTTTTGTGAAGAGTACATGGCTTTGTTTTTTAATTTGTTGTAAGAGTATGCAAGGTAGAAGGGCATACATTCATGGCTTTGTTTTTTAATTTGTTGTAAGAGTATGCAAGGTAGAACGGCATACATTATGCATAATTAACTGGGTTATCATGAGCTCACCATACCCCAGAGTTTACTTAGATTAAAAAAAAATAAATAAATTATAAAGGAGTTTTAGAGAAGGTATTATTCAAGGCCCATTTACTCCGGGTACATTTTATGTGTTTGATGATTTAAAAATAAAATACAGGACATTACACAATAAGATTTACTGAAGTGTAACGTGATCAATGAAATACGGACAATATTGAATTTCATTTGTAAATAGTAATAAATAAAAGATTGTATGTTGGTTGTATTTTGTGGTTTTATTGCGAGTGTGTGTGTACGATTGAGAATATGAGAGTGAATCTAGATACCCAAGAGGAGGTCCAAATGAGCGAGCCGGAAGCAGGTGCAGAAAATTGGCAATTCAACCGAGGAAGAGAGGAAAACGGGTAAGAATTTTTTTTTGAATTATTTAATTTTTGAAAATTTTTCTATTTTCGAATTTGAAAATTTAATAAAATTTTCGAATATATTTTTGTTGGTGAGGATTTTACCCGAGTTCCACTGCAATTTATGACGGCCCAACGTTGGGGCTTGAATGTTTTTTGAGAGAGTACTATGTAACGTGCATTTGTTATAGTTTAACATTTTACGCTATACGCAATTTATAAATACATTTCTACAAATTACTATTTCTATATTTAATATTTATTAACTCGTTGACGAATGTGTCGTGTTATAATGAATAGATTGCATCGTTCTTGTCTTGCCGTAAATATAAATTTTGTTCCTTATGTGGATATACAAGTCTAGATAAGATACAATAAGCGGTTGTAATTAGAACGAGTTGAATAAACAGACGAACAGTCCGAGTTTGTTCTTTGTTCCAATATACTAAGTACGTTAAAAATACTGCTTCTCTCTGCTTTTGACAATAGCGAGAATTTATGCGTGATTAATTTTCGTATTGTTCATGAACCAGCACGGCATGTTTTTTGTTGAGTTTCTGTTGGAAATTAAAGTGATAGAACTTGTTAAACTCGACCTGCACGCGTGTTTTACGGAACATTTGATGGACGTACTTGAGTGATACACGTGCTTTACCCATTATGGTTCTTTTTAGTTGTTTTGTCTTTTAATATTTAAACTGTGTGTGCGATCTAGTTTCGCGGTCCTTTTCTTTTCAGAGTAAGTAGCACATACTTTGGATTATTTAAATACAGTGATACTGTAGTTTCTGAATTTTCTAACAACAAAGAATCTAAAATAGATCATTGCTTGCGCAAATTTAGTTATTTGTGAAATATAACAGATTACCGGCTTACAAAGGTATTGGTTGAAGTTTCTCACTGTTTTTTGGGATGTTTATGAAAATAATATCTTTGGTCCCAGTTGAAATTAAACTAGTGCTTCAGAATATTTCGAAATTATTGTCTTAGGAAATAGAATTACCAAGAAATTTATCAAGGCTACATAGTTCCGACGCGTGATAATGTCTGCTGCTAACACCAGTGAAATACGTAGGTGTGATTAGTGTAACGTGTGATAAGTTCCATCAACACCCTCACAGTCAAGGGTGAAGTGCTTCGTTAGTGCAGGACATCGTTGAATCCCACACTTCAGTTGCAAGGAAGCGTTGCTGAAGGACTTTTGTAAGTTGAACTATTTCCTACTGGTTATTACTTTAAATATCTATCCGTTGCTTTACCATATCTTTGTCGTTCTGATACCTTTTACAATAGACTTGCATGCTATTTTAAAATATAGAAGAAAAAAAAGAAAGAAAGAAAAATCAATACTACTAAATTACTCATACCAATTATGTCTTATCTATTTATCTTTTGTCTGGGCACAGGAAAACCCACGCATAACAGTTCCACGCCGCAATCAAATTCGATTTGGATGTAATGTTTTTTGTGGTATATTGAGAAACCGTTTACTTGGTCCTATAATATTCGAAGGAAACCTTAACCTCTCAACGTTATTTGGAAATGCTTCAAACATCTTTAGAAGATTTATTAGACGACCTACCCCTGTGGCACAAAATAATCAAATTTGGTATCAACAAGATGGCGCACCTCCACACAACGCTAGAGATGTTATCACCTACTTAAATAACCGTTTTGATGGCAGGGTAATCACGACCCACACACCTGTAAAATGGCCGCCTAGATCAGCATACTTAACACCCCTGGATTTTTATTTATGGGGCACTTTAAAAGATAGTGTATATGGAAGTAATTTCCAGTACAATAATGTAGATGAACTACGGGAAGCGGTTATGCAGGCAATAAACGGTCTTAATGGGAATACATTACGATGCGTAACAAAAAGTGTTCTAAAACGTTGCCGATTGTGTTTAAATAATAACGGTCAACATTTTGAACAATTGCTATGATTTATTAGTTGGTGTTTAATGTTATTCTAATGTTTTTTTTCCGTTTAATTTGTTTTAAAACTGATTTGTGTTGATGCCTACCTGATAAAAAATTAAAATTATTATTTTCAGTAAATTTTTTCATTTAAACATATGTTGTAACACATCGTTGAAAAGAGAAAAAAATATGCTATCTAACCATCTAAAAATCCAATATGGCGTCCATTTAAAATATGAACGTTGATGCTAATATCTCGACAACCGCCATCTTGAATTTAATTTTAATATCATTTTTAAGTGCACACAATTGAACTAAGTAACTTTTATAAGAAACATTTTTTCGTATCTTTTATTATAACAAAAATATTCAACTTCGAAGAAATTGGCAGTTTTCAGTTTTTTTTAAATAATTTCTAAACCGTTTGTAATTTAGAATGTATCTATGCAGAATTTAAATAAGCTATCCAAATGACACAACTTTGCCCATTTAAGCAGATCTCTATCATTAATAATAAGAAAGATACCCATGCTATCCTTCTCAATTTGGGACACCTTGTATATTGCTATGTATTTTCAGGAACAACAGTCTTATTTATCCCAAAATTTATATGCTTTGCAATCAATCTAAAGTCACCAAAAACTATCCTTTTTATCAAAGAAACCTAGAACGTTCTAAACCCCTTTATAATATTACGTACTTTTAACGTACGCAATGTTTGTGCTGACTTCGTTACACTTTTCTATAAATTACGTAAATTCAGTATTCAAAAATAGAAAAATTATGTTAAAACTGAACTGTTACATTGAACCCCTCGATTTCCATAAATTGCTTCTTGTTTCTTCGTTCTGTTTGCATTGAATCTCGCAACCCAAAACTGTACCAAAATCTTCGACGCTGCTTTGAAGTATTACATTAATCCATTTAAAATATCCCCATATTCGAATTATCATCAACTATAATATCTATCCACTCATTTGAAATATTATACCATCAATTAGAATTATTTTCATACATTTAAATTATTATATCGTATACTCGAATTATCCATCCATTCAGAATTATACTACACTCGGAATTATTATCCACCAATTAGGATTTGAATTATTACATTCGGAATTATTATCACACAATCAGGGCTAGGATTATTACCCTCGGATTATTATATCTATCCACTCGGATTATTATATCTATCCACTCGGATTCTTATATCTATCCATTCGGAGCCCTATTATTATATTATTAGTTTAAATACATTACCCCAAATTCTACTCACGTTAAACGGCAAAAGAAATTTTCATATTTGTAGCACTTATTTGTCACTATCTATTTTCACTATTATATTATTAAATATTAAATTACGCGTGACTTTTAGATTCAGAGTGGCGCAGCTTGGCCCTCTTGAGTTAAAACTGAACTCTGTTATCATTGCTTGCTTGTTAAATATAGGTTCACCCCACTTGTATGTGGGTTGGGCTTTCAAGTCTGTCGTTATCTTAACCAATAAGGTATTTGTATATCCTGCACCTTGAAGTGGTTTTCTGATGTAATATATTCGTTTCCTATGTAATGGTTGTTTGCAACAGATGCCGCGTTATTTAAACCATACGTTATTTTGTTTAGATATCGCGTTTTCCATATTATACAAAAATACATGATGTAATTTCAATTTTGATTTTCGTATATGTTTATTTATTTTGAAACCTGCATTTTCTCATCAAAATGTTTATTGTTTCTACGCACTTACACAAAGCTCCGTAAGTTTTATCTCTTATCTTCATATTATATTATAACTAATTAGAACAGTTTTCAATGCGTGTTTAATTACCTGTACTATCCTTTCCTCTAAATACACGTGCTTTTACTGAAAAATATCCTTACTTGCATTACTTAAAGTTAATAAAGCTCTATATACCGAGTGTTGAATACTTGTTATTTACCTAATGTATGAATTACCTATTTCTATGCTAAATATGCGTCCTATTGTTGTAAGATGTTGAATGCTTACTATTTACCTACTATCCATATTACTTAATTTTCTGTTAAATAAATGCAGTTTTCTGCTTCCTATTGTAATTTATGGTTACTGCACGATCCTTGCTATACAATACACCCTTAAACAACCCTTATCACAGCAATATATATATATATATATATATATATATATATATATATGTGGGAATAACAGGACTTTGTAAAATATGTACTTCTTGGCAATATCTAAAACTCTCCTAGATTTACATCATGTTCTTCTTGATCATTACCCGATACAGTCACACCATCCAAATATGAATACACTATAACCCTAACCCCCGCATTCAGAGTTAAATACAGGTGTATATATCATGCACAAATAACACCCCAGTGTTTTTCTGCTGGTGCGAGGATCTAGGTCCTCAGGGTTGGTTCAGTTGTAGCTTCCTGCTGGTGTTGCTTAGCTGGTCGGCATATCAATACGATATAAGAAGAGGTAGGGGAGGGGAAACCACTAGTCGATAAACTCGAAGCAATTGCAGATCTCGGTATAATAGAAGTCAATAAGCAAGTCTAGAGTTATATGATATTCTCCTACGTATATGTATATCCCATCCAGAAGAGGTTAAAGCACTCTTACACACATTCATGAGAACAATGCCCTTCCAACTGTGAGAATTGCCATGTTTGCAAAAATCCCAGACCAAAAGATAAGCCAATGTCTTGAATATTTGTGTGAACCACAACTTTATGCGGTTTTCACATGTGTTCATATAATGATATTATCTGTTAGGGATTTCCCAATGCGGAGTTTTAAAAAGTTCCCTAAACCTAAATAATACCCTAAGTGTCAAAGTTTTAAAATAAAGCATAACACACCTTAAGTTTTTTAGTGATGATATTGTTTATAACTCTCTGAAAAGCAGTAATTCCATTGGTTATGCTGAAATGAATAATATAATACAGTTTTCTTCGAAAGCGGTGAAAATTTTATTCTCATTTAGATACGAGATTAATGGTGATTTTTTTAGTCATTAGTACTAAAAACTGAATATTTAGATATTAAATCTTCAATGTTAGATAAGGGATACTACGCACCTAATTCTGTGAATCGATTAGAGCAATTACTATTGAGTACCCTATTTCTACGATTTTTCAAACAATTGTAACAAAAAAATTTAAATTAGTCATTTCTCAGCAGCATGGTTTTATAGGGGACAGATCTACTGTCACTAATTTGTTACTTTTCACCGATTATATTATAAAAATATCCTGAAATTAGGGTATGAAGTTCATGTTATTTATACCAATATAAGCAATGCCTCTGGCAGAGTCAATATGAAAAGATTATACAAATTAATACTTCTTGGTTTTGGTGAAAACATTAATTGGATGAAATCTTACCTCAGTGATTGGGATTCAGGAGATTAATTTAAATGGCATTTCTTCAAGACCAATAATTATAAACTCAGGGACTTTGTTTTGGTCCCACGCGTTTATTCTATTCACAAACAATGCCATAAACTGCTTTCATCATTGCCGATTTTTAGTATATGCTGATGATTTAAAAATATTTACAGAAATAGGAATGGAGATTGTATCTGCCCTCAAAAGTAAAAAATTCACTTCTTGCTTGGTGTGATTACAACAATCGAAGTCTTAATACTGGTAAGTGTAAAAGTATCAGAATCACTTTCTCAATATATACATTGTAATTATTATATATAAAAATCGAAAGATTGTTTGGGTAACAAGTGTGTCATTGTCGATTCTAAGTTGTCGTTTACAATACGTCATGAAACCACTATATCCAAATTGAATAGAATGTTTGGGTTCATTATCGGACACTTCACAGACTTCTCAGATATAAGAATAATATTAGTGTTATATGGAGCTTATGGAAGATCTATTACGAATTACTGCTCTGTAATTTGGAATCCAAATAATAAAGATCTAATAAGAAGACGAATGTATTCAAAAGAAGTTTATTAAATTTATGCGTTTTAAATTTGAAATTCTATATACAAGTGACTCATCATGATTATTTAACTCGTTTTAAAATTTTGGAGGACGGAAGGAAATTTTTTGACCTATGCTTTCTTTTCAAATTAATAAACAACAATATTGGTTGTCTGACAGGTCTCTGCACATTAAGTTTAGTTGCAAAACCATATCATGTTCGTAATCCTCTGCCTTTTTAAGTCTCCTCTTCACTGAACATTTTATGTAATGCATTTTTGTATTCTAATCTAGGCTTACACAAATTGCTAATAACTACCCTAAGCTGCATTTTTCAGTAACTCACACCGAAATTTTAAGAAGCAAACTGAATCAATCCTTTAGCAATAATATATGTAAACGTCAATTATTTACATTGTGTCATTCTAAAGAATTTTGTGTATTTATTTCAGTCTGTTTTCTGCTTTGTGGCATAAAGCTTGTATATACACTTTTTATGAAACGGATACGTCCATTAATAAATAAATTGCAAATTATATTATTCAATCAAGGTAGCTAGGCCCCCTGACACCACACCAAGCTGCCCGGTCATGTGTTTGTCCCTGACTTGCTACAAGCAATTAAACACGAAGTAATTGCACACATCGATTTACATTTATTAAAAAAAAAATTACATCATTCTAATATATTATATTTAAAGTGAACATCAAGATATTTAATACCTTGGTGTATTTACTATAATTACATTTAAAAGATGATCTTCTTGAGAATACTTATACTTTATCAATAATCTAAACTACAACCAAAAATTCGCTTAGAATATAAAAAATTAAAAAAAAATCAAAAGGGCATGTCAATGTTAAACTACTAATCAATTTTTGTTGTAGTCACTTTAGAAATAGCAAATCTGTAATTTAAAAAAATAACTGGCTGTGGCTCAAATACAACAACATTTGCCTCTTGTTTTAGTTTTGGAATGACTTTTCCAAATCCTGTAGTCAAATTAAATTCCCAATCATTGAATTGCGCAGCATTACCAAAATATGTTACGCTGAACATATTCTGTTTTCTTGGTAGGTCAGTATTAATTTCAAATAAAAAAAGTTCGTTATGAGTAAGTATATATCCTGGTCTATATCGTTGACAATGAAAACATAGGGGATTTGAGTTGGATATTATAAACCTAGGATGTGTAACTTTGAAATGTATCATTAAACTCTCACTGTTTCCAGACCATATATTACATTTGGGACATTTGTAAATTCTGTGTATGCATTTTTGTTCGTGTGAACGAATACTCTGAAATGTCAACACTTCATTACAATTAGTCCAACTGCACTTATAAAATTTTAGTTCAGATATTGTTTCCAAATCTTCAGCTCTTTTAAAAACTACACCATTTTTTTGACAAGTTTTGCATTCGTTGTAATATCCCTTGCACTCTACACATATCTGAGTGTTGCAGCTTGTACAGCGAAATATCGGTGAAACCATTAACATATTACAATTTGGGCAGGAAGTGTTTCTTGATTTAGCTTCAACTAAAGAGTGATTTTCAGCTTCATCATCATCAACATCAATTTTTATAACATCTTGAGTTTTTGTAAAAACATTAATAAGCCAATTGCAATGAATATATGTAGGCTCCTCAAGAACTTCCCTTAATGCTTTTTTAGTTATTACTACAGATTTATCAACATCTAACTTAATATTATCCACGCCTAGTGCAGTTTGGTTTGGTAAAGTTAACACCTGTTTGGAAACCTCTTTACAACTTAAATTAATTCTGTAATGAATCAAGTTTGCATATTTAGTATCGCCAAGGTAAATTGTATTAAACCATAACTTTCCCTGTGCTACAGAAGATTTTATCTGTAATAAAAGTAGTATATGATCTATTTCAATCATATAATACTTTTCATACTCATCCTCCAGGGTTATTTTGAAATTAGGATATTCTGCGGAAAATTGTGGATGCTGTCTTTTATAATGTCGAAGCATACTTGTGGCTGTACCTTCCCACATGCATTTATTATTTAACACACTAATCGGACATGGGAATGTATGATAGTCACACTTACTTTCATGTTCGGCTGTGTTATTAAAAGTAATATACTCGGGACAACCAGCATGACCATATTTACATGGGAATGCATAAAGAGTTGCAAGTGATTCTAGTAAATTACATCGAACTTTAGGTACTGTCCAATCTGTACAATTACCACATGCGATTTTTCCATCAGCTTCAACAGCTATAGGTGCCATTGTTACATAACTATTACATTTACAACACGTGAACTTTGGAAGCATGGAGTTTGGAATTTTTTTTAATGCCATCCTGAAAATAAAAATTATTTTAGCATATTAAGTACAATACATACATAGATGAATAGCAAATAGGACATTATAATCAATTCAAGAAAAAAAACCCAATTAGTAACAATTTAAACTTTAAATGTGGTAATAATGTAGTTAGTATTTTACAGATTTACTTATCACTTTATCAAAAACCAAACTTAAGAGGTAGTTCATGATTAAATGAATGAAGTTCAAACTTTGCACATGTATCAGTTTCTTCATCGTTTCTATCGAAATTTTTGCTAGGTGTTTAAATTTTATACATTTGTTCCTTGTTATTTACAACATGTATATGAGATACTATAACAGTTTTTAACTGGTTTAACTATCTAATGCTCAAATTTTTTATCGACGTGCAAAAATGTACCTTATATAATTGAAGACCGCTGATAATAGATCTGTATTCAAATGTAGGTTATCGATATACTGTCGCTTGGTACACCTGCTAAAGATATGCCCACCTTAATGCCAACCGGCAAGTGTGTAAAAAAAAAACGTTAATGTAACCAGCAAAGGAGAAAAAAAGATGTATATTATAGGAATAAAATTGTATTTTTAGGTTATAATTTACTTATATAATTTTTGAATTTACTTTTGAATATGAAATTCATATTTCCCGCCGCTTAAGAGCTATTTATTTGAATTGTAATTGGTCTGTGCGAGAGAATTATGTGATTTTGCTAATGGTTACTTTTAAATTTAATAAAGTTTATGTCTGAAAATATTAGTTTTTCTGCTGACCCATGTATAGACTTTCTGCTTCAGGTGTAGAGTTCAAGATGAATCGAATATTAGTGCCAATGTTTATGGAAGAGTTTAGGTGAGGTTAAGTAACAATGAACACATCGCCACAAATGCCGATTTTGGAAAGAGAACTGACTGTGCCACCGTTGGTGCTTGCAACAATTAATGCTACGTTTAAAAATAATGAAGAAATAATTACTGCACCAGTTGATGCCATGTATTCCATGGAGTTATCATTGCAAGATATTTTTATTTTAATATCAAAATTCCCTGCACCATAGGGCGAAAGCGTAAATATATGGTTCAAAAGGCTTGAGCAAATTAAGGAAACATTCTGTACCTGATAATGTGTCAATGTTAGCAGTGATGAGAAAGTTGGAGGGAAAATCCTTACGATGGTTCGATTCTAGGCCTGAAAATGTTTCGATGAGTTTCCCATGTTTTAAAGTGAAAATTAAATCATTGTTCAGTTGTTCCGATGATGCCGTAACATTATTAAGACAATATGAGTCGAGAAAATTTGAGAAAGATGAAAAGATTATTTCACTGACAAGGTTATTGTTAGGAAACAAAATCAATCTGAAGCCTTTGTATAACTTATACTGTCGAAGGCTTTAATAATGCAGTTTTGCAAGTTCAAGCGAAAATGAGAACATTTACATTATTATTTCGATCGCAGAGTCAGAAAGAAGCCAAACATCTTGTTCTGTGTCATTGGAACCGCTCCAGGAAATTTTTCAGGTCTTTCTAGATAAATAAAATGCTATAATAATAGTTTATTTAAGTATTTCTCTAAGGATATCCGTAGTCGAACGAGAATCAAGCAGTTATGAATGTGGGTCACAAGAGTATTATATTCGAGACTGTCCGTTAAAAAACGATCATTCATCAAGGAATACACAACCAATGCTTATCGGAGTGCAACCTTTATTGAAGCCAACTTACAGGTTTGATGTAAAATTTAATAGAATAAATAGAACTTTGAAGGTAGTGTTAGATTCAGGTAGTTATGTTTCGATGATTAAAGAAAAATTAGTTCCACAATGTCTTGTCCAATCAGGTAAACAAAATAATTGTTTTGCTGTAATTAATAATTCTATTGGAAATATTAAGAGATTATTTTTAGATACGGTTATTGCCAATAACGAAAGATACAACCAATGTTTTTATGTGGTGGATGACGTCACCATGATAGCTTGTGTTAAGGTGTGATTTTTTTGTAATTGGAAAATCGAACAAATTGTGTTTTCAAATGATGGTGTACAGATTATGTCTAAAGTTGTACATACTGAATTTTTAATGAATGAAGTTCTTTGAATTAATGATTTATCGTCCGATGAACTTAAGTTTGTATAAATAAAAGGTTGAATCCTTATTTGATTGCTAATGTTAAATATTTTAGAAACTTATTATTTTCAGCTAGTAGGCCTTTAGCACCAAAAATGAATTTAACATGCAGATAAATTTAAGAAAAAATCAAGCATTTTTTGTAGGCCAAGGAGGATGTCCTTTGTCGAAAAAAATGCGTTAGAAAGTATTGCACAAGATCTTCTAACACAAGTTATTGCTCGTGATGGTGATTCTGCCTATTGTTCACCTGTAGTTATGATACAAAAGAAAAACAACGAGTTTAGAATGTGTGTAGATATCGTGCATTAAATAAGCAGGTAATTCGATAACAGTATCCCATTCTGTTCATTTGGTCTAGCTGATAGCTAGGTATTTTACAAAACTTGATTTGAAGAATGCTTTTTATCAGGTTTCGATTGATAGTGATTCAGTAAAATTTCCGTTATCCATATGGGGCAATTTGAATTTTTGAAAGCACCTTTTGATTTGAATATGAGTCCAAACTTTGCAGATTCATAAATAAAGTTATTAAGAATTTAGTGCAGCAGAAAGAGGTTCTTACCTTTGTTGATAACTTGAATTGTGTTTGGAAAATGTTACTTTTTATGTGGGGAAGGTTTATTATTTAGGTTACCGCATTAGTAAGTGGGTTTTTAAGCCCAACGATGATAATATTCAGAGGATAGAGAATTTCTCCTTGTGCACTGTGATGTGAGGTTTTGGAACAATTCTTTTGCAAAAGCAGCACAATAAAAAATTTCATCCGGTCTTTTATTTTAGTACGAGAACCACAGAGCAAGAATCAAAATACCATGGTTATGAGTTGGAAACATCTGTTGTCTATGCAATTAAGCGTTTTCATCCTTATATTCAAGGTATTCATCTTAAAATTATAATTGATTGATAGTTTTCGTTTCTGTCTGAAAAAAAATTGTGCCACGGATTATGAAATTGTGTCTACTTTTACAATATTATGATTATGAGATTGAGGACAGATCTAACCCAAGAATGAAACATAGACTGTTTGAGCCGAGTTAACAATTTATCGGTTTTAGAGGGCAATACTTTAAAACATTGACTGTAAAGCAATCGACCAATGAAAAATTCAGCGTCTATAAACTAGGGAATTTAGAAACATCCATTTTTTGAGCTTTTAAATGGTCTCTTTTATTGCAAGACAAAGGGTAAGGTATTATCTTACGTCCCTTCTGATATGGTTTATAATGTGTTGCATACTTATCATAATGGAACTGGTAATATTGGTGTAAAGTTTACGAATTAGTTACTCCATTAGTTGTTCCCTAATTTGAAAAGTAAAATTAAAAGTCTCATAGTGAAATGTTTGAAATGCATAGAGTTTAATCCTAAATTTGGAAAGAAGGAATGTTTGTTACATAACATTCCCAAAAGTAATTCTCCTTTTGAATGTTTACATTTAGATCTTTATAGTCCATTAGAAGTTGTTGGTTGAACCAGGAATAAATATACTTTTGAAGTCGTTGATGCTTTTTCCTAAATTTCTTAGATTCTATCGATGCAGAACTAATTCAGCTGACGAAGTTATTAAGCACTTGGAATATCTGTTTGAGTTGTATAGTTGTCATAAGCAAATTATTACAGATCGTGGGTGTTAGTTTACATCAAATAGGAATTTTTCAAGAGTTTAGAGGTGCAACATGTTGCTATTGCTACCAGAGCACCATGTGCGAATGGGCAATTGAAGTAATAAATAAGATGTTAACCCTAACGTTAGCAAAACTAGTGGATGAGGGACATGAGACTTGGGATAAAGTTTTACCCAATATTGGATTTCAGTTTAATAGCAATGTAAATAGATTAACCGGTTTTACTCTTGCTCTTTTGTTTGGTAGAGATCAGATAGATAAAATGAAAGATAATTTGAAATTAATTGTAGAGAATTTATTAGATAAGAGTGAGGAATATATTGAAGTAGCTTCAGCTAATATTGTAAAAACTCAGAATGAAAATAAAGTTCAGTACGATTAAAGACACCAGCAAGCATGTTATAATGTAGGCGATTATAATGGTTGAAAATGTCGATGTTACAGTAGATTTAAGCAAAAAGCTGAAACCCAAGTATCGAGAACTTTATGTTATCAAAAAGGTTTTAGAAAATGATCATTATGCAGTAACAGACATTATTGGATTTCACAATACTAACTTACCTTAAATTGGTATTCTTGATGCTTCGAGGCTGAAAGCTTATTCTGTTTAATATGATAATAATTAAGTTAAATTTAAGTTCGGCTCGGTTTTCAGTTTGTTTGATCCGAGGATTATAAAAACTCAACAATGATTGCGATTATGCTCATGTTATCGCCTATGATTATGCGTATGTATTAGTTTATGAAATACTGCTTATGATTGCATCTATATTTTGTAATTGTGTTCAGGTTGACTAAACAGTAGGATTGATCAGGATCGATCGAATTATCGGGTTAGCCAAGCTGTAGGAATAAAATTGTATTTTGGGTTATAATTTATGTAATTTTTGAATTTACTTCCAAATACGACATTCATATTTACCGCCACATAAGCATTATTTATTTAAACTGTAATTGGTTTATGAGAAAGAATTATGTGATTGGTCTGGGATTCGGGCAATGGCTTTTTTCCGGTATCGTCAAGTTGGCCTGACTGTGGCTTCAACTTTGCTTATGGTTTTTTTAATTTAATAAAATATTAGTGTTTTCTTTTGCCCACCCATGAGTATACATATTATAATTTAATTAATAATTTATATAAATATTGTACTTAACACATAAACCGTTATTCTGAAACGTAGCAAAGCAATTTTTGGCGCTGTGCAATAAGTATGTATTTTACATTTAGAGCCTGTACGGTGAGTTTCGGATTTGCATTTACACTGCCGGTTGCCTGAACGATCCAACCATCCGAAATAGTGATTGAAGCAGTCAAAACGGGTATCGGCGGTAGTTGAATAGGTTTTCTTGAACTGATTTTGTCAGGTGGTGTTAGGTTTCTTGGATGTCCAATTCTTTTTTTGGTTGCAGTAAAATTTTCAGGTTTGCATAACATAGCGACAGCTTGTCATTAAACATATTGTTGCGATCCACTATTAGGCAACCCGTCAAACATACAAACGCCCGGGGCACAGCGTATTCTTCAGCATTCGAGAATCCTTCTACAAAGTTCTAGATAATGAGTCATATCTTAATGCAGGGTATATATAAGGCCGCTTATGAATGTAAGAGTTAGTCTATTCTTGAATGTCTAATATAAATTATATCGTTGTAAAGTAAACATAGTTGAGTTTTTAGAATATATACATAAATGATATGCTGTGTCTAATGTGCATGCAGCTTGCAGTATACATAAATAAATAGAAGTGTATAAACAAATAGTTGTGTTAGTGTGGTTATTGGACCTAGGGTAAAGAAGTTAGTTTAAGAAGATATTAGTGCTTGTAAATTCATTAGTGTAATAGTGCTTCATTGTTAAGTGGACTGAAAACATCTATAAATAAGGCATATACTGTTAATTAGACTTGTGAACAGTGAGTAATAAAGACCATTATTATTACTTGTTTTAAATTAAAGAAACGCGGTAGTAGTAGCGCGTTACAATATGTAATTGTATGTTTAGTGTTTTGAATCCCCTTTAATTTATTCTTTTATGCAACAAATAAACATTTACTATATCGATGGCTGCGTATGGGGTATAGCCATTTAATAATAACAGAGTTTTGTATATAATAACCAGAAATCTTTATTAATTATGTATAAAATACTTCTACCCTCATACATAAAAAAATGACATCTGCCCAAAACAAAACCCACTGGTATCCTAGATAACCCTAACCTATATCAACAATGTTGATTATCAAATATACAGGGTGTTCCCGTTATCAGTGCAAATATTTTAGGTGGTGGTAGGGGACACTTTTCTAAGAAAAAAGTATAAATAAAATTTTTTTCCAAGTCCCCACCCTAAAGTGCGAAGACAATTTATAACATTTTTGTGGGTGTCTCTCTGTAAATGAATATAGCATCGAAACTATTAGCATACTGATCATCTAAAGCTATTTTAAAGAGAGAGCATTTTCTACAACTTCAGATTTTATCAATTTTTGTCTGAAGGGAGTTATATAGAGATTTATATGAAAAATTTACAGAATTTTTTTTGTAATATTTGAAAACGCGATAACTTTCAAACGGCAAGATTGCAAAAAAAATAAACAAACCAACCATTCCAGATAACAAATTTTATTAGGTACAACTTTGTTGTCAAAGTTTTTTCATAAAATTATTCTATTTTGTAGAAAAAATGAAAATACTCAAAAGTGGGTAAAATTGATAAAACACAAAACTATTAAATTTCATCTTGATTTAATTAACAGCGCGAGTATAATCTTAAGTTGTTTTAATAAGTGTTGAAAATGACTTCCCCAATTCCAGTACAAAATCTGACTTTTTAAACGATAATTGTTTTCGATTGGAAAATATGTATCTTGAGTAAGGAGAACTGCCTCATAGCATAATGCCATATAATAACCTAGAGTACACTTCTGTAAAATAAATGGATGTGAAAATTTAAAACTGATTATCCAGGAACTTCGATGCAGGGATTTTTTAGTAAATTATTGTTAATAATAAGTTATAAAATGTCTTTCCAAAAAAATTTTCCAGTATAAACAAGCATAAAAACCATCTTTTCAGAATTCAGATAAAGCTTGTTGACATAGTACCATTCAAAAAAATGCTCCACAATCTCTTTCGTATTTTGAAGAATGTCGTGAAGTGTAGCTCAACCTAAGACTATAGAAATATCATCTGCATACGTAGTAATTATAGTATTAGCAATATATTGAACAGGGTCATTTATAAATATGATGAATAAAGTTGGGCCAAGGACGGAGTCTTGAGGTACTCCAATAGCAGTATCTAAAACTTTAAAAGAATATTGGATTCCTTTGCTTTTAATGACCATACATTGAGAACAATTACGTTAAGAGGCGAACCATTGAGCCACTAGACTCCTAACACCATAAATGAGCAATTTGTGTAGGAGTAAATCTTGCTGTAGAGTCAAAAGCATGACTGAAGTCACGGAATATAGCTAAAGGTGTTTTTTTTTGTTCTAGAAGCCTTAGCAGTTCCTTGTGAAAAGATAATAAAGCAGAGCTAATAGACTTAAGTAAAACCATGGTGATATTCAATAATAATGCAGTGTTTATTTAAAAAAAAGATATCAATCTAGTGTACATTGCCATCTCTAGCAATTTAGAAGAAACAGAAAGCAGAAATACATCAGTAATTTGACATAAATTGAGGATCACCACCTTTTAAGACAGGAATTACCACAGCAGTTTTAAAAGTAGATGGGAAAACTCAGTTAATAAGAGATTCATTTATAAGACATTTAACTGGAGACTAATATCTGCTTGAAATTCTTAATAAGAGGCACAGAAAATCCATCAATGCCACAGGATGAGGTGTTATTCAATTGATTTATAAATGACAGTACCTCGTTCCTTGAAAGGCACTGTAGCCATACTTTGGGGAATTATTTCACAGCATGACTATTTTGATGATCAACCTTAGGGACTTAAACTAAGATATGCCATGGGGCCTAAATAAAAAAGTTATTAAACATTAAACAAGTCTGAGAGAATTTGAGGATTATCAATAGATGACAATTTTTTTATTATCCTAATACTGTTCTCGTTTATATCACCTCTGCATTTCCAGATAACTAACAAAGCTGTTTTACCTTTGTTACTAGAAGAAAACATTGAGGGAGAATAATGTGCAGAAATTTGCGTGTAAACCAAATGAAAATGTTGAGCTTTCCATATAAGCAGGTTGTAAGATTGGAAGTTTTTGGCAAGAATAAGTAGATCATTTACATTTTGGCTAGATTTTATAACATTGGTACTGATGTAAAACGTTAGTTGAAGTGATCTATAAGTGGCCGTACTTTGAATGTTCCATTATATTTAGGATGATCCTTTGCCACTGCTTCAGAGTTGTAATTGAAATGTAAGTAGCGATCTATTTCCTCAAATCGGTTTTTTGACATTACTTGTTGTATAGGCTCCAATGAACTTTCACCCAAATATTTTCGGATATTTGGACATCAATAGATAGACAAATAAATCAGGATTCCCGGATATTTTTGTATTTCCTGTGCTGATGTTATGAACTTGGTCGAAACGTTTATACATTTGTTTGATTGGCAATGTTTGTGTATAAATCTTCATCAGCAAAATATATGAAACATCGGCATGTCATTTTCGGCTCAAACGATCAGGTAACATCGATTCCCTTGAATAATATTTGCTTTGTATCAAGTTAGATATGCTTCTTGCACCATATAATTTTTTTGAATGCTGAACATTTTGTGTCTATTTCAAGAGCAGAACCGATGAATGTACTGAGTGGTATAAATTCTTCTTCATGCCAATGTTTGGTTGGTTTTGTGCTATAGTGGATATCACTTCTGCACAGCATTTTGAACATTAAATGACTGAGAATTAACATCGTGTGCATTATCACTGCACATAGTGTTGACCTAGTAATAGGAAAATATTCCGGTTTATTACTTGGTCCAGATATTGACTCAGAAATTTTGCTGTCACTTACATCACTAAGATTTATTACTAATATCAATAACTTTTTCTATTGTCGATCCATTCATGCAGATGAGATTATAAGTGGGATCTGTACCACTATCATCCTAGGAGAAACCACCTTCATAATCAGTACTAAAGTTATCTAGTTCTACCGAATCCAATAATCAATAAACTTCATATTCAGTCCTTTTTGACAAATCGTATATTTTTTGTCAATCCATGGTTATAAATAATTTTATACTTACAATAAAGTTCAAATATATATATCTGCAATGTATATTGTGCAAATACCCTAGAGAAAAATTTGCTGCACTTATTTCATTTATAACACCAACTGCACAAATCCGTCTCCAGACGGTATAACTTATTGGGCGGGTATACATGTTTACCCCGAGTGTTTTTTTTCCAATAAACGTAATCATAAGATTTTGAACTTACCAGTAATTTTTATTTTCAATTACTATCACTGAAATTATATTATATATTTTTTTAATACTGGATACGTTCGTGTAGCAGCATTTCTTGCAGCAAAGCAGCATTAATGACACACACACGTTTCTCCTGAGCGAAATACTTTTTTGTGGTGCATATACTGTTTACAATATATAGGCAGTGTTGGGCATCGAAGCTATACTATATTCAAATGTGGCGTAATATACAATTAAGCACGGGGCGCCTTAAGGTGGAGTTGGGAGTTAGAGGGTTAATATGTTGTTATAATGTTAGTTGATAAATGTCCATAAGTACTTCTGGAGACTTCCAGGCCAACTCTGAACTCTAACTTCAGCGGGGAGAGGCTAACAAGGGGGTTCCTATAAATACGGAAATGTCAGGCGCCACTAAACTCAAAGATTTAACATAAGCAAGGCAGTATCACCAAAGAGAGCTTAGGAACTTTAGTAACGACTATATGCACTTAACGTATAAAGGCTAAGATTGTTATATTTACACAATATTATCTCTGAAAGAAAAAGTAATTATATATCAAATATCTATCATATTGTCATTTGCATCTGAGTAAGAAATATGTGCATATAGCAATAAATATAAGGGTACATAACATTGTATAAGAGTTTAAACTCATCAACACGCACTACTTGTTTTTCATATTCTATAAGGTTTACTAAGGTTGTTGAGTGTATACTTTTATACATCAAAGTTTATCATAAGATTATTTTCTTAATAATTTGTTACGGCAATAAATTAATAAAAAATCTGAAGAAAATATCAATATAAATAAAGATTACTGTCTTCGAGTTACAGATATATACAACTGACACAATTAATTTTTATATATTATCTTAGTTAAAGATGGAATTTATATCAAATTATTACACTCTATAATAATGACAAATATTGTAATTAATATAATTTATCATAATCAGATCTGAGTACAAAGTACACATAATCTTTAATAGACCTTTAAGAGTTCTTAAAATATTTCATATTGAGTTTGAATTTACAATAAATTTATAAAATAGTCACATAAGATGTTTGCAAAGCATGCTTCACACTGCCGCATTACTTCTTTTTATGTAGCTGAAAGTATTTATTGTTAGCTGTGAACAGGCAATACTTATTTTATTCTTCCGTTCTCGAAGATCATTTGGTGGATTGGAATAAACAATCGTCTTCAGATGTCGCCATAAAAATCTAAAGGCACCAGATGAGGTGACCAAGGTGGCCATGCTATTGGCCCATCCATCATTGGTTAAAAGTTTGATCTAGATATTGCCGCAATTGCATTATTTGCAAGTGCCCTTTTTTTACTGAAAAAATAAATCTATACGCAAGTCTAGTGGAACATCTTCCAAAAAAATTGTCAGCTGATTTGATACGAAGTCGAGGTATTTCAGACCTTTCAATGTGCCATCATAAAAATAGGGATCGAGTAATTTTCCACCTATACACCCACACCAGGCGTTTGTTGTCCACATGTGGTGAAAGCTTCTATCATTTGTCCAGAACGGATTATCAGACCAATACCGATTATTGTTTGTTAATAATACCATTATTAGTAAATTTGGATACGTCAGTCCAACAAATGCATTTGATAAATCTTGATTCCTCTTGAACTTGTGCTATTGACCATGCGATAAACCATAGCCTTTTCTCTAAATTACCAGGTACTAAATGTTGAACTAAATATGGCCCATGTGGATGTAGCTTATTTTTTTACAATTGAGTGCATTTTTCCCAAAGAAAAATTAAGTTCTCTAGCTAAATGTGGTACGGAAGAACGAGGATTTAAATTAATGTATACTAATACCTGCAATTCTTCATTATTATTGTTTTCACATACTTGTCTTCGATTACGGCTGTTATAACCTGCTCTTCCAGTGAATTATCCATATCCTCAAACTCATCTCAATTTGCACAAAAAAGTTGTGAGATGAGTACCGTTTAGCATACTCTCTTGCTGCTTTATGCAAGTTTGTATAACATTCGCCATAAATTAATAGCATATTTCTAAACAAGACATAAATATGTGTAGCAAACAAATCATGACAAACATATTTAATAGCAAATTAAGTATAGCTACTTTGATCATAATCGTAAGAAAATTTAGTGTATCTTAATTAAAAACGAATTAAAATGATAGAATATGTTTAATTAATTTAGCAAATTATACCATGTGCGAGAAATTTGAGTTAATAACTCTGTTAAAATAATGAAAATATTTTGATACAAAGAAAGAACTTTAATTTGTAAAGATGCAGGATGAGTTTCTATGTTGAAAAATTGAATGTGGCTTTATGATAAAGTCTGGATCTAGTGTCGTGTACAGGATGATATCCATCGTTAAGATGAATGTAATGCGGTATTTCGTAGCAATGCAACAAACATATGGACGACATCCTTGGTTGGTTGAAATTGCAACAAGCTGATGGCAGGTTGTTCCCAATCCTGATGTGTTTTGGCATCACGTGCTCTAGTAGATGGTTCTGATGGCTACGGAGGTGAAGCGAGACCATGCTTTGTTATGGCGGGCTCCTGCGTCCGTAGTGTGGTTACTAGTTTACTTCATTTTATCCTGTTAGATTTGGTGGTCACGAGATAATCATAAGGAAAACCTTTAGCGCATGAGGAGCTTGGAGACTTCAGTTTTATACTATTCTTAAGTTCTCTCCTAAAAGGTTTGGTGACTTTCTTAAAGTGATTTTAGCATTTCGAGCCGCTTTTACACAGTGGATTTGCTTGAATTGTACGTTTGAACAGTTTAATTTTGTATTTAAGGAATGTCGGACGAGTCCATTTTGTTTGAGGTGTGTTGTAAGCATGCATGCTATTTATTTGCATGCTGCGTGCTTTTTGGTCGGTTAATTAGGAATGAATTGGTTACATACTCCTACAACATATTATGCATGAAATGCATAACGAAGGTTCCACAATTATATTTATCATTTTGGGTATTTTCTAGCCTGTTGTCGCAATATGCAAATAGAGAATGCAGTTAGAAATTTGTAAAAAAGATTTCTGTTCCAGTTTGAAACTATTGAATGGTAAAATTCTGTTAGGTAGCCATGTATCACAATTAATATCCAATGGTTGTTATTGATAAGTATGAATAGAAAAAATATTTTATTTTATAAATGAAGTATACTGTTTTTCAAGTCTTCATTCCTATGCATTAGGTCTAACGTCGTCAATAATAAAGTAATGAATTTGTTTTCGTCTTTGGTAACTAATTTACCAAACAAGTCAATGCTGAAATCGGACACATATTATTTGGGACAGAGTATAAAGAAATCAGATTCGTGATATTTGTATTATACAGCGTTTTCGAAATGTTCTTTTTCAATTTTTGCTCCAGCAACATTTATGATGTCTGCTGTTTTGCGGTTCTGAATAGGTTTATGCATACATTTGGCCATCTTTCGGAGTGTTTCTTCAACGGTATTTAATTTATCGACATCTATCTTTCGCTTGAGGCCACGTGGATGCTGTAACAATCAAAACTTCATTTCATTATAAAGCCATTCTAGATAATTGGCATGCTTTCTATGAATCTATTGCATTTTAAATTTAATTTTTTTTGAGAACGTTCATTTTAACATTAAACCATGTTTCCTTTCTGTATTCAAAAAATACTGAAGACTTTTTACTATAACAATATTGAACTGATAACTCAAAAAAACAAACTCTTATCCAAGCAATTTGATACCGGATACAACAATATGTCTCTAGTAAGTTAAAAGTCTTTTAAGCATGTTATAATGGAGTGTCTTTCTTAATTTTTGGTTTGTGTGTGCGCTAGGGCCTGACAATCAATTACTGTTAATGATAATCTATGGCCCCCGACATATTTTGAGTTATTTTAAAATACGGGAACATGCACTGTCTTAAAAATTTCAGCTTCCATCGAGAGTTATTTTTTACGTGTTTTAATACTGTAAAGTTATTCAAATTATTGTATTTATGTAGATAATGCATTAGTAAGCCTGGTCTGTTAACATTATTTAATAATCCACGATGCTTTTTCAATTACTTTAAATACTAGGAAATGCACAAGGTGGTGGTATTTAAATGGCTTTATTGTAATTTTTTCAAGGTTTTTTGCCGATTTTCACTTTGCCATTTTACTGTGAGGAATACTATAGTACACAACCCTCGTAAAAATCAATTAACGGTCTTCTATACTTTTTGAAAAATTAAATAAAACAAGAAAGTTAATGACGAACTCGCTTTTGCATGTTGTTACCTTAATCCGCAAATGTCGTAAGTCCACTTTTGGTCAAATTATAGATTTTGGCGGCATCTAAGAAGCATGACATTTACCTACAAAAAAAATCGCATATGATCTTACAGCCAACTGTAATGTAAAGCGCGTTAAGGAAAATATCGGTTGTCCGGTGGCATCACATAAGATCTAAAAATTGTCGGAATTAAAAATCCTTCAGTTCATATGACTTAGTTAACCGAATTGACGCGCTCTTGATGTTAACGTTAATAACAATTAGTGTTTTAAGGACCAATTACTTTTTACTGTTGCTGGTAAGTATATGATTCATATCAACAACAGCAATAAACAAATTAGCATGGTACGTTGCTAAAAACACGTTACAAAACTTAAATTTGAACTTACAACTTTTTCTCATATCATAGTAAATATACTTTCCACTATTTCGTATTGATTTGTTTTGAAACATTTAGAGAATTTTGCATAATATTTTGTGGTTTTCATGAAGCATTATATTAAAAGTGGGATAAAGTTAGTGGCATTCGTTTGTTCTAAATCAAAATATTTTTTTGTCGGCTTTAATATCATTTTAATTATACTGTCTATGTTTAAATTTTAGTGTGTTCTTCGGAGTTGTTTTATAAATAATAAATAACGTTGATTAAGAAGTAAACAGGTTCATGTTTAAGATTATTTGTGTCTTAGCAACTAGCCCGACGAAGAGTTTGTAGAAAAATATCAATAATTGCTGGTTCGATGAATTGCTTCTTAGTCTTCAAGATCGTAATATTTATTAACTTTCAAATCAGTGTTTTTTCCCTTTATATTATAGATATTTTATATTTACTTAAGGGATTTGAATTTGGCGGCAATACATATTGGGAAATGGGCAGGGTGGTAAGCCAATGAGAAAAAAGGAAGACAAAACAAGATGGATCATGATGAAGGCTGATATTATGCTCATGCAGTTTATGTTAAAATTGTTTAATAATAAAGTTATGTTTCTTCATATATATTTGTTGATTCTAATTTCGCTTTAAATCTGGGTGCTCTCTACAACTTCAGGTGTGGGGTAATAAGCGAAATTGGGACGGATGTTTACAGATTACGTTTATGAAGATGAATTTGAATGACACGCTTACGCATTCAAGAAACAAGGAAGGTGACACAACCAGTACTCCTTTGTAGCCCCCGGTGCTTCTTAGAAATAGTGCTATTACCGAAAATCGACGAATTGATTATGGCGATGAATGTAGATCGTGCTACATGTGTTACAGAAATATCCCTACAAGATATTTCAGTGTTAATTCCAAAAATTTTAGGTGTCGAATGGAGAAGATATAAATATGTGGATCCAGACAATTGATGGAATTTGTGATAATTACACTATACCTGAGAATCTGTTATTATTGGCCATTACTAAGAAATTGGAAGGAAAAGCTTTACAATGGTTCCATTCCAGGCCCGAAAATGTTTCAATGAGTAATGATCTATGTTTAATTGCGTGGAAGACACCGTTACATTATTGTGAAGGTTTGAAAGCCGTAAACTTGGGCGTAATGAAAAATTTGTTGATTACTATACCGATAAAGTATTATTAGGAAATAAACTTAATCTCCCTGAGCCGGACATAATTACATATTTAATTGAGGGTTTTAATAACGCCTCTTTGCAACTTCAAGCAAAAATGCATAAATTTTCATCTGTAGAAGACTTACTATGGGTAATGAATTCGTTAACTGACTCTGAGAGAAATCAAGGTATCCGAAGTGCAGTAGAATATACAAGATCAAATCAAAGTTATGGTGGAGATAAAAAGGCGTCGCTTATGTCTGAATTGCCAAAATCATCCCCAAGCGTGAAATGCTATAATTGTAACCGGTTGGGACACCTCTTTAAAAATTGTCCTAAACCACGAAGAGAGGCAGGTACATGTTACGAGTGTGGATCGAGCGAGCATCAGTTACGAGACTGTCCATCGAGAAGAAATCGCACAACTAGAGATGCACAACCAATGTTAGTTAATAAAGCTTGTTTACCAATTAAACCAGCATTCAGGTTTGAAGTAGAGTTTAGCATTCTAAATAAAAGAGTAGAGACGTTGTTAGATTCTGGTAGTCCGATATCCATGATTAGGGAAAAATTAGTGCCACAATATTCAATTAAGCCAATTTTACATAATAATTATTTCTTAGGAATAAAAAATTTTTTGATTAATGTGAAGGAAAACTAGTTGATACAGTTGGGGTTGATAAACATAATTACGAAATGTGCATTTATGTGGTAGACAATGAGACGATGTGCAAACGTTGTGTATTAAGGAGAGATTTTTTGCAATTCGGCTATTGACAAAATTGTTTTTAAAAACAATGATGTTCAAATTACTCCTAAAGCGAGTAATGAAGAATTTTTAACGAATGAGGTTTTGCTAATTAATGAAGTGGCTGCAGATGAATTTACTGTTAATATAAATAACGACTTACACCTAACTTTAGTTACAAAAGTAAAAAATATCTTCGAAAATGATTATTTTTTATTTAAAGGCATCATATGCGAAAGTGATTCACCGTATTGTTCCCCAGTTGTCATGGTAAGAAAGAAAAGTGGAGAATTTAGAATGTGTATTGATTATAGGACCTTGAATAAAAACATAGTAAAAGATCAGTATCTAATACCATTTATTGATGATCACCTAGATCAATTCAGGGGAAAACATTACTTTTCTAAATTGGATTTGAAAAATGCTTTTTACCATGTTGCGATTGATGAGGACTCTATTAAATATACATAATTTACAACCCACATTGGACAATATGAATCTATGGAGGCTCCATTTGGTTTGGGAACAAGCCCTAATAATTTCTGTAGGTTTATTAATAAAGTTTTTAGTGAATTTGTAACACCCAAGAACATTTTTAAATTAATTTAATTTTCAAATAATATTTTCGGCAATCATAAACAATTCTATCTAAAATGTAACCTATCACTGACCTAAATTAAGATAGTTATCCAATCCTAGTTTGATTTTGGGGTGACAATTGACACTTTAAATGAACATAACCTATCAACTGATATTTAACATTCCGTGAAATGTAGAAGATTTTAAATTTAGGCACCAAAAAAAAATGCTAATTTGTTCTAGAAAATTCAAAACCAGAAGTACGTAATAAAATGTAATTTTTCGCGATATCTATAAAAATATTAACAGTAAATACTTTAGAATATTGCAGAATAACTGAAATTTAATTATAGGGTAATTTCAATTAGCAATGGCAATAATAAAAATGGATTTAAACCATTAACCTAAAAGCACATGTAGGGATGATATACAATTGTGAAATATGTAAGATTTTTGATTGGCTAAAACAGTCACGTGATCAAAGGTATTTAAATATGGGGAGTGGAAAAATTCAGGCACACGACACACAAAGACTAAACAAGACACAGAAAGACAAAAGATAGAAATGTGAAAGATAACTAGCTCGGAGCTAGTGCGTGTTACGCTACAAGATCGCGTAGCGATATTGGTTATAGGCTCGTGTATATTAAATGGATGTCATGAACAAATATAAGAATTAATATGTTTATTACGGGAAGACTAGTGAAGTTAAGCAATGGGTAAAGAACACAAATTCGGCTCGTAAAGGAAAAGTAACTCGTAATAAATTTAAGTACACCTATCCCCCGATTTACACGGTAGATACGTTCCTGAAAAAAACGTGTAAATCGAAAATTAAAAATTTTCAAGTCAAAACCGTGTAAATCGAAAAGCCATCATTTCCCTCCAAAATTTCCCGCATTTTTTCCCTCTGAATTTTACTTTAATCACAGCCGTTAATTTATACTACATAATCTAAATTATGCACTCACTTGTAATTTACGAATATGGAAAATTAAATCTTTCTGAAACTGTGAAACTTTCACTCAAATACAATCTTACGTAGATAAAACTTTAATTTTATGTGAAGAAATACAGACACAGTGAGCGTGTGCAGCAAGTCAGCACATAAGCTCGGGATTCCCCGTGAGATGTGTACACAGCGCACGTGTTCAATCACAGTAGCATTTAGTAGAGTGCGATAAAAACAAAATAAAACTTATTTGGAAAACCGTGTAAAAGCGAGAACGTGTAAAACAAGTACCGTGTAAATCGGGGGATAGGTGTATAATACAAAAAAAAACGAAATGGTTCAGCTGTAAAGCAGTTAATGGTAGAAAGTGCAGGTTTATTAGCAGCAAAGAAAATGACACTTAACCACACCTATATGGTTCAGTTTTGATTGATTGTGAAAGTTTGGATTTCGGAAGTCTGATTCCAAACCAAGTTGTTACAGCAGGAGGGAGATATCAAGAGTTTCGAGCACAAAATGTATCAACACCCGTGTTAAGCATTATCAACCCGGGTGAGAATAAGTTGCCTTGGAGGTATTGTAGCGATTGGAGCAACAGTGGATATTGTATACCTGAACAGGTATTGAGTGAATCTTTGAATAAATGTTTTGAGAGAACGGACGTGTATATGCATGCATACACGTGGTGTTGTAAGTATAAACTTTTATATAATAATACATATGCTTTACATGAATATGTTAAGTTGCTAGATTAAGGTTGGAATTTTTGGACTTTATTAACGTTAACGCTTATTATTATGAATTGTGTGTAGAATATCAAGAGTTATTAGCTATGTTTAATTTGGAGTCAATTTGTTTTAACTGTAGAATTTGCAGTGCTTAGTACAATATTTAACAACCCGGCTTAAGGGAACTTTTAGTTAAGTAAGAGATATTGATTTTATTGCATTCAAGTATGTCAATATAGTACATGTAAATAGTTATATCACCATATTAAAGGGTTATTAAATTCATTACTTAATACGAATGTTGAGATATGTTACAATTAAAAGAGGTTTGTTGAAATACATTTAGGTACAGATACTTTGTAAACTTTTGGGTAAGTTAACTCACCAGTATCGGTTTCAGAATTCTAGGCCTATCCACCCTGGGACATGTCCATGTACTCTCCGCTGTAGAGTAGCCGAGGCGTTTGAGGAAAGTAGAGTAAAGACTATTGGAATAGGTAAGTGGACCCTTATATTGCAATTTTGAACCATAAAACGTGATATAGAGTTGGCATTCGACTATATATGTATTAGGTAACTCGTTCCTTGTTTCTTTGACGGCTACATAGGTCAGGGAAGGGGCGAAGTGTTACAAATTGGTACAAGAAAAGAAACTCCTAATTTTTTTTGATGATATATTAATAGCGATGGAAACAGCAAATGAAAATATTGAAATATTACGAAGAACTTTAATGCTTTTGACTGATAATTTGTTAGTATTAAGGTAGACAAATGTTATTTCTTATTTGAAAAAATAGATTTTTTAGGTTATCATATCGATAAACAAGGTATTAAACCAAATGACGAAAATATTAAAAGTATTAAAGACTTCCCTATTTGTAAAACGTTAAGCAGGAACGGTCATTTTTAGGCCTGGTTAGTTACTTTCATTGTTTTATACACGATTTTGCACTTAAGGCTAAGCCATTGTATGACTTATTGAAAAATGGTAGTAAATTTATTTGGTGACCATTACAATTGCCTGATGTAGAATTATTTGGTCTTAATAATACCATGAACCAAGCTACTGGTCAAACACCATTCGAACTTTTATTCGGAAGATAGCAATTAGGCAAAGTGTCCTGATTCTAAATTACTTACGTTATGTTATTGTAATGCTTATGAACTTATGACTTGCTTATGTTACGATTATGTTGCAAATTATGTTAAGCAATTAGGATGTTTAATTGTTTAATTAATTTAGCTTATGTTGATCGAGGCGATCAAAATGTCAGGTTGGCCGAGCTATAAATAATTTATATTTACTTATGGGATTTGAATTTGGCGGCAATACATATTGGGAAATGGACGAGGTGGTAAGCCAATAAGAAAAAAGGAAGACAACAAGATGGCCGATCATGATGAAGGCTGATATTATGTTCATGCAGTTACGTTAAAATTGTTTAATAATAAAGTTATGTATCTTCATATATAATTGTTGATTCTAATTTCGCTTTAACTCTCGGTGCCCTCTACATTATAGATCAAGAACATACAAAATGGTAAGATACCTCAGTCAAAGTCAAAAAATACTTTCAATGTTTGATGATAACAGAAAACTTATTTCAGAAAAAAACCATTCTAGAACAAATGAAACGTTAGAAAAAAAAAGCAAATACCAACGTTTTAATAGAAGCTGGTTCCAGTGCACTAAAACAGAAAGTCAATGTTGAATACAACTCGCAAGACAGACTTGGTATCTTAACTGAAAACTTTATTGCCGAGGAGCAGGAAGTAATAAAAAGTAACAAGGGTAATATAGACCAACTAGTAAAACCAATTGACTCTGACGGAACTGCGTTAGAACGTATTATAATACAAGAGCAACTAGATACTGAAACTTGTAAACTTACTGTTTTGGAAAACTGTGATGTTGAAGACAAATTTTTCTGAATTAAACTGTGATCTTTATGACTGTAACATTTTTGACTTAGAAATCATACCAGTTTCCGTACCAAACGAAAGAAATATTATTACAATTCAAGAATCTCCCAAGAACGTTATTGAATTTACAATGGTATGTCCAAATATAGAAACGAAGTGTTCAGAGGCAGAAGTATCTAATGCGGGCAACACAGATTACAAAAAACAAAATTGTATATCACAAGACTATGTCAAAAACCAGACCAACATTGAAATTGACTGTTTAAATACGGAAGCAGAGTTTTTAGAAGAAGAAATTTTTGTAGCAAAACAAATGACGTTAACGACCCAGACTACGTACAAGAAAGTTCAGACGGTGGATCATCAACAGCTGAAAACAACAAAAAATTACAAAATGTTCGTATTGTATCATAGAAGAGCAAGTTACAAGTAGAAAAAGAAAAAAAGACACGTGGATGAGAAGTTATGGAAGAATAGTAAGAACAAGAGAAAAGGGTGAAGATTATTTCGGCCAAAAAAAAAGCCGAGGACTGCTGGAATTATAATGTGCCCAGAGTAAAAAAAATGTATTAAAGATATGTGCAATTGTAAAGCTTCCTCGTCTAAAGATCAAACTATGCAGTGTAGAGCAATAACAAATCAAGAAAGAAATGTCATCTTTGAAAGATTTTGGTGTAATATGACGTGGGAGCAGCGAAAAGTTTATATAGACCTCCTCGTTAAGAAACAGGATACCATAAGGAAAAGAAATAGAAAAGATGAAGATAAATTCAGAAGAAAATTTTCTTGGGTGTACTATTTAGAAAAGTCAAAGGAAGAAAAGATAAGTATGTAAGAAAATGTTTCTAAATACATACCCTTGACCTAAAGGAGCAAACAGTTATTGATTGGAAAAATGATAACGAAAAACCACAGAAAGAAAATGAATTAGAGACAGAGGAAGAAGAAAACAGAATTAATAAAACCATCTGCAGAACTTACTCAAAGCCCTGAAAACGGCAGAAAAGAGACTTACCCAAGGTGGAATCTCATTATTGCAGGTCACGATCTTCAAAATTATATTTAGAGCCTAACTGGAATTCTTAATCTGGCCTCTATAGATTCTATAACTATCGTGGAAAACAAAATACTAAATCAGTTTTACATGTGTTGTTTATGCATATTTTTGATGACTTAAATTTAAGTCTTTTTAAACCGAAGAAAGACAAATGTGATGTTTGTGTTAGTTACAAGAGTAAAAATTTGTCTGAAGAGGACTAGCATTCCACCTTTTTAAAAAAACAGAAGCAAGGAAAGCGTAGGAAAACGACAAACTCAGTGAAAATAGGATTTTCTGTTTGAACATGCAAACTGTTTTGCTTAGCTCCAAATCCAACACTTCGGCATTGTATTTCAAAATGAAATTAATGGTTCACAACTTAACAATACTTGACACGAAGCTAAACAAAGGATATTGCTTTGTTTGGCACAGGCATCAGGGGGTGTTTTTGCTGACAACTTTGCTTCAATCGTGTTCTTTCCTTATTGAAACCGTAATAAGTAATTTAAAAGCAAATCAGAGTATCATTATCTACAGTGATGGATATTGTGTCCAAAACAAAAACGTCACTCTTTCAAATGCCCTTTTAAGTCTAGCCATGCAGTACAAAATTACAATAGAGCAGTTCTTGGAGAAGAAGCACACACAAATGGAGCCTCACCTATACTCCAAACCACTTTCAATTAAAAACCAAAAGTGGGAACATCTACAGTCGCTAAAAGAAAGCATACCGAAGGATTTCCATGCTTTTTATGATAATTTAGATCATAACTAAATACTGTTTTTGTATTTTACATTTTCCTGTTTCTCAATAAACAGCTTTTCTACATACCTGTTATGTCGTAACTCCTTTTATTCCAGTAAGCAAATGTAAGTCCTTTAATAAATTTATAATGTAATATCTTTAATAAAACTATTACAAAATAATACAAAGAGCATAAAATACATTATTATTTTTACAAAAAATGTATTCTGTTACGAACGATTTTGTTGACAGGTGGTTTTATGTGTCTCCTGTAAAATTGGTAAAAACGGACTTACGACATTTGCGGATTAAGGTAACGATGTACTACCGCATGTAGGTATCGGCTTTGCGAATCGAAATCCGTCGCTAAGTTCACACACTATTTTATTAAGGTTGAAAATTTGTTACTAATCCACATTGTTTAATAACCTTTTAGGGAAATTAAAAGTTTTTAGGAAGTTGATAGCGCTAACAAATAAAAATACATGTAGTTAGTTTTCAACAAAGTAACTAGGATGTATCCACAAGTTATTCTTACAAATTAATGTGCTTTTTAAACCAGCCACTACTTATGTTTGAATAACGCCAAACAACAATAATTGCCATCATATTTACAACCTATTACAAACATCAAACAATTATATGAAACGTTCAATAGATGGACTACCTCCATTGGTCAATAAAATACATAACCAACAATATATGCTACAACTATAAAAACACTAAAATAATAAACATACATACTTGCAACACTTTTCTTCAAGCCCCCTTTCGTGTTATAAACAACCATATGCAACACAATATAATAAAGAGTTAAACTTCTTACAAAAACAAGAAGCTATATCGACAAAATATAATGATGGCGGTGCGTAAACAAAATTTCACGAAATAATCCGTAAGGATACTACGACGAAGAGGTACTTCTATTAATTAAAAATATCTATGCTTATGCTCACCTTTTATGATAAATTCTACTTATACAAAATTTTATCTTTTTGCATACGAAATTTCGCGGTTAGTCTCTAAAACATAGCATCAGCAAACGTACACAAATAGAAACGAAGTCAAACACTCGAGACACTACACACGATCATAGGTTGGCAAAGAGAAATAGAAAGGCTGGTTTCAGTGTTGCCACAACACTATAATTCAAAGTACTGAAAATTCGCTTTCAAGTGTAAAGCCATGTTCTCGTCCACTTAACGTAACATAAATAAACGCAACGTAAGACACATTAACATAACAAAAAAGTTAAAGTACATAGACATTTATGTTGGCGTTCGAAACGAAAATTATCCTAATTTACTTAACTTAACGGTTCATTAAGTTTAACCAACTTAGGCCTTGTTCTCATTCACTTAACGTAACATAAATTTAGCTAACACAAATTAATATAATATTCCTGCGTCCTAAACAACTTAAAGTAGTTAATTATTGGTTTGCTGGGCATGCGTACTTCGACATACTGCCACCTTAGCGCGATAAAAACCACGCCATTTTTATCTTATATGACCTATAAATCTTTTTTCGCCTAGCATATATGAAAATGAATCATATTTGCCCTAAAAATGTGACTGAAAGTAAAATATTGCGGCCCTAGGGCCGGTAAACTCATAACAGCATGATTTTGTAGGTTTTTCACAATCTAGACACCTATGACTGTCATTGAGATTCATTTATTGCGACTTTGACGTTTCAAATAATTTTTCATTTAATCTCGACGTCGGTGTAGTGTTAATGAGAGTTTCGAATAAAAATATAAAATAATCATACATGAGTAGTGAATAATTGTAATTCTAACTGAATAACTGTTAGTGAAAATGAATGGTAATTTAGACAGTGATGATGACGAAAAATTTACAAGTACTCCGCCGGACTTACAAGAAGAAGCGAGCAATGCTTCTTTAAATCTCTTACCCAAAAAGTTTAGGGAACGGTACGAAATATACTATGAATTAGTTAATAAATGGGAAAAAAATAAAAAAAGCTAAAAATGCAACAGAAAATGTTTTACTTGCGTATTTATCAGAAAGATCGAAACGTGTAAATGCAGCTACTCTATGGTCAGAATTTTCAATGCTAAAAAGCACTTTTAAAGTCAAAGAAAATATTAATTTTAATACTCAACATAAAGTTCGAGCATTTTTGAAACAAAATTTTGTAAACTACCTTCCCAAAAAATCTAAAATTTTGACTCAAGAACATTGTATTCAATTTTTTAAAGAGGCAGATGATTCGGAATATCTAATGATAAAGGTATACAAATAAAATTATTGTAAATTTTTTTACATTAACATTACATTGTAGGTTTCTCTTATTATGGGAGTATACGGAGCTTGCCGCCGAAATGAGTTGACGAATATGAAACTGGACCACATAGATAATAGAGGAGACGTATTGATTGTCACAGTTCCACAAACCAAAAAGAACATTTACAGTCACAAACACTACAGTTGATGGACTGAATCTACTTACAATATACAACAAATATGTTTCTATTACACCTCCCCACATTACTCATAAACGCCTATTCATTTATTACAAAAATAATAAAAGTACAATACAACCGATCGGAAAAAATGTATTTAGCAAAATTCCAAGCAAAATAGCCACCTTTTTGAAATTGGTTGAACCTAGTACATACACAGGCCATTGCTTCCGCCGTAGTTCTACAACTCTACTAGCTAATGCTGGAAGTAATTTAATAACACTTAAGAAACATGGATGATGGCGTTCTTCGGCAATTGTTGAAGGATATATAGATGATTGCTTATCAAATAAGATTAAAATTTCTCAAAAAATCCTAACAAACTAAGAACATCAGCAGCCTAGTGCCAGCACAAATAACACAATTGGCATGTTAAATGCTTTAAACCAAATAAATAAAATACCAGTTAATGTAAATAGACCGTCAACGGCATCGATAAAAATAAGTCACCATGCTACCAGCACCTCAAATACTTACCAATTGCCTACAAATTCTGGTATTACTATCCATAATAATGCTCAAGGGATAATTAATATCAATTACTATAATAAATAAATACGTCATATATTATTAACCTTCTTTATTATGTGCTATTTTCCTATTTTTTCTTCTTTAATGCTAGGCGAAAAACAGTTGTGTGTCACACAGGCAAAAATGTATTAGCAGCCCTTAGTTATCAGCTGCCCTCGCTCGCTCAGGCATCTAATAGCTGCGGGCTGCTAATGCTCACTTTCTGCCCTTGTGACACAATATACTATTTGTTTATAACCAAATAGTTGTATTAATTATTTTATTCTTAAGTTTTATTATTATTATCAGCAGTAACCACTATGAATATAGATAGTGCAGAGCTTAGTGATACTAAATCACTAATCGTAGAGTTAATGATGTTGATGAGTTGTTGTGCTGTGGTGCTAGACAGATTATATATTACTACAAACTCTAGGAATCCCAAAAGGTTTTGTGAAAACAGTAAGGAAAAAGTTTTTGAAAATTATTTTGCAGGTGGTGGGTTCGTCTTATATATGGTAATCGATTAAAACAAGAGTACCACAGACCAATAATACAAGAGATGCGTCACTGTACGTAAACAATTAAAATTAAGTTTAGCGCCACCATGCAGATTGAAGCTTAACTAGTGATGAGCGCCATCTGTCGGAAAATATGCCACCAAATGCGTATTTAGCAGAACTTTCAAATGATTGCTTGGAAATGTATACAAATTAAGTAAATATAAAATGTAATATCATATTGTAATTCATTGTACACTGCTGTTGAGTACTAGACTTGTTTAGTTTAAATACTGCACTTTGAGTTTGTTCAATGTATTACATATCTGTACCACATTTTATATTTTACTAACTGTATATTCAAAATTGTTATAAGAAAGATCTATCAAATCACTTATGGTTCCATTCATTAAAAGGGCAGATAAAAGATTTATGCTTTTATGTTAAAATGTAATCAAATCAATACAAACTTAAGTTTCACAAGTATATATTTAAATTTAAATATTGGTTAAATAAAAATATAAAGATGTTTAATAGAAACTACATACGTATTTCGACAAATATCCTCTGTAACAAAATGAGCATGACAAACTCGTAAATTTTTGTAGACCCATGCAGGATCCATTTTTTTCAGAGAAGCTGTTCCAATTAAATCCATCCACAGGTAATAAACATACAAAAATTTCTTTGGGTTAGGAAATCTATGGCGAATTGCATCCCTGTTTTCACAATAGAAAACTGCACACTTTCCAAACTGTGATATTATAATACTTTTCGTCTAAAATTACTGCTACTGTACCAAAAATAGATACGGAATTGAAACAAACGTTGGTCGGTGTAGTCATTGTCATTTTGTGAGACGCGATGCGCGCGCAGCTGTTTGATTAACAGTTACAGATATCTGTAAAATTTTCAATTTTTACTCAGTTTCAATGCGGCTGGTGGCGCTAAAAACTTTATTTTAAAACCGCCTATAGAGTGACTACCCCCTGAAGAGTACTGTTACAGGCGGAAAAGTTACTAAGTATATATTTTCCAGTAAAATTATGAAATGGGGGCGGCTTGTAGAACAAAAATTAAAGGGAGGTCACCGGCACTAACTAGCGGAAGGTCGTGAATCATATAGAGGGTTAAAATTTTGCAGAAAGGGTTAAATTAATTTATAATTTACTACAAAAAAGAGTTGGTACTTACCTTTCATAAATATTGTGGCTTAATGACAATTACCAAGGGCGCCAGACAAGTCGAGAAATGTCCAAATGTTTGTGCAAAACCTTGAGAAGCTTGTCATCCCAAGGAGGACAATTGTTCCTTTTAATCAATTCCTAACTTTTTTACTACTTATGCAACTTCCATGATAAAAAAATAATGAAAAAAACTATTGACTTAATCAACGGCAAACAAAACTATTTAATTAACAGAGCAATAAACGTGAACCTCTTACATTCATTGATTTTAATTTAGAAATTTAATTGAATAGGTGAATATGGAATTATGAAAATTTTGTGTACATAAGTAATTTCCAAACACTGTATATGAAAGAAAACTTATATTATAAATCTTACACTAAATTAATCCTACGGTTTATGACCAAAACGTCCTAACAAATAAACTAACTAAAAATTGGTCATGCTACTTAACTATAAAAACTTACTAAAAATCGTCCATTGTTTGATGGCTTGCCTTCCAACGTAGAACAGCTCTTAAATTGGGGGAGAGAATCTCGCTTGTTGCTCTTGTTTGTAATTTTTAAATAATTGAGTGGCACACGAACCCGGCAGGATCTTATTGACAATATCACATAACTTGTGCGTCACACGCCTACAAGCTTTTTATTATTTACCTTGTATCACTGTAAATCCGCGAACATATGGGCGTAACCCTCGCGATCTGGAAGAGTTATCACTCCTTTCCAATTTCACTATCGTGATACTAAGTGCAATTCCATATCTGCGATGCCAAAGAACGCTACCCGCGAACTACGTTTCTTTCTACTTCTTGACCACGGACAGCCCCATTGGAATAATCTCCCCTTTTTGCTAACGCTGTAAGTTATATAAATTAATTCCTACTCTAACCATTATTTACGTCATATTTATGTTATCCAATGACTGAACAGAACCTCCCCAAAACCAAGATTTCAGAAACCAAATCCAACCCCTTTTAAGATGAGGGTCACGAAAGCAATTATTTTTCTAAGGGTTTAAATATGTTGTATCTTCTAAGAATTTCTTAATTACTGAAATGTGGACCATACCCCTTGGCGACAGTGGTCTGCCATTAACAAAAGACCGGTTAACCCACTTGAGCCGAAATGGAATTTAAATACAATGGATGTCTCCAGACTACTTAAAATTACTTGCAATCTTTAAACAAATCAAATTGGAAAAATAGTTTTGCTATTTTCAATATTTCGTTTTCTATAACCCTTGTCAATCAAAGAAATTATTAAGAAAATTAAGCTTTTCAAACAGAAAATTGCTTTTCTTTATTTACGTTAAAAGGTACTATTCCATTTTAATTTTATCAGATTTGTCAATCTGTAACCGACCTAAGCTTTAAGAGGTTTATTGTATTTGATTTACAAGGGTAAAGCTTTAAATTATGATGACCTGCCTCTGGAATTTCTAATAGTTTTAGCCTTAAGCTATTTGTAAACCTGGTCTTTTATGAGGGATGCTATAGTGCTGGCAATAAAATTCGATTAATCGATTATTCAATTAATCGATTAAACAAAAATAGCGGTTTTTAAAAATTAACAAATCGATTATTCGATTAATCGAATATTCGAATAATCGATTAATCGAATATTCGAATAATTAAATAATCGAATATTCGATTAGTCGACCAATAGGACACACCTATTAAAAATTATGGGTAAATAAAATACAGTTAAAAGAAAAATGGTTTGCTTTTATTTCTATTAAGAAGCAAAAGTCCTTACAGAACGAAAGTTCTAGTAAAATTAAAAATATAACAGTACAAACATGTTGTAAAAGATTTATCCAAAAAGGAGCAACGTCGGTTTTATAATACAAAGGAAGATTCTCGATTCCCCTTTAAACTAAACCTTCCAAAAACTAATAAAACTTAAGCGTGCTTTGACCTGTGTACGGGAACCGGACCTGTACACAAAATTACAAACGATATATTTTGTCAAATAAATTAGAAATACATCCATCAACACCTATAATCACTGTTATTTGATTAACTGACTTGAATCAATTGGAAGAATAATTTTTTATTGTGTTAATTGACAAACATGATCCGTGACGTATATATAATTCAGTTTGATTACCTAATAGATTAAAATCAACTACCTACGTGAGTGTACAATAATATAGTAAGGAAACGCCCGTATTAATAGCTGTTCGATTTCCGATTACCTGAGTGGGTCCACTATTATAGTTTATAATTTAGTTGTTGCTTATTAAACTGCAAGTTCATAATTTTAAAATGATTTTGTAAGTTTGTTTCTAACTTGAACTTATAATACCTAACTAAATTATTGCCGTATTATTTGTATTACGTTTATAGAGCCCAAGTTCTCTTTTTCTTTTGTGCGCAAGCTATAACGTGAGGGAAGACAAAAATACAACCATACATAGTACAAGTTCAGGACAAGATCTCGCTATTGGATGGAGGATACTTGTAAATGAAATGAAACACGACTTGATGGATTTTGTAATTGACTACCCCCACACGATAGTGAATTAATCAGACAAACGATTATTTGGTTAGAAATAATTTGTTTGACTAGTTGATTAGTCGATTAAACGGTTAGTCGATTAATAGATTATCTAGACAACTATACGATTGATTGACTAACCGATTAATAAACTAGCCAATTAGTTAACTAAAAAATTTGTTAACAATCGAATAGTCGGTTAATCGAATATTCGATTAACCGATTATTCCATTAATCAGTTAATCGAATAATCGATTAATCGAATATTCGATTAACCGATTAGCCGAATATTCGATAGAAAATCGAATAATCGGTTTAATCGGTTTGCGAATACTGCAAAATTCGATTAATCGAATACAACTTTTTCGAATTTTGCCAGCCCTAGGATGCTAACTAAAATATGAAGTAATTTATTGTGGAATTTTTGTCTATAAGTTAGCAAAGTTAATGAATTTTAATTAATTGATCTGTTTATTAGTTAACATTACAAAATAATGTTACAGGACTACCATAATTTAATGGCCGAAATGAAATTACATGACAGGGAAATGTTTTTCCACTACACCCGATGCACTGTTGAACAATTCGATAGCTTGTTGTCACATGTCGGACCATTAATCACAAAAACAAGTCACAGAATGCCATTAAATCCAGAAATCGCTTAGCAATTACTCAGCGGTAATTGTTTCATGTCACCAATATCAAACACTTGCATTTCAGTTTCGTGTTGAGAAAACTACAGTATGCAATGTAGTTCATGAAACATGTGAAGCCGTTTGGACAACACTTAATAAACGAGTGTTAATTTAACCTTCTGAAGATTGTTGGTTAAAATATCAAAACAATTTGAACAGCGATGTAATTTTCCACATTGTATAGGTATATCTTTAGTAATTCCAACAACAAGCAAATTAAAGAAAATATATTATAGGAGCATTAGATGAAAAACACATCAAAATTCAAGCACCGACTAACTCAGGCTCGCAGTACTTTAATTACAAACAATTTTTCAGTATTTTTTGCTAGCAATGTGCGATGCTAATCATATATTTACGTATGTTGATATTGGATCTGCAGGTTCTGAAAGTGATGGTGGAATATTTAGTAAAAGCTCTCTGTCTAATAAATTTCATCACAACAAACTATATTTGCCTCCTGCGAATCAGATTGGAACCTGCAGTAACCATAGCTTTCCTTATTTTATCGTAGCTGATAAAGCTTTCCCACTAAAGGAAAATATTATGAGGCCTTATCCGGGAAAATCTTTAAAAAAAGCTCAGGCTGTTTTTAACTACCGTTTGTCAAGAGCTAGAAGAGTTATAGAGAACGCATTCGGAATTCTAGTTGGTCATTGGAGAATTTTTCAGGGCCAATTATAGAAAAGTTGGAAAATATTGAAAAATACACCCAAGCAGCCATATGTCTTCATAACTTTTTAAAAACCTGGGAAGCAAACACTGATCAGCCAGCAATGTATTGCCCTCCGAACTATGTGGATCACGAAATTAATGGTTAGTCTGAATATATTATGCACGTGAATATTATTTAATATTTTATAGATGAACTACGCTTGGGCCCAGAATACAGTATTATATTCTGGGGCTCGGGTGAATGGCGTCAGTATGTCTATGATTGTCAACCGTTTCAACAAATTCCAAGATTAGGCAGAAATAATGCAGCAAAAAGATTTTTTGAAAACAGAAATCATCTAGCCAATTATTTTTTAAACCGGGTGAGAGCCATTAGTGGCCAAGATAATTACATAGCACGAGCCACAAAACGACTAAAGATTTATTAAGGCTTTCCTATCATGTATTGTAATTTATTATATTGTATTATGTGAATTATAGGTTTAATGTTTCAAATTATAGGTTATATGTTACAAATAACAACAATCACATTTTACGTTATTTATTTGAAATCATCATTATCTATCATTAAATTAATTACAGTTTTCATAAATTTTCTTTTTCTTTCGACATTACATCCTTTTAAAAAACTTGCTACCTGTTTTCCAAACAGTTCTTCTGAAGTCATTTCACTACCCGTTTGTTTTTTATTTATAGTGTCTGCCATAGGTTTCATTGATTTAGCAATTTCCATCATTTCTGTAACAATATTGTCAGTGTTGCGCTTTTTTGTGTTCTTTAATGTTAGTTGGGGAGTTGATTCGTCCTCGATGTTGATAGTATTCACAGAAGCTTCTTCATTTATGCCATTTAACCCTCGAGTGCTGTTTATCAGTTCTTGGGCATAGGGATCGTCCTTAGTAAATTCAATTTTGAACACATCGTCCTCGACAAAAGCAGCCTGCTGTGCAGAATGTTCTTCAAATTGTGACCAATTGGATTTCGTTATACAAATATTAAAAAAAAAGTAAGGTGGATTTTTCTTAATGTGAATTTAGACTGATGCAGGCCAGGTCAATATTGATAAACACCATTGGTTATTAACCTTCAATCAATGCAACAGCATAAGTACCAAAAGCAAGACAAATATGTTAATAATGTGCTTACTTGCGTTTGGTATATAGAAGTCTAACCATTTTAATGAGTTGTGGAACTCCCAATCTTTAGATGTCGAGGCGCCACTTCCACTGGGAAGATATTTACAACGCCGCACATATTTTTCTCGTAGAGACTTCTACCTGTTCAATATGTCCGGGACTATAAATTGTAATAAAAAGTATCTAAATTTAGGTAACACAAAAAAATATATCTTACTTGAGCATTTCATTAATTTCGAAATTTCCATCCTGGAATTTTGCTTTTTGGTGGCGTCCTTAAAGTCTGATCTTTTCTTAGCATATAAATGAGGGTAGCTATGTCCCAAATCTAAAAATTTTCCATCATCCATAATAAATGCTGGAAACTAGAATTATATACGGTATTACAAATAAGAATCATGTACTCTGTGTTTAAATTTACTAAATGAATTATAACATTCGCCTAATAAACAGTGAGGTTATGTAAATGATAAATGTTTATTATTTAGGCGGTAATTACCGGTTTAATTTAAACAAGTGAATGAGAACAAGGCCCTATGCCTTGTTCTCATGGACTTAACGTAACATAAATCAACGTAACACAAATTAATATAAGATTCCTGCGTTCAAAACAACTTAAAGTAGTTAATTATTGGTTTGCTGCGCATGCGTACTTCGTCAAACTGCCACCTTAGCGTGATAATAACCACATTATTTTTTACTTATATAATCTATACACCTATAAATATTTTTGTTTATAACTAAATAGTTGTATTAATTACATTATTCTTCAGTTTTATTTATTAATTTCGAAATTTCAATTAAGGAATTTTGCTTTTTGGTAGCGTGCTTAAAGTCTGATCTTTTCTTAATGATAAATGGGGGTAGCTATGTACTAAATCTATAAGTTTTTTATCGTTCATAATAAATGCTGGAAAATAAAATTATATACTGTATTACAAATTTAAATCATGTACTCTGTGTTTAAATTTACTAAATGAATTATAACATTCGCCTAATAAACAATTGAGGTTATGTAAATGATATGTGCTTATTATTTTAAGGGGTAATTACCAGTTTAATTTAAACAAGGTGCACAATCTATATAGCTATGCCGTTTCTAGATACCAGTGATTGGCGGAATTAAGAACACGGAAATTAAGAACCTTGTTAATTTGAGGTTGGTTCAACTTTATGAACCGTTAAGTTAAGTTAATTAGAATAATTTTCGTTTCGAACGCCAACATAAATGTCTATGTATTTTAACTTTTTTGTTATGTTAATTTGTCTTACGTTACAACCTTTTATTACCAGACGAGCTTTATATCGATTCACTTGACCATTCTCATCGCATTTAGTTTTAAATATCCATTTGCTTCGAATTGCCTTGTGATTTACTGGCAAATTTTCCAAGGACCAAGTTCCATTTTCAACTAGAGACTTATACTCAGCCTCCATGGCTCTCTTCCAGTAAGACGCGTATGGACTTTTCATCGCATCCTCCACTGTCAACGGATCGCCTACGTTATTCACTGTTGCAACATAGACAAAGTCCTCCGTCTTTGTGGATATTCTTATTCTTGTTGATCGCCGTAACTCTTCGTCTTCATCGATGCTTATATTGCCCATTGAGTTATTAGATATAGGTTGCTCATTACTGCTTATATCATCAAACTGACTCGTATTCAAACTACTGTTCTGAGATTCCATTTCATCTTGGTCTTGCATGTCGGTATTATTCGTAACAAATGGTTCCTCCACTTCATTGTTATCGTCTTTGAATAGATAAAAATGATTAAATTTGTTACAGGAAAGTACTTCATTTTCGTAACGTTGCTCTTCCAGAAAAATTACGTCGCGGCTTACATTAACATGTATCTTCTCTGGATCAAAGACTCTATAGCCTTTACACTGTTCGCTGTAACCAACCATGATGAATACTTTAGACTTAGAATCAAACTTTTTACGTTGTTGTTTTGGAACATGCACCATTGCTTTGCATCCAAAAACTTTCAAATTTGACAGATCTGGCTTCTTGCCAGACCAAATTTCTTCGGATGTTTTGTCAATAGCCCCCCGGCACGGGGAACGATTAATAAGATATCCTGCTGTATTGATCGCTTCCCCCCAAAATTTGACATTCAGCTTTGTGTCAAAAAGCATACATCTTGCTCTTTCGACCAAAGTCCGATTCATCCGCTCGGCCAAACCATTCTGTTCGGGCGTATACGGTGTTGTTGTTTGGTGTTCAATTCCAGAATCACGTAGAAACTTTGAAAAGTCTTTGTTACAGTATTCTGTGCCGTTGTCCGTGCGAATTTTTTAAATTTTTTTACTAGTCTGGTTTTCAACATGACTTTTGAAATCCTTGAAGGCATTTAAAGCATTTGACTTGTACACAAATACTTTTCTGCTAAAGTCATCGATAAAAGTCATAAAATACCGAGAACCTCCAAACGAATCAGCAGACATAGGACCACACAAATCGGAATGTATCAATTCCAAAATACTGGAAGCTTGGGAATTGCTTGTTTTAAATGGAAAACGAGTCTGCTTTCCCATAATACAGGTCTCGCAAGTTTCTCGCTGACCGCTGACGAAACTCATTCCCTTAACAAAACCGTTTCGCAATTTCATCAAACTGTCGTGTCCTACATGACCAAGACGTCGATGCCACAATCGTTGGGTTTCTGTTGATTTTACAATCATACTTGATATAGTTGCTTGATCTACTTTAAACAATCCGCCTGTCAGATTTGCTTGAACTAACAACTTATTACTTTTGTTCAAAATTTTGCAACCTGTGGTACCAAATTTCACAATTAGCCCTTTATTCACCAATTGACTGACAGATAATAAGTTTGTACATAGATTTGGTACATACAGCACGTCTTGAATGGTTGTATCAACTGCACTATTATTAATTTGCAATTGAAGACGTACATCACCTGTTAATTCGGCTTTCAACTTCGATTCATTTGCAATTGTCACTTCGCCATTTGACTCATATTTGACATTTTCTAACCAACTTCGTTCGCATGTCATGTGACTAGACGCACCAGAGTCTACATACCATTCTGTTGACTTTACATTGCTTGCAGTCAAACAAGAAAAAACTGATGTATAAATAGCTTTACTATGTTTTAGATTTGGACATTTGTTTTTGTAATGTCCTTTTCCACCACACTCAAAGCATTTCACGTTCTTTTGGTGAGCTTTTCCTTTTGAAAATTTTCGTTTTTGAGTATACATTGCCGACGATACGGAACCATCTGCTCTATCGTTTGATTTAACTTCCTGCAATAGCTTTGTTTTGATCAAATCTGCAGAAATCTTTTGTGCTGAACTCTCAATTGCCATAATCATTGGTTTATATTCTTCACTCAATCCAGCCAGTAATAAAGTGCCAACCCATTCGTCATCTATTTTCATTCCAGCACCTTTCAGTTTGTGTGCCGTGTTAACGATTTTGTTGACAAAGATTTCCATTGAAGAACAATCCTTCAGTCGGGTTGTTACAAGTTCACGCAATAGTCCAACGCGACGCAACAAGCCCGAATCTTCAAATGCTTTTTGAAGATTCTGCCACACTTCCTTGGCCGATTTTGCCTCTTGGATATGGGAAAAATTTACTGGATCAACCATCAATATAATCGAAGCTTTCGCTTTTGTATCTCCAGCTAATTTCTTTATTTCATCGGTTTCTGTACAAGTATCTATTACATGACACCATAAACCGATCATCTCTAAATAAGACTGGACAGCGAATTTCCACGATTCATAATTTTCCCGTCCTTTCAATTTTTCAATTGATGCCATTGCCGACGCCATTGACAAAAAAATTAAAAAAATTTATAAACTGTTATGAGTGCCTGGGCCCATAACCTGATGAAAGAACGCGGAATAACTACACAACGTGTTTTAATAACTTTCTTTTATAACAGTTTAATATGGAAGCATAATATATTATATTGAAACATTGACAGTTCAAAAGGAACACTCTAGAATACACAAATCTTAACCATGACTACAATATAAATCACGGCTTACTTTACAACATAATTGCAGATGATTATATAAAGCATTTAAGAGAAACGGAAATTTCGCTGAAAAATCCAAGAAGTTTTTGGTTCTTCATTAATACAAAAGAGGAAAGTTTTGAAATATAATAACAAAAGCTGTGATACACCAGCAGCAGCAGCAAATTGCTTTAAAAACTATTTTAGTAGTGTTCTTTACCAATCTATTTAGAACTTTTCAGTTGTTGGTCCCAAACAGGATCTGTATGCGTTCGTAATAGATATGTCTGAAATAAGTGAGGATGAAATTGTTAGTGCAATAGAGAAGTTGCAAAATAAAATTCAATTGGTTTCGATAAAATAACAACATTCTTCATTAAAGATTGTGCAAGGATTTTAGTGACTCCACAAAAGATATTGTTTAATTTAATATAAAAAACCAAAACCTTTCCGGAAACATGGAAAATTTCTAAGATATGTCCAATCCCAAAAGATGTTAATCTAACAGACATTACTAACTATAGGCCTATTAGTATCATTTCCAATTTTCCAAAAATATTTGAAGGCATAGTATGCAATCGTATTTACCCTAAAGTCAAACATTTTATTTCCACAGCGCACCATGGTTTTGTATAAAATCGTTCCTGCGAGACCAATCTTGCATCTTTCACTCAATATGTATCTGAAGCATTGGATGCTGGTAGTCAAGTCGACGCCATTTATTTGGATATATCAAAAGCTTTTGATCAATTGGTTCACAAAATTTTGTTAGATAAACTCGGTGTTTTTGGTTTATCTAATGGGCTTGTTCAACTATTTCAATCTTATCTGCAAGAGAGAAAGCAGTATGTTGTATATCTTGGTAGCACTCAGACATATTTACTGCTAGATCAGGGGTTCCTCAGGGGTCTGTTTTGGGACCACTTTTGTTTCTACTATATATTAACGATTTTAAGTGCAGTACTAAATTGTCAACATCTAATGCATGCAGATGATTTAAAATTTTTTTCGGTTATTCATACTCAGCAGGATCATATAAAATTGCAAGATGACCTTAGGAAAGTAGTACATTGGTGTTCAGTTAACGGTTTAAAACTGAACATTGCTAAATGCAAAGTTGTAAGTTTCACTCGTAAAGTAATTAGTACAAAATACACTTATAGTATATACTCTTCCCATGTGTTACAACGTCATTTCGTTTACAGACCTGGGGGTAATTTTTGATTGTAAGTTATCTTTTACTGAACATATTGTGAACATATCCAATTCTGCAGTTAAAATGTTAGGATTTGTTATAATCAACTGCAAATTTTTTTCTGATATTGCAGCTATAAAAGTGCTTTACTTTGCTTTGGTACGTTCAAAGATGGAACACTGTTCTGTAATACGGGCCCTCTACTACATAAATTAGTGTGCGTTATTAGAACGCGTTCAAAAAAAAGTTTTTACGATTCCTTGCTTGTAAGATGAATGGTGTATATCCGGATCATAAGGACGACTATCGTACATTACTTATCAGATTTGATACTGTCTCTCGAGTTGAGGCATATTATAATCCTGTTTACTTTCATATATTAGTTGGTGCATAATTTGATCGATGTTCCGGATATGCTGCAGCAGCTAAATTTTTTAGTTCCCAGACTTACATCTCGGGAAAGGCAAGTGTTTTATTTCACAAAGGCTCGTACGAATTTCATGTTGAAGTTGCCTATTTATCAGGCGTCCAGTATAGTGAACAAGTTTTCTGACAAATTCGATATATTCGCTGATACCTTATTAGACTGTACGACTGTTATACATACACACTTAAGCATATTATAGTTTGGCACGTGTGGTAGTTATCATGAATTATTTTTATATTATCTTTAGTAGTTTTATCTCATAATTATGACTAATTGCGTATGCAATAGAGACACAATTACATTTAGTTGGATAGTATTTTAAAATATGTCTGTTCGTCTTTAAATAAGTTTTATGTGACATGTGTATTGAATTGTCCTGTACTGGAGCGCTGCTCTGTTGGATACAATAAATATAATAAATAAATAAATAAGCGTCATTGAAACGCAAACATGAACGCCCCTTAATAATAGACTCGCTTATCAACACACCTTAAAACTAAATAGGTTCATTCGAAATTCCGATTATTAGAATACAAACATTAATTACAATGTTCAAGGAGGCGAGCTTTTGTTTGTTTTTGAATATATATTGCCATGCAATAGCCAGGAGCAGAAAATAACTTCTGATCTTCTGAGTTTAACTTTTTATAACGGTGCACCAAAGCAAGAAGGTTGTGCGTTATGCACTAACGTGGATACTCCACGCCCTGCCGGCAAGGTGTACCAAATCGTACCACCAGGACCTGGACTTCCACCAAAGGAAGTTATTTCGTAGAACCATTTTTAGTATCAGCATCTACTGCTGAACGCGACTCACCGAGATGGGATGTCCGAGTCGTCTATGATGCCCTCATCTTCGCCGCCCTCCATTACTAAAGCGGACATAGCGGCCTGGACGTGTGGATACCACACCCCGCACCGATTCTGACGCTACTACGAAGAATCCGCAGTCACTATGCCGTTCCATGCCTCATATCGCGGATAAGGAAACCCGCACAATATATGGCACCTGCGTTGATTGATCTGCCACATCTAGCATCGTATACAGGCGTCGATCCAACGAAACTTCTACCTGCATAGTCCATTCGACACGGTATCTGAGAGTACCTACTCCTGTGCTAATCTATTTTAGTGTAGACTTTTTTGTGAGCCACGTTTCTTCACTGGAACGCGCATAAAAGTTCAAAGTGAATCATGTGCGCAAACTTCATTTTTTGTGAACAAACACTACATTCATTCAAATCTACACTATAAATTTTCTATCACTAAAGAACATTTGCATTCCTAGCATTAATAAAATTTGTTCACATAAAATTGTCATTTTCAATTTCATGTTGTATGTGTTTTTACAGCCAATGATTAATTCTAAATCTGTAAATAAATTGTACATATTTGTTATCTCTATGCATTAACGAAACAGAAGGTGACCCCACAAAACACATAAATCGTGAACTGAACATCCACAATAATATATATATATATATTAAATATATATATATATATATATATATATATATTAAATTTAAAATATATTATATATATATATATATATATATATATATATATATATATATATACACAATTTCTTATTGCGGACTGCAAATAACCGTTCTGTTATTATTTGATTTGAGTTGGGGCATGAACCCGGGTGTCGCCGCGAGAAGATTTGTTACGGTTGCAAATAAATTTTGCTTGTAACATTCCGCAAATCTCAAATGGCCACACGTACTTGTATAGCCATCTATAGGATTTATTATGTAGTTTCGGTTCAATTCTGTACTTCCACACTTTAGTAGTGTTGGTGTTTTATCACCTGATGGCGGTTTTATTTACTTTTGCCATAGTACAGTGATTGTTTCGAAATTATATCATTATAATAGCTTCGATTACTTCATAGGGTTCTTGGAGACTATTTCACTCTGAGGAGGCTTAATAAAGCCGAAACCGTCGGTCAGTGGATGTTTCCTCCCCTATGAAGTAATAAGCTAATGTTTTGTTAATGGCTATATAACTACCAGCCCGATTTGTATTCGTCAATAGGCTCTATTATTTTCATAGAGTTTGTTTACAGATACATCTTATTTTATATATTGTTTTACACAATTTCTTATTGCGGACTGCAAATAACCGTTCTGTTATATATATATATATATATATATATATATATATATATATATAACGCTTTTCACCTAGAGAAAGATTTGTTTAGAGCTATACATTTTCCAACGGATGGTTAGGATATGCATGATTATGCTGTTAAAGCAATGTCGAGGATTTTTATTACCACTTATACACAATATCTAACACAATGGGACAACATAAAGTGACTATTATAAAACATACTACCAACATCCATATTCATTTATGTGGCATGAATATACTGACACCAGGGTGTGCAGTATATTTTTTAAAGTGCTAGTAATCAGAAAAGCATAAGTTATATTCTATGATTGGAAAGTAATCTTTAACTTGTTATTTGGTGCACTAAACATTGATTTCTGATCATTTTTAGAGTTAAAATTCTGCACTTATATAATATTGTAGCGGGCTACTACTACCGCGTTTCACGAATTTAAAACAAGTAATAACTAGAGTCTTTATTACTCACTGTTCACAAGTCTAATTAACAGTATATGCCTTATTTATAGATGTTTTCAGTTCAATTAACAATGAAGCACTATCGCACTAATGAATTTACAAGCACTAATATCTTCTTAAACTAAATTCTTAATCATAGGTCTATTAACAACACTAACACAACTATTATCTATTGCACTTTTGTCTATTTATGTATTCTACAAGCTGCATGTACATTAGACACGTTCACATAATATAACATTTATGTTTACTCTTGGACTTCCAAAAGCTCAACTATTTAACTTTACACGATATAATTTATATTCGACATTCTGATATAGACTAACTCTGTACTTCATCATCGGTCTTATTTATACCCTGAATTAAAAAGGATGATTCATTCTCCAGTAATTGCTACAAATTCTTGGTCTCTGGATAATTTACAGTGCTTACGGCGCTTGTGTGTTTGACGGCTTGCCTAATAGTAGCTCGCAACAATATATAGCATGATTACATATTGTAAACCGGTTATTTCCTATACTATATGCGGGCAATTGATATACTATTGTGCAATAGTTAAAGCCGCTTCTCCTATAACACGTATTACCATATTTTAAGAATTTCGCAATAGACAAAGTTTCATGCACATATAAAGTCGAATTTCCGACACAATATAAGTAAAACGGTTACTCACTTGTATTTTTTAACATTTCAGGATCCTCGTTGTTTTGTGGGTAAGCTACACCATTGCTGAGTCAAATTGCCAATCCGTCTATCTTGGGTCTTCTAAGCTCTTAGGTGGAACGACAAGGATACAGGAAGGAGGAACGATAAGGCAAGATAAGGAACCTACCTCCCTAAAAGGAAAAGAGACACCGACACCACACAGATAGATGTTCTCGGCTTCAGGTCTCATCGCTTAATGGCATCCTTTCACACACTCCGCGCCTACGCATTCTTTTGCGCAAACACAACTGTCCGAAATGACGGAAATTGACAAGTTCATTCAAAAATATCCGCAGGAATTTATTTACAAATTATAAGAATGTACATTGCCAAATTTGGAATGTAACATACATTGTTGCAGCTCAATTACATATCTAATAGGTCATGACAGCAAAAGTTTGTCGCATCTGTAATTAGTTTTAATTCTTGAATCAGCCTAATAAAAACTAATAACTTAGCCAGGTCAGTGATTATAGGATCCTTTTCTTTTTACATTATAACACCTTTGCACCCCAAGACAAAATAAGAAAGGACTGAAGAATCAATGCAAATATTAGCAATGGTACTTGTTCTTTTTGCAATGGTAAACAAGACACAATTATTAGCAAGACTGGGTACAAAAAACCTAAGCAGAATGATGTTACTCAATAGAGAACAAAATCGCAAACTTGAACCTGTGGTAGCTCGTCCTGCAGGTTAATTTCAATCTTATAAAATAATCCTAGTATACATATGTTACATTGTCCTAGATGTGTACAAAAAGATTTCAAACTCCACATCATATCTTACAGGATCTGGTTATTAGGGATGCTAATTTGTAGTTTTATGGTAGCATTTAGCTACTTTATCCGAACTTATTTATTGTGAGACCCAGTATGCAAGCAATAAATATAGCTAGTAATGTATTGGTTCAAATCTTTTTTTCTCTTTGTTATGTCGATAAATACTACCCAAATTTGTGTTTAATTACTTCAAGCCGTGTTGTGGATACCTATTTCATTAGATAAAATTTCTGTGGATTCATTGCACATTTTCAATACCCCGTTATAATAATTGTGTTGGTGCAATAACAGACAATAATTTAATATTTTAAAAGTTTTTGTGCTATTAGTAAGTATTGCAGCCTCAAATTGTACGGGTCGGTTGTACAACTTCTAGTTTAAACCACGTTCACATGAACTCCAATTAATCAATGAACTCCGTTCAAGTGTAGCCACAGATCAATATGAGCATAACTGCCGTATAATGCACAGAGCAGTTCTATAGTAGAACCATAAACAAAAACAATCTGTGTAGAACTCAGAAAATGTTCTCTGCTAATTTGATCAAATTTAGTGAACGACAGTTTATGTACATTTTGTCATGTACGTATTAAAATAATATATTTCTGTTCTAAATTTTATTCTAATATCATAGAACCTAACCTTTCTAGAGCATAAACAAGTTCACGTTTTGTTATTATCAGACACTTTCGGTAATAAGTTGAAGCCCGAAACTTGGAAGAAAACCCTAGAAGAATTTAATAGTTCAGCGAGTGGCACTAATCACAGGGATGCCTGTACTTTAAAAAATAAATATAATAATATACGTATTTCCTGTTTATTATTAGGAAAACTTATTAAATATTTAAAACGCTTAGCTAAACTTTCGATAACTTTTGCTATCAGTTCCTTTATAGACACCCTGCAAATTCTCTATCACTTGTAAAAATGAAGTGCTACTTAAAAAATGTAATGTAAAAAATACCATACTTTCTTGTGATAGCACATAATTTTTGTAACACAAACATCATAATACGATATAACGTAGTATACCCAAACTTACTGTGCCATTTAGACAAATGAAAGCCTTTAGCAAATTGTTCATCATTCCATATTTCAAAATTATTTGGTCTATGTATATACTTTTGGCAATCTAGAATTTATCACCATATCCAACAACTCTATAAAATTAAAATAATTAATACCCCTTTACCACAAAATATTTTTTAAATGTTAAATTTCGACCCCTAAGTGGTCATCATCAGTAATAAACTACGAAATAAAATGCATCAAAAATTGTTCAGGAAATCCTTCTGAGGATATTCTCATCGGCACGTAGGCTGAAGTGATCCATCCCAACAACAATTCGTTCGAATTTGTTTTGAACACCTGAGGATATTCTCCTTACCACGTGGGCTGGTGATCTCTACAAAACAAAGTGAATTGTTACATTAATAAACAAAACTACATCAGGTATCAAGATAACATTGCAAATTAATTTGAAAGTTTAGAGATGCAAAAGCTTACACTACCATATTTCACTAAAACGAACTAGGTACATATTTTATGTATGTATATAAGTCAAATTAATAAAACTGAAAAATATAAACTTGTACATCATATATATATTTTAAGAAATGAAATAAACAGAACATTTTACCAAAATATGTTATTGACTTATTGCATATTATAGGAAGAAAATTTAATTTCAGGTACAATTGACAAATACAACAAAACGCAATCGTCAAAACATGCTTTATTCTTATAAGAATTTGAAAATCTATGTCTAATGGCATTCTTATTTCTACAACCTCTCACTTGGTAGAGACATATCTATAATCTACGATTCAGATAAAAATAGGTAACCCATTATTCTACCTTTTGTTACAAAAACTAATTAACATGAATCTCCACTAAAAACAAAATGTATAAACAAAAACACCAAGCTTCAACTTTAAGATATCATTTTCTCTTAATTTTCAGTTTTACAATAAATTATTTGTCCATTCGATATCAGTATGTATTAACAGCCATGACGGTGAAATAAGTACCTCTAAAAACAACACCGATGTAATTCTAAATAAATCTAATTGTATTTTTTTAATCACACACCTGGTTATATTCAAGAAGTCGATTATCAAAATCACAATTCACAATGAATTTTTTGAAATGCGACAATTCGAATTAAACAATCTTTAAAAAACGCTACCGTTAGATAAACAATAATTCTAAACGTTAATACGACTGTCTCGTGCTAGTAATGCCGTGGTTGCAATGTCAGTTATAGACAGATTGAGGTTAGTTAATTTTTTTGTTTACATAAATTGGATGAGGTCTGTGTTAATGTTTAATTTATTGTTTATATCGTTATTTGTATAGGAGGAGTAAAAAATTAATAATTGCCATGATTGTGGTTCTGAATTTATGTAAAATAAAACTTTGTATGGCCACTTAAGAAAATTTCACGATTTGAATATAAGAGACTAGTTTCTATAAGCAACAAACTATGGATAAAAAAGAAGCTAAATTTAGTGCAATGAAAGAAATTAACTCTACACGAATGTTATCTATATATGTTAGCTCTTGTATGTAAACAACTTGGATTTTGTAGTAACTTGTTGCTATTCTAGGTATCTTTTGTACTTGTGTCAATATGCAGTTTAAAGGTAGTTTGCTGGCTTTTCTTTAATTTGATTTGTAAATTATTAATTGCTTGAGTGAAATGCGTTTAATAATAGTAATAGAGGCTTGAGGTTTCAAAAATTGTATTTTTATTTTTTAAAAACTGAACACGTTATGTACTTATATACACTCTCAATAAATAACTAAATTAATTAAGAAAGAAACTAATTTTATTCTGTCGAGAATTTTGTTTGCACTGTCAGTCGACTAAAATATGTAAAAACCAAGGTAGAAAATTAAGATTATTTTGGTACTCCGACTAAAAGTAAAACTATAAAATACTGCACTGTTAATTTAAGAACACTCAATCCGACAGAATTGACGAAGTTACAATAACTTACCAGCGCTTGTAACATTGATAAAACAAAGTGAGAACTGAGGATTAAATTAGATTAGTCACCTACTTGTAGGTTTCTCATCAAAATCGCTGGGATTGCAATAATTTCCAGTAATTTGTACATATATTTCCGCGAGTGGTTTCTCCATCGTTTTATTCCCAAACAAGAGAAAGAAGAACAAAATCCAACCTTATAAGCTTTAGCGTTAATTAAACTTACTTTCTACCGAGGTAATACACTGTCTTATCTTAACATAAAATCAGGTGATGTATGATCAGATCTTGTATGAACATTAACATTAATGTTTGAGTAACCAAACCATCCCTAATAAAAATTTCTTTTGTTAGGGTAGGCTTTTTAACACTTTCCCTGCCACGTTGGTCCCATGGGACCAACACCAGTATTGGTTTAACAGGCCACGTTGGTCCCATGGGACCAACACACTTTTAAACGCTTATTAGGCTGTTGGTTCAGATTTATATACAATATTTCACACTAAAGGACCAACGTGGCGTAGATGGCATATACTCTAGGAATAGTTCATTTATTTTTTGAAAATTGTGTCGTGTGGTCCCCATTATTTGATAGTAAAGTTATAAAAATTAAAAATCCAAATTTTTCGTAAATTTTAATTAGGAACTCTTGCTTTTAAAGATACATACATAGAAACTGATTTATAAACGTCACTAAAACACTCTACGCAAAAATGAGGCTCATTTTCACAATTTTCACAATATGTGCCGACTTTTTTAATTTTGTTCATGGCGTATTTTCGCCCGTGTGTTTCAGAATTTTTTTTGTAGCAATTTTTGCACATTTTTCTTCTATTGTGCTTACTTCCCTCTTTCTTCAATTTCATAACATGATTAGCAGAAGATTTTTGTGTCTGAGTGGCAGAATCTGCCGTTTCCCTGGCTGCTATCAGATGCTTGACTACATCGTTTTTGAAATCTGTTATCGATTTGGTTTCATCCTTGACAAGTTTATATAAAATGTAGGCATTTACTAACGATGTAGTCAGAATAAGTTCAAACCCAACTTTTCTGAACCACTTTATGCTTTTCCTCAGTGGATTTGAATAGGCCCCAAATTGATCAGATAAATCAACGGCTGCTTTACCTTTGTTGTAATCCACTACAACTTTGGGTTTGTATTTTGTGTGCTGATTGCAAGACACTTCTACCATTTCAGATCCATGTTTTGTAGAAAGCATCAAAATGTTTCTCTTATCTTTCCAATTGGTAATTGTTATGCCGTATAGATTTTCCATGGAATAAATTTCACCACGTTTTAACTTAGCTTTTACAACTTCATTGGGCAGACCTCTTCGGTTTTTCGGACAGTTCCAATTACATGAGTATTGGCGTCCAACATTTTTTTGGCTAGAGGCAAACTAGTATACCAATTATCAATAATAAGTGTTCGTCTTTCATTTACTAAACCTTGAGTAAGATATAGTACAACTGTTTGTGGAGTGACAGTACTGTCTTCTTTTCCTGCATATATTTTTATGTTATATGTGTACCCAATCCCAGAACAAAGTTTGAATAACTTTATTCCATATTTGTGCCTTTTTGTTTTGATGTATTGACGAAACCCTAGCCTTCCCCTAAATGGTAGAAGAGTTTCGTCTACACATATCAATTCTTCATGGACATACAACAACTGAAAATTTGTTGTTAAAATATCCAACAGGGGTGTTATTTTATACAGTTTATCACTTTTATCTGCCTCTGCATTGTCAACAAAGTGAATCATACGTAATAATAATTCAAATCGATTTCTTGACATAACGCTTGGTGCAAAATTGTTCCTGAATAGTCTGTCAGTACTCCAATAGTCATTCAGTGATGGCATTTTTACTAATCCCATCCAAGCCACTAACCCCAAAAACTGTCTAATTTCAGAGTTTGTGGTAGGACTCCAAGCATGCAGGCGGGAGTTTGGTGGAGCGTCCTCAACTACAACAAGTTGTGTCGCATAGCTGTTTGTCTCGTTGCAAATAAGGGATATAACTTTATTATCTACTATAGCATCAAAAAAATCACCTGGTGTACCGTCCGCCAATAATGCTGTTACCTCTGGTTTTATTCCCGATGAAATAGAGAAAGGACCTATCGACTTATAGTTTCCAATTGTGGGCCCCCATAATAATGTATCTTCATTTGATTTTGAACCTCCTTCAGATAATGGTCCTAGGTTCGCGACTCTTGCTCATTAGCCAGTATTTCCTGAACCGGCAACACTGCATTTGTTAATGTTTCAGGTACTGAACAACTTGTGGAAGATGATGCAACATCAGTACCTGATTTCATTCGTTTTGTATTTTGAATGAAAGTCTCTATATTTTCTATAGTTTCTGAATCTGATGACATGTCCGATTCGGATTCGTACTGGAATGACTCATTACTATCTGACCCCTCAAACTGTTCGAAGTCATCATCGTCTGACATATCACCAAAATTATCTGCGTATTTTTGTATCTGACTGCTTGTCAGTTTATTTATCAACTTATGGTATCTACAGATAAACTCCAAATGATACAAATTGTTATTAAAAAATTAATTCAATATGGGTGAAACTACATTGATTCATTAATTATTGATTTGAAATTATTCAAATTTTGAACATTAAATAAATCAATATTTAGAAAACTTGTATTGTAATTCTTACACAGCCTGTTAATGCAATCCATTAAACCATAATTAGTTTTATGAGGAGCTTCAACAAATAAAGCTTTATGTCTAGTAAATTTAGATGGGACTCGTAGTCCAATGTAATTTAGAAGTTCCTCACAATCAATGTTATTGTTCATAATCTTATATAATAAACAAACCATACTGTTATTGCGTCTTTGATTTAAACTGGGCATGCCCACTAATTGACGTCTTACACTATGGTCTAAGTGATCATACCTATAATCTAGTTTATACAACAGAAAATTTACAAATTTATCCTGAACCCTTTCTAGTCTATTAATATGACACTTGTACATAGGTACCCAAATAATGTTGTTATATTCTAAAATACTTAAAACTAATGTACTGTATAATCTCTTTAGGATAGGAATATGATTTATATCCTTTGTATTCCTTTTTAAAAAACCTAATAATCTGGATGCCTTAATAACAGTATAGTCCACGTGAGTAACGAAAGACAGATGTTTATCGAAAAAAACACCTAAATCGCTAAAGTGGGCCACACACTCTAATGGTTCTCGATTTATAAAATAAGTATGTGTAAGAGGATGTTTATGCCTATAGAAGCTCATAGCTTTACATTTCGAAACATTAAGACCAAGCTGATTTCTCATACAATAAGCTACTAAATTATCTAAATCCTGTTGAATGCATAGACAATCTTCAAAAGAGTTTACACAAGCATAAAACTTGAGGTCATCAGCATACAACAAACATTGTGTTAATTTGAATTCATCAACAATGTCATTAATGAAAAGATTAAATAAGACCGGACCTAGATGAGATCCCTGAGGAACCCCAGATGACGCATGTACATCTTTTGAACGTTGATTATTTATGTACACATATTGTTTTCTATTTGTCAAATATGATGATATCCAACTCAAATAAACACCTTGGACTCCAAATGATAATAGTTTTTTCAATAATAAGTCATGATCAACCTTGTCAAATGCTTTTGACATGTCGATGTAGATTACATCTACTTGATTACCAGCTCCAACTGAATTTACCAAAAATTTCTGAAAGACCATTAAATTCGTTGTAGTAGATCTTCCTGTATAAAAACCATGTTGTTGCTTAGCAATTAAATATTTAAAAGTACGGAAGAGTTCGTCTGCGATAATTGCTTCAAATACCTTGGCTATCACTGACATCAAAGCAATACCCCTGTAATTAGAAATTTCACACTTGTCACCACTTTTAAATATAGGATACAAGAGAGATCTCTTCCACATATCCGGGAAAATGCCAGCATCAAAGAATTTTTGGAACACAGCACGAAGCGGTTCTGCCAACACTGTACCGCAATTTTAAGAAAACTGGAGGAACACCATCTGGACCAGCACCTTTGTTGATGTCTAGCAGATGCAACTTCTGAGATATCTCATCGCCAGAAAACTTATGGTGACACAATATTTTCATTGATGAAATATTCAAATTATTAGAGCTACTACTAGGATTCTGAAAAGATGAATAGCAGGAACTGAAATGATCGGCAAAACTATCAGCAATGGCTTGAGGTGAATTAATAATTTTACCTTAGAATTTCATAGTTTGTGGAAATCCATTTTCCTTCTTTAATGTATTAATATATGACCAAAAACTTTTGGTATTCCTACTAATTGTACTTTCAATATTGGCAATGAAAGTAGTATAGCAAGAATGTATTGTGTTTTTAGTTCTTAGGCGAATTTCAGCATAACGATTGTAGTCTGTGTTTAACCCTGATTTTTTAAATTTACTGTGCAACATGTTCTTATAACGAATGAGTTTGATAAGCTCTTTAGAGTACCATTTTGGAAATTTATTCTGAGTTACATATTTAATTGGTACATATAAATCAATAGCACTAAAGATTGTAATGTAAAACCTCTCGATTGTTTCATTGATGTCAAGATTGCCATATATAAAGGTCCAGTCAACCTGTTCCAAATATCTCACAATATCACGATATGATGCCTTCCTGAATAGATATAACTTGGATTTTTCATTGTGTCTAGTTACACCTTGATTTAAGATGATTTGAAGTTCAAGAGGTGGATGATAAGCATCTTCTACAACCAGTGGATTAGTGGATATAAACAACTTAATGACATTAGAATCTGTAAAAATCAAGTCTAATCGTCTGCCTTTATTGTTGTTAATGGTGTTAACTTGTTCAAGCTCAGCAAGCTGCATCCCTGTAACCAGTATTTCAGATGCTACTGATGTGAGACGAGCAGGAAGTAAACATCCATCTATCATTGACCATTCTAGCTCAGGTATATTAAAATCGCCACATATGACAAATTTGGATGTCAAATAAGTACTTCTCATAATATCTACTTTATTGATAAAGGATTGATATAAGTCACTATGAGATTTGGGTGGAAAATACACAACTCCAACAATTAAGGAAATATTGTCTAGCATAATTCGTACCCACATTTCTTCGTACAGAACTACCACTGAATCAGCCGATAGTTTAAGACAACTAATATTAGACTTTGTAGCGATCAAAACACCACCACCACGTTGGCACTGTAAAGCTTGGTACTTACGGTCCATACGATAAATATTGTAGTCATTAGGAAATACTTCACTATTAGATATTCCACTAGATAACCAGGTTTCACTAAAAATAATACAGTCGTAATCAGCCGAAATAATTTCAAATAATGTAGATCTAGTTTTAGTACGCAGCCCCCTTACATTTTGGTAGTATATAGATATACCATGCTCCCATGAGGCTGTTTTCTTTACCTTATCATTAAGTTGCATTGACTGCTGTCTGTAGTCTCCGAAAAATATAAGGTCTAACCTCGGTTCCAAATGGCCAATTGTTAGGATTCTCAAGTATATTTTTATCGTCAAAATTTACTCCTACACGAAAGCATGCGTAAACACCTTTCGTGGCCAAAGGTTCACATGTAAAGTTCTTATTAGGTAAAATTTCGTTCAAATGTGCAGCAACTGTTTCTACTGGTGTACCACTTTAAATCCGACCAATAAACATCCATGCTTTCTTTGCAACTGCCGAAAGATTTGACGAAAAGTTGGATTTATGGGCAGTACCATATATTGATTTCCTGTTCAAGTTTGTTTTATATTTATTTGGCCTTACCAGCGTAAAACCTTCATCATCAGCATTAGTTATGTTACGTCCAGGTGGCTTAAGAGCTGCTTTACTGGCATATGTTGCAGAAGCTGATTGGTGGATTGTAGGTTGAACTAATATATCTGCCGCAGTTTCAATAGAATTCCCGGCAGAGGTCACATCTAACGTTGACAGTATATTTGCTCCCAATACAGCAGTCACTTCAGGAATCATTTCAACAAGCTCATGTCTACGTGTTGCCCGAGATACCAATTTTGGATTAGTGTTTGTATTTTGCTTAATTATGGCATGCTCGTTGTAGAGATCGGTTAGGTCTACTCTTCTTTCCACCATCTTCACAAGCTCTATATTAGATTCCTTTAGATTGTACACTTTTAATTGTAAAGCCTCAACAGCCTTTATAAGTTTACCCATTTCTTTTAAAAAGAAATCAACTGTAACCACTTCTGGGTTATCAGGTTCATTGTTATATTTCACATGACAATTATTACAGATAAAAATTAATTTGGGATTTTTCAGTGCAATACACCTCATTTCAGTTTCAGACAAACTACTACATGGTTTACAGAACCCCTGATTGCATTTAGGACATACAACCACAGATGGTCTGTTAGATTCATTGCATATGTAACATAAAGCCATTTATATCTAATTAAATGCATAAACACACCTGTTTGATAAGGAACCTTATGTTGTAAGTTGTTTAAATAAAGTCAACTTACTATTGGAATTTATGATCTAGCCAACAGAGCCTACTGTTAGGACACCAATCACTTGAATAACTGGGTAGTTCACACCCTTAGCTACCAGGTGGTATAATTTACACTTATTATTAGTTACTTTAAACCATACAAAAATTTCAATTTTAAAAATATCACACAGCACATGTTGACATTTCCCACGTTTAGACATTCTGGAATAACAACATATATTATCGAAATGATCACTTGAATATAATAATTGTTACTTACATTATTTATTTGTTTCGGAGACAAAGACATAAAACAACACACAAACTGACAACTCTTTGTAACACACATAGTTTATCATATAAAAATTGTAGGTTATGTCCACATAACACCTACTTATGTGGTTATGTCGCTTCGTGTCTCGTAACCCGTATCACACTATGGGACCAACGGCGTGTACAGCCACAACGTGCTTCAACCGGCCGTGTTGGTCCGATGGGACCAACATATACTTTTTAGTTTTTTTTGCAAAATAAATAAATTGTGACTAAATAACCGAATGGTAACGATTTTTATGCAAAAAACTACCATAAAATAACATTGGCGCGTAGAGGCACATGTATGAAAATCAGCTTGGCAGGGAATGTGTTAACCCATTTGGGATTAAACTACTGGTCTTTTGTTAATTCAGCTAATTGAATAATTCTATCCTGTGGCATTTTTAAAGAATCTTAAAAACTGATTTTATCAGAAGCACTTAAATATTCTCTACAAAAATAACTCTTCGATGTCAACAACACCTTCCGGATCAGAAGCTGGCTCTGGAGAGGATAGCCAATACAGTCCAGTTGGTGCACATAACTTTAAACTATTATGCATCTCTTCGACTAATATATTGCTAATTTCTTCCTTTAAAGGATTATAACTATTTTCATAAATTAACCCAAAATGTTCCTCTGCAGTTTGAATGTCTTTTGATTGCAGCTTTCTCTTATTCCATATACATGGTTGATCAGTTATAGGTAAATTGCAGTGTGCAAACAAAGCTAAAGCTGACATGTGGTGACGCATAACTAATCTAGGAGGGCAGTTGCATAAAGATTCTTTAATTAAACCGTTAATTAATAATATCTGTAAAATGCAAAATATAATATAATATATTAAAAATATATTCCATACTACATACTTCAACTTTATAGCTTTTATTTTTCATCCTAGCATGTACCTCACCTCGAATCGTCGATATTTTTCATCAAACATAATCTTTGAAGTGTTGCCAAAGGCTACAGAGTTTTCTGCCTTTTGAATAAGTTTTTTTTCCTAGCTCCAATATTGCAGAAATGTTTATAACTTTCCTTGTTGACAGTCTCAATATACGAGAGGTGGTATTTAGTTCTCAAAAGAACTGCTTTTAATAAACTTTATAACAGTAACAAATAAAACGACGAAGAAAAAAGATAAACTGAGATCGAAAATATAACAATACGGAGCAACAAAAGTACATAGGGGAATGAATTGATCATTCCAGTATGACGTCACATTTGTGTCGGCTATATTTGCTGAGGGGCACAGAATATTATTGAATGTTATGTAAACACGAGCATAATTAAAGTTTTTTTTATAAAAACTAAATGTCACCATGACATAACTCACAATTAGTTAGCGGTCTGGCATGTTGGTAGCGATTCGTTTCTTAAGCCTTACCATAACATATAATTTAACACCTTTCCTTTTTTGAAGCGGATAACCAGGTTATATTTCATTTCCTTATAAATGGTAATCATGTAAACATGTTAGAGTTCTTTAACAACCATCAGGTTGCTAGTATCTATGTAGAGCCAGGTGGATAGGAAAAAGATAGAAGGATATAGGAAGACCTAGACCAAAGTATATTAGTCAAATTATTAGAAATTTAGATTGTGAAGGGTATGTAGAGCTTTTTAGATTAGCACAGAATAGAAAAGAAGTTAAAGCTGCGTCAAACCGACCTTAAGTAAGGTTGAAAACAAAATGATGATGATTATAAAAATAAATAACATGCCAAGTTTTTGTGCTGTTTTAAAATGTGGAATGCGAGCTGAAAGAGATCGAGTTTCTTTTTATTGGTTTCCTGCTGTTTTAACAAATATAGGGGATAATATAAATACGCTATCTGTAGAACGCCGTAATGCATGGATGAAAGCTTTGTAGCGTGGAAATCTAACTGAAACACAACTAAAAAACGGCCGTGTTTGTTCCAAACATTTTAGAAAAGGTAAATACTCCTATAAATTATTAATAGAACTCAAGATACCAATGTTAGTTTCTGTAGAATATCAAAATCAACGACTTAATTACATTTAATTAAACATCATGATTTTAAGTGCACCAGCTAATTTAGAGGATAAAAGTAATCCTGATTGGGTACCAAACCAAAACATGGATTATATTTCAAGTAAACATCCTGGACCTTCTGCAGCGGCAAGGCATGAAAGAATAACCACACGCCAAAGAAAAAATATTGAAGCACAGGTTTGGGCGTTTATTAAAACAAGAATTAGGTTTACTGAAGTGAGTTATTTGTTTTAGGTTCAACCAGAAACATTTTGTGACAGTACATTGGTGGTAACACATGCAAAAGAAAATCCTTTGCAGGCGATTTCTTCCATAGAGGTGCGGGGTAATAGTTGTAGTGTTTCAGCGCAGACTGATGTAACAGTAGAATAGTTGTGCAGTACTTCTAATGAACTTATTCAGTGCAACAACAAAATTTATACGTTGAAAGCTAAATTAGATAGTTTTGAGTTAAATGAAGATGCTTTTAGAAACGATGACTCTAAAACATCATATTTTACAGGATTACCCAAAGCTGAAATGTTGTTTGTGATTCATGATGCGGTGTCGGTGTACCTGTCTTCTCATCCTAATAAGACATTATCTACATTTCAGCAACTTCTTTTAACTTTAATGAAACTTCGATTAAATTTACCATTTAAGTATCTGGCTCATAGGTTTGCTGTAAACCCAACCACTGCTGTAGAGTCGTATAAATGTGTTGATGTTCTTTATGATAGATTGAAGAATCTTGTTTACTGGCCAGAGAAAAACTTTATTACAAAAAAATGTTCCTGCTTGTTTTAAAGAAACATTTGGCAACCAAGTAGCAGTTATTATAGATTGTTTTGAGGTGTTTACAGAAACACCATCAAATGTTGTTAATGCATCTCGCTGCTGGTCAAATTATAAACACCACGAAACTGTAAAATTTCAAATTGGAATCACTCCTCACGGTACAATATCTTATATATCTGAAGCCTGGGGCGGGAAGACTAGTGATAAATTTTTAACAGAAAATTGTGGATTTTTAAATTTAATTTTACGTGGCGATATAGTTTTAGCAGATCGTAGTTTTTTAATACACGATTATGTTCAAATTTTGGGTGCCCACTTGAAAATACCAGCCTTTACTAAAGGTAAAACACAATTGCATCCTACAGACTTGGAGACTTCGCGCAACATTGCTACTGTGAGGATTCATGCGGAAAGGGTTATTGGCTTGTCTAAGAGGAAGTTCCACATTTTTAAAGACACTTCCAGTAAGCATGCTGTCAAATAAAAGAGATTCTTTGGGGGCATTGGATAAAATGGTTGTTATATGTAGTGCGTTATTAAACTTGTGCCCTTCGCAAATACCACTTACCTAAAGTGATAGATATTTATTTACCAATTTCATATTTATAATGTACTTAAACAATGAATGAATTTACATCTTGAAACAATTTACACTTTCAGTTTATGATTTTTCAGTTTATATTAAAATTTTTAGCTTGTGTTTATTTGATTTTTAGTGTGTATTTATACTTGATTATTACGTTTCGGTAAAAGTTGTTACCTTTTTTAAGATTTTACAACAGGTAAACATCGATGTTGAGTAGAATGAAGGGTTATTTATGGGTGCCCCTTAAGGATACATATGGAAAATTCTATTTTTACTAATGGAAATAAAAGGTATTTGTTGTCAACATTTTCACGCAACCCGTGTTCATTAAATGATTATATAATAATAGAACTTCCTTTTCAAAAACCAAAGGATTGTGTTGCAGGTGGCTAAAGGGTATAAATAATGGCGTAACCTTGTAAGAAAAAGCTAAATTTTGAACTATTTTTCAGTACAAGCCAGCCGAATGTAAATACATGTACATCGTCACTAACTTTAAAAACATATGGGCTCGAGTGGCACGAATGGATACAAAAACTTTCCGTTATATTTACATCCATCCATTTGTGCCATTCAAACCAATCTGTTTTTTGTACCAGTGATGATGTACATTTTTTGTATTTTTAATGGGCGTGTATAAAAAAATAGCCTGCAATTTAGATCCTTTTATAAGATTACACCACAATTTCAAGTACTTCACGTACAGTTCAATTAGCATTGCGGCAGCAGTCCGCATATAGCAAATTACAAAATACAGAAATCACCCTGCAAAAAAACAAAATAAACCAGCATTCTCCATTGCAAAGATTCAGTAAGTTTCTAGCAGTACTTACAATAATTACAAACAAAGTCATCATTATATTAAACGTAATCCTACACACGAAACACAGAGTGTGAATATAGTATTTTAAACAAAGTATACTGTTAATAGGAAGTGCAAATGCCTAATGCATGTGTGTCAACAATTGACAAATTTAACACTACTAAAATAACCATCAAATTTCGACGGGGCTAATCTAGTATAAATTAATTAACTAATGGTGTAACATTTTGTATACAATTTTCACAGAACCAATTGGTGTCAGGAACTTCAGCCAAATTTATATTTATACATTCAAAATGAAACCACTGGATTTCACAATCATCGTTGTCACACTTTAACATAGGACGCCTGTCATCAGCCTTTCCACATATGCACTAAAGTGTTAATTTTACAAAGCCGCCTTTCTCAGTGAAATATTTTCTTAAAAGTTACGGTCTTACATCATAATAATGAAAATCTAAAGCTTTTGTTACATTTTCTAAACCAAATGTATTATCAAAAAATACCCTCTCAGTAAATAAATGTTTTTAGACCATATAACAAAATCACAATATTTACAGTTTGATACATACATTTGCAGTTGGATCTGATAATAATAGTTATGACTGCGATCTAATTTTAGTTGGCCATTACCATTGCAAGCAAGGCAGGTGTATTTTTTATTAGCATAATCTTGCAGAATTATGGCATCACTACTTAATATATACGGACACTTAATTTCAACACAACCTACGCCACAACAATCACAATTCACTATTCCGTCTGGAAATGCACCTTAATATGGATGACCATAAGAAATAGACAGCCTTGAAGCTCTTAATGTAAAATTATTGTGTCTAGTACTGAATGTAGTTTCATATGTTTTTAGTACAGTTTTTTCATTTTGTATTCCATAACGTGTGCCTTTTGAATGGACAGTAACCTTTTGAGAATAGCAAATGGATTTAATTACCGTCAATGAGGGTTTTACAATTGTGGTTCTACAAACTAGTTTAAACACAGAGGCTGTGATTCTGCCCGTTCTATATTTAAACCACAAATTGCTGTGCGACTGATTACGAGTTCTCTCTTCTATAATTTTAATTTGCTTATTAGTAATTAAAATACTTAGATTCTTTGAAATATTTAAAAGTTCTTCATATGTGTGACCCATACAATTTGCATTAAACCAAGAGTCCCAAGGTATAGGCAAATTTTGGACTTCAGTTGTTTTCATTTCTGAGGCGAACGGTTCTATTAAACGACAAATTGCCGAAGACACACCTGCAACTTGAAACTTTTGTAACATGTTACAAATTTCCTCTTGGTCTATGGCTGGTACACCTTTCTGCGATGGAGCTAATGGCTTTAACTTTTTCGACCAATTCATGTCACGCACTCTTATCATATCCACATTTTTCATTGGTGGAACTGCTCAACTTGAAAGTCGTGATGTACATGCTTCATCAATTGTATTTGGACGTACATGTAAATAAAATAGTACAGCAGCAACGTGTGTACAAACTTCTCCTAAACCCGCCTTACAAGTACAGTGAGCACTCGAGATGCTTCCATCTTTTAGAAGTATAATCCATAGTAGAAGTGCTTTTTACCTTGTACGCTGTGAATGTTTTACCTAAAACACAAGGTTTGATAAGTTCCCAAACACAATTATTTCATTACATTATAGTACAGTAAGATCTTTAAGTACAGTATTGCCCGAAATAAACAGTACTGAAACTAAGTTGGCGGTGTTTTTATGCGTGCGCTGTCACACTCAAGTTAGCTAGTATAGACCTGTCAAGTAAACCTCAAACAAGTAATTAGTAGGGCCTAATTGTTAAAAATGGTGTTAAGTACAGAGGAGAAAGTGTTTCTGGTAGAGCATTATTTTCGTTCATACGGAATCGGCCGACATAATGGTGCAAGTTTGCTATACGTGTCTGATCAATTCACACAAAGGTTTAATAAACGTTCTCCAAGTAATGCTGTAATTTTGAAGGTTATTGAAAAGTTTAGAAATACAGGTAGTGTATTGTGCCAACGAAAAGGAAACTCGGGGCGTCCCAGGACAGTTAACAACAACAATAACCATGAACGTGTTTTGAGCAAATCTTAGAAAATCCGAAAGTCAGCCAGGCAAGGACAGCATTACAACTTGATTTAAAAGAACTTCCTTTCAAAGAATCCTGAAGGAGCTGGGTACATTTTCGTATGTGATTCAGGTACATCAACAACTACATCCTCGGGATTATCGCAGTAGAGTGGAATATTGCACCAGAATTCTCGCGTTACAGTATGAAAATCCTGAATTTTTGAAAAATGTTTGGTTTTCAGACGAAGCACATTTTCGCTTGTCAGGCTATGTGAATCGTCGCACAAATCGATTTCTGGGCTTTGCCAGACCCGATGAGGTTCAAGAGGTTCCTTTACATAGTGAAAAAGTGAGTGTCTGGTGTGCTGTTTCCGGACACGGAATCATTGGTCCGTACTTTATCGAAGAGAATGGTAGGCAAGTCACACTTAATCAACAGAGGTACAGACAAATTTTAACACGATTTATCCATGATCTACGTCAATTCTGTCGTGCACGTAACTTGGCATTTCGAAACCAATTTTTCAGCAGGACGGGCAACTTGCCATACTGCTGCCGCAATTCGTCAATTTCTTCAAGAACATTTTCCAAGCAAATTCATATCACGATTTACTGACTTCCCTTATCCTTCACATTCTCCAGACCTCACACCTCCAGACGCATACATTTGGGGCATGGCTAAAATGCCGTTTTCAAACGGGCACCACAAACCATCGATGAATTAAAGGATGCCGTTAGAGTCTTCTTCGCAGCCCTGAGACAACCCTTATTCAATAACATGACCAGAAACTTAGAACATCGTTATGAAGTCTGTCTCGAACGAGGAGGTGCACATTTAGAACATATAATAAAGTGTCAATAATATGTATTTTTTAAATATACAAAACAATTACAATTTCAGTACTGTTTATTTCGGGCAATACTGTATATGTATTTATTAAAATATTTTCTTACCTTACAAATAATCACAAAAGCATCATCCTTGACTTTCTATGCTAGTGCTTCTGTTACAAAGCCAGCTTCATAATATTTATATGCTTGAAGACTTTTATAAGCCTTTAATTGTTGACCAGTGTAAATACTGTGGCTTAAAATTAAGTAATTAAGAAGATCCATTATGGTAACATTAGGTAAGTCAATGATGTTTAAAGAAAGTTCAATAGTTGTAAGGGTAAAAGGATCAATATTGTCTATAATTTTTATCTTTTCATCATACCCGCACTTAATATCACCAGTAAGAGTGAGATAATAGTAACTTTGAGACATTTTGTAATATCTGAATTACACAAATTAACATCAAAAATGATTATTTACTACCACAAGCTTTGTTTTAAACAATGTTCACTACAAACACACATACAGTTAAATGGAAGAATAAATGTATATGTGCCCTCAGATGTTCTGGAATGATCAATAAAACAATGAATGAGGTTATGTCATATTAACAAACAGTCACAACAAATTTCATTTCACTCACTCGCCCAACCATCATCACATAGTATCAAAGAATATTAACTATAGTTAATATTCTTTGATAGTATCAAGTCTATCCCGCAAATTTGAATTTAATTAAAAGTTAAAGAGTTAAAAACGCCCAACTTCAAGAAAAAGTTATGTAAATATTTATTTATATTTTAGCAGAAAAATCTTAACACGAGTAACAAAGATTCAGACACAAATTCAAAGCACAACCTGTATTTTTGATGTTTATTATATATTACACATAAACGTCAAGTACAGTGAGAATTTCTTGATCTTTATTATATATGCTCTTATTGAAAGTTGTATTTTTAGAGTAATAGCGATATCACGGTCACATCAAACAATTATTTATTTTTGTCATAATAAAGAACCAATAAAATTGGTAAAAAATTATAAATTTTCCGAATTTAATTTATATTTATACATATAGCACACATCAGAAATAGTATCTTATAATTCTATTTGAGATTGAGTGTTATAGTGATAACTACATGAAATAGAAATCGTTACACTGGTATACAGCATTATTTTTATTACTACTAGAGGTCGCATGTATCCTATTTCATTTACACTAACTCTATAAAGACAGCGGCGATATAGGGAGCAACCATAGAAAACAATCTAAGGGTAAAACTTTTCTATTGGTGAAAGTGATCACCACTACTAGGTCAGGTAGTCATTTTGAGCCATTTTCCTCTGTTGTGCTTTGTGTGTAACGTAATTTCTCATATGTAAACAACATTTAGTAAGGTTTTTAAACCGTATATATGCTGATATTTAGTTATTTATGTGATAAGAACGTTATAAATATAGTTTTAGCAAAATCATGAAATCTTTATAAGCATATAATTAAATAAAAAAGTAAGTACCTGTATTTTCATTTTCAGATAAGAAATAATGTAGTGTTTAGTACATTCTTTTTTATATTCAGTAAGCAAGTAAACCTGAATGTAATCTTATAATTGCTTATCAACATAGGTTTGCCATAATTAGGGAAAAACTGATTGCATTGGTCAAACTTGCAGTGTGCTTATTCTATCAACCAAAGACCTATTTGTTTTGTTTGTGAAGCCAGAAAGTTAAATATAAAATTTAACAAAAATAAAATTCAATATAACGTTAACAAAGTATCTTGGTCATGAGTTTTCAGAAGCAGGAACCAAAATTGATTCAGATAGGGTTAGAGCGGTAGCTAATATGAAGATATATTTTAGCTAGAGTTAACTTATTTTAATGTTTTTAATTAATAATTGGCCTAGGTGAATAGTAAGTTGGTTTTGATTATTGTTCATCTCTACAAATGATATCCATTTGGATGGGCAGTATATTTAGTGAACTTTCCTTTTATTTTTATTAGTATATTATAATTATTCACTTTATGCTGGTCTCAATTTATATTTTTCACAGTACTTCATCCCTCCAGTACTTTGTTTAACGCCACTTTAACCACTCCATTTTTTAACCTGTTATTCAGACCAGTTCAGTTGCATTCCAGACTCAATACAATAAATACATTTGCAGTTCTAGTTAATCGCTTTCCTTTACAATTAAAATTCAAGTTTTCTCATCCTAGTAAAGTCACTGTATTCAGGGCTAATCAGTCGTATATTTTTCTATCCTTCCTCTCTAACTTAATCCTTAATTAACAATTAATCATAAACACGTTTGTAGCCAATTTCAACTAGAACTCAAGGTAAGTAAACCTTATATTTTTGCTTGTATCTAACAGTACCCTTACTGTCATTTAAGGGCAAGTCCTTTAAGGTTAGAACTTTATGGTCATTATTTTATCCACAATTTTATGACTCAAATTAATTAACCGCCTAATGATACGGACTACTACATTACTAATCAATTTGAACGGCACTTATTTGATCATACAGTTCAGTAAACTGCAATAGAACTTATTACAAGTATGAACATATTAGTTCAGACAGCTAGTGCAAATGTATCAAATTCAGTTAAAATTTTAGATGAAATGCAAAAAGAAATGATTAGCAATAAAAAGGAAAGCATTGTAAAATTTAAAACACCTGTGGAAACTTCCATGCGGTTGTTAGAATCACATGTTTTCAAAAGCAGTTAAAGTGATTCAGTTCTGAAAATATTTCAAGTTTAAATTCACTAAGAAAACGAAAGCCTGCCACAATTTACAAATTACTGAAAACTTCCAAAATGTTTTACCAATTTTCCGAAAACATACTAGAAGCAAAGAATATTAACTATAGAATAAGAAGCGACACTCCCGGCGAATTGTTAGTATTTAATGGTGGAAAGAATATCTAACCTTGAAGTGTTTCACCATTTTGCTGGGGTGCCAAGAATGGCGGTAAAATTCAAAATTATAATTCAGAAAAATTTGACATTTATTTATAATTCTGAATTATGGAATTTTTTACACTTGTGTTCCTTTTATCAGAAAAATACCAATCAATTATATTAATGAGTGGCCACAATATGCATTGTATTAGATATTTCAATTAATAGGTTTAACATATATATTGCAATTTTCTTTCTAAAAGACCTCCATTTTATTCAAGATAATATTCTAACTACAAAAAATGCGCATATACAATGCAGCCACTGAAAATTGGATACATCCTAGTAAAGAAATCAAACAAAACAATACACCTCAACATAAATTATACTGCAGAGCTTTGTTGTGTAGTCTCAATTTTCGTTTTCTTGGAGTGTTGGCAGAAAGATATGAATGAGTTTGTGTATTGGCCGGGCTCGACAATGAAGTGTTGACTATCCTGAAACATTTGTATTACATAACATATGCATACCATTAAGATTTCCTATTTTACCTGATCTGATCATTTCCGTGCACAACCTCATATTGATTTAATAATGATGTTGCAAGTAATGCTGTTGACTCAGAGGGAGTAAAATTAGCTACTTGTGTGAAGGAACATGATGGCCTGTTAATATTTGCTTGTGAAATAATTGGGTTATGAATATTTGAAATGTATTTAATGGGTTTAGCATGAGGCTGTAACCTATTATGCAAATCATTGAGAAACATACTATTTTCAAAATGTTTAGCACACACACGTAAGCTATTATAGCAATAATTTGAATCAGCTTCAGTTCTATCCACTAGTTCATCTCTTAAAATTAATTGCAGCCACTCTTTGCACCTGAAACAATTTTTATTAACAGATCTAATTACCTTCATAAACGAGTCAATGTAATTAAATCAAAATTTAAATAAACATTTAGAAATAACACTCACCTCACAATATCTCCTTTCGGAAAACGAAAAAAACTGATGGTACCATCATTTCTTGTACTGCAGGATTTAACAGCACACGAATATCAACGCGTTTTAAGTTTAGACATAATTATTAAGTTTTTACTCCTGCTTATAAAAGTTTCAATACATAGATCTGTGCTTCAATAATCTCAGCATACAGTTTGACAAATTGTAAACATTACTGAAATCAAATGACATTTGAAAACTGACAGCAAAATTCCTGCAAGAAACTATCTTAGAGTATATATCCTTCTAGCTCCGGCCATTTTCTTGGCGAACCTGCGCACTGAACAGGATTCAGGATATTACTACAGTGTCGCTTCTTATTCTATAGTTAATTTGCTAGAAGTTCCTCAAGAAGTATTGTTTTATACCTTTGTCATTAATTATAATTAAAACACAAGAGTAATTGACAAAGTATTTATTATATCTCATTTAGATTAATCTGACATTCATCATGCTACTTGATGCTTCCGTATCACTTGTAGTGTCCCTGCCACCACCTATGTGCTTATTATCTAATGCCTAGATTAAGGATACTTAAATATAGAACACGCTTTTTTTTTTAAACTAAACCTTTATCTTTTTAGCAAACTAAGTACTTAATAGTGCAACTAATTTAACTCGTAATCTAACAAATGTTTAGGTAATTTAGTTATCCTTAATTGTCTATTTCTATTTATATTACCTTCCTCCCTTACAACTGGCATATTGGTTGCAGATACCACCTTACTAGTTAACAAATCTGAGCCCAATATGTCAGAGTTTAAGTCATCGTAAATTAACTCATGACGTGTTTGTAAACTATTACTACTTACATTAATTTTATTTAAAAATTTTCTATTTCTTCTATAGATGTGTCCTGACTCATCTTTAACGCTGTATTCCCGTTCTCCTAATTTTTCGATAACCTCACCTCGTTTCCATAATCCTGTCAGTGGTGACTGAATCATGATTTTGTCTTTTTCTTTTAACTCTATTAAATTTTTTGAATTTCTATCAAAATAATATTTTTGTTTTACTTGTTTCTGTTTTAGTTTGTTTAGTACTGGTATTTTTGTTCTTTGTATTCTGTTTAATAACAGCTGTGCTGGCGAGTAACCTACTTCAGGTAAGGGGGTGTTATTATATTCTAGTAATACATATTTCAGATTTGATATGTTTTTCTTTAGACAATTTTTAACAATTTGTACGGCATTTTCGGCTAAGCCGTTTGATTGATGGTGATATGGTGATATATAAACTAGTTCAAAACCTAAAGTATCTGCCAAGTTTTTTAATACTTTACTATTATATGGATTATTATCCACCACAACTTTTTCTGGAATACCATAATGCACAAATGTGTTTTCAAAAAAGTCCCGCACATTTTCGGCATATTTTGTTTTAATTTCGTTAGCTACAATCCAATTGGAGTAATAGTCTACTAATAAACAGAAGTAGTTACCATTATGTTCTACAATGTCCGAAGCTAAAATTTGCCATGGTCAGTTAGGAATATCATAGTTTATTAATGGCTGTCTTGGGTTACTTTTTCGGTGTGTTTGACAAATTTGACAATTATTAATATATGTTTCTATGTCCTTCCCTAAATTGTGCCAGTAGAAAATTTCCCTTGCTCGTAATTTTGTTTTGGTTATTCCAAAATGACTTGAATCATGTAAAAGTTTTAGCATTTCTTTTCTTAAGGTTTTTGGAACGACTATTTTTTTGTTTAGGAATATTAAGCCATTTGATACAAAAAGTTCATCCTTTATTTTTTTGTAAATTTTTAAATCTTCATCAACTTGATGTGGCCACTGTGTTTCAATATACCTTTTAACTAGTTTTAAAGTATTATCGTTTTCTGTTTCCTGTATAAAAACTAATTTTTTGCTACTACTCATTGGGATATCATTTGACAATGAATGTATAATATAAGTCATTTCTGGATCATCATCAACACTATCTTTAATATATGCCCGTGACAGTGCATCAGCCACTAGCATATCCTTACCAGGTACATATTCTACATTTATTGTGTATTTTAATAATCTTAACAACATACGTTGTAATCTGTTAGTTACTTGATCAAGATTCTTGTTACAAATTGTAATTAATGGTTTATGATCTGTTTGTACTTGAATTTTGTATCCATAAATGTAATTGTGAAAACGTTCACATGCAAAAACAATAGCAAGAAGCTTCTTTTCAATTTGTGCATAACGTTTTCAGTTTTCGACAAGCTTCTCGATGCAAAAGAAATTGGATAGCCTTCTTGTAACAATGTGCAACCCAACCCTTCACTAGATGCATCTGTCTGTATTGTAATTGATTTCTTTGGATTAAACATTTGCAATGTTGGCAGGTTCATAACTATCTCCTTTAATTTATTGAGATCATCTGTGTGTTGGTTAGTCCAGTTAAACAAAACATTGTTTTTGGTTAATTCTTTCAAGTTATGTGTCAATTTTGACAAATTTGGTATGAATTTAGTAAAAAACTTTGTTAATCCTAGAATCCTTAATAATTCCGTTTTATTTTTTGGTATTTCAATTGCTTTTATTGCCTCTAGATTTTTCTTATCTGGTTTAATAGAATCATTTGATACTAGTTGTCCCAAAATTTTACTTGGTTAATTTATATTGTACCTTGTCTATGTTTAATTTTACATTATTTTCTCTAGCTTTTTGTAACACTGCTTTTAAGTTTTTGTCATGTTCAGTCTCTGATTTTCCTGATACTATAATGTCATCAAAATATATATATGTCCCCGGAATATCACCAAATATCTCAAAATTTTTTGATTGGAATATTTCAGGAGCCGAAGCAATTCCAAAAGGAAGTCTATTAAATTTAAAACGACCAAATGGGGTGTGAAAAGTGCATAGGATCGAGCTTGGTTCATCTAACTCTAGTTGCCAAAATCCTTCCAACATATCAATCACTGTAAAACCTGAACTTCCACTTAATTTACCTAAAATATCTTCTGCTGTGGGAATCATAAAATGCTCCCTTTTGATATATTTATTCAATGGTTTTGGGTCTAAGCATAAACGTAGCTTCCCATCAGGTTTTTCAACTATTACGAGATTATTAACCCAATCTGTTGGTTGTGATACTCGTGAAATTATTCCTCGTTGTAATAAGTTATCAAGAGTGTTTTTTAATTTTTCATGCATTGAAATTGGAATTTTTTTTTGATATTGTATGCTTGGAATTGCATTATTCTCTAGTTCTATTGAGCATTTACCTGGCATTTTACCTAACCCTTCAAAAATATCTTTATATAATTCAAAAAATTCTGCTTTGGATTGCGGTAAACAACTATCAATCATTGCAATTCTGGCTATAAGGTTTAATACTACACAATCATGTAAACCTAAAATGCACTCACTGACATCTTCTACTACTAGAAAATTAATATTTTTAGTGATTGTACCGATTTTACATTCTAAGTTTATCTGCCCTTTTGGTTTAATTCTATAATTACCATATGTCACTAGCGTTATCTGTGTTGAATTTAAATTTTTGTTACAATTCAAAGCAAGAAAATTTTTATATGACAGAATACTAGTGTCAGCACCAGTATCTAATTTAAATTTTACTTTATTACTTTCTACATTAAGTGTTTCATACCAACATGCAGATCGATCCTTTTCTGTAGTAATACGCCCTATAAACAGGTCAGTATCATCGTTTGTAGTCTTCATTTCAGCAATTTTTGATTTCTCTTGCACTAGCGATTTCTTATTAATACCAGAATTCAATGCATTTGCCTCAGTTTCTTCAGTTTTTTTGTCTACATTAGTTCTACACACTTCTACAAAATGATTTCTTCCTTGGCATTTGGCACATGTTTTATTAAATGCAGAACATTTGCCTGAATAATGTTCATAGCCACACCTAGTACAGTTTATTTTAAGTTTAGTATTATGCATATTTCTAGAGGACGTTCCAACTTTAACTATAGCTTGTACGTCACTGTTAGGATTTAATACTTTAACGTGCATTTTTCCTAATTCTATTGCTTTACAATACTCTACTACCTTTGAGATAGTTAAATCGGTTGAGCGTAGAAGTCGCTCTTGAACAGATTTGTCAAAAATTCCTCGACAAGTTTATCACGAATCATTCGTTCAGAATAATTAACATTACAGTTGCAAACAAACCCACACAAAGCAGCTTGAGTTTTTAATTGGGTCAAATATGCATCAATACTTTGGTTTTATGCTTGATTCATATTATTAAATTTAAAGGTTTCCATTATTTCATTCCGTTTGGGTAAACAGTATGTTTCAAATGCTTGCAAAACTTCCTTTACTGATTTCAATTTGGTAGTATCAAAGGTATTGTAGATTTCTAGACCATCATCACCAATTAAATTTAATAATATGGCAATTTTTACTTCTTCAGTAGCCGTATCTTTATCGGAGGCTTTCATATAAATTTCAAATTTTTGTTTCCATTTAACCCACGATACGTTCACATTTTCATTAAATTCTAGACTAGTTGGTGGTTTAAACAACGCCATGCTGTACCTCAAATAAAAAAAAATTCCGCACTTTTTTTTAAAAATTGTTCTTTCAGATTACTAACACGTGTTTAACCTCAAATTTAAGAGTCCGTAAATTCTTCTTGTTTTCTAACATTCGAACAAGACCCGACACTTGACACAATGTTTTATACCTTTGTCATTAATTATAATTAAAACACAAGAGTTATTGACAAAGTATTTATTATATCTCTTTTAGTTTAATCTGACATTCATCATGCTACTTGATGCTTCCGTATCACTTGTAGTGTCCTTGCCACCACCTATGTGCTTATTATCTAATGCCTAGATTAAGGATACTTAAATATATAACAAGTACAATTGCACAAAATACAATAAACACTAATACTTCGCATGAAATTATAGGTTTGGTTTGCATCTACACTATACTTAAAAGGTTAAAAACTTTACTAAAATAGCATTGCAAATTAATTTGAAAGCTTAGAGATGCAAAAACTTATATTTCCATATATCACTAAAACGAATGACATACAGTAATTTTTTTTTCTTAACCATACTTTCGAGTCTTTACGTTCGAACTGTCCTCGGTTAGGTTACTGTAAGAAATAGATATTATTATTAAAAAACAAAAATCACTTAACACGCATATCAGAACAGTCTGCAATAGTTTTAGCAACAGAAAAAACAAGACTGTTCTGATATGAATGTTAAGAGATTTGTTTTTTTAATAATAATATCTATTTCTAACAGTAAGCAAACCTCAAAAACCTATCGCGGAACTAGTTCGAACGTAAAAACTCGGGAGGATGGTTAAGAAAAAATTATGGCCGATTTTCAAATTAATAAAACTGAATAATATAAACTTGTACATCATATATACATTTTAAGAAATATGTTATTGCCTTATTGCATATTTAGTAAGAAAACTAATTTCAAGTACAAATGACAAATACAACAAAACAGGCCATTGATCTACAAATTAAAAAAAGCAATTGTCAAAACGTATTTTATTCTTATAAGGATTTGAAAATCTATGCCTAGTGAGAGTGGCATTCTTATTTCTACAACCTCTCACTTAGTAGAGACATATTCATAATCCACGCTTCAGATAAAAATAGGTTACCCGTTATTCTACTAATACACACGAATCTTCCCTAAAAACAAAATGTATAAACAAAAACACTAAGCCTTAACTTTAAGATATCGGTTTCTCTTACATTTCAGTTTTACAATAAATTATTTGTTCATTCGATATCAGTATGTAACAACGGCATTGACGATAAAATAAGTACCTCCTAAAACAACACTAATGTAATTTTAAGTAAATCCAAATGTAATTTTTTAATCACACACCTGGATATATTCAAGAAGTCGATTATCAAAATCACAATTCAGAATTCAAGTGAATTATTTGAAATACAGCAATTCAAATTAAACAATCTTTAAATAACCGCTGCAGTAATTTTTTTCTTAACCCTTCTCCCGAGTTTTTACGTTCGAACGAGTCCCGCGTTAGACTTTTTGAGGTTAGGTTACTGTTAGAAATAGATATTATTATTAAAATACTACAAATCACTTAACATGCATATCAGAACAGTCTGCAATAGTTTCGGCAACAAAAAAAAAACAAGACTGTTCTGATATGTGTGTTGAGTGATTTGAATTTTTTAATAATAATATCTATTTCTAACAGTAACCTAACCTCAAAAAGTCTAACGCGGGACTCGTTCGAAAGTAAAGACTCGGGAGAAAGGTTAAGAAAAAAATTATGGCCTGGTTAGATAAACAATAATCCTAAACGTCAAATTAATTTCAGACAAATGACAGTCAATTATTGCTGTTAAAATTGTGGGCGCCATCTATTCGGACAGTGATAATACTAAAATACAGAATTGTATATAGAGTGCACACACCGTGGTTCAACTTCAAATGTGGTTTAGCGGTTACTCCGAGACTGTATACAATCCCGCAAGTTGAACTAAGTTTTGCTAAGAACCTAGTTTAAACTGAAATTATGCAACCGGCCCAAATCTGAAAAAGTTTCATATTTAACCAAAGTCACTGTTAATTTTCTTCTAGAGGTGATTATATAAACATTTGTTTTTTATTTCTAAAGAAATTGAAATTACCCTTAATAAAATCAGTAAAATAAAATATGATAGATACGTGCGGCCTCTAGTATTCATAAAAATAATGTTTCATTCCAATTTAATGGTTTCTATTTCATATTGCTATCAATGTCAAATAGCATTATAAAAAATTTTCATTTAATATAATATTATAAATGAATTGAACAGAAAATATTTATTGTTATATTTATAAAATAAAAAAATGAAACAAAAAATAAAACGTCTAAAGATATTTAAGTAGTTTGTATATACCTGTAACAAGAAGCCAAAGTAAAATGAACGCAGAAACTTTAATGAATTTCCTTAAAGATTTTAAATCTGGTCTGGAGCAAAAGTTAAGTGAAAATGCTGCGAGAGAGAGGTTCGGCTAAACTGGAGGTGACACTAAATGAAAACGTAGTGAGGTCAGTTGAACTGGAATCAAACCTTACCGAAAAGTTAAATAAAAATGCTAAGAAAATAGAAGAAAAGTTTAGTGAAAATGCTAAGAAAATAGAAGAAAAGCTAAGTGGAAAATGCTGCAAAATTGTAAGACAAGTTGAATGAAAAGCCGGCCAAGTTAGAACAAAGATTAACGGAAAGCTCCATTGCATTGAAAAAAGATGTCACTGAACAGGTAAAAACAGTTGAGCAAAAGTTGGACAGTACATTGATAAAAATGAAAGATGTGATGAGGCTGCAAGAACAAGTGATTTCACTAACAACACGGCCACTTGAAATAGCAAACCAAGTTGTAAATCAGAACATTCCAGAAATAAGAGGCATGGAAGGAAGCGAGTCATTACCATCAAATTTTAAAGTGAAACCACCCACATTCGATGGTAAAACACCTTGGCCCACATATTTGAAACAATTTGAAGCTGCTGCAATAGCCAACGGTTGGTGCAACAAAGAGAAGGCTATCTCTCTAACTGCGGTGAAGTTGGTCATATACAGAGACGCTGTACTCAACCAAAGAAATAACCGATTGAGCTAAAGCAGGTCAATGTAAGAGGGCATACGTCGACATCACAAAGTAGTGCCCCGAGGATTATCATCCGTGCTGCATCGTCGATGGGAAGTCTGGACAGCATTTGTATTGATGGTAGAATTAATGGTAGGATTGTCCGATACTCGTGGATACAGGAATGACAAGAACTATTGTGAGACCAGATTTGGTTGGTTGTGGAAAAGTGCTACCTGTATCGGTATGTCTTCGAACGGCAAGTGGTGAGAAAATTTCTACTCACGGAGAGACGGAGAAACTAATTACAGAAATGAAATTACAGAAGAAGGAAGGACGAATGTTGTGCAATACAAGATCAATACTGGAGATGCGCAACCGATAAGACAACACCCCAGGCGGCTTCCTTTGGCAAAACGTAAGAAAGCCGAGCAGATTATCACCGACATGGAAAAACAAGGAGTGATTGAACATTCGAATAGTCCATGGGCATCCCCGGTAGTACTTGTCATGAAAAAGGATAGGTCGACAAGGTTTTGTGTAGACTACCGGCGGTTAAACAATGTGACAAAGAAACACAGCTTTCCTTTGCCCAGAATTGATAACACCTTGGATACTCTATCCGGATCTAAATGGTTTTCGACCTTGGACTTGAAAAGCGGATACTGGCAGGTAGGCTTGGAGTCAAACGATAAAGAGAAATCTGCGTTTACAATTAGAACTGGATTATGACAGTTTGTTATATTACCGGCGCAACTGTTATAACCCCCCGCGCGCGCATGTTCAGAGCCACTTCCACAGTTGCAACACGGATACTATCCAGGTTCACATTATTGAACAACAAAGATATTACGACATAATTTCGTGTCAAATTGTATCACGCACCAAATATGTTTACAGTTGATACAAGATGCACCCTAAAAAAGATAAAATGTAATCACATAAAAATGTGAAACTCTTCACGATTTTGCGGTCATCCTTGCGCAGGGGACATGTTGATTTCCATGTATCTCGTTGGGCGTTGTTTGGGCGTGGGTTACGTTATGCAATCCTTGAATCCAGATTTATCGTCTTCCCTCTTCTGTCTGTAGCGGTACGATAGGATACAGGTAGAGGTACGATAGGGCAAGCGATAATGGGAAACCTACATCCTAAAAGAAAAAGACAAGAAAAAACACGACACAGGCAAACGTCACTGTTCGACGTCTAGTTGGCTAATCCTCTTCTCGTATCCAAACCGCGCATTTACGCCACTATGCGCCTGCGCATTTCTTTTGCGCAAACGCAACTGTCCGAAATGACGGAAATGAACAAGTCTATTTGAAATAATGGCGGCAATTTAGTCACATATTTATAAAATGTACATGTCCAATTTTTGCATGTAACAAGTTCAAGGTCATGCCATTTGGATTATGCAATGCCCCTGCTACTTTTGAACATTTGATGTTGTCGATACTGCGTAGACTGTCCTGGAAAACATGTCTGGTATATTTAGACGACGTGATAGTGTTAGGCCGGTGTTTTGAAGAACACCTTAAGAACCTAGAGAAGATATTCCAAAGATTACGCGGTGCAAACCTTACATTGAGCCCCAAGAAGTGTCACCTATTTCAAAAAGAGGTGAAATACCTAGGACATGTCGTTTCGGAGACCGGAATAAAAGCTGACCCTCACAAAATAAAAACGGTACAAGAGTGGCCTACACCAGCAGATATACATCAACTACGCATTTTTCTAGGATTGTGCACATATTACCGACATTTTATACTTGGGTTTGCGAACATTGCCAAACCGTTAACAAAATTAACCGAAGATGGACAAGAATATGATTGGAATGACGACTGCCACAGTCCATTTGAACAACTGAAACAGCTACTAGTTACAGCACCAATTTTGAGTTATCCACGGATGGAGCGAAAATTTGTGTTGGATACCGGTGCCAGTAACACAGCTATAGGAAGCGTTATTTCTCAAGTGCAGGACGGACAAGAAAAAGTTATTGGGTATTTCAGCAAGGTCTTGTCGCGGCCAGAAAGGAACTATTGTGTGACAGGAAGGGAGCTGTTGGCCGTCGTTAAATCCGTAGAGCACTTTTATAAGTACTTATACGGGCATAAATTCTTGTTGAGAACTGACCATGCTGCACTAAAATTGTTATTGCAGTTTCGAAATCTCGAAGGGCAAGTTGCAAGGTGGATAGAGCAGCTGCAGGAATATGACTTTGACACAGAACATCGTGTAGGAACTAGCCATCGAAATGCAGACGCTGTATCAAGGAGACCTTGTCCGATACATTGCAATCATTGCTCCAAGATGGAAGAGAAAATAAGTGTTATCCATAGAATGACGGTAACCGATGATACTTGGCAACCCGAAAGAATACGAGAAGACCAGGAGAATGACGCCGAATTGGGACATATTATTGTGTGGAAAAGTAGAGGACAACGACTACCTTGGGAAGAAATTAGTATTTCAAGTAGGAGCCTGAAGGCATACTGGGCACAGTGGGGGCTCCTTGGTGATTGAAAATAGAATCTTGAAACGACGCCTGGAATGTGAAGATGGCACCGAGAGACTCCAAGTGATAGGGCCGAGAAGCAGAGTGCCGGAAGTGTTGCAGCACTTGCACGATGGTATTTCCGGAGGTCACTTTGGCGTGAAAAGAACTCTCGTAAGAGTGAGAGAAAGATTCTATTGGGTGAACTGCAAAGATGATGTAAAGGAGTGGTGCCGGAAATGTGAGTTATGTGCTTCTGCAAATGGCCCGGTCACAAAACGGAAAGCCCCAATGAGACAGTATAACGTGGGGAATCCTTTTGAGAGGGTAGCCATTGATATAGCTGGTCTGTTTCTTGAATCAGAAAAAGGAAATAAATACATCTTGGTTGCAATGGATTATTTTACCAAATGGCCGGAGGCATATGCTATACCTAACCAAGAAGCCGAAACGGTTGCAGATGTACTAGTGAGGGAGTTGTTTTGTCGCTTTGGAGTACCGTTGGAATTATACTCGGATCAAGGCTGGAACGAATCAGCGCTGTTTCAAAACGTCTACAAGCATCTTGGAATCGGGAACACTAGAACCACGCCACTTCATCCTCAATCGGATGGATTGGTTGAAAGAATGAACAGGACGTTAGGAAAGTACCTAGCCAAAATTCTCATGGAACATCAACGAGACTGGAATCAATATTTACATTTGTTCCTACTGGCGTACCGATCTTCGGTACATGATAGCACAGGATATTATCCCGCTTGCGTGATGTTAGGACGTGAATTGCGGTTACCATGTAATCTTCAGTTTGAATTTAAACCTGAAGAAGAAATCGTAGGTGAAGATTGCGTTAGTAAGCTTCGTGAAAGATCAAATAGCATTGACGAAAACGTCCGAAAGAATATCCAGGCAGCAAGCGATCGAATGAGATCACAATATGACATGAGAGTACAAGAAGGCGATTATCAACCTGGAGATTTAGTGTGGTTGTATAATCCACAAAAAAAAACATGGGTTGTCGCCAAAATTACAAAGACAATGGGAAGGCCCGTACGAAGTGTTGACAAGAATTAATGATGTAGTGTACCGGATCAGAAGATTTCCCCATGGTAAACCGAAAGTGGTACACTTTTTTGACCGTTTAACATCCTACGCTGGCAACAACCAGGAAGGCTCGAATAATAAGAATGATGTTCGACAAGTTATTAATCATGAGCTAAATGTAGATTTTGAGAGTTTTATGGCGGCGTATGGTGGTTCCGCTAAGGCGAGATTTGGCGTTGTCGTTGAAAAACAGCAAGATCTGTTTAGAGCACCAGAAGAGTATTCCCTTGCACATTGCGTAGCTCAAGATTTGGAAATGTCAAGGGCAATAGCTGTTGTTTTCAAGAAAAAGTTTGGATGCGTGGATTAATTAGTATAACAGCAGCCAACTGTAGAAAAAGCTTTGGTGCTTCAGGATAAAAATCGTTCTGTTTACTATCTGGTCACCAAAAATTCTTCATGGCAGAGACCTAGTCATGGACATATATGGGAGGGTTTGATGAATCTTAAGGCTGAGCTGATGAAAAATAGAGTAACGAAACTAGCGGTGCCCAAGCTAGGCTGTGGACTGGATCGCTTAGATTGGAGGATAGTCCGAAATATGCTAGAAGTAGTTTTCCAGGGAACCAACGTTCAGGTCCTTGTTTGTTGTTATCAACCGGTTGCCTACCAAGACCAAGAAAAGAGTGTTGACTGTTATTTCCAACGACGCGGTGGATGCACCAGAGGAGATAGCTGCCGATACCGTCATCAGCCAACGAATTAGCGTCAAAATGTATTTACAGTTACGAGACGTAACGGTTTTAAAGAGGGGGCAGTGTTGCGAGCTACTATTAGGCAACCCGTCAAACATACAAGCGCCGTAAGCACTGTATATTCTTCAAGAACCGAGAACCTTTGAGTACATACCAGAGAATGAATCATCTATTTTAATTCAGAGTATATATAAGACCCCTGTTATATGTAAGAAGTTAGTCTGTATCAGAATGTCGTATATAAATTACATCGTGTAAAGTTAAATAGTTCAGCTTTTGAAAGTCCAAGGGTAAACATAAATGCCATATGATGTGAATGTGTCTAATGTACATGCAGCTTGTAAAATACATAAATAGACAAAAGTGTAATAAATAAATTATAGTAGTGTTCAGTGTTGCTAAGAAGAATTATAGTTAAGGAACTAGTTTAGGAAGATATTAGTGCTTGTAAATGTATTAGTTTGATAGTGCTTCATTGTTAATTGGACTGAAAACATCTATAAATAAGGCATATACTGTTAATTAGACTTGTGAACAGTGAGTAATAAAGACCTTTGTTATTACTTGTTTTAAATTAGTGAAACGCGGTAGTAGTAGCCTGCTACACTATAATTATTAAATGTGAAAATTATGGTTTAAAATGAAGATTTAGTATTAAGCTCTATCTAAAATGTTAACCTTCTCAAATCACCTTATACTTACTTTTAGCATCCCTTATATTAGGTGTAAGAAATTCATGGAAAAATGACAAACCAGTTAATTTACTTTTTTAATTAAAATTTCATTCTAAATGTACAAAATTATAAAATTTACCTGGAGCTTTGTATAATTAAAAATTATTCCTGCTTATATCGCATATAAAATGTAGGTATATACAAAATTAATTTCCTAAAACTAACCACATGGTTCTAGCTGCTCTACGATAGCTGCATTTACTAGAAGCACAACTTGTCGTTCGATTCTACTTGGAATGGGAATAAAACGTGACGGCATTGCACTTTTATGCAAACTATATGTTTTGATGTTAATATAACATTCCCAGCGAAAATGTTTAGAACATATAAATCTATTGCGAATTGTTCTTGCCGCAATCGTGATCTACGATTAAATCAGTAATATTTCATTTTGCATTCAAAAATAACTTACTTGTCAAGATCCCTAGGAAAATTGTACATACGTTTAGCTTCAGTAGAAGAACTCCCACAAACTAGGCAGTAAACCATGATGTTTACAATGACAACTAATTGCAACAAAGTTCAGCTTAAGAATAAATACCACCCACAACCTAAGTTAAATGTAGCTTCAGTTGCATAATGAGCATATCAGCACCCATAAACATGTCGTAATCTCATTACAGCTTTAGCTACAGTAAAAACTATTAGAAAATATAAATACTTACACAGGTAAATAAAGGATAATTTTTAAAGAAGAAACAGGGGGTGTTCATTTAACCAAAAACAACCACAAAAGGCACTGTTTATGTTTATTAGAAGTTCGAATAGTGTAAAACTGATACTAAACTTGATAAAAAACTACCACAAAATACTATTGAAATTAAAACGTCTAAACCACGAGATCTCTGACTACTAATAACAAAAATTCCAATATAAAAAAACAAACCTGAATCTGTAAAGAAAACTGACAGATAATATTGGGTGTGGCTGTCGATTTGTCATATGCGTCGTCATGTTTATTCTGGCGTTTAGCGCCCTCTCACCAATGCCTTACAGCCCACCGACAGAGAAAGCGAAATACATCAAATACAATCAAATACATCAAAGTGCAATAGAATTTTTGTAGTTTCTAATAAGCAACTTTATATTTTTATTTTACCAATATTTAAATTTAAATATATACTTGTGAAACTTAAGTTTGTATTGATTTGATTACATTTTAACATAAAAACATGAATCTTTCTTAAGGAAGCCACAGGTTTATCTACCCCTTTTAATGAATGGAATGCTAGGTGATTTGATAGATCTTTTTTATAACAATTTTGAATATACAGTTAGTAAAATATAAAATGTGGTACAGGTATGTAATACATTGCACAAACTCTAAGTACAGTATTTAACTATATAAGTATAATACTCGACAGCAGTGTTCGATGTATTACAATATGATATTACATTTTATATTTACATAATTTGTATACATTTTCAAGCAATACATTTGAAATTCCCGCTAAAAACGCATTTAGTTGAATTTTTCCCACCAGATGGCGCTCATAACTAGTTTCAATTCCTTGCATAGGGTGCTTCAATCTGCATGTAGCGCTAAATTTAATTTTAATTGTTTATGGACAGACCTAATCTCTTGTATTATTGGTCTGTGCTACAATCTAAATCATTAATAGTAAGTTTTCTAATTTTTAATACTAATTTATTGGCTAATTAAAATATGTTATATTGGATGTTAATCGTATGTATTCAATCCGATGACCGTTAATTTACATTTCCAATGCTCCACCCGTAGGTACTACATTGGCCAGGAGGCGAGTTTTTTGTTGCCTGGAAATTTAGAATTGCCGTTCCAGGCAAGGTATGGATCTTTAACGTGCGTGACAACACTCACACACGGGACCTCCATTTAACCTCTCATCCGAACGAGGGCGTAATTTTTGTGAAAAATGCTCACCTGCTATTTTTCAAGCAGTCGGCCGTGTCGGGATTTGAACCCGGGACCTTGGGATCCGTAGTCTTACGCTTACTACATTGATCCACGGCGACGCCCTCAATCCGATGACCACAGACCAATTAATATAAATACTCGCAAAACATAGCGCGAAAGTGGAACAAGCGTTTGTTTGCACGCATCGGTGTAGCGTATTTTGACCCTTTCTTCTTTATGGTGAAGTAAATTCTAATCAAATTTTTTTAGAGAGCATTTTTAAACAGCTGACTGATAGACCGGCCATTTTGCTCGAAGGACAACCACCTAATCATAATTTTAGTATTTGTTTTTGTTGAGACAAAGACTATTGGCAGGTCAAGAGTGAGAAAAAACTATTTGTGTTACCATGCAATGGATACAATCCGAACTGTAGTAGGCGGGAAGTTTAAATAATACTCTACCTTATATTCAATAATATTTATTAAATTAAATTCAACTATATTCGTTGGTTTACTTAAAATATCTTTGTGGTTATAAAATCAGCAAATACAATTTTAAGTAAAATATTTTATAGCACCAATGTAGGCTGAATTTAATTTGTGCATAAACACGTATTTTTATAATTTCAATACATTTTTTCCAATATTCGTGGTATAGCAGCTAAATTATTTGACAATTTTGAAGGACAGAAGTCACATTGTGGATTGAATTTTGCTTTTAAATATAGACCCCATTTGTAGAAGATGCTAAATGAACTCTTGGAGGAGAGTATTTAATAACTTTATTATTAAGAATGACAACCACAGGAAGTAAAATTCGCTAATAATAATCCGTTGCATTTATTTAGCAATCTGCTACACATAATTCTTATTCAAACATTTATTATAAATTTTGCCTTATATACCTATTTAACATACTCCATACTACAGTACAAATACCTACTCACAGTATTAGCTTTCATTAAATGTTTTGAGAACGCATTAAACGTTAAATCTAGTAGATAAATAATCAGGCAACAGTTTATATTTTTTATTTTAAATATTAGTTTTAGCACATTAAAAATGAGTCTGCTTAATATTTAAGAACTATAATGTATCCAACACTCTAAGCAGAGACATGTTTTAATTATACTCTAATATAGTACACTGTGTACTCTTGAATTGTAATTTCTGTAGTCTTGACACATATCAAATTTGTTTAGTAAATTCAAAATGAAGTGCAATTATTGTCTTAAAACTAAGCATCTAGTAAATACTGTAAAAAATTTTGAAATTCAGTACACAAAATAAATCTTTTTTGCAACTTTCTTAACAACATATTCAGAATTATTTTTCAAATCCAAATAATGGTCAATAACTATGCCCAATACTTTACGTGTACTCTGCCGAACAACTTTTTCAAAAACTGGTCCACAATGCCATCTAATTTTTAATTAAGTGAAATAAAAAAAATAGTAAAACATATTTAAGTGTTCGATATTGACTTCAGATTTATTAATTATTCGAGTTATATTGTAATCAGCTTTTGCAGCACCCAACTACAAACCAGTGATTGCGACAGGAACCCAAAAATTATGTAAGGAACGGATACTTTTCGGTTCTTCTTCTAAAGTTAAGCTAAGATCTCTTTCTCATAGGTTATAAAACCCAACAAAACCTAAAAATTCTGGAACTACTACTTAAATAACATTAAAATAAGAACCCGATCCAAATCCTTGTTTTTTATTGCTGCTACTAAAACTGGAACCGAAACATATTTTAAAAAGGCTCCAGTCCCTGCTATAGACTCTTATGTTCGCGCCGTGGTTACATATAAAAAAGTTCTATAAATGCAACCCCGGAAGCGAGGTGTAATAGACACTATCGGGGGTTGGCAGCACTAATCTTATACGGATTTGGGTGCGGTCCTCCACCAATGACGTCATCAATATTACGCAATCCTACGTAAATTTACTCAATTCTTAACACAAAAAATAAAGCACACAAAATAAGTAAAGGATTACTTACATAAGGAATCCGGTATCCGGCGGGATTGCGTTACAGTTGGCTTCTCTGAAGTCCATCGGGGCTCCTTCCGGAGGAGTTAGAGATGATACGTCGACGCTCTCAAATGCGTACGAATCAGCTCCGGCTAGCTAAGGTAGTCATGAGTCTTCACCCTCAGGCGTGGAGATCGGTGCGCCTAGGTGGCGGCAGAATTGTTACCTATGCAGGGATTGACGGAAAAATGGTAAAGGAGCGACAAACAAAAGATAATCAAGCAAAGGAAATCTACATAGGTACAGCTACGATACGTTACCCAAAAAGAAACGAGCACTCAACTCCACGATACCCGGTAAAAAGCCACGTTCTCGCGTCACGGAAACACTTCTCCCCACCCTTGTCTAGTATTCCTATACCCCTCTAGGGATAAGCACACTGCGCAAATGCCTACTCTGACGTACGGAAGTACCGCCTAGTCTATTTAAAAGATTCCCGCGCATTTGAAAATATGCCGCGAAACTTCCGTACACCAAAAACTAACCTAAAACAATGTTTAAGTGGTAATGGCACGTAACAATCGCGACAAAGCCACAAAAGAAAAAACTTAAAAAAAGAAAAAGTCTGTTAGCACAGTAACAGCTTATAATCTAAGTCCTAACTACCCTACATAAACCCTAACTTAAAACCTACCAAATGTTTATATAAGGCGCCACCTGGTTTTTTCGACCGATAACACGTCTATCGAAGTACCAGGAAACGGAATAGGTAGCCCGATAGTCTTTGACTACACTAATTATCGACAGCACAAATTTGTCGGGGAGCATGAAACACTACTTAAACTAACACGGGTGCGACAAGTCGCCTAAACTATCTAAACCTATCTAACTAAAGCTAACATAAAAGTTGTTATGTGCAAACACACATGAGTGTTGCATCAAAACTATTCTTCTTTTTGGCAAGAAGTGCCCAAATTTAAAATGTTCATGGAGTGCGTCACTCTGCACTCTAGCAAATTTTGTTACTGGTACTTTGGTTTTCTACAATGCACATTTAAAACTTGTCCATGACATAGTTGTGAATCAACAAATTTACCAAAAGTACCACCTACTAAATCCTTATATGCTAACCTGACAAATTACATTTCTAAATCGGGTTAGCTTTTTCACTTAAATTTCAGAAAAAAATAATTTCCACGTCTGGTCATATATACCACACGTTAGGACGATAGAAAGATAAGACAAGATCTCAAATTGTTGTTAAAGATAGTAGATAAGATAATGATATTAAGCTTAAGTTGTTATCCTCAAAGGTAATGAATAAGATAACGGTATTAAGCTTTAGTTATTATTTGAGATACTCGATAAGATAACACGATATTAAGTTAAAGTGATTATAAGAGATAGTAGGTAAAGTAACACGAATTTAAATAAAAGTTATTACTAAAGATAACCGGTAAGATAACGCGACATAACTCGAAGTTATTCCTAACGGTAGTCGGTAAGATAACGAGAAATTAAACCAAAATTATTACTAACGGTAATCGGTAAGATAACGATACTAAACTAAGGTTATTACTAAAGGTAATCAGTAAGATAACGATATTAAAACTAAGGGTATTGTCAAAGATAATAAAGAAGACAAAGATATTGGCCTAGTTATTACCCAAGACAATGAATAACAACAATAGAGTGGCTCCAGTAGAGCCGTTTAAATGGGATTGACTCGTGCCCTCTAAAAAGAGAAACCTGTGAAGCAGATCCGTTTGCACGAAACAGCACGAGAGACCGGCAAAGACATTTGGGTGCATCCCTGCACCCGGCGGTAATTGATATCGGTGATACATACTATCACCCGATACCCACACGGTATATTACGATATACAGATATATACACATTCACTCACACATTCACACACTCATACATACCTTCACTGCCAGAGTCCATGCACTGACAGCGGCACCGCATGACCCCACGAAAGATTCGCAGAGACATGGTCCAGGTGTCTGTGAAAACCTCCCGCGCAACCACACGGTGACTAACAGAAATAAAAAGGCAGTAGAGAAACAGGAACGGTAAAAAGAAGGAGGTTGGTTTTTTGGAGTGCATAAGAGGCACTTCCAGGTAGAAGAAAGTAGAGGAAGGGCTCGCATTGAGCAAAAGCGACAGAGGGAAAGGTGGATAGCAAAGCGCTACTCAACCAACCAGTGTGGTCAGTAGCTCGGAATGAGGGAACATCATTCTTATGTGGCAGACGGGTGTTCCGGGACAAGAACAGGTCCACCGAAAGAAGAATAAGGCATAGCGGAGATAGCGGGTTAAGAAAAAAGTATAGTTTTTGGACAAGCGTCCAAGAGAAAGTAGAGAATTGTCCCTATTAAACACAGCGCAGTCTGAAGGACCACCTGCGATATTAATCCGACAAGATAAGATATATCATATGTTGACATTCACTAGGCTCCTAAGAGAACTAGTGCGATCATTTTCCTAACGAGTGCTTCGACTACGATAAGAAAATCAGACAAAGGTAGACACGACAACTTAAAGGTATCATTACAGATACAAACACACAAAACAAACTGTTTTAAGGTAGTATTTCAAATCGGTAGCACCCTAAACACACACAAAAGCCCAATTATAAGCAGTTAAAAACAGATACACTGTCCCCATATGTTAAAACAACCGAGAATTTAATAAGATAACATTAAGAAGCAATAGCACCTTACCACAAAGTTCAATAAAAAACAATGAAAAAAAATGTTTATAAGTTATGTAGATTTAATAGAAAAAGAAAGAAATAATGATGTAGTATAATGTAGGCGACTGCAATAATTCAGAAGAAAAACACACGGAATAGGTAGTCCTAGTTTTTGCAACTGCGAATATGAACTATTTCTTACAATGGCATAGGTCATGACTCCTATGTTGGTCCAAGGAAAAAAATCATCCACTCAACATCAGCTAAAACCAATCATAAAAATTCAATGAGTTATTTCAACCAAAGTTACGACAATTACCACACAAAATTAAATGACGTAAGAAAAAACACTAAAAACCGAATAATATGCAGTAGGAAAAGTTCGAGGGTTGATTAAATGAAACAACAGAGTTATATTTTGGGGTGTAGAGAATGAAGTGATATATAACTAACGGTATGGTCAAGGGAAAGTCAACCAGAAGCAAAGGGTTTAAGGTAAATGAGTTAAACGTATAAAACGTAGGTGTATAAGAGAAGGAATAAGTAATTAAAGATACTAATTGATGGTGAAAATAGAAAAATATTAGGTAAATCGTGAGGATTTAATCATATTAAGGTACCAGGTATCAAGAATTAAATTTGGAAGGTTAAGAGAAACAACATCACGAGATAAGGCATCAGGTACGATATTTAATTTGCCAGGCCTATGCCTAACGTCAAAAGTGAATTGAGATATACGCAAGTTCCATCTTGCGAAACAACCTGCGGGTTAGTTTAAATTATTGAGCCAAGTGAAAGCTACGAACAATAGGTACATTGTCAAAAAAGTAAACGTGACAAGCTCTTAGATATACGTAAAGTTAAACGATTTTAAAGACAATTTTAAGGCATTCAAAGAGATTGAAATCGATATGTAAAGAGATAATAGCAATAGGCATTCTATAAAGCATATTTTTACTGGGATGGGAAGTTCTCATTTGAGTACTACCAACCCAATAAGGGAAAATTTCAACATCATTATTAAAAAAATGATTTACAAATTCTAAACGACAAACTTACCAACCGAATCCTCGTCTAGATTTAAGTAACGCTGAGCGACCAACCTTTGGGTTTCGTCTAGACCTATATACCGCTGGACGACCAAATTCGACAGTAAATTTCGCTTACAGATGTTAAGGTACGTTGAGATATCAATAACTAAAAAAAATGCATTCAGACAAAATCAAACTCGCTACATGAAAGAAAAATTCCACGATACATGTACAAAAAGTTAGTATTCCAAATTATTAGAATGTTCTTTCGATATTGCGGGAGTTAACAAGTATCCTAAATGAGTTTAAATAATAAACGTTAATGGAAATTTCTTTATTTTAATATTCAAAGGCGCAGATATAAATAAATGCCTTTTATTACAACATTTTGAAAGGTAAAAATATGGTCTAGGTAATTTCGTTACTTTATATAAGGCAAGAACCTTTATAAAACGCCTTTGTAGGTTATACTGGTTGAACCATACAAGGGAAAAACTTTTTAAAACTATATCCAAACAAGATAATATCTAAGAGAACAAAATATATGAGGGTTAGGTCAAAATAACGCTTTAAAAGACACTAAAAACTTAGGTAAACAAGAGTTCTATATTTAGGCAAACAATTTTGTTATTAAGTAGGTAATCACTAAGGCATTTTTAAAACGTAACATACAAGACAGTGCATTTAAGTTTCAAAAAACGGGCTTTTAAAGTTAAGGAAAACAAACAAAGATATTTTAATTTAATATATGTAGGTAATTTTGTAATAAACAGTGTTTAAAGGCATGTAATCAAGGTACATAATTATTTGTATACTTACATGAATAAAGTAAGGTTAAATAGTTACGTTAAACCTTTTTATTTTAAACATAAGGTTTCTTTAAAAAGGGAGTTTAAATATTAGTTAACAAGTGATTGATTAAAACACTTCTTTTTTATAAGCAAACTAGAGAATTTTAGATACAGTTTTTTATTATTACAGCAAGGGTTATATTTTAACTGATATAGGGTAAATAATTATTATAATAAACGGTATTTAAGACATGCAATTACTTAAAATATTTATTTATTGTACTTACTTGAAAAAAGTGAGGTTACCCATAAATCCTTGTAAAAATTTGAAGTTTTATATAGACACTAACACACATTTTTAGAGAACTGACACATATTTCAGACAACTGCAATTATGAACTTCATTTTTAAAATTACAATAAGGTAAATAAATTAGCATTTTTTGATAAAAGGTATATATCACAATAACAAAGTGACGGTTCTTAATTACAAACGCTATCTGTCAATTCCGGAAAATTTCTGGGGAATTTTCGCAAGTTACCAACTGAAATTAAAAATGCACAGATATCTTAGTGGACATAGATAACGAAATTTATTGAAATTATTTAGATGAAAAAGCTTGTTTAAACATTTATTTATTCATTCCATAGGTATATAGGAATCATACCACCTAAAAACACGCGCTGGGCAGCCAAATTCTTATGTTCGCGCCGTGGTTACATATAAAAAAGTTCTATAAATGCAACCCCGGAAGCGAGGTGTAATAGACACTATCGGTGGTTGGCAGCACTAATCTTATACGGATTTGGGTGCGGTCCTCCACCAATGATGTCATCAATATTACGCAATCCTACGTAAATTTACTCAATTCTTAACACAAAAAATAAAGCACACAAAATAAGTAAAGGATTACTTACATAAGGAATCCGGTATCCGGCGGGATTGCGTTACAGTTGGCTTCTCTGAAGTCCATCGGGGCTCCTTCCGGAGGAATTAGAGATGATACGTCGACGCTCTCAAATGCGTACGAATCAGCTCCGGCTAGCTAAGGTAGTCATGAGTCTTCACCCTCAGGCGTGGAGATCGGTGCGCCTAGGTGGCGGCAGAATTGTTACCTATGCAGGGATTGACGGAAAAATGGTAAAGGAGCGACAAACAAAAGATAATCAAGCAAAGGAAATCTACATAGGTACAGCTACGATACGTTACCCAAAAAGAAACGAGCACTCAACTCCACGATACCCGGTAAAAAGCCACGTTCTCGCGTCACGGAAACACTTCTCCCCACCCTTGTCTAGTATTCCTATACCCCTCTAGGGATAAGCACTCTGCGCAAATGCCTACTCTGACGTACGGAAGTACCGCCTAGTCTATTTAAAAGTTTCCCGCGCATTTGAAAATATGCCGCGAAACTTCCGTACACCAAAAACTAACCTAAAACAATGTTTAAGTGGCAATTGCACGTAACAAGACATATTCGTAATACGTATATTCATACAGTTGGCGGCTGCTTATAGCAAAGATACATTTGTGGTGCTGATTGTAAAAGTTTCTAGACTTGTATAAACATGCTTGCACCTTACCCAGTGCCTTATTAGTTGTCAGACTCTTTAATGCTTATTCACACTCATCTCTTGCTATTATACTATACGTGAATTTATATGGCTAAAAAAGTCAAAGATAGGGACCATAAAAGACTAAGTGACCAACAAATTGATTATGCCCAAATATGACTGATAACGGATTATACAAAATTAAACCCGTTATATAATATGTTACACATTTGGCAACTCTTGAAGTTGTCTTATGTACAATAGTAGAAATGCTTATAGGTGTTTCATTACTTAAATATTGTATACCATCCAATTCCTCCCCAGTAACAAAACACCATAAATTGTCTAGAGCACCGAACGAATCACCTTCCTCACAATTAAAACCCAGCGAATGAGTAGATAAAAAGTTATTTATCACTAAAGCTTTAAATGATGTTATAAAATGAGACACGTCAGAGGATATGCTTATGGCTCCATGACTTCTTATGCTACCAGAAAGGTTTTCCACGGAAACTTGTTTCAAAACTCTCGACAGTATAAATGAAAACCTATTTTGCAAAAGAATTTCTTTTGTATGTAAAAAGCCTCAAAGTGTTGTCTTAAAATTCTTCAAAGAGGTGTTGTACACAAATCGATTTTTCTTCTTGCAGAAGAATCTCATTGCGTTAATGACTACAATTGAATTTTTTCAAAAGCATATGTAACCCCTCCTTTTAATGCTTTGCTATGTGGTGTGATGGGATTGTTTACTTTTTCTTAATCTTCTTTGGGAATTAAACCATTCATAGTTGTTGAAATCGTCTTTATTTACATTTCGATCCATGACCTAGGTTTGTTGTAAAAAGAATAAAATTTTCAAGTTTGACGTTTATAACATAAATTGAAGCCGACTTTGGTTTATTAATGTTAGATGTTTTTGTTTCCATTCAAACTATCTAACAATTTATCCATATATACAATGAAATCTGCGGTACCTTCTGCTTCTTTGTCTAATTTATAGTACCTTTGAATATCTGTAATTACATTTAATCAAATATTAGAATACTATTAATACACACCCCAATTTGAAATTCTTTGCATCATTGAACCAACTTCATAGATGAGTGCAATATGACACCTTCATTTTGTGTGGAAATATATGAGCAACTGAAAGTGTTATATGCATCCTTGTTTCTTCAGAGGTATCCAATAAATAAAACTGTTCAATGTGTTTCCACATGGCAACTTTTCCTACCTCATTAAGTGTAAATCGTTTCAAATACATTTTAAGATGAGGTACATCATAAATTGGTACAATTTCAGTTTCATTAACTTCGAAACCAGGCATGGTTTTCTGCATACCTCTTTTAATATAATATTCTGTTGTTTCATTGCAGAGAGCATTAATAGCAGCCTGATTTGCACCTCCTTAATCACAAACAATTGCGATAACATTTAAACCAATTGTCTGGCATTCACAAATACTCTTTAACCATTGTTTTCAAACAAATTAATTTTATTGGAGCACTTGTAAATGTAAAAGCAACAGATTGCTTCCAATGACAATGTACAGCTTTAAGTATAAAAACATTAGCGTGATTTGCTAAAAAGGATTTCTCTTATTATCGATATCCTCTATATCATCTATACAGTCATGCCTTCTATTATGGTGTACCCTTGATGTGATTGCCATTTCATCAAATATTAGAGTGCAAAGTTTGTCTGCGGGTTTCATGTTTTGAACAACATTTTCTAAACGTCGAAACATGCGCTTTTTAATGCCAGGTGTAAATGCCAGCCGATTCAATAAATTTGTTAATATACGTCTTGTTGGTAATGCAAAGATTTTAGGCAATAAACTGTATCCCACGCCACTAGCTTTTAATACCTTTTCATCTAGAGTAAACCGTCGCTCTTGGTTTTCGTTTTTGCAAACTAATTTGCAACATCACAAACTTAAAAATGGTTTGATTAATATGCCTTCTTCAATATGTAAATGGAGCTGAATTGACTGCTCGAGTGGCATTTGCTAATCACTGCTGGAAATTTAACAGTCTCATATTAAGAGTTGCTGTTATGTTGCCCCAATCGATTGCTAATCTATGCGAACGCTTGCACTTTGGAGTTAAATTATTCTGGAGGTAACGTTAACAGTCCTTAATACTTCATTTCTTCTCGTATCTAAAATATTGAATATTTTACTCTAAACATGCTTAAATAAATAATTGAAAATAAGAAATTACAGCACAGGACACCACGTTACATTAAAATGCACATCAGCAAATCCACTGCCAGAATTACCCTTGCGCATGCAATGCTAAATCCTAAGCAGATGTAAACATATTACTTGTATACTCTCAAATCTATATAGGTGCACTTAAAATATTGATTATTTGTAAGATTTTTAAGGTAAAATCATTTACAGATTAAATTATATTTAGATATATAATGTCTTTCCAAGCATCTTTCCAGGTTCCAGAAATAGAGAAAAAGAGCTAAGGACATGCAGACTATTATTAGATGTAAGGAATTATTTCAATGATTGATAGATGAATAATAGATTCAAGAGTATACTACTACACATTTACAGTTTGTCTAAACGTTTAAACGAAAATAATTAAAAAATTGGAAGTCCCACCCGTACCTTACCAAATATAAAATGTATGCAAGAAAACAACTTAATACATGAACGGCAGAGCACTCTTCATTTAATAATAAAAACAATAACAGAAAATGTTTAAGTACACTATTTAAGCACCGGTCAGCTGCTCAGCTCATACATCGTATTGCATTAAACATGTTCATTACTTGCAGTTAAACGTTTAACAAAACTCTTTAAAAAGCATTGTATCTACGATTCTCATAAACTTGACTGCCAATCATAGATAGCTTGCTTTACATTTTATCCAACAAAAACAAATCCCAAATCAAATACAGTGTAACTATAATTATTTAAATTGAGAATAAGAATAGAAAATGCTGAATGCGACACAAAATTGTTGAAGAATAAAAAAATATATCTTACAACGCATATAATTGCTAGGATGACAAGCCCTCCTTTGAGTCTCACCTAAACTAATAAACAAAAACTTCAACATCAACCTCAAAAAATGATTCAAAAGTTACTAGAGCGACAAACTTACCACGAGTCTCGTCTAGACTAATGTAATGCTGAGCGACCAACTCTTTATGAGTCTCGTCTAGACTAACATACTGCTGTGCGACCAACCACGACAAGTCTTGCCTAGACCAAATAGATCTTAAAATGCTGCGTTGCAATACCGATATAAATAAAAAAATTTGCTATCAAAACAAAATCATGCTCACTACACAAAAGCAATATTCTAGCGATACATGTATAGAAAAACAGTATACCAAATTATTAAAGTATTACTTTTATATCGAGGAATTTATCAAACAACCATCGTAACTAAAGGGGATAGTAGATGAACTTAAATACAAAACATTATCATCAACCTCACTATTGTAGTGTTTAAGAAAGCAGATATAACGAAATCAAGTTTACTATAGTGTTTTAGAAGGTATAGATATACCAAGATAAAATTTCAGTTAATTACGACAGTTGTATTAAAAGCAAAATTTTCGATGAGAAAATATTCGTAACCTATAGTTAATTATCTAGATTGTAAAGGAACACTATAGAATCATGGCAAACTAAGATAATATATGAGTTATTTAAACAACGCTTTTAATAAGTTAAACCAAAAAACAGGTATATAATAAAATTTAATGTAATATCAAAGAAATTTTCCATACGGGATACCGAATAAACCATGAAGTTAATTAATTATATGTTAAGGTACTTACAAAATTTTCCATACGGGATACCGAATAATCCATTATATTAATTAATTATATGTTAAGGTACTTACGAAAGAGAATTCCAAAGCACATGTTTTCCACTTAGAGGTTAAGATAATTTGTTAAACACATTCGAAAGGTATAATCTATAGTTTCATCATAAATTAGGTTACGTAAATATTTGAGAGAATTAAAATATGAATACACTGTTTTTATAAAGGAAAAATGCCAATTAACTAAGTTTAAAATAAAAGGTAAATAAACACCATCAAAAATGGCGGTTCTTGATTATACAAATTGACATTTCAACTGCATTCAATGTCACGCCAACATAAGATAAAAGTTACCAAATACGATGTTGCCTGGTACTATTTCTTCTATCCAAAACCCATTAAAAATTTAAAAAATTTTTTTTTTATTATATTTGAGTGAAAAAATCCAATTTCTAAAAAGATATTCAAAACTAACACCTTATAAGATAAATCAGAGGTGAAGACAAATTTTCAACACACGTTTAGGCGTCACTGTTATAATCCCGGGCGTCGTGTTCAGCGCCACTACTACAGTTGGCAACACTGATACGATCCACATTCAAATTATTGCACAACAATGATATTATGAAATAATTACGTGTCAAATTGTATCACATACCAAATACGTTTACAATGATACAAGTTGCACCTCAAAAAGATAAAAAGTAGTACTCACTTAAACGCGCCATGTTGTTGATCTCAGGGTCCTTGTTGTTTGGGAGTGGGTTGCGTCATGCCATCGTTGAAGCCAAATTTATCGTCTTCCCATTTCTTTTGTTTGTAGCAGTGCGATAGGAACAACCAGGTAAGGAACGATAAGGTAAGATAACGAGGAAACCTACATCCTAAAAGAGAAAAGAACAACACAGGCAAACGTTACCGTTTGACGTCTCGTGGCTAACAATCCTGTTGTGTTCAAACCGCGCACTTACACCATTCCGTGCCTGCACATTCCTTTTGCGCAAACGCAACTGTCCGAAATGACGGAAATAAACAAGTCTATTTTAAAAATAATGGCAGGAATTCACTCACAAATTTAAAAGTGTACATCTACAAATTTGGAATGTAACAATGCAATGTCTCTTTTTATTTTTGATTCCGTGGATCATGATATAAAGAATTTCTCGGAATTAGAAGAAATCAAAATGTCTGAAGTACTTTCTCAAGTGGATGTTTTCTGTGAAACACAGTTTCTTGAAACTCACTCTCGTAACGCTTTTGGCCGTTACATTGTTGCTCCCCCTTTTAATAACAGTATTAAATCGCTAGTAAACAATCGATGTGTCGCATATAAATGTTATATAAATTTGGAAAAGCATCTTTCATATTCTCCTGAAAACCAGAATTCCTATAATGACATTTTACAGGAATATGTTGATCATGGTCATATGATTTTAGCTGAAAGTCCATCTAATTATGCACTACCTCACCATGCTGTTTCAAAAATAACAAGTAGTACTACTAAACTACGTGTTGATTTGAATGGATCTGCTGCAGATTCATTAGGTCTTTCTCTTAAGGATAAGGTTGTTTTCATAAACTCCTGTAATGATCATGCGCGAGTGAGTGAAATGGAATGTGTTTTGACTGTTTGTTTGGTATGAGTTAACCTCATTGTTGATTTTATCGTTTTCTTCATTCCACGATAGGAGCTACTTTATTTTGTTGTTCTTTATTGTTATATTTTTCGATCTTGACTTATCTGTTGTTTTCAGTGTTGTATTTGTTTATAGTTACATAACTTATTACAAACAGTTAAACTAAGCTAATACATCCTGCAGGAATAGTATTATGAAATTGGCAAGTTGTTAAATCGTATTTACTTTATAATTATAGACTTTAGTTGTTTGTATAGGTTGCTTCTAAAACTATCAGTTTCAGCATTTGGACCAAATCAAAATCAATTATTATGCTAGATGGGTTGTCGATATAATTCCCAAAAAAGACCAGGTGCTCATGATATTGATGAAATTGAAATTAATATTATTTAAACCAGGATCTAGCAATAGGATTTGGATGTTCCAGTTCCACAGTTTCCAGTATTATTTTAACTTGGGTCAATGTGTTACTTGCTGCACTTTTTATAAAGTTTCTTAATAATAATGTACTTTGTATGGAAAAGAATAGGGCATGCCTACCATCTGCATTTACAAACTGTAAAATGATAATGGACTGCACCGAAGTTTATACATGTGCCAGAACAACAGAGTAGACAGCGAGCAATGTACAGCAACTACAAACATAGGAATACCTTAAAAGTCATTGGTGTAGCTCCAAATGGTGTCATAACGTACGTTAGTGATTTGTACGTTGGCTCAACATCTGATAAAGCAATTGTAGAACGCTGTGGCGTTTTATCCAAATTGCAAGCAGGAGATTTGATTTTAGTAGATAATGGATTTCTTATTACAGATATTCTTCCTGCAGGAGTGTCCGTCAATATTTCACCATTCCCAATGACTCCACAATTTACACCTGCCGAAGTAAAACAAACCACCAAATTGCAAAAGCAAGAATACACATGGAACGTGCAATTAATAGGGTGAAGTCTACAGAATACTAGGTTTAATTCCACCCAGTTAGCGACCTTATTCCTCAAAGATATTTCAAGTTTGTGCATCGCTAACACTTTTTCAATATCCTTTAATTAAAGAAGTTGTGGATAAGTATCAGTGTGGCTAGTTCAACATGCCTTCGAATCTAGGGTTAAGAAACAAAGTGAGATAATGCAGCTTTTAGTGTATTATACTTTTATTTGCATATAACCATGTATACCTATAGTACACAGTTAAGCTGAAAGGATTACACCAAAAATAGGATGTAAATAAATACTTGGAAGCCGTCGAATCTTGCTGGTTTACACCTATATTAATAAACAAGTATTACAGCAGCATACAATGTTTATATGTGTTAACGTCAAGGAAAAACTAGTTAGTTCTTAAAAAAATAAACGTTTGACCAATGTCATTAGCACACTACCTCCTTTTTTTTAAAAATTAACTATTAGACAAGGATGCAAACTCTGCGCAACCAATATCAACATACCCATTGTGCATCCTTGCCTTCTAATGCAAAGCTAAATATATCGCTGTCACATTATTACACAAATATAACCACACTTGCAGATTATATTTCTAACATAAGCATTTTATATACTACACATATACATTACTATTATTGTAAAACCAATTTACAAAATTAACAATTATAGTTGTTTTAATACAAAATCTTTAAGCAGTACATTTGATTCAAGACAAAACAAATTCTATTTAAATAGTTCTAGTATAATCATCATATCAATCAACCTAATTTATGTTTGTTTGTTATATAGTTGTAGTATACTACCGTTTTGAATAATGAGCTAAAGTAGTGTTCTTGAAATTGTACATTTGAATTTCCAATGTTTTATCCGAATGTACTACATTGACCAGGAAACGAGCTTTGTGTTGCCTGGAAATTTAGAATTTAGTAGTGTTTTTTAAATTAGATGACAAAGTACAAAATAGATCAATTTAGCATGGTGTTGTGGTATATATTAGCTATTTAAAAATCTTAAGCAGCGATACATTTAACATTTACAGTATAATAATAAATGAGGATACAATAACTGTAATTGATGTGGCAAGTACTTGATGGAAACTTATACACTTCTACATAATAATACAACCCCATTATATTTAATAATTAGCGATTAAAAACATTAGTTAGTTATGTATTGTATATAACGTTTAAAATAAAATTCCTGTAGAAGGTAAATGTTATTGCTCCATTGTGCATCTCTAAGAATCTCTGTAACAGCAACTTTTTTGGAGTTCCAAATTATTTGATAGCATATTTGTTTTTTTAAAATATGTAGCAACCTCTGCATCTGGCGGTAATAATCATGGTCACAATTGATTTCAAACTGATTTATTGCATTATTATAACTCAGTACATAGCCTTGGGCACCAGACAAACTTCTGTAAACTTTTCTCTCTGTATTTGTATGGACATATAATTTCAATTATGCTGGTTGTATCTTCAGCTATTAATCCATCAGGGCTACCACCGAGGACACCACTTTCATGAAGCCACAGCCCTGTTGCCTTTATGTTGAACTTTTTTCTTTTATAAAAATCAATTGCATCTTTTTCGTGTACTTTTCCCACTGAATTTGTTTCGCCCCATCAAGATTGTAGGTACCTGCAAAAAATAAATAACATTTAGTTTTACTTTATTTTAATGTTTTATTTATTGTGCTTAAATATTTGAATACATTTCTTTATTATTTAGATTTATAAAAACACATTTTCCAGGTAAAAAAATATAATTACCTATTAGCATCTTGAAAAGTGATGGGGGATATCGCTCTCGACCACAAGCTTTAATTATATACTGACTGTTAATCGGTGTTTTTTAGCAATTAACCTATCCGGGATTCAAGTACTGGCCTATTGTTAATTCAGCTAATTGAATAATTCTATCCTGTGGCATTTTTAAAGAATCTTAAAAACTGATTTTATCAGAAGCATTTAAATATTCTCTAGAAAAATAAGTCTTCAATGTCAACAACACTTCCGGATCAGAAGCTGGCTCTGGAGAGGGTAGCCAATACAGTCCAATTGGTGCACATAACTTTAAACTATTACGCATCTCTTCGACTAATGTATTGCTAATTTCTTCTTTGAATCAAAGGATTATAACAATTTTCATAAATTAACCCAAAACGTTCCTCTGCAGTTTGAATGTCTTTTGATTGCTGCTTTCTATTATTCCATATACATGGTTGATCAGTTACAGATAAATTGTAGTATGCAAACAAAGCTAAAGCTGCCATGTGATGACACGTAACTAACCCACGAGGGCAGTTGCATGAAGATTCTTTAATCAAACCGTTAATTAATAATATCTGTAAAATGCAAAATATAATATAATATCAAAAATATATTCCATACTACATACTTCAACTTTATAGGTTTTATTTTTCATCCTAGCATGTATAGGCAAATCACTTTAAGAAGAACCCAAGGTCATCATGCGCACAAAGCAAAAATTGGTTAGGAACAGTTCATTATATGTAATTAGGGATGGCAGTATTCAGGTTTTAGTGGCGTAGAGTTTTATGATTAACCAATCGGAAATTACCTTGTAAAAGTTTTAGATTTCATTACTATTTATTTTTACTTGATACACAGACGGACAGTTTTAAACCGCCATCTAACTAATATAAAATATCTTGTATATAACAATTAACATTAATATTAAAGCAATAATTTTTTTCTTCCTCTTTAATTTTTACTAATGCACGCTCCACGTTGTTTGGGCGTCAGTAAAGCGTAATTTTTTACTTAAGCTTCCTTGTTGATGGATAAAGTGAAGCTTTAACTATTCGCGGCTAAGTCTGGGAATTACCCCAAGGGTGAGCAATGAGAAAAGGGTGTGGTGATGGTCTAAACTCTACGATAAACTAACAAAAGGAAAATAGGTTGAGCGCCACTGTATCTGTATGAACGATTACACTAAAGATTCATTACCCCTATGAGAAGATACAGAAACTCACGGGATGTGAACACAATAAAAAACTTACAACTTACTGAACTGATGTATCTGGAAACCTCTGGAACATACTTACGACCTCTCCGATCTCGATGAACCTGGAACAAAATACACAACAAATTCTCTATTAGAAAGACACAGTTTGTGCTTCCCAATAAAAATACATGCCAATAATTACAGGTGGATAATATTGAGATTATCACACCAAAGATATTTAAATCAAAAATAAATACCTAGAACAAACCAGTTGTAGCATATCTGGGCTTTTTAAATTACTTCAGCCTCGTATAATTTCATAGATCAACAAACTTATTTACTTTAAAAATTTAGTAAATTTAATTATGCATGGAATAAAAAACTTGAGTCTAAAATGAAATTTAATATAGTTTCTCTTTCTTGAATCTTTTTTCTTTAAATATGTTTACAAAATGAACAAATAAAATCGAGTTTTCAATACATCTGTCTTTGACATAACAGAACCTTAAGTTAATAATAATATATCAAAACAAGTTTTAGCACCAAGCGTTCAGATCTGAGTTTTGGTTCACATATGTGTCTCAAACATTATTTCTAAAAAAAATCGAATCACATGTGGTTAACTTGGACAAACAACTTTTCATTTATATCTGGTATTAGAGGCTTATTAAAATCTTAATATGAGTAAATAAATATTTTAAAAGTAAGAAATGGACTGAAATATCATATTGTTAGTAAGTGAATTTATGCAAATTTTACAAAACTATTACTGTAGTAATTCTTAACTATTTTCTCTCACGCTGTTCTATACATACAAAATTTAACTTGACCAAACGATCTTCGAAAATTATTTATGTAAGCATTCACGAATCCTCACAAACAAAACAAAAAAGAAGGTTTGATACCTGTAGGTGCTGACGTCTTCATATCTAATTATTAAACGTCGACGCACATGCTCCAAAATCTGCTCCTCAAGCTATCGCAACGAAACACCAAACAACAGCTGCGGTTGCCCTGATAAACGAACAGCTTTCCAATACTTTATTCAAATATATCAACGTTCGGCCATATCTTTATATTATTGCAGCAATTAAATATACTTTCCCAACATTCTAATTCGTCGTTCTAATTCTCCATTCTACTCTGTCATACGCGTAACAAATCTCAACACGACACATCAAGGGACGGCGCGTTTCAATGCTTTGCCGGTGTCGCAGGAGCCTGGCGCTTCGTACCGCGTCCCAAAGCAACTCGCCCCCCTTACTATAACCATCACAAGCCGATCCGAAGGCCCCACTTCTGCAAGGCCTGGAGATTCATGCTCTTTTTTAAGAAAAGAATGCCAACACGACTACATCTATAAGAACAATGACTGACCTCGTTAGCACGACACCTTATTTGCGTGGCGTATCCCGTGACCAGTACGCACATGCGCTATCCTAATTATACCGAATGTAGAGGAAGAATTCGCCTGTAAGGTAGATAACACAAACGACTCGACTCCATATAAACACATTCCTTGAATCTATAATTTTGTTAAATATCTCCGTGCAAAGCATTTAAGTTATTTAAATGAACATGATTTCCTGTTTTCATATAGAATTGTTTCTTTTAGATATTATAACATCAAATACGAGAATTAAATACCACAGAATAAATTTATGCTGAAGCGATTCTTACAAACATGGTGCTTTAGATTATATATTCGTTACAATATAACAATAAGTTACTCAACAGATGTGTTTGCAGAACACTAGAATGAGATAGAAACCACTTAAGTAGGCCATGGTATTCAATCATTTGCTTTATCGGATTTTACAAAATAACCTTGCTATAGCAGTATTTTTTAGGGATATTGATGCACACAACTCATATGGCGATATTATATTAAAAATTTTAAATTATAATTTAATTGGTTGTTTATTTTTTTACTATTTAACGCCATATCTTCCGTTTATACTGTAATAACTCAACTACGCCACTGTTATTACATTTCTGCGCAATCTGGCATATGACGTTGGGTTCTTCTTAAAGTGATTTGCCTATACCTCTTCTCGAATCGTCGATGTTTTTGCATCAAACATCATCTTTGAAATGTTGTCAGTGGCTACAGAGTTTTCTGCCTTTTGGATTAGTTTTTTTTCCTAGAACTTCAATACTGCAGAAATGTTTATAACTTTCCTTGTTGACATTCTCTTTAATACGAGAGGTGATACTTAGTTCTCAAAAGAACTGTTTTTAATAAACTTTATAACAAATAAAACGGCGAAGAAAAAGATAAACTAAGATCGAAAATATAATAATACAGAGCAATAAAAGTACTTACGAGTGTCTCGCGGTAGAAATAACGCGGCTGTAATGACAGTTGTAAACAGATTGAGGTTACGTAATTGTTTTGTTTACATATAGTGAATGAGATCCATGGAAATTACTTATTAATTTTGTTTATCGTGTTATTTGTAAACGAGGAGTAAAAATGAATACTTGCGAAGATTGTGGTTTTGAGTTTACACAAAAGAAGAATTTGTATGACCATTTAAGAAAGATTCATGATTTTGAATATAGGAAACCAGTTACTTTAACTAGTAAATTTTTGTGTGATACATGTGGCAAATCCTTGACCAGTAAAGCAACTTTACGTCGTCATTGAAGAACTGTTCATAAAAGTATTCCAATAATTCTCAACTCGTCAAGAATCAAGTGCTTTTATGAAAATTGTACAACACATCTAAAGGGATATAAAAAACTTCGACAACATTTGGCAAATGAACATCAAATTGAAACTAAACTTGATCAACTACATTTTAATTCACAATTAGGTTTGAAGATTATTATGCAAAGTATTAATTATATACTAATTTTATTCTGTTCAAAAACTGAAAGAACCAAGAACAGGAACAATCTTTGGCAATGTATATATTTCACACTTCAGCTAAATTATTGTCTGATGGCACCAAAAAGGAGTACTATAATTGCCATCGATCGTACAACTACATTCCAAAAGGCAAAAGTTTTAGAAGCTTATAAAGCACAGGCACTAATAAAATTGGAAGTGTTTGTCCCTCGAGAATGGAAGCGACGATAAAGAATGATGGGTCTGTTGCAGTAGACTTCTGGACAACTCATGTTGGACATACCAACGATATTGGTCGAGTTTTTTTAAGTAACGAGAGTAAAGCAGAAATTGCAGGTATTTTCGAACATAAAGTTCTAGTTTGAAATTTTACAATTGATGTGTTTCAGGAAAATTAAAGGAAGGTATTACATTTCAACATAAATTGGATAATGTTCGTGATTCTGCTTTAAAACAAGAAAATCCACAGAGAATTTTGTTGTTAGAAACAAAAGATATGCACAATATTGTTAGGGACTTCAATATTGAGTATGGTGTGAAATGTCACCTAAATGATGCAATTAGCGTACGGCTCTGGGTAGAGGAGATAATGAACTTAGGAAGCGACTGCCCAGTGTTATATTATAAAAGCCAAGGTGTAGAACGAAACCCAAATGACTCAAAAATAATTTTAGATGTTCAAGATTTTGCATTAGTCATAATCACTTCTTTTCAACGTGAACAGTTGCTTAAATTTGGGAACGACAAGGTGTGCGTTGATGGTACACATGGTACAAATAGTTACGATTTTCAGCTCTACACACTAATGACAGTGGATGAATTTGGTTCAGGGTGCCCAGTGGCATTTTGTTTTTCAAATCGTGCTGACGAAATGATTTTCAAGTTGTTTTTTGGAAAAATTAAATCAATAGTGGGTATTATATCAATTACTGTTTTTATGTTTGATGATGCTCCAGCATTTTATAATGCATGGTCTTATGTTATGGCCAAGGTACCTCATCAGTTGCTATGTACCTGGCATGTGGATCGTAATTGGCGCAAGAATTTGTCAAAAATCAATGGAGGGATTGAAAAGAAAGTAGTAGTATATAAATCCCTTCGTGTTTTATTACAGTGTGTATCTATTGATGAATTTAATGACATTTTAAATCAGGTAGTAGAAGATCTTTATGACGATGTTGATACACAATCATTTGCTGAATATTTTCATAATAATGAAAATTGCTCGAGATAGCTTGTTTAAACGTATAATTAAACTTGCAAAGAATACCTCCATTGACAAAATTAATAGAATTAAACAAAGTCATAAAGCAAGTCTAACAATTACATCAGATTTTATTGGATGTCTTGAAAATGATAAGGAATTTTTAGTTACGTCGTCCACTTGTGCTTTTCAACAGTATCAAGTTACGAGAGTAGATGAGGCCTGTGAAGGTTCATGCCTAAGTTGTACAAAGTGCAGCATATGTGTTCATACATTTCAATGCACCTGTATTGACAACATGATAAAGCTTAACATTTGCAAACACATACATGCTTGCGCGATACAGTTTTACAAATCGAATTTTGACACCTTTGCATATTACTAACGTTAATGAACTTTTCAGCAGTAATATTTTACATGAAACAAAATCTTCAAAAAATGATATTATTTAAAAAAAGAGCCGAGCTAATAATAGGCCTATGTGAGAATGCTTCGTTAACTTACGACGTACATCTGGCTATAATGAGGCAATTTGATAAAATCATTGACACATAAATAAAGCAAAATCTATTGATCTAAAAACTACAGAGGAGATTAATATTAATAAAAAAGTTGAACATCAGGTGCGGCTTTTTTCAACAAAGAAGAAATCAACAAGGAATAATGATTTTAAAAAGCCTACCCTAACAGAAGAAATTTTTATTAGGGATGGTTTGGTTAATAACTCGAATCTTAATGTTCATACAAAATCTGATCATACATCACCTGATTTTATGTTAAGATAAGACAGTGTATTATCTCAGTAGAAAGTAGGTTTAATTAACACTGCTTTCTCTTGTTTGGGAATAAAATCCGATGGGGAAACCACTCGCAGATATACATGTACAAATTACTGGAAATTATTACAATCCCAGCGATTTTGATGGGAAACCTACAAGTACGCGAATAATCTAATTTAATCCTCAGTTCTCACTTTGTTTTATCAGTGTTACAAGCGCTGGTAAGTTATTGTAATTTTCTCAAATCTGTGGGATTGAGTGTTCTTATATTAACAGTGCAGTATTTTAGTTTTACTTTTAGTCGGAGTACCAAAATAATCTTAATTTTCTACCTTGTTTTTTTACATATTTTAGTCGACTGACAGTGCAAACAAAATTCTCGACAAAATAAAATTAGTTTCTTTCGTAATTAATTTAGGTATTTATTGAGAATGTATATGGGTACATAACATGTTTACTTTTTAAAAAATAAAAATACAATTATTGAAACCTCAAGCCTCTATTACTATTATTAAACACATTTCACTCAAGTAATTAATAATTTACAAATCAAATTAAAGAAATCCCAGCAAAGTATCTTTAAACTGCATATTGACACAAGTACGAAAGATGCCTAGAATAGCAACAAGTTAGTACAAAATACCAAGTTGTTTACATACAAGAGCTAACATATATAGATAACATTCGTGTAAAGTTAATTTTCTTCATTGCACTAAATTTAACTTCTTTTTTATCCAAAGTTGGTTGCTTATAGAAACTGGTCTGTTATATTCAAATCATGAAATTTTCTTAAGTGGCCATACAAAGTTTTATTTTACGTAAATTCAGAACCACAATCAAGGCAAATATTCATTTTTTACTTCTCCTATATAAATAAGGAGATAAACAATCAATTTAACATTAACACAGACCTCATCCAATTCATGTAAACAAAAAAAATTACGTAACCTCAATCTATTTACAACTGTCATTACAGCCGCGTTATTTCTACCGCGAGACGCTCTGGCGTAACGAATAAAACAATGAATGAGGTTATGTCATATTAACAAACAGTCACAACACATTCCATTTCACTCACTCACCCAACCATCACATAGTATCAAGTCTATCCCGCAAATTTGAATTTAATTAGAAGTTTAAGAGTTAAATGCCCAACTTCAAGAAAAAGCTATGTAAATATTCATTCATATTATAAAAACAAAAATCTTAAATACGAGTAACAAAGATTCAGACAGAACTTCAAAGCACAGCCTGTATTTTTGATGTTTATTATACAGGGTGGCGCAATAGAACGTGCATATTGCATCATCTTTTTTGTATATTACTCATAAGGGTCGAGTACCCTGAGACTTTTTTGATTTTACTATACATGCTCATTGAAAGTGGCATTTTTTAGAATAACACCTGTTTTGTAGCGATACTTCGGTCTGTAATTTCCTATTTCTGTTCATAGTAGACAACCAATAAAATTGGTAGAAAAATTCAGAAAAGAAACATTTTCATCTATAATAAATAATGGCACACGTTTTTTTTTTATAGTGGTAAAAGATTTTATATCCGCTGTGTGGGATATACCCACTAATAATCCACTTTGGTGCGAACTTCGAGATCCCTTGTCATACACGTTTATAGGGATCCCGTGACTAGCTTACCTGGACTAGGTCCTTCACCGCCGTAGCGAATTGAAAAAAACTCGGCGTTACGCGCAGTTTATTCCTTTGGAACGTCTGATGGAATTGCAGCAAAGATCATTGCCGGAGCATCTCACTGGGGTGTTTATGACGCTGCCATAAGGCATCTTCATACGCGCCGAGGGCTGGTTTTCGTAATCTTCCTGAGATCCTTAAAACCTCTCTACGTTGGACTGGAGCTATTTCTCGACAGTTTGCAGACTTGCCTCTCTGTGAATCTGAGCGTTTCGAATGGACCAGGGAGCTCCGAAGACTCCCCTTAGGGCCTTGTTCTGGATTACCTGGAGTTTCCGCATGTGCGTTTCCGCTGCGTTATCCCACACCGCTGATGAACATGCAAACGTCGGTCTGGTTATGGCTTGATAGAGCCTAAGCTTGTTTGAAGCGTTCAGCCTATTTCGGCGATTGGTTAAGGGGTATAGCTGAGCCATAACACCCTTGGCCTTGTTTGCCGCATACTCGTTGTGAACTTTCCAGGTTAGCATCGAATCAAGGATCACCCCTAGATACTTGACGTCTGAACGTCAAGGTATCGGTTCATCGAATGCTCTGGCTTCGTCTCCAGGTCGGTGACGTCGCTTTGAGAAGAAAACTCCCGTGTTCTTTTTTGGATTGACCTCGACTCGCCAGAGTCTTAGCCACTCCTCGAGAGCGTCCATCGCCGTTTGCAGTCTCTGCATAATGAGGTGCGGACCACGGGACCTGGCTAGAATGGATGTGCCGACGGCGTATTATAGTGCCATCCTAGTGTCTACCGTTTTCGGTAGGTCGCTCATGAAGGTGCTGAAAGTAGCCGGCGAAAGGAGAGATAGCCTTGAGGGACACCAACCCTGATTCTCCGCCTCGTCGACTGCACTCCGTCCAACCTTTGCAAAACCATTTATCGTGAAGATAGGATTTTGTCAGTTGGACGAGAGCGCGTGGTAACCCCTTTCCGGCATCTTGTAGAGTAGGCCGTAATACCAAACCTTGTCGAAAGCTTTAGACACGTCCAGGAACACTGCGCCTGTTGACTGTCGCCAGTTGAAGCCTTCCGCGATGTGCTCCACCACTAATGAAACGGCTTCCGCTATCTTCTCAACCACCGACAGCAAACTAATTGGCCGGTAGTTCTGTGGGAATGTCGCAGATTTGCCTGTTTTCCGGAGCACTACGACGTCCACCGTCTTCCACGTGGATGGGAAGTGGCGGAGTCTCAACATGGCATTGATGATTCCGGTTAACACCCGGAGGGCGTTTTCCGGCAGCGTTTTCAGTGCCCGGTTGGAGATTCCGTCCGGTCCAGGAGCCTTTCTTACCATTAAGGCCTTGATAAGGTCCTTGACTTCTTCAACCGTGGTAGGTTTGAGTTCCTGGTCGTCGTCCCTTAACCTCCGTCGGACGTCATGGTAAACCTGTTCGATATGCCAAAGGTCTGCGTGAACATAGTTCGGCTCAAACTGACGCTCCATGCTGTCTGCGAAGACTTCTGCCTTTTCAGAGACTGAATAGGCTAAGCCTTTTTTGCCATGGATAGGCATTGAGGACGTCTTGTTCCTCAGTACTTTCAACATTCTCCACAGAGAGTTGTCCTCGGCTCGGAGGTCTTCCAGTCGACCTTCCCAGGCCTCGTTTCGGTGCCGCCGAATTGCTAATCGCATTTCGGCGACCAATCGATTATACCGAAGTCATTCCGAAGGATCCCAGCTGTTTTGACACTGACGCTTGGCACGGTTCTTCTCCCGGATGACGTCACGGATGTGCAGAGGGAGGATGTCCCTCTTATCCGCTACCGATCTCACGGAATTGGCTCTACTGACCGAGGTCTGTATGCACTCCACGAGGCGGTCTACTTGCGCCTCCAGCGCGTCAGCCGTCGGTATGTCATTAGACAACCCTTCGACCGACATTGCTAGATGGGCGGCAAATGCCGGCCACGAAACCCTACGGATTTCGTTGATGGCCGGGGCTCGCTCCCCTCCGAAATGAAGCAGCACCGGGTTGTGGTTAGAACTGAGGTCGCTGACGGACCGGAACTCCGTATTCAGCGTCTCTTGGTGGAGTATCGCGACGTCTAGTACATCTGGCCTGCCTCTGTTGCCGTAGTGAGTGAGTTCTGCTGGTCCTAAGACCTCGACCTCACGTCCGTCAGCAAACTATCTAAGTATGCGTCCATTGTGATTCGCTACCCGACTGTTCCAAGACGGATGTTTGGAGTTGAGTTCTCCCGTTAAAAGTATATGTTCTCTCGCATTCAACAACGGGTGCAGGTCCTGCGTGCTAAGCGGTTCGCTACCTGGCCGGTTACAAACCGAGACCAGGCCGAAACCTTCTAGTACTATGCATACTGCAGTCGCTTTAAGTCGTTCTAAGTCTGGCAGGTCCACCACGTAGAGCTCCAAGCTTGCCTTAACGTATGCCGCTGTGCCTCCGCCGGCGCCATCTCGATTGTTGTGAAACAGCCTGTAGTTAGGAAACCTAGGCTCGTCTCGTGCGCTGAGGAACGTTTCGTTCACCAGGACAACGTCTAGGTCGTGTCGCAACACAAACTCCAGTAACTCAAATCGCTTTCCCATCAGCCCTCGCGCGTTCCAGAACGCCATTTGCAGGGTTCCTGGATTTCCGCGTCGTCTATCCATTAAAATGGAAGAGTTTGCTGAGATCCTTGCCGCAGGCGATTAAACCCATGACTAAATCGCCGAAGTTTTTGGCTTCGGCGATTATAGGCAGCAGCTTTCTGACACTCGCCGTCAGCTTCTGGAAGTCGATTCCAGCGAGGAGTCCGATGATTGAACCCTATTACACGCCCCCACAGGACGGTGTCTCACTGGCTGCCGCTCCACCGCTGGAGATGGGTTGAGCTGCCTGGGCAGGCGTCTCCTCAACTTGCGCAAGAGCAGGGCTCTTGGTTGTTGGTGTAGAGACGGCCTTAGCCGAGCCGTTGGCGACGCTGGCGTAGGAGTGGGCTCCCACAGCAGCGGCCCCCGGCGTCGACTTCGTAGGACGGACGCTGACCGGTGCGGTCTCGTGTTGCCTCTTGGCTACCACCCTTGGATTCGGGAATGCAGAGCAACCCCTACAGCTCACTGGATGCGTGCCACCGCAGTTGACGCACACCGCAGGAACTTCTCTGCTTTTGGGGCAGATGCCGCTAAGGTGGTTGCCGGCGCGCTTGACACACAGGCGTGGCCCTGCAGTTCGTCTGCGTATACCCGAATCGCTGGCACCGATGGCATTGTCCTACTTCGGAACGCCGGTGCGGTATCTCCGACTGTACTCGTAGGTGCAGCACATGCTGGAACTCGAAAATTTGCTTCGCCTCCGTGGACTTGGTCAAGGTGACCATGACCAAAGGCAATGCTCGTCTTGGTCGCTCCTGGTGCATGCGTGCACACGAAAGTACTAGAAGTCCGCGTGCGACGAGTTCCGTTCGGATGTAACCTTCGGTTTTATTTTATAAATACTCAACTACCCTACATATTTTCATGCTAAAATTTATATTCTTCATAATAGTATTTTAAAGTAATATTCTAAAACCTGTTAGGACTTGAAAAATAGCTGATTGTAAGGCAGGTGGTCGGTTGAGTTCCAAGAAAACACGCAGCACGTGCATGTTAGTTTCAAATAGTTTAGCGTTTGCTATCTCCCTTGAATACAATAGTTGGAGGGTTTCGTGTCACTTACCGGTAATTTGCGAAAATAGGGGAAGAAGGTTAATCGTCGTGGTTTTAAGTTCAGTTCACGTTGGGTATTTGAAGGGTTGAGAGTATGTAGTTGTAGAAAGTTTTTAGGCGCGAAGTGCAATAAACATTCACGTGCATAATTAATTGGTTCAGTCGTGTCAAAAGTCAAATGGTTTCTTTGGACGACGTGGTTGCTACCGATTTTCTTTTTAAGGAGGATTTTAAGCACGTTGAATAAAGTGGTTGTAAAGACTGCACGTTACTAGTTGTCATTAAGTAACTGAATATTTAAATTGCGTCGGAGGAGTTTTGCATTGAGATTGTTTTTTTGTGAAGAAATAAAACCCTGGCCCAACGGACCCACGTAGTTAGTTTTACGTTAATATAGGAAACTGTTATCGTTGTAAGATTAATAATAAGTTTAGTGCCTACCAAAGAACTTAATGTTGCGTCGAGTGATAATTATTAATCCGAAAATTCAATGAACTGGACCAGCGAACCATATCGTATTTTATTCTTTGTTGGTTATCCCAAAAGTATTCAAACCAGTTTAATCCAGTAAATTCCAATATTTGCCGCCCAATATATCAACGATCACCCCACGTGATTCTTGAAGCTTATTCAAAATTCATCTTCTTTCTAAGCCATTGGTTGATGTACCATCCTGCAGTACAACATTGCCCGAAATTAATTAAGGTAAACTGAAGACTGAATTCATGCGGTGGTTTCACCATCCGTACTGTAAGTTATTATTGTCATATTATATTATAAACTGAACTTATTTACAATTCCGTATAATGTTCAATTTCGTACACATAAAACTATTTTAAAATATTCATTTTACGCTGACTTAATTAGCAAATTTAATCATTATTGATACAGAGATAGGAGGATCCATTAGGGTTGGTATAAGGATTTAATGAAAACTAAATGTACATGAATTGTTTGTTGCTCAACACATTAATATTGGTTATAATTAATAGAAACATCTTATAGAGGTTGTGTATAATTTAGAGGTGTGAGTAATGTTGATTTGGTGTTCAGTTAAAGACTACTATATGGTTATATTAGAACAAATCCCGTCGTTCTAAAATTATAATTTTATTAAGAGTTTAAGTAATACTGTGAACAAGGATTCAGATCAAGTATATTTAATTTAAAGACTCAATCCAGCTAATTCAGAATATCTTAAATGATAACTCTATTACAGGCACAAGTTAGTGTTAATCTTGCATTATTATTGTTGATAATTTTTAACCAGCCAGGAGGTGATCAATAACTTGGCTAATAACTTGAAATAGTGTCATTCCCATATTTTGTCATATGGATTTCTTGTCCGAGAAGAATAAGTTTTCCCTTATTTTGCCGTTCTCCTCTAAAAGACAGGGAATCCATGCCACTTCAGGCAGAACCCTACTAAAATAAGGGTGGTGCCCAGAATTCATCGGCCTAGTCAAGATAGCTATTATTTCTCTACCCTCTCCTCCCCATTTTAACTCCAACCGTCAAGACTGCAGCCAACCGAGCCGCGGTTTAGTTCGTTCCTTTGAAGCTTACCGTGTTTGTTCATGCCTCCCCCCCAACGTAACGTCAATTTTGGCATGTAACACGGACGTCCATGGCTGCGATATCCTTCGGGATGTCCCCGCTCAAGACCGCTCTGAGTGGCTTGTAGAGTTGGAGGCGATAAGTGTGGTCTTGGCTTGGCCACACTCAGACAGAAAAGTCATGATCCCACGGTAATCGGTCGGGGTCGCCGGAGTGATCCCGTCCTGGGTGTTACGCGCCTTGGCGAACTGTAATCTGCGACGGCTGAGCTCTGCCGCAATCGCCATCCACTTGTCCTTGCGAAGAACGACAGGGCTGACACTGATGGCATCGGACTGCATACTTTTATTGTTGAATTCTTATTGCGTAGCGCAATCGGTACAAAACAATTCGTTGCTGGCATGTTGATGGCGGTGATTGTTTTTGGTTGCTTTGATATCTTTTTTAGAGTAATTGCACGCATTACGAGTAGTATCTTATCATTCTATTTGATATTGAATTTTATAGTGATAACTATATGAAATAGAAATCGTTAAATTATTATTATTATTATTATTAAAGGTCTTTATTGCCTTAAATTGATTTGTACAGTATATATATATATATATATATATATATATATATATATATATTGCTGTGAAACCTCTTAAATTAACTGGTCCGTTGACTTTCTTCTATTAATCGCCTCTCTCCTTTACGCCTCGGCTGCTCCCCTAGTTAAACTTTCATCCTCATTCATAAAAAACAAATACATTCCTACCACAAACATCAACGTTAACTCTATTAAATCAATATTTATAATACATTAAATTTTCAATATTAAATTTCAGCATAAATTTTAGTATCATAAAATTTCAAGTTTAAATTTGTCATCAGTTTTAAATTGGCATCCAGAATTAAAGTCCTTGTAGGATGCCTACTAATTAATTTAACAATATTAGCAGACCTGAGTCTGAGTACAAAGGGAGCATCTCCCACCCCTTTACGTTAAGTAACCAGGTTCGTCTAATTGAGCTCAAAGACAACCCAAATTTTCATCATAATCAAGAACAAAAATACTAAATACCCCTTTCTACTTAAACAAGAAAATTTCACCTTAAAATTAAAATTTTGTTGTTAGTACAATTTCACTACTGTCCATTTTAAGTAAATCAATTATAAAGTTATTCAACACACACCAAAATATCAAAAAAATCGAACAACAAAGCATAAGTTACCTGAAGGTTAATGCACTCGTGGCCCCAATGTATATCGTCCTCTGTTGATCACACCAATCCAACTGGGTTATGTTTAGGTCCTCGTATTGCTGGTCGCCTTTAAAATTTTCTACACCACCATTCATTTAAAGTTGTTTCAGTGCTTTTCCGGAACTCATTTGTGTATATCTGAAGCTTGTTTTGTGGATCCAGACACGTTTACGAATCCTTTAATTATTAACACCCCAAAAAATAGCAAAGAAATTCATACTTCTTTCACAAATATACGCCAAAACTGCCTACTTTTGTGTATTCATTTGTCGTTGCAAATTTGACTAATTGGTACAGTGATACTAGACTTTATTACCTTGTATCGTAGCACGTAAAGAGCAAACTGTTTTTGAAGTATTTAATAATCACTAAAATATACGAGCAAACTGTTTAAATTATTCTATCAAAATCGGAAAACTAAAAAGCACTGTTTAACGCATTGAATCAAATCGAAAATCTAAGAGAGCTAAACTCATATTAACCTGGGTATATATAGTGGTTAGCCCGTCTGTCGGTTTTGTCCCCAAAACGGACAATTCTTCAGAATTTCGCATGCTCGGTTCCCATTCCGCAGTCCGGCATGCGATTTTTACGAAATTTGCACTCGCACCAGTTAAATCTCAGAAATTTCCACACGGCTCGCAGCGTCTGGGAATAACTAATTAATTTTTATACAGAAATGTTATTTTTACCTCTCATGTTTGCCTCTTATTTTCAACCAATCGCAACCCAGTGACGTTGCTCAACCCACGCCTTTTACTATATGTGTCTCTGTCTTGCGCATATTATCTGTCTCTATTCTAACCTGTTCTTATTGGTGCAAATTAATATTCTTTATTATCGCTTATTTTCAATCCACGTGGACTTATGAAATAACCCACCTTATTAGCATTTCCCGTAAATATTAAGCAACGGTTTCTCCAACATTCTCTGTAACCATTTGTTATCTGCAAAATTTTCGCCGAACATGTCTTTTAAAAATACGCAGGTGTTTTGTATTTCGTGCTAAAGCATCCGACCGTTTCCAATATCCGTAGAATCGACATGTTTGTCTAACAAATTAAACTGAAATTGCCTTTTAAAAATACGCAGGTGTGTTAAATCGTAACATTTTAAATAACCCTTCTACGATTTGCATACTATTGGGTTTTCACAAGCTTTTATACATATTATATTAATAATGGTTCAATTAACTCCAACTAAAATTGACTTCTACCCTTTCATTTTTAGCGAATACAAATTAAATATTAATTATTATGTGTACACTTTGTTTAATACCCGTTACCCAAACTTGAATCAATTAATATAAATTTTGAACGTAATTTTTATTTGTTTCTTGGAACAATTGACTTAAATTACACGTTGAACATTTTAATTCTGCTTTATTTTATATACAGCGTCTTGTAAATAATTTAAATCTCTTATTTTTAATGAAACGAATGAATTTTTATGCTTCACGGTTTTATTAACGCGTATTATCTAATAAATTCTTTATACACGGTGATTAAAATTATGTGATGTAATTAATTAATTTTCTACCCTGGTCTAAATATGAGTAATATATATAAACTAAAGCAAATTATGAATAAGAAATAAATTTAAGGAACAATGGGCGACGTTCATCTTAGTAGCAAAACTACTAGATGTTCTTCCACTTAACCCACATTCGCAATTGTAAAACTTAAAACAAGAAACAAAAAACCAAAAATAATGTATACAAAAAAAGAAAAGGAAAAAAAAATTTTAATTAATACAAAAAACACATTTCATATAAGTAATAGCTTATAGAGTTACAGTGCAAACTATAAAAGCAAAAGATGCCTCTCAAAGAAGCTTTTGATACAGTAATTTTTTAAATCTTATAATGCCTACCGATTTAATTTCATCCACTATTGAATTATACAATTTTGTTATATTGTACGTATACGAACGTTTAAATAGCTCAGTATGGTGAAATGGAGGTGTCAACGTTCCCTTATGTCGAATATTGATATTATGAACGTCTGTTCGAAAGGTAATCTTATCATACAGATATTGTGGAGCCTTATTGATTATGATTGAATGAAATAGAGATGCAGCATGCAGGTTTCGTCTTGCAGACATGGTTAGCCACTTAGATTCAGCTCTTTTATAACTAATTCGATCATACTTTCTCAAGCCATAAATCAACCTAATACAGGAGTTTTGCAATTTCTGAATTCTATTAATATCAACAGATGTTAAGCACGGACCATATACTACATCAGCATAATCTACACACGATAAAACCAATGACTTGCATAAAATTGTTTTTGTCGATGCACTTGTATATCACGATTATTAAACAAAACTTTCAAGTTGCCATACGCCACTTTTAAACGACTAGTTATATACTGAGTAAATCTTAAATTCGAGTCAATGGTTAATCCCAATAGTTTAACAGTATCTATTTTTGGCAACAACTCTCCTTCAATAAATAGGTCTAAATTTTTTTGAGGCAAAATGTCTATCACTTGCATTACCAAATATAACAAACGCAGATTTACTTGAATTGAGTTTTAAACAATGATCGTTACAATATTTCACTATATGCATTAAATCCAAGTTTATAGCGGCAGCAGCTTGTTTTATTTCATCAACAAAGAAATGCATATATATTACAGTATCATCAGCATACATGTGCAATTGAGATGAAAGAAGAGAATATTCAACACAATGAGTATACAATATGAACAGCAAAGGTCCCAAAATGGAACCTTGCGGTACACCAGAGGCTAACATTCGAAAACGGGACGTTGCCCCTTCAACTCTAACAGTCTGCTTTCTAAAGCTCAGATAGTTTTTGATCAAATTACAGCTCTCAGGAAGCAAGCCAATATAGTGCATAATAGCAACAAGAATTACATGATTTACGGTGTCAAACGCTTTACTAAAGTCTAGTAGAACTAGACACGTTATTTTTTTATTATCGCAAGCCCAAATTATATCATCAGTAATGTTTAACATTGCTGTTGTACAACTGTGATTTGGCCTAAAACCTGACTGCATAAGTGGTAGTATATTATTAGCCTGTAAATATTCACGAAGTTGTATATCTAGGACTTTTTCTAAAATTTTTGAAAACGTGGGAAGAATGCTTATTGGCCTTAAATCTGACAAAGTTTTGGGACTGGAATTTTTTGGTATAGGCGTAACGTAAGCTATTTTCCATTTTCCGGAACAATTGATTTTAGAATACACTGGTTTATTATATGGGTTATGTATGGAAGAAGAAAGGGGATGCAGAGGTTGATCATTAGTATATTTATCCCATCCAAACCTGTTGAAGTACTCTTTATGCTTTCTATTACGCGAAATATGTCATTCTCTGTGACGGTTTGAAAATTAAAAGATGATGCTGCTTTAGGATGAAAATTGTTTTCATAATATTTAATAACTTCACTATTTGGGCTTGTATTAGGTATTGAATCTAAGAAATGATTATTTATTGCTTCAACATCATTGAGATAATCAGGTAAGTTCTGCAATTTACTAGTATTAAATATGTTACTTTTTATTTCAGACCAAAACATTTGTTGCTAGCATTTGTAAGCTTTTGTTCCAAGTAATTTTTTTTCTGCTTCCTTATTGCAATATTCACTAAATTTCTAAGCTGCTTGTAATTGTCCCATGAATTTTTTCCTTTGTCTTTTTTAAACCGAGCAAGTGCTAGATCTCGAATTTTCATCATCTGCCGCAGATCTGCAGTAAGCCACGGTGAATAGCATCTAGTAATTTTACGTTTCACAAATGGGGCATGCATATTTAGAAGAATCAGTATACTATTAGCTAGGAAATCAACTTTGCTGTTGATATTGTTTAAGTCATAAATTACTCGCCATGGGATAGATTGTAAGTGTTGCTTAAAATCAGAGTAACTAAAATTTTTGAAATCTCTGTACGTTTTATATGTGGGTTTATTGACTCTTGTTTGCAGAAAATTCAAGGTACAAAAAACTAATTCATGATCTGAGCCAAAAAAAGGTATAACTCCAGCTGAACTAACCTCTTCAGGCTTACTACATAGAATATAATCTATTAAGGTTAAGCTCTTATCTGTATATCTAGTAGGTTGATTTATAATTTGTTTTAACCCAAAAGTTTCTAAGGCACTACAAACATATTTGGCTTCAACTGTATCCATACGAAGCAAATCAACATTAGTATCACCAACGCAGTAAATAGAGTCAACTTGCATGCTGATGTCTATGATCGAATTTTCAAGGCTATCAAAGAAGTGTTTGTAATTAGCTAAGTGTGGATTGTACATAGTGCCAAAAGCAATTGCCTGTTGGTTTAGTTTAAATTTAATCCAGAGCTGCTCAATATCTGCACTTGAAGACCATATTACATAATTAATATACGATTTCACATAAATTGCTAAAACACCTCCGCGTTTAACTCTGTCCCTTCTTATAAGTGAGTATCCAATAATTGATATTGTATCTGATGCTATACAGTCGTTCAACCAAGTTTCTGATACACCTACTATATCATAATTATTAAGTAATACACAATCTCTAAAACTCATTAAAATGTAGTAACAGTGATCTAATATTAAGGTGTGCTATACTAAAATTTTGCATCTGTAACTATGTGATTAAGTTCGATATTTTTTTGAAATGTATATTTTAAACAAGAGAAAATAGAGAGATATGTGATCGTCATTACACCTGCTCCTAACCTGTTGTATAATATTTGGACTAATACTGGGAGAAAGAACATAAACTTAAATACACAAGTTTGGATTGGCAAATTCACTATAAGTTAGTTACTAACCATCATTCTTATTTACAAGTTGTAATTCAAATTGTATTAGGTTTCACATATTTAACATAATAACTTTGAAAATTAAATCAAACATACATATTTGAGAGACCATTAACCGCACAATCTTCATTAGATTACGACAATAACATTATAAATCCATATGGCTAGCAATACAGAATCTTTTGTTTTCTTTGAACGTATATATTCACCATCATAAGTCCAAACTTTATTCCTACCTAGCTTTTTCTGGGCTTCCTTAAACAACATATACCTGGGTTTGGTTAGATCCTCAGCGATGGAGATTTCAGTACCTTTTAGTAGTTTTTTATTATTAAAAACCATTTGTTTACTTTTGTAACTTAGAAATTTGATTATTATGCTACGTTTTTTTCCAGATTCTAACCTTCCTACACGATGACATCGCTCGATCTCCGCCGCCGATATCTGCAGGCCCATTTTATCATTAAACAGCTGCAACACCACATTTTCCAGAACTTCATCTTTTTTCTCCGTAATTCCAAAGATCCTAACACAACTTCTACGATTATAACTTTCCAGGTCGTTTACTTTCTCTTTTAAAGCGATGTTTTCTTGTTGTAGTTCATTAATAAATTTCTTATGTTCCTGAAATTTCCTGTCAATCGATTCAGAAATTTTTGTTGTGACCTTATCAGTCAATTGAGCAAGAAATCTTTCATCATTTATTAGGTCACTAATGGATTGTTTAATTATAGCAACAATATCATTTACCTGTTCTCTCGTAAATGGCATCTTGCAAGCACTAATTAATACGATAACCGAAATTAATTTAACAGTTGTTTAATAAAATTAATATAACTTATATTCAATACTAGGTTTAATAGATAACCATAGATAAAACCACTCGTAATTTTTCAGGTGTCAACAACATTTAGTAAGTTTTTTAAACCGTATATATGCAGATATTTAGTTATTTATGTGATAAGAACGTTATAAATATAGTTTTAGCAAAATCATGCAACCGTTTTAAGCATATAATTAAATAAAAAGGTAAGTTACCTGTAATATTTTCATTTTCACATAAGAAATAACGTATTGTTTAGTACATTCTTTTTATATTCAGTAAGCAAATAAACCAGAACGTACTCTTATAATTGCAATATCAACATAGGTTTGCCGTAAATAGGGAAAAACTGATTGCATTGGTCAAACTTGCAGTGTGCTTATTCTATCAACCAAAAACCTATTTGTTTTGTTTATGAAGCCAGAAAGTTAAATATAAAATTTAACAAAAATAAAATTTAATATAACGGTAACAAAGTAAAGTATCTGGGTCATAAGTTTTCAAAAGCAGGAATCAAACTTGATTCAGATAGGATTAGAGTGGTAGCTAATATGAAGATATATTTTAGCTAGAGTTAAGTTATTTTAATGTTTATAATTAATAATTGGCCTAGGTGAGTAGTAGGTCGGTTTTGATTATTGTTCATCTCTACAAATGATATCCATTTGGATGGACAGTATATTCAGCGAACTCTCCTTTTATTTTTATTAGTATATTATAATTACTCACTTTGTGCTGGTCTCAATTTATATTTTTCACAGTACTTCATCCCTCCAGTACTTTGTTTAACACCACTTTAACCACCCTATTTTTCTAACCTGTTATTCAGACCAGTTCAGTTGCATTCCAGACTCAATACAATAAATACATTTGCAGTTCTAGTTAATCGCTTTCTTCTACAATTAAAATTCAAGTTTTCTCATCCTAGTAAAGGCACTGTATTCAGTGCTAATCACTCAATATTTTCCTATCCTTACTCTAACTTAATCCTTAACTAACCATTAATCATAAACACGTCTGCAGCCAATTTCAACTACAATTCGAGTTAGTGAACCTTATATTTTTGCTTGTACCTAACAGTGCTCTTACTGTCATTTACGGGCAAGTCCTTTAAGGTTAGAACTGCATGGTCATTATTTTATCCACAATTTTATTACTCAAATTAATTAACTGCCTATTGATACGGACTACTACGTTACTAATCAATTTGAACGGCACTTATTTGATCATACAGGTCAGTAAACTGCAATAGAACTTATTACAAGTACAAATATATTAGCTCAGACTGAGTGCGTAGGCACAGCTAGTGCAAATGTATCAAATTCAGTTAAAATCTTAGATGAAATAAAAGAAGAAATGATTAGCAATAAAAATGAAAGCATTGTAAAATTTAAAACACCTGTGGAAACTTCCATGCGGTTGTTAGAACCACATGTTTTCAAAAGCAGTTAAAATCATTCACAGTCCTTAAAATATTTCAAGTTTAAAATTCACAAGAAAACGAAAACCTGCCACAATTTACAAATTACTGAAAACTTCCAAAATGTTTCACAAATTTTCCGAAAACACACTAGGAGTTCCTCAAGAAGTACAACTGCACTAAATACAATAAACACTCTCGGAAGCGCGTGTTTTGAAACTTCACTTGTTAAAAAAAATGTTTTGGAGCGTACACATCCTGTAACCTGTTTGCATCCAATCATAGCTTTGATATACCAGAACAATTTGAGTACATGAACCGAACAATTTTAGATACAACTGATTTATTTGATAAAATGGCAGTAATCACAGACGATGAAGATCACAGTAAACATTTTTTAAAGAAAATATTGCAAAGGGAACTCCATTAAGATGCTCAGTTCGATTGCCTATTTTAACTAGCACGTTGTCATCCAAAACACATAAATTTGTTGACACAGAGAAGCACAGAGAAATGCCCGTTAAAAGAAATCGATTATTAAATGGTTACACTGTATCTTGAAAGTTAACACGTATACAAGCAAGTTTAATGAAAAATCTTCGCATTCTCTAAAAGTAAATGAAGTTCGTTCCACATTTAACTCTAATTCTAATGATTTCGAAAATAACAATAGAGGGTTTGATATCCGTGCAATAGATACAATAAACCTGTTAAATAGGACAAACTTTGAATGCCAACAAAATACTAATGAAGAACAACTTATACAGGAATCTGCAAGTTCGGGTATATCAAGAATTGTAGTAAGTTCATTGGATAGAAAACTAAAAAGCGGGAGTTCATCAATAGCTACAAAAGTTACAATAAATTCAAAGCTTAATGGTAAAAGAAAACAGTCTAAGGAAGACAGTTCTCATCAAGCAATAGTTGCAACATCAATACTGCTTCCACGCAGCAATAAAAAGCGAAGCAATGTGAAATCTAAATCACATGAGAAAACTTTCAAGCAATTGTTAGAACTACATAATTTCAGTAAAGGGGGCAAAACCATTCCCAGTATTGAATGTATCTCAACTTTAAAGTTTAGTAAAGAAAAAAGCCAGTAGTAGTTTGCAAATTAGCAAAAACTTTCAAAACATTTCGCCAATTATCTAAAAATACACTGATTTCTTCAATGACTACTGTTACACCAGATAAAAACATTGCTTACAAAATCACTCATTTTGGAACTTCAGCAACTTTTAATGGAATATTTCTTATATTACCGTAAACTCGGTATATGAGACACAAAGACAGTTGGTAACGCTAATCTATAATGTAGAAATTAGCGCGCCCATCTGTCAATGACGTCACACACTATGCAAATTATTACACGTAAATGACGAAATGTGCAAAATTCATAAAATGTATTATAAAAAACCCCACACGGGGAACTTACGTGAATATGTAAGCGTCTTACAGAATTACTTCCTTCAGGGTTGCTCGTGGCTTCCTACCGGATTATTTAAAGATGGCGGCTGCGGGCTTCCTTCAGGGTTGCTCCAGCTAGCGACTGCGGGGCTCCCTTCAGGAATATTTAAAGATGGTTCTCAGGGCGTGGACTGCGGTTAGGCCAGGTTGCTTCCAGATTCGGTTGGTCTTCTACCTATATGTAGGGAACGGCAGGAACAGCAAGAAAAGCAAGAAAAAGGATCTACATAATAAAGATAAAGATACGATACCAGACCCAACCACTCTTCTTGATGTTTCCAAGGCAGGTCCAGGCGTCTCCCGGAAATTTTCCACTCTTCTTCTCCCACACGCGTCGGCACGATCTGGCGCAAACGCACTCTGTAGTGACGGAAATACGCGCAACAAGTCTTTCAAATTTATGGCGCGAAATTTCCGCACTTATTCAAAAATGTCTAGTGCCGATTTTCGGCACGTAACATATTTTGGAGATTACTGCTCCTGTAACATCATTCACAGCTATTGTTTGCATTGATAACCCTGAAAAATCTGATTACACGAACAGAACAACTTTAGGTGTAACAGATATAACTGATGTATTTGATAAAGCGGCAGTAGGCACAGAAGATGAAAGAAAGTGAGAAATTTTTTAAAGAAGATGTTGCAAAAACACTTTATTAAGAAGTTCAGTCCGATTGTCTAGTTTAACAAGACTATTGTAATGCTAACACATAAACATGTTGATTTAAAGAAACATACAGAAGTACCTGTTAAAAAAATTGTAGTAAAAATGTTATTGTTTCTCCTCTGATTGTACAACTAGTCAGATTTTCAGGACTTCTATCTGCTAGATCTGAAAAAAAATCTGATCTAGTACCTTTGGATACCTCCAAAAACAACACTAATGTAATTTTAAGTAAATCCAATTGTATTTTTTTAATCACACACTTGGATATATTCACCAAGTTGGGTTTGAATTACTGGATTTCGATTAATATATCCCAAATTTTAATTTAGGATCCAATCCGGATTATCCTTGTCCAATAGAACGGCTGAAGCTCCTAGAAAATGCTTATGTTAAAAACACAAACTTGTCAATTTTAATTCGATAATAATTTATCATTTATAAAATGTCGAGAACACACAGGCACATATTATCGGTCCTCGTTTTAATGCTTTTATCCAAATTTCCTGCCTTTGTTCTGACAATGCATTATTATAACGACCAGCGGTTTCTAGAGCTGCAGGAATTCTAAAAACCTTACGTTGTCTCTATCTACTCCCATTTCACAATTCACCACAGCACAAAAAGAAGGCATTTTATATTATTACTGCACAAAACAACAATAATTATAAAAAAAGGCGTTAAAACGAAGTAAACACTTAAAAAATAACTACCACATAATCTTCTTTAATTGTGTATGTCCTCCAGCAAAAATTACTGGCGCTAATATGTCATTTGAAAATGAACTATTGCTTGACATATTTTTGGTGCGGTTAGAGCTTCGTTTTGTATTTGTTAATTTTAATAACTGTTGTATGCTTTTGTATTGTTTACTTATTATATAAAGGATGATCTAAAAACTAAAAGCACATTTGAGGTGTGTTAGTTACTTAAAATCTGCTTGTTACGGTAATTGAATGAATTTACGATATGTACTGGCCGATTGATGTATTTTAAATGTTTACAGTGTTAATTATTGTTTGCTTAATATTATTGTCTGTATATTGTGGAATTTCTAAGGATTACACAAACGTTAGAGGTTTGTTAGGTGCTTAAAAGTATTTGTCATATATTTGAATGATTTTAGGAAGTATACTGATCGATTGATATATTTTAAACCCCGTACTACTGGAATTGGATTTAAAAGCAAATCTCGGACAAACAAGAGCAATGACATTTGTAATGCTTTGCATATTATCTGCGATACAATTGGGATAAAGTTGTTGATAGAAACAAAATAATTAATTAGATCATCTAAATTCAGAGATACTACAAATTGAATCAAATTTTGCATATTTAATACATATTTGTCTTTCAAAATCTCAGGAGGGATCCCTATGATACGGAATTATGACTCAGATTCCGGTAACTCAAAAATATCACTAGGTGATGTAACACCCAAGAACATTTTTAAATTAATCCAAATTTCAAACAAAATTTTGCCAATCACGGACAATTCTATCTAAAATGTAACTCATCACTGAACAGAATTAATATAGTTACCCAACCCTAGTTTGATTTTGGGGACAGTTGACAACTTAAATGAACATAACCTATCAACTGATATCTAACATCCCCTGAAATTTAGAAAATTTTAAATTAAGGCGCCAAAGAAAATGCTACTTTGTTCTAGAAAATTCGAAACCGGAAGTGCGCAATAATATTTAATTTTTCGTGATATCTATAAAAAATATTAACAGGAAGTACTTTAGAATTGTGGAGAATAACTTAAATTTAAATATAGGGTAGTTTTCAATCAGCAATGGTGATAATAAAAGTTGGTTTAAGCAATTAACCTAAAAGCACATGTAGGGATGATTTAAGATTGTGGAATATGTAAGGTTTTTGATTGGCTAGGCAAATCACGTGATCGAAGGTATATAACTACGGTAAGTGGGAAATTAAAAAGGACGACACATAAAGCCTCACCAAGACACACAAAGATATGGAAGGAGGCACGTGAATGTAAATGTAACTAGCCCGGGGCTGATGCGTGTTACGCTGCAATGCCGCGTAGCAGTATTGGTTATATGCCAGTTTAAATTAAAGTAATGTTTAGTGAACAAATCTAAGAAGTGAGTATGCTTATACGGGAAGAATAGTGAATTTAAGTAGTTGATGGTGGACATAATACTAAATGTCCATATCCGGAGACATCCAAATATTAGTGCCATTCTAAAAGATAAGTTAGACTCTTAAAGGCGAATTAAATAGCGATAAATTTAAATTTAATCAGAAAACTAAATGGTTAAACTGTAAGGCGTTTAATGATAGGAAGCACATGTTTACTAACTGCGAAGAAGATGATGACTAACCCCACCCATACGGTTCATTTTTCAATATTGCCGATCGTCAAACTACTATCAAATCCTTAAGTCTTTGTTTTAAAGGCCTCGGCAATTCTGAAGATAAATGCAAAATGTGCCACTCTTCTTATCACCATACTAATCTGCATAAACCATTTGATGAGGAACGATTACACCGATTCAGAAACCACTCTGGTAATAGAGGTTGTTTCGACATGCAATGTTACAAATTTAATAGAAAATTATATCATTTTATTAGGTACATTAATGGCTCGTATTTTAGATATTAACAATGATTTACAACCCGTGAGATGCATTTTAGATTCAGGATCTCAAATCAACGCAATTTCAAGTTCTTGTGTTCGGTTAGGATCTGAACATAAGCAAAATTTTCGACAAGTTTGTGGTATTTCTGGCACTGCAATTAAATCTAGTGTGCACAGTATTTTCTAACCACTGAGAGCATAAACTTCAATTCAATGCATCCATTTTCCTAAAATAACACAAAATATTATAAGTTGCTCGCTGCTCTCTCATATTCACAATAAATTGAAAGGTTTGCAACTTCCTGATGATAACTTTTGTAAGTCCTTGCCCGTAGATATATTACTGGATGCCGAGATATGTTCCGAAGTAGTATTTTCTGAAAAGTTCAGTATTTTTCGTGGTCGACCTTCAGCAATTAAAACAAAGTTCGGTTATGTGCTGTTAGGGCAGGTTCTTAATATTACCCCTACACTTAATACGTCTCTTTTTATTTTTGATTCCGTGGATCATGATATAAAAAATTTCTGGGAATTAGAAGAAATCAAAATGCCTGAAGTACTCTCTCAAGAAGATGTTTTCTGTGAAATGCAGTTTCTTGAAACTCACTCTCGTAACGCTTTTGGCCGATACATTGTCGCTCCCCCTTTTAATAACAGTATTGTCGATCGTAAGCAATCAATGTGCCGCTTATAAATGTTATATAAATTTGGAAAAGCATCTTTCATATTCTCCTGAAAACCAGAATTCCTATAATGACTTTTTACATGAATATGTTGATCATGGTCATATGATTTTAGCTGAAAGTCCATCTAATTATGCACTACCTCACCATGCTGTTTCAAAAATAACAAGTAGTACTACTAAACTACGTGTTGATTTGAATAGATCTGCTGCTGATTCATTAGGGCTTTTTCTTAACGATAGGTTGTATTCATGAACTCTTGTAATGATCATGTGCGAGTGAGTGAAATGGAATGTATTTTGACTGTTTGTTTGGTATGACTTAACCTCATTGTTGATTTTATTGTTTTCTTCATTCCACCATAAGTACTACTTTCTTTGTTGTTCTTTATTGTTATATTTTTGATCTTGACTTATCTGTTGTTTTCAGTGTTTTATTTGTTTATAGTTACGTAACAGTTGACTAAGCTAATACATCCTGCAGGAATAGTATTTTGAAATTGGTAAGTTGTTAACTTGTATTTACTTTATAATTATGGACTTTAGTTGTTTATATAGGTTGCTTCTAAAACTGTCATGGGCTTTGCTGTAGAATGCAACCACACCAACAAAGATGGTTGCAAAATTTTTAAATTCTCGAGAGATGGAGACCAGAAAAAGGAATGGGAAAAACTTATTCGGTAAGCTGTGCAGTAGAAAGCAGTTTTGTGATTAGTGTAATATATCCGAAATTGTGTTTATTACTTAATCAAAACCACGTGCTTATTGCGTTGGTTTGAATTAAATCAAAATGATGTAGAAATTCGACCTGTTTTTAAAAATTATTAACCTTTTTTCTTTTGTTTCAGGAGGGCTGACCGAACAACAAATGTTCATTCTATGATCTGCTCTTGCCATTTTAAAAACATGGCAACAATTTTTAAAATTGATCGAGATAAGTAGTTGCAGATTTCGCCATCTACGAAGTCAAGTAGAACTTCAAAGCGGTATGTATACATAGTTCAAATAATTAATTGCTAATAATATATTGTTGTTTTGGTGAAGATGCAAAACAACGCGAGCATACTGAAAATGTACAGCCTATTATAGAAGTGGAAGAGTGTAGACCAGGAACTTCACAACTTCCAACTAGCAGTGTCTTATTGGAAGCAGAAAGTTATATCTTAAAGCAAAACGTGGAACTGCTTCTCCTGAAACCTAGTAGGCTCACATTTTTGCTTTTGTAGAAATTATAGAAAAGGACGATGCATTAATTGCCATGTATACAGGGTTACCTAATGAATGCATGTTTAATTGTCAGTTTCAGCATTTGGACCAAATCAAAATCAATTATTATGCTAGATGGGTTGTCCATATAATTCCCAAAAAAGACAAGGTGCTCATGACATTGATAAAATTGAAATTAAATTATTTAAACCAGGATCTAGCAGTAGGATTTGGATGTTCGTTCCACAGTTTCCAGTATTATTTTAACTTGAGTCAATGCGTTACTTGCTGCACTTTTTATAAAATTTCTTAATAATAATGTACTTTGCATTTACATCTGCATTTACACCATTTACAAACTGCAGAATGATAATAGACTGCATCGAAGTTTATATATCTGTGCCAGAACAACAGAGTAGACAGCGAGCAACGTACAGCAACTACAAACAGTCATTGGTGTAGCTCCAAATGGTGTCATAACGTACGTTAGTGATTTGTACGTTGGATCAACATCTGATAAAGCAATTGTAGAACGCTGTGGCGTTTTATCCAAATTGCAGGCAGGATATTTGATTTTAGTAGACAAGGGATTCCATATTACAGATATTCTCCCTACAGGAGTGTCCGTCAATATTCCACCATTCCCAATGACTCCACAATTTACACCTGCTGAAGTATAACGAACCACCAAATTGCAAAAGCAAGAATACACATGGAACGTGCAATTAATAGGGTGAAGTCCTACAGAATACTAGGTTTAATTCCACCGAGTTAACGACCTTATTCCGCAAAGGTATTTCAAGTTTGTGCATCGCTAACACTTTTTCAATATCCTTTAATTAAAGAAGTTGTGGATAAGTATCAGTGTGACTAATTCAACATGCCTTCGAATCTAGGGTTAAAAAACAAAGTGATATAATGCAGCTTTTAGTGTATTATACCTTTATTTGCATATAACCATGTATACCTATAGTACATAGTTAAGCATTTTATGTACTACACATATCATCATTAGGTCTTCAGTCCTGGAACTGGTTAGACGCGTACCATCATTGCTTCCTATTCTGAACTAACCTACACATTTCCTTGAAATTTGCACTGTCTGCATCTATCACTATCTGATCTAGGTCTACACCTACATCCCTTTTCCTATCTCTGCTTGTAATATATCCCATACTATTCCCCAAAAATATCTTAGAACGTATGCTGCCCTTCTATTTCTCCTATTTTTTTCACAGATATCCTTGTTCCCTTACTATTTCTATAACCTATTTGTTATTAACTTTGTCTGTCCATGCTATAGTTCTCATACTACTGAAGCACAGCATTCCAAAAGGCTGATACAGTTTTTCTGTATGCTTTTCCTACTGCCCGTATTTCATAGGCATACTGTATTGTGTTCCACAAATAAGCTTTCAACAATTTTTTTCTTGTTTCTATGTTTGTTGTCTTTCATCATAGGCGCTGTTCTTTCTTGTTAGATGCATTTCAGTCCCCTTCTACTGTTTTACAATTATATACCCTATTTCTCCGAAATTCAGTGGTTGTGAAGGGGGGTAAGCAGCCTGCCAAGTTCCCCCAGCACTTGCACATTTGCCGATTTAATATTTTTTCCAACATATATTTTTGCACAGTCAACATTAGTTGTAGATACTTCACAACCAACACCTGTAGTTGTTAATAATAATCATCAGATTTATCTGCGCTTATTTTTTCGTCATTAGGTTTTCCGTCTCAAAACAGGTTGGACACGTATCTGCACTTATTTATATTCTGAGCTAGCCTACACAGTTCCCTGAAATTCTCACACAACCTGTACACAGGTTGGTACCCCTTCTATTGTTTTCTAATTTTATGTGAAGGGGGTTAAGCAGCCTGTGGCTGCCAAGATCCTCCAACACTTAGGCATTTGCCGAATTATTAGTTTTCCAGTAAATCCTTTCACAAAATTAACATTATTCGAAAATATTGCCCAACCAATACTTGTAGTTGCTTATAATAATCATCATGTTTCGGTGCAGTTACTTTCTTCGTCATTAATTTATCCATCTTGGGACTGGTTAGATGCGTACCTCTATTGATTTCTATTCTAAGCTAGCCTACACATTTCCCTGAAATTCCTACAGCCTACATCTTTCACTATCTGTGTGCAGTAGTCTAACCTAGGTCTACCTCTACTTTTCTTTTTTCCTATCTCTGCTTCTAATATATTTCGCACTATTCCCTCATGCCGTAGTATGTGGTCTATCATCCTATCTCTCCTATTTTTTACCGCTTTCTACATATTTCTTTCTTCCCCTACCATTTTAGTACCTCTTTGTTCTTAATTTTGTCTGTCCATGATATCTTCATCATAAGTCTGTAGCACACCACTTTTCAAAGGTTTCTACCTTTTTCTTGTCCACTTCTCCTACTGTCCAGGCTTCACAGCCGTACAGTGTTGTGCTCCACACATGTTTTAAGCAATCTTTTCCTTGTTTCTATGTTTGTTGTCTTTGAACATAGTAGTTGCCTTTTCTTGTTAAATGTAGCATGACTTTGTGCTAATCTTTGTTTTATATTTTTTGCGCTTTTCCCATCTTGCATTGTTTGACTCCCTAGGTAGCAGAAATCCTTAACCTCTTGTAAGTTCGTGCTACATATTTGTATTCTTGTTTTTGATTTATTTTCCCCTCCTTTGCATACTAGTACTTTAGTTTTAGTTTTGTTAATTTTCATACCGTATCTCTCTGTTAGTACCGTTTCCATTTCATTGAGAGCAGCTTCTAACTCTTCCTTGCAAGATGCTAATACCTGTATATCATCTGCAAATCTAAACATATCAATTTTTTGTCCCTGCATAGTAATTCCAAATGTCTTCCTGTATTTGACAGTATTCATTGCCTCTTCAATGTACAAGATAAAAGTTAATGGGGATAGAGTACATCCCTGTCTCACCCCTTTCCAAATGCTTACTTCTATACGTTCCTTCTCTAATTCTATTACTGCTGTTTGCTCTTTGTATAAGCTATGTACATTCGTCTATCCCTATAACTCATTCCAATTTTTTTTAGTATTTCGAACATTTGTTTCCATTTTACATTGTCGAATGCTTTTTCCAGATCTACAAACCCTATATACACACTATCTCCCTTTTCTATTGCTTTCTTCATTATCACTGTCGGAGCAAAAATAGTTGCCCTTGTTCCCCTGTTTTGACTTAACCCAAATTGGTCTTCTAGTATTTCTGAAGTTCGTTTTTGTACAATTCTAGTTAATATTTTTGATACATGTGCTATCAAACTTATTGTTCGGAAATTTTCACATCTATCCGCGTCTTTCTTTTTTGGTATAGTTACTATGATGTTACGTTTGAAATCTTTGGGTATCTCGCCTGTCTCATGCATATAGCTTACAAGTTGGAAGAGGCGTTCTGTTACTGCTTGTCCAGCGGCTTTTAAAGTTTCTGCTTGCATGTTATCTGTACCCGACACCTTACCATTTTTCAGTCCTTTTAATGCTAATTCAAACTCCTCTCTAAGTATAGGATATCTAATGTGACCAGACGTCCCGGTTTTGGCGGGACAGTCCCGATTTTTCACAATTTGTTCCGCGTCCCGCAACATTTTTCAAAAGTCCCGACTTTTAGAATTAAGAAAAATCAAAATTAAGTATTGAAACTTTGAAAGCCATTTTATGTGTCCAATATAATTTGACAAATTCTTGTGAAGATTTTTACAATATTTTAAAAAATGGCAGAAATCTTCTGAAACAAATTCACTCAAATAAAAAATATGTCAAAGGAATAAAATATTATACATTTTTTTATATTTATAATTGTACTTATGTTAAAAATAAAAAATATATATTATTTTTATTTTTTTATTTTTTATTTTTGTTGATACCCAAGTTCTTATTTTCTTTTTGTGTATACCCCAGAATATCTCTGGCCGCCATGTCTAGGCTGGATTTAATGTTATTCCATTCCGTTTCTACTTCTTTAATATCAAATATTTTCCCGATATTGAATATCTTTATCTTTTAGTTTCTCTAATTCAAAGTGCCTTTATCCGCTTCTTTATTTCAAATTTTTAAATTTAAGTGCGGCCTTCATAATTACGATGTTGTGGTCAGTGTCTATATCTGTTTCTGGATAGTTTCTACAGTCTTTTACTTGATTCCTAAACCGTTGTCTAACTAGAATGTAATCTATTTGATATCTTCCTATATCTCCTGGCATCTTACACGTATATCGTCTTTTAGCATGATGTTGAAATAAAGTGTTTGTGATGATTAAATTGTTCTTGTCACAAAATTCTACCAACCTATTTCGTCTGTCGTTTCTCGTGCCTAAACCAAATAAACCTACTACTGCTCCTTTCCTACCCACACCTACCACTGCATTAAAATCCCCTGTAATTATTAAATTTTCATGTCCTTTTACGTATCTTAATATGTCTTCGATATTTTTGTAGATCGCTTCCACCTCTTCGTCACTGTAGCTAGAGGTGGGCATGTATACTAGTATTATTACTGTGTTAACCGGTTTAGATGCTAATCTAACCATGAGTACTCTTTCGTTATTTTGTAAGTAATTTTCTACACAGTACCCTATCTTTTTCCGCATAACTATCCCCACACCCAAATTTCCTTCCTCTGCTCCTGTATGAATTACCTTGAAGTCTCCACATCAAAAATCCCCCGCTACCGAACTTTGCTGATCCCTACTATGTCTAGTGCTAACCTATTAATTTCGATTTTTAGGTTCTCTAGCTTACCTACTTGCTTCATGCTTCTAACATTCTACGCTCCGACTCGCAAAATGTTTCCAACTCTTATTCTTGACTTTCTGATATCATCTTCCGAAGTAGTCTCCTCCCGGAGATTCGAATGGGGGACTATTTTAACTCCGGAATCTTTTACCCCAGAGAATGCCATCATTTTATTATAATTTAGGTACGCTGTGTACTTGGGAGGTAATGTGGTGGTTTCCCATTGCCTTCCAAATCGCAGTAGTGTATATTATATTGCCATACCGACCCCTATAGTCTCTGCCAATCTAAGTACCGAAAGGGCTGCTGCCCTCTTTCATGGACTTGTCTTAGTCTGGTTCTTCACTAACGACCCTACTACTTTGGTTGGACCTGTAGTTTGGCTCTTTAGCTCATTAGAACACAAGCCATTTCACCTGTTCTAGTAATCTAGAACTTCGGCAAGGTGCAGGTCAATTCGAAATGGACTACGCATATACATTACTACACTTGATTTAAGACATAACAATTCTATTTAAATAGTTCTAGAATAATCATCATATCAATCAACCTAATTTATGTTTGTTTGTTATACAGTTGTAGTATACTATCATTTTGAATAATGAGCTAAAGTAGTGTTTTTCAAATTGTACATTTGAATTTCCAATGTTTCATCCAAATGTACTACATAGACCAGCAAACGAGCTTTGTGTTACCTGGAAATGTAGAATTTAGTGACAAATTTAGATGACAAAGTACAAAATAGATCAATTTAGCATGGTGTTGTGGTCTATATTAGCTATTTAAAAATCTTAAGCAGCGATACATTTCACATTTACAGTATAATAATAAATGAGGATACAATAACTGTAATTGATGTGGCATGTACTTGATGGAAACTATACACTCTTACATAATAATATAACCCCATTATATTTAATAATTAGCGATTAAAAACATTAGTTAGTTATGTATTGTATATACTGTTTAAAATAAAATTCCTGTAGGTTAATGTTATTGCTCCATTGTGAATCTCTAAGAATCTCTGTAACAGCAACTTCTTTTGGAGTCCAAATTATTAGATAGCATATTTGTTTTTTTAAAATATGTAGCAACCCCTGCATCTGGCGGTAATAATCATGGTCACAATTTATTTCAAACTGATTTATTACATTATTATAACTCGGTACATAGTCTTGGCCACCAGACAGACTCTTCTGTAAACTTTTCTCTCTGTATTTGTATGGACATTTAATTTCAATTATGCTGGTTGTATCTTTAGCTATTAATCTATCAGGGCTACCACCAAGGACACCATTTTCATGAAGCCACAGCCCTGTTGCATTTATGTTGAACTTTTTTCTTTTATAAAAATCAATTGCATCTTTTTCGTGTACTTTTCCCACTGAATTTGTTTCGCCCCATCAAGATTGTAGGTACCTGCAAAAAATAAATAACATTTAGTTTTACTTTATTTTAATGTTTTATTTATTGTGCTTAAATATTTGAATACATTTCTTTATTATTTACATTTATAAAAACACATTTTCCAGGTAAAAAAATATAATTACCTATTAGCATCTTGAAAAGTGATGGGGGATATCGCTCTCGACCACAAGCTTTAATTATATACTGACTGTTAATCGGTGTTTTTTAGCAATTAACCTATCCGGGATTCAAGTACTGGCCTATTGTTAATTCAGCAAATTGAACAATTCTATCCTGTGGCATTTTTAAAGAATCTTAAAAACTGATTTTATCAGAAGCATTTAAATATTCTCTAGAAAAATAACTCTTCAATGTCAACAACACCTTCCGGATCAGAAGCTGGCTCTGGAGAGGATAGCCAATACAGTCCAGTTAGTGCACATAACTTTAAACTATTATGCATCTTTTCGACTAATATATTGCTAATTTCTTCCTTTAAAGGATTATAACTATTTTCATAAATTAACCCAAAATGTTCCTCTGCGGTTTGAATGTCTTTTGATTGCAGCTTTCTCTTATTCCATATACATGGTTGATCAGTTATAGATAAATTGTAGTGTGAAACATAGGTAAAGCTGTCATGTGGTGACGCATAACTAATCTACGAGGGCAGTTGCATAAAGATTCTTTAATTAAACCGTTAATTAATAATATCTGTAAAATGCAAAATACAATATAATACTAAAAATATATTCCATACTACATACTTCAACTTTATAGCTTTTATTTTTCATCCTAGCATGTACCTCACCTAGAATCGTCGATATTTTTCATCAAACATAATCTTTGAAGTGTTGCCAGAGGCTACAGAGTTTTCTGCCTTTTGAATAAGTTTTTTTCCTAGCTCCAATATTGCAGAAATGTTTATAACTTTCCTTGTTGACAGTCTCTTTAATACGAGAGGTGGTATTTAGTTCTCAAAAGAACTGTTTTTAATAAACTTTATAACAGTAACAAATAAAACGGCGAAGAAAAAAGATAAACTAAGATAGAAAATATAACAAAACGGAGCAACAAAATTACTTGGCGGAATGAATAAACCAATGAATGAGGTTATGTCATATTAACAAACCGTCACAGCACATTCACATTTCACTCACTCGCCCAACAATCACATAGTATCAAGCCTATCCCGCAAATTTGAATTTAATTAGAAGTGAAAGGATTAAAAACGCCCAACTTCAAGAAAAAGCTATGTAAATATTCATTTATATTATAAGCACAAAAAATCTTAATACGAGTAACAAAGATTCAGACAGAAATTCAAAGGGACAGCATGTATTTTTGATGGTTACTATATATTACTCATAAACGTCAAGTATAGTGAGAATTTTTTAACCTTTATTATATTATGATCATATTGAAAGTTGTATTTTTTAGAGTAACACCTGCTTTGTAGCGAAAACAACGGTTAACAATTTACATATTTTTGTTCATAGTAGATAACCAATAAAATTGGTAGAAAAATTTAGAAAATAAACATTTTTTTTCATGTGATAATAGCATATAATATTAGGAGTAGTATCTTATAATTGTATTTGAAATTGAGTTTTATAGTGATAACATATGAAATAGAAATCGTTAAATTGGTATACAGCATTATTTTTATTACTACTAGAGGTCGCATGTATCCTATTTCATATCCGTCAAGTCTATAAGGTAAGTGGCGACAATAGGGAGCAACCATAAAAAACAATCTATGGGTACATCTTTTCTATTGGTTAAAGTGATCAGCACTACTAGGCCAGGTAGTCATTTTGAGCCATTTTCCTCTGTTGTGCTTTGTGTGAAACGTAATTTTTCATGTGTAAACAACATTTAGTAAGTTTTTTTTAACCGTATATATGCTGATATTTAGTTATTTGTGGGGCACTTCTAATTTGCTGAATACATTTAGGAATTTGCATAACGGGAATTATTAAGCCTTCTACCCATCAGAATTTCATAAAAATAACGTTAAGATGCGGTCAACCTGACCGCATCTAATAATATCAGATTTAATAAAAACAATTGTGTAGATATTTATTTATTTACCATTATGCAAATTCTTTAGTAATCTACATTGATTAGTTGCTAATTTGTAGCAACCGCGCATGTGCAGAAGTTACAGAAATCTGCAAATACGGTTTCAGAAACTTCAACAACGATGGCGCAAAGAGCTTAAAACTAAAATAATACAGAACATTTCATTTAATATATTTTTATTTCAAATCATAGATAAACACCCACCGTTTTTATCTATGTTTCAAATATTTGCTTCGGTTTCTGAATAAAAAATACATATTCATTTGTGACAACTCTAATTGTATTAACGTAGCTTTTCAAATATATTATTTAATGAGTAAAGTTAAATATAATTTTAATACAAATATATTATTTTTTCCAAATTACCATTTAATAAATATTTTGTACAATGAAATTGAATCTGAACCTCAATAAAAAGGCAAAGCTATTTTGTCCGCATTATTTAAAAAGTTACAGCGAGATATACAACAATGGTGAAACGACAAAACCAATTCAATTTTTTTCTATTTTTGAGCCTATCGAGTTCGAACTTTAAAATTTCAATGCACTATGACCGACTGCACCCAACGCAAAAAATTGCAAGCTTTTATGCAGAAAATTGTGGTTGCCAAGAGCCGCCAAACATCCATTCAGCAAAATACAATTTGTGACATAACTTTTTTCTAAATATTAAAATCGATGTCAAATATTAATAAATCGGTAAAGCTTTCTTGTCCGCATCGTTTGAAACAAGTTCCAACGAGCTATGTAGTTGCGGTCAAGAGCCACAGCCATTTCAAAATTTTTAAAATTTTTTTTATTTTTGACACTATCGATTTCGAACTTTAAAATTTCAATGCAGTATGACCGACCGCACCCAACGCAAAAAATTGCAAGCTTCTTTGCAGAAAATTGTGGTTGCCAAGAGCCGCCAAATATCCATTCAGCAAAATACAATTTGTGACATAACTTTTTTCTAAATATAAAAATCTATGTTAAATATTAATAAATCGGTAAAGCTTTCTTGTCCGCATCGTTTGAAACAAGTTCCAACGAGCTACGTAGTTGCGGTCAAGAGCCACAGCCATTTAAAAATTTTTCAAAATTTTTTTATTTTTGAGCCTATCGAGTTCGAACTTTAAAATTTCAATGCACTATGACCGACTGCACCCAACGCAAAAAATTGCAAGCTTTTATGCAGAAAATTGTGGTTGCCAAGAGCCGCCAAACATCCATTCAGCAAAATACAATTTGTGACATAACTTTTTTCTAAATATTAAAATCGATGTCAAATATTAATAAATCGGTAAAGCTTTCTTGTCCGCATCGTTTGAAACAAGTTCCAACGAGCTATGTAGTTGCGGTCAAGAGCCACAGCCATTTAAAAATTTTTCAAAATTTTTTTATTTTTGACACTATCGATTTCGAACTTTAAAATTTCAATGCAGTATGACCGACCGCACCCAACGCAAAAAATTGCAAGCTTCTTTGCAGAAAATTGTGGTTGCCAAGAGCCGCCAAATATCCATTCAGCAAAATACAATTTGTGACATAACTTTTTCTAAATATAAAATCTATGTTAAATATTAATAAATCGGTAAAGCTTTTTGTCCGCATCGTTTGAAACAAGTTCCAACGAGCTACGTAGTTGCGGTCAAGAGCCACAGCCATTTCAAAATTTTCAAAATTTTTTTATTTTTGAGCCTATCGAGTTCGAACTTTAAAATTTCAATGCACTATGACCGACTGCACCCAACGCAAAAAATTGCAAGCTTTTATGCAGAAAATTGTGGTTGCCAAGAGCCGCCAAACATCCATTCAGCAAAATACAATTTGTGACATAACTTTTTTCTAAATATAAAAATCGATGTCAAATATTAATAAATCGGTAAAGCTTTCTTGTCCGCATCGTTTGAAACAAGTTCCAACGAGCTATGTAGTTGCGGTCAAGAGCCACAGCCATTTAAAAAATTTTCAAAATTTTTTTATTTTTGACACTATCGATTTCGAACTTTAAAATTTCAATGCAGTATGACCGACCGCACCCAACGCAAAAAATTGCAAGCTTCTTTGCAGAAAATTGTGGTTGCCAAGAGCCGCCAAATATCCATTCAGCAAAATACAATTTGTGACATAACTTTTTTCTAAATATAAAAATCGATGTTAAATATTAATAAATCGGTAAAGCTTTCTTGTCCGCATCGTTTGAAACAAGTTCCAACGAGCTACGTAGTTGCGGTCAAGAGCCACAGCCATTTAAAAATTTTCAAAATTTTTTTATTTTTGAGCCTATCGAGTTCGAACTTTAAAATTTCAATGCACTATGACCGACTGCACCCAACGCAAAAAATTGCAAGCTTTTATGCAGAAAATTGTGGTTGCCAAGAGCCGCCAAACATCCATTCAGCAAAATACAATTTGTGACATAACTTTTTCTAAATATAAAATCGATGTCAAATATTAATAAATCGGTAAAGCTTTCTTGTCCGCATCGTTTGAAACAAGTTCCAACGAGCTATGTAGTTGCGGTCAAGAGCCACAGCCATTTAAAAATTTTTCAAAATTTTTTTATTTTTGACACTATCGATTTCGAACTTTAAAATTTCAATGCAGTATGACCGACCGCACCCAACGCAAAAAATTGCAAGCTTCTTTGCAGAAAATTGTGGTTGCCAAGAGCCGCCAAATATCCATTCAGCAAAATACAATTTGTGACATAACTTTTTTCTAAATATAAAAATCTATGTTAAATATTAATAAATCGGTAAAGCTTTCTTGTCCGCATCGTTTGAAACAAGTTCCAACGAGCTACGTAGTTGCGGTCAAGAGCCACAGCCATTAAAATTTTCAAAATTTTTTATTTTTGAGCCTATCGAGTTCGAACTTTAAAATTTCAATGCACTATGACCGACTGCACCCAACGCAAAAAATTGCAAGCTTTTATGCAGAAAATTGTGGTTGCCAAGAGCCGCCAAACATCCATTCAGCAAAATACAATTTGTGACATAACTTTTTTCTAAATATAAAAATCGATGTCAAATATTAATAAATCGGTAAAGCTTTCTTGTCCGCATCGTTTGAAACAAGTTCCAACGAGCTATGTAGTTGCGGTCAAGAGCCACAGCCATTTCAAAATTTTCAAAATTTTTATTTTGACACTATCGATTTCGAACTTTAAAATTTCAATGCAGTATGACCGACGCACCCAACGCAAAAATTGCAAGCTTTTTGCAGAAAATTGTGGTTGCCAAGAGCCGCCAAATATCCATTCAGCAAAATACAATTTGTGACATAACTTTTTCTAAATATAAAAATCGATGTCAAATATTAATAAATCGGTAAAGCTTTCTTGTCCGCATCGTTTGAAACAAGTTCCAACGAGCTAGTAGTTGCGGTCAAGAGCCACAGCCATTTAAAATTTTCAAAATTTTTTATTTTGACACTATCGAGTTTCGAACTTTAAAATTTCAATGCAGTATGACCGACTGCACCCAACGCAAAAATTGCAAGCTTCTTTGCAGAAAATTGTGGTTGCCAAGAGGCCAAATATCCATTCAGCAAAATACAATTTGTGACATAACTTTTTCTAAATATAAAAATCGATGTCAAATATTAATAAATCGGTAAAGCTTTCTTGTCCGCATCGTTTGAAACAAGTTCCAACGAGCTATGTAGTTGCGGTCAAGACCACAGCCATTTAAAATTTTCAAAATTTTTTATTTTTGACCTATCGAGTTCGAACTTTAAAATTTCAATGCACTATGACCGACTGCACCCAACGCAAAAATTGCAAGCTTTTATGCAGAAAATTGTGGTTGCCAAGAGCGCAAATATCCATTCAGCAAAATACAATTTGTGACATAACTTTTTCAAATATAAAAATCGATTAAATATTAATAAATCGGTAAAGCTTTCTTGTCCGCATCGTTTGAAACAAGTTCCAACGAGCTATGTAAGTTGCGGTCAAGAAGCCCACCATTTAATAATTTTCAAAATTTTTTATTTTGACACATCGTATTCGAACTTTAAAATTTCAATGCATATGACCGCACGCACCAACGCAAAAATTGCAAGCTTCTTTGCAGAAAATTGTGGTTGCCAAGGCGAAAATCCATTCAGCAAAATACAATTTGTGACATAACTTTTCTAAATATAAAAATCGATGTTAAATATTAATAAATCGTGAAAGCTTTCTTGTCCGCATCGTTTGAAACAAGTTCAACGAGCTAGTAGTTGCGGTCAAGAACCACAGCCATTTAAAATTTTCAAATATTTTTATTTTGAGCCTATCGAGTTCGAACTTTAAAATTTGCAATGCACTATGACTCGACGCACCCAACGCATAAAATTGCAAGCTTTTATGCAGAATTGTGGTCGCCATAGTGCATCAAACATCCATTCAGCAAAATACAATTTGTGACATAACTTTTCTAAATATAAAATCGATGTCAAATATTAATAAATCGGTAGCTTTCTTGTCCGCATCGTTTGAAACAAGTTCAACGAGCTATGTAGTTGCGTCAAGCCACAGCCATTCAAAATTTTAAAATTTTTATTTTGAATATCGAGTTCGAACTTTGTAATTTCAATACACTATGCCCGACCGCACGCAACTGTATAGAAGCTTGCAATTTTTGCGTTGGGTGCGGTCGGTCATAGTGCATTCAAATTACAAGTTTGAACATCGATAGGTCAAAATAAAAAATTTGTAAAAATTTTGAATGGCTGCTCTTGACCGCAACTACATAGCTCGTTGAACTGTTTCAAACGATGCGGACAAGAAAGCTTACCGATTTATTAATATTTACATCGATTTTATATTTAGAAAGGTTATGTCACAAATTTATTTCTGACAATGGGCTGGCAACCAATTTTGCAAAGCTTGCAATTTTGCGGTGCGGTCATAGTGCATTGAAATTACAAAGTTTGAATCGATAGGGTCAAAAAAAAAATTTGAAAATTTTGATATGGTGTGCTTGACCGCAACTACGCTCGTTGGAACTGTTTCAAACGTGGGACAAGAAAGCTTTTACCGATTTATTAATATTTAACATCGATTTTAATATTTGAAAAGTTATGTCACAAATTGTATTTTGCAATGATTTTGCTTGGCACCAACGCATAAAAGCTTGCAATTTTTGCGTTGCGTGCGGGCATAGTGCATTGAAATTAAGTTCGAACTCGATAGGGTCAAAAATAAAAAATTTTGAAAATTTTGATATGGTGTGTTTGACCGCAACTACATAGCTCGTTGGAACTTGTTTCAAACGATGCGGACAAGAAGCTTTACCGATTTATTAATATTTAACATCGATTTTAATATTTAGAAAAAGTTATGTCACAAATTGTTTGCGATTTTGCATGAAGTGCATTTTTGCATTGCGTCGATAGGCATTGAAATTAAGTTCGAACTCGATAGGTCAAAATAAAAATTTTGAAAATTTTGAATGGTGTGGCTCTTGACCGCAACTACATAGCTCGTTGGGAACTTGTTCAAACGATGCGGACAGAAGCTTACCGATTTATTAATATTTAACATCGATTTTAATATTTAGAAAAATTTATGTCACAAATTGTATTTTGCTGAATGGCATTTTGGAGGCTTGCGCCAACTACATAGCTCGTTGGGAACTTGTTTCAAACGATGCGGACAAGAAAGCTTTACCGATTTATTAATATTTGAACATCGATTTTAATATTTAGAAAAAGTTATGTCAAAATTGTATTTTGCTGAATGGATGTTTGGCTCTTGGCACCAATTTTCTGCATAAAGCTTGCAATTTTTGCGTTGGGTGCGGTCGGTCATAGTGCATTGAAATTTTAAGTTCGAACTCGATAGGGTCTAAAAATAAAAAATATTTGAAAAATTTTGAAATGGCTGTGGCTCTTGACCGCAACTACATAGCTCGTTGGAACTTGTTTCAAACGATGCGGACAAGAAAGCTTTACCGATTTATTAATATTTGAACATCGATTTTAATATTTAGAAAAAGTTATGTCACAAATTGTATTTTGCTGAATGGATGTTTGGCGGCTCTTGGCAGCCACAATTTTCTGCATAAAAGCTTGCAATTTTTTGCGTTGGGTGCGGTCGGTCATAGTGCATTGAAATTTTAAGGTTCGAACTCGATAGGGTCAAAAATATAAAAAATTTGAAAAATTTTGAAATGGCTGTGCTCTTGACCGCAACTACATACTTTGGGACTTGTCTCAAACGATGCGGACAAGAAAGCTTTACCGATTTATTAATATTTGACATCGATTTTAATATTTAGAAAAAAGTTATGTCACAAATTGTATTTTGCTGAATGGATGTTTGGCGGCTCCTAGCAGCCATAATTATCTGCATAGAAAGTTGTAATTTTTTGTGTTGGGTGCGGTCAGTTATAATGTACTTATATTACAAAGTTCGAACTTCGTAGGGCCAAAATTAAAAAAATTTTGAAAAATTATAAATGATGCGGACGAAAAAGCTTTACCGCTTTATTAATATTTACAATCGATTTTATTGTTTAAAAATAAGTTATACCCAAAATTGGGTTATAGTGTATCGACTTTTACAAAGTCAAACTCTACACGGCCAATAATAAAATAGTTTGGCTGTTGCACTTGACTTGAGTTGCATATCTCGATGCAACTTTTTACATTATGCAGATAAAAGTGTTTTGATTATTTATTGAGATTCAGATTCAATTTCTATGCACACACAATATCAATTAAATGACAATTTGGTAAACTGCATATATTTTGTTTACAAATTATATTAAACCTTGTTTCTTTAATAATATATATATAGAAAGGTACATTAAACAATCAAAAGGGTCACAAATCAATATGTATTTTTTATTCAAATTCGTAGCATAGATTTAAAATAAAAACATATATAATGAAATTAATGAAGACCGTTAAATATATTTTGTTATATATAAATTAATTCTCTAGAAAATTTATTCGATTTTGCTCTTTGCGCCATCTTTGTTGAAGTTTTTGTAACCACAGTTGTAGATTTCTGTAACTTGTGCACATGCGCAGTTGTTGCAATTTAACCGATTGTCAATGTAAATTGCTTAAAATTTTGCATAATGTTAAATAAATAAAAATCTACACCGTTTTCTTTATTGCATATATTATTATTAGATTCGGTCAAGTTGACCGCATCGTTCAATGTTAGTTTTATGAAAATCTGATCACTGCAAGGCTTAATAATCCCCGTTATGCAAATTCCTGGTAGTATTCAGCAAATTAGGGAGACCCTTATTTGTGTGATAAGAACGTTATAAAAATAGTTTTATCAAAATCATGAAATCGTTATAAGCATATAATTAAATAAAAAGTAAGTGCCTGTATTTTCATTTTCAGATAAGAAATAATGTAGTGTTTCGTACATTCTTTTTATATTCCGTAAGCAAATAAACCTGAATGTAATCTTATAATTGCATTATCAACATAGTTTGCGATAATTAGGGAAAACTGATTGCATTAGTCAAACTTGCAGTGTGCTTATTCAATCAACCAAAGACCTATTTGTTTTGTTTGTGAAGCCAGAAAGTTAAATATAAAATTCAACAAAAATAAAATTCAATATAACATTAACAAAGTCAAGTATCTGGGTCATGAGTTTTTAAAAGCAGGAATCAAACTTGATTCAGATAGGGTTAGAGTGGTAGCTAATATGAAGATATATTTTAGCTAAAGGTAACTTATTTTAATGTTTATAATTAATAATTGGCTTAGGTGAGTAGTACGTTGGTTTTGATTATTGTTCATCTCTACAAATGATATCCATTTGGATGGACAGTATATTTAGTGAACTTTCCTCTTATTTTTATTAGTATATTATAATTACTCACTTTATGCTGGTCCCAATTTATATTTTTCACAGTACTTCATCCCTCCAGTACTTTGTTTAACGCCACTTTAAGCACTCAATTTTTTTAACCTGTTATTCAGACCAGTTCAGTTGCATTCCAGACTCAATACAATAAATACATTTGCAGTTCTAGTTAAGCGCTTTTTTCTACAATTGAAATTCAAATTTTCTCATCCTAATAAAGGCACTGTATTCAGGGTTAATCACTCCTATATTTTTCTATCCTTCCTCTCTAACTTAACCCTTAATTACCAATTAATCATAAACATGTCTGTAGCCAATTTCAACTAGAACTCAAGGTTAGTGAACCCTATTTTTTTGCTTGTATCTAATAGTGCCCTCAGTGTCATTTAAGGGCAAGTCCTTTTAGGTTAGAACTGCATGGCCATTATTTTATCCACAATTTTATTACTCAAATTAATTAACCGCCTAATGATACGGACTACTACATTACTAATCATTTTGAAAGGTACTTATTTGAACATACAGGTCAGTAAACTGCAACAGAACTTATTACAAGTACGAATATATTAGCTCAGACTGAGTGCGTAAGCAAGGCTAGTGCAAATGTATCAAATTCAGTTAAAATCTTAGATGAAATAGAAGAAGAAATGATTAGCAATAAAAAGGAAAGCATTGTAAAATTTAAAACACCTGTAGAAACTTCCATGCGGTTGTTAGAACCACATGTTTTCAAAAGCAGTTAAAGTGATTCAGTTCTGAAAATATTTCAAGTTTAAATTCACTAAGAAAACGAAAACCTGCCACAATTTACAAATTACTGAAAACTTCCAAAATGTTTCACAAATTTTCCGAAAACACACTAGGAGTTCCTCAAGAAGTACAACTGCACTAAATACAATAAACACTCTTGGAAGCGCGTGTTTTGAAACTTTACTTGTTAAAAAAATGTTTTGGAGCGTACACATCCTGTAACTTGTTTGTATCCAATCATAGCTTTGATATACCAGAACAATTTGAATACATGAACAGAACAATTTTAGATATAACTGATTTATTTGATAAAATGGCAGTAATCACAGAAGATGAAGATCACAGTAAAAAATTTTTAAAGAAAATATTGCAAAGGGAACTCCATTAAGATGCTCAGTCCGGTTGTCTAGTTTTAACCATAACACATAAATTTGTTGATACAGAGAAGCACAGAGAAATGCCTGTTAAAAGAAATCGATTGTTAAATGGTTACACTGTATCTTGAAAGTTAACACGTATACAAGCAAGTTTAATGAAAAATCTTTGCATTTTCTAAAAGTAAATGCAGTTCGTTCCACATTTAACTCTAATTCTAATGATTTCGAAAATAACAATAGAGGGTTTGATATCCGTGCAATAGATACAATAAACCTGTTAGGACAAATTTTGAATGCGAACAAAATACTAATGTAGAACAGCTTATACAGGAATCTGCAAGTTCGGGTATATCAAGAATTATAGTAAGTTCATTGGATAGAAAACTAAGAAGCAGTAGTTCATCAGTAGCTACAAAGGTCACAATGAATTCAAAGCTTAGTGGTAAAAGAAAACAGTCTAAGGAAGGCGCTTCTCATCAAGCAATAGGCGCAACATCAATATTGCTTCCGTGTAGCAATAAAAAGCAAAGCAATGTGACATCTAAATCACATGAGGAAACTTCCAAGCAATTGTTAGAACCACATATTTTCAGTAAAGGGGCCAAAACAATTCCCAGTATTGAAAGTATCTCAACTTTAAAGTTTAGTAAGGAAAAAGCTAGTAGTAGTTTGCAAATTAGCAAAAACCTTCAAAACATTCTGCCAATTACCTGAAAATACACTGATTTTTTCAATGACTACAATTACACCAGATAAAAAACATTGCGTGAAAAAGCACTCATTTTGAAACTTCAGCAACTTTTAATGGAATATTTTGGAGATTACTGCTCCTGTAACACAATTCACAACTATTGTTTCCATTGATTACCATGAAAAATCTGATTACTTGAACAAAACAATTTTAGGTGTAACAGATTGTTGTGTATTATGCGGGGGCAATAATTGTAGGCTCTAACGAATACTATATACTTTATTTACGATACACAACTTAGTAATTAGTAGAAGCTTAATAATGCATTATTACCTTATATTATATACATGATACAAGACAATTAATTATGAAATTCACATGACATCACCCAAAAGGTTGTGTCACAAGTACCTACTACCATATGTTGATGATAGCGTTGGATCATAGATCACAAAGTATGCCACACTGCCTCCCCCTTACAGAGTAGGTTTCACTACACTATTAACACACATTCACTTGTCACTAACTTTAATTCACAAGTCGAGTTCTTGGTGTTTGTATCTTACGATGTACTCTGCGAACTGCCAATGAGGGCGAACTACTTGTGGTAGAAGTTGTGTTTGGAGTATATGGTGTAATTACTTCGGGTACTTGTGTTGCCTCAACGAAAGGTTCAATAGATTCTTCAGTTGTATTTGTTTGATCTTGGTCCTGAGATGTTTGTTGTACAGGTGCCAAAGATTCCATGTTAGGATGTGTAGGTGTAGTAGTATTGATAGTAGCATTTTGTTGTGTGATATAGGTACGACGTGAGTAAGGTATATCAGGTAAAGTAGGAATAGGTATGTCCATACCAATTAGTCGAATTTGTGAAGCATGATGGCGCCACAATTCATTTTCAACTTGGACGGTGTATTGTAAATCGCCATCTTTTGATATTATATGACTAGAAATCTATTTTTTGTTAGGACTGCTGTAATTTCTTACAACGGCCTTTTGACCATTGTGAAAAATGGGATCTGTAATGGTGTATTCTTTTCTGATTTTATGTTTAATATTTTGCGGTATGTTAGGTTGTAACATTGACAATGGGGAATGTAGCTCTATTTTTAAGAACATTTGAGCAGGACTTTCTCCTGTTGTGGAATGAGGTGCACGCCGATAGGACATTAAAAAGGTTTGTAAATTTCTATGTAAGTTGTCATTATTTGACAAGCATCGTAGGTCTTGTTCGAGGGTATAAACATAGCGTTTTGCTTGCCCGTTTGAAGCTGCATTGTATGGAGGACCCGTGATATGTTTTATTCCTTTAGGTTTCATAAGACTTTGAAATTCAATGCCAACAAATGTTGATTGGTTGTCCGTAACCAATACTTGAGGGACCCCGTATCTAGCAATTACGGTTTCAATAATGTCAATGGTACTATTAGCGCTCATAGAAGGAACTATGAATATTTCTGGCCATTTTGAAAAGGAATCTACAATTAGCAGAAATATTTTTTTCTGCGTATGTAGCAAAATCCATATGGATACGTTCCCAGACTGTTGATGGGTATTCCCAAAAATGTGTTTTAATGGGTAATTTGTTTTCTTTATATTTAGCACATTGTTCACAGTTTTTACAAATATGCTCAATATCTGCATTTATACTTGGCTAATACACGTATGATCGTGCAAGGGCTTTCATTTTGAAAATTCCTAAATGTCCTGAATGCAATTCATTTAGGATAATTTTACGGAATTTTTGGGGAATGTAAACTCGTAAACCTAGTAATATACATCCAGATTGCAAACAGTATGACCCATTATTTGCATTCGACGTTTTACCCATACGTAATTTTTGTAACAATGGTATTAATTCTGCGTCTGTGATAGTAACTTTTGCTATGTCATTTACCGATATAGGTAAATTTGCCATATGCTGTAATTGAAATATTTCAACTTCATCTGTGAATAATTGTTCAGATGCTAAGGGTAGACGGGATAGCAAATCCACATTTAAATGATCCGTAGATGGTCTGTACCAAATGTCAAACGAAAATTGTTGAAGAAACAAGGCATAATGTAGTAATCTTGTTGCAGTTATTGCAGGAAGTTTATTTTTACCAAAAATTGATAAAAGGGTTTATGATCAGTGTATAAAATAAATCGTTTCCTGTACAAGCAATAAAAGAACTTTTGTACTCCCCATTTAATTGCTAATGCTTCCTTATGTATTTGAGAATAATTTTTCTCACTTGGGCTTAATGTACGCGATGTAAAAGCTATAGGTTGTTCTCTACCATCTGAGAGAAGTGTGATAAAACGGCTCCGATATCCACAGGGCTGGCATCTAACTCTAAAATAATGGGTATTTCTGAATTATAGTGAGCTAATATCCTGTTGAAGTAATTTCCTTTTTTTAGTCTTGTAAAACTTTTATCACAATGTGATGTCCATTTAAATTTAGAATTTTTTTTTTCTAAATTGTATAAAGATTTAGCCACTGTAGTTAATTTTGGGAAAAACCGAGAATAGAAAGTGATCATACCTATAAAAGCTTTTACCTGTTGCTCTGTTTTTGGTGTTGGTACCTCTGCAATTGCTCTTACCTTTTTCAGTGATTTATGTATACCTTGAGCTGAAATTTTGTGGCCCAGATAATGTACTTCTGTAGATTGAAAAGAACATTTTGTACGATTTAGGTGTAACCCAGCTTCTAGTAGTTTCTTGAAAACTTGCTGCATTCTTCGTAATAGTTGATGATTGGTGTTCCTGAAATGAGAATGTCGTCGAAAAACACACCAACTCCATCAATTTGTCCTATGATTGACTCAATGTATTGTTGCCATATCACAGGTGCAGCACTGATTCCATACATTAATCTCTGAGGTTCAAATAACCCTTTATGAGTATTTAATGTCATTAACTTTGCAGTGTCTTTTGAGACGTGTATACTTAGATATACGGTACGAACATCTAAAGTTGTAAATACTGTCCCATCTACAAGTTTTGCAAAAAGTTCTTCAACCCGAGGTACCAGATACTGAGGCACTTTTATTTGTTTATTTAAGGTTTGTGAATAATCTGCACAAATCCTTATAGATTGATCTGATTTTACAACAGGAACTATTGGTGTTGCGTATTCCGAATGATCTACTTTTCTTAATATTCCTTCTTGTACTAACGTGTACAATTCTGCTTCAATCCTGCTTTGTAATGCATAGGGCACAGGTCGAGGTTACCTAAAAACCAGTGTAGCACTGTCTACCAATTCTAACGAACAAACAACTTCTTTTGCAATACCAGTAGTTTGCTCGAAAACTTACTTGTGCTGGTTTAATATTGTAAAAAGGTCTAATTCTCCACATGATAGGTGATGAATAGCTTGCCAGTCTAAACGTAGTGACTGTAACCACTCACGGCCCAACAAGGGTGGTAGTTCTTGTTCCACTATGTATAATGGCAATGTTAGAACTTGGTCGACGTAACTCACTTCTACTTCAGCCTCCGTAGTTTCAAAATGTTTTATTTGTAGCATTCATAGTTGTATTAGGTAATGTTTTAAACAGTTTGTAATTAATAACTGAAACGGCACTGCCTGTGTCTATTTCCATCTTGACAATTTTATTATTTATTTGTATATCAACCATGTATGATCATGACGTATTATTGTACAGTGAATAAATTTGCAACGCATCGTCTTCATGGTCAACGCTTTCATTTGTAGATAACTCATGAATTGTATTCTTAGCTTTGCAAACTATTTTCATATGGCCATCACGATTACATTTATGGCAATGCAAATTTTGTTTACGACAATCAGGAGCTTTGTGATTAAAATTACAACAACGATAGCAGCGCACAGTATGGGGTTTTGTATTGCCCTTTTGTATTTTAGTGCTTTTCTTTTTAACGTTTGTAGAGTTACTCGTTACCTTATGTACATTTGTGATGTAGGGTGTAATATTGCTGATGTGCTAGCACGTTCAATATTTTCTGCAATGTCTACAACACATTTAAGATCAGCATTGTCCTCCTCAAATATACGTTGAAGAGTTTGTTTACAACGAAGACCACTTACAAAAACATCACGCATGATTTCTTTCAAAACGTCCGTATCATAATTACATGGAACTGAAAGTTTGCATAAAGCAGCTAGGTAATCCGAAACACCTTCACCTTCTTGCTGCTTCTGATTTAAGAATTTATGTCTACTAGGAATTTCTAGTGTTTTTGGTTTTAGCAACGAGCACAAATAGTCTGTAATTTCAAGTAACGTTACCTCTGTAAATGGTTTGGATGTAAGAAATCCTTTAATGTAACAAATGTAGGCGCTGGTAATAAAGTTACCAACGTAGCAACTTTCCTTTCATTGTTGAATTTATAGACAGTTGCTAGGGCTTCAAACTTGGAAACAAAATCTGTAAAATCGTCCCCTTCTTTATATGGTTGCATTGAAAGGTATCCAGACCCCGATGTAGCCGTAGGTCTTCACCAGATGTAGTTACTGATGTAGATTACACTCCTAAATTTCGTATAGCCGTTACTAAATCTGCTTGTACTTGTAAGGTTTGTTGTATCAAATTTGCTAATAACGTGGTAGTAGCATTGTCCGTAGCCATTTTGTATATTTTTTTGTTGCAAGAATGAAGTTTTGAAACGTAATTTAATCGTAAGTAATTCACGTGGTGTAACGAAAAATGTAATTGCAATACTAAATCGACTGCGCCACTTGTTGTGCATTATGCGGGAGCAATAATTGTAGGCTCTTACGAATACTATATACTTAATTTACGATACGCAACTTAGTAATTAGTAGATTATACCTTATATTACATACATGATACAAGACAATTAATTATGACATTCACATGACATCACCCAAAAGGTTGTGCCGCAAGTTTCTACTACCATATGTAGATGATAGCGTTGGATCATAGATCACAAAGTATGCCACACAGATATAACTGATGTATTTGATAAAGCGGCAGTAGGCACAGAAGATGAAGCAAAGTGAAAAACTTTTTAAAGAAAATGTTGCAAAAACAACTCCATTAAGAAGTTCAGTCCGATTGTCTAGTTTAACAAGACTATTGTAATGCATAACACATAAACATGTTGATTTAAAGAAACGTTCAGAAGTACCTGCTAAACAAATCGTAGTAAAGTGTTATTGTTTCTCCTCAACTGATTGTACAATTAGTCAGATTTCCAGAACTTCTATCCGCTAGATCTGAAAAGAAAAATCAGATATAGTACCTTTGGATAAAATAAGTGACTATACTGTATCTAGAAAATTAAGATGTAAACAATCAAGCCTAATGGAAGCAAAGCCACATCCTATGAGAGTAAGTGTTGTTAGTTTTGCATTTAACACTACTTGTAGTGATTTCGATGATGACTGTAGGGGACTTTATGTTGATGCGCTAAGGGCTGATTTCTCGATGCTATGCTCTGCTACAGTTAAATTAACTGTTGGTTACTACCTAACTACTAGTTAAGTGTTTATTAACCCTCTGTTAATGTTTAGCTGTAACTTAAGATAAACTTGTAAGATAAATTGACTGACAGTTGAAAGTGTGTTACGTGCCAAAGTGGCCATTAAACACATGTATTAGGTTAAGTTTGATGTATGGAGGTTTCGCGCCATAATTTCAAAAGACGCGGTGCGCGGAATTTTAATAGACTAGGCGTGTACTTCCGTTACGTCATAGTGAGTTTGCGCAGATCGCGCGACGCTAGAGGGTTGGACGAATAAGTTCGCGCCGATGTGTAAAAGACAAAAGAGTGGGGAAGTTTCCTGTTCTCTCTATAATGTGGCTGTTTTGCCAGAATCTTCAAGGAGTGTGGACGCTTTGAGGTATCGTATCGTGCTTATCTTATCTATGTAGACTTCCTTTGCCTAATTGTCTTTGTCTGTTGCCTTTACCTAGTATTCCTGCCCATTCCCTGCATAGGTAGGTAATAATTTGAGAGCCGTAAGGCGTACCGTACTCCACGACCCGAGATGAACGAGTCACCATCTTTAATTACTCCGGGATAGAGCCCTGGCGGACCTTGATAGAGGCCAACTTTAGTTCAACCCCGCAGAACGTTCGGATTTCCGGGGTAAGTAGTACAGTGTTTAATTTGTTCACTGATATGAACTTTTGTTTAAATTTTTATATTTCCGATTATTACGCAATATAATTTGTACAATGGTGACGTCATTGGTAGTTGGCAACGCGGAATCTGTAATAAGGTTCGCGCTTCCATCCGCCAGGGGCGTGCTCGCTTCCTTATTCATTGCGCTTGCGCGATGTATTTATGAACTCTTAAACTGTATTACCGACTTCGTAAACTGTTTTATCGACTTTTAAATTGTAAGAACTATCACCATCTAAATTGTAATAAGTGTTTGATAGGATTTCAACTATCCCTTATATTTGTTGACAAGTACACATTTCCTTATTTCTTCCATTTACAAAGCAAATATTACTTAAGTCATCTGTCACCTGTGGAAGCAATTTTAGTTTCTGTTTTGTTAGTGATGATGATGAAGATTGAACATGAAAGAAAAGTATACACTGTTATAGAAAGAGAAGATTGTTTTCAAATTTTTGATGACAAAGAATTTGTGGAAGGATTCCATTTGAAAAAGGAAACCGCTTTGTTTGGGTCTTATAGAGCACGAAATAGAAACTATTACAGACATGTTTATTTTTAATATTTAATATCAAAATATTCAATTTTTGTTATCTTTCAGAAATCGTTCGATTTCACCAATAAGCCAACTGCTGTTAGCACAAAGAGTTTATGCCACAAGAAGTTTTATAATAACCATAGCAGACTTCATAAAAATCAGCAAACGCTCTGCCAGTAAAATTATTGCTCATGACATATGCAATAGATAAATTAAATCCATTGTACATTAAAATGCCTAAAACCGAAACAGAGAAATTTGATATACAATTTGACATTTATGAAAAGGCTGCAGTACCTCTAGTTATTGGTACTTTGGACTGCACACATGTTAGAATTCAATCACCAGTTGAGATTCGCTAAAACATTCTATTGTAATTATTTTTCTAAATGTGGATGTATAGGTAGAGATAATGCAGATATGTTTTGAAACAGAATACGATATATTTCAATTAATATGCAAACAATTTATGACACATTAAAAAATTATGAATATTGTTTCATGCTGGCCTGGACTACACGACCAGATTATGTCGATAATTCTGCAATCAAACACAGATTTGAGAATAACAATTTGGTAAGCACATACTAGTCGCTGACAGTAGCTATGTAAATACGTTACTCATTTTCTTCGTGTAACTACTGAAATTCAACATTTGTATAATGAACCAGGTAAGAATAGATTATCGTATGTTCAAGGTAAATCTATATGTGAAATTGTAGTCACAAGAACCAGAAATTCTGTAGCGAGGCAGTATGGGGTATTGAAATGGAGATTTCCAATACTTGCTGTTGGATTACAACTAAAATTGGAAACTACTTTAGCAGTCATTGTAGCTACAGCTGTACTAAATAATATGCCTTAAAGCAGAACAATGATCCACCACATGATGGGGTAGTTGAAAATAGAGACTTCAATGAAGATATTCAGGTTGAACCACTTCAAAATCACAATATTATCACTGCCAGAGATTTTCTGGTTAATGAGTATTTCCTAGATTAGTGCATTAGTAGTAATTAATTGTTTTGTAAGTTGTAAATAGCGTTGTAATGTAAATTTAGTACACAGTTCCTAAACTGTTACCTGGTGAAGCTAACAGTGTATTAATTTTAATAAATTGTTTTTAAAATGTTATTTTCAAATTAGGATTACAAGTCACCAGTGCATTATATAAAATAAAATAGGCCAATAAAAATCTTAGGTATCATAGCTGGTTGCTTTTATATTTAAATTAACTATAAACTTTACATAAATACAAACTAACAGCTACAGCTTTGTTGTATAAAAACAAACTTACTTTTAAGAAATATCTACTGTTAATTATCACAGGCCGACATGATTTTTTGAATTTAATGTGTCCTTAGCTAATACGGGTACGTTGATTCTGAATGTAAATTTGGTTTGAGCCCATCACGTCAAGATTTTTCACAAAATTAAAAAAAAAACCTTGTGAGATATTTTGTACTAGAGCAAAGAAGTACCTTTATGATATTTCCTGAATTGTATTAAAATTATTTCTTTAAAATACTTGATACATCGATAGAAAATATTTTAGTATAATATTATGTTTATTTCATTTCAATGACAACACTGTTTCATTTCCGCACCTGTCAAGGTCAACTTGATGGCATCGGCAGTTTAGGAAATAGTTAGTTAGCGTCAGTTGTTTGTAGCATCAAGTTGTGTTTTGTTTTCTGAGTGTTTAGTGCATCGTAATGTCATCAAGAAAATGCAAAACCAGTCCTGATATATTTTGTTACATGTGTGGTGATTTAACGATAGCAAAGCATCAACGAAACATAACAGAATTTATCACAAAAGCTTATCACGCTTACTTCGCTGTAAAGCTTGGCGATCAGGACAAACCTTGGGCTCCACATAGTGTGCTTTCAGTATGTCGAGTTACTGAGAAAATGGACAAAAGGTACATGTAGCTCTTTACCCTTTGGCATACCTATGGTATGGAGGGAACAAAGAAACCATGGAGACTACTGTTGCTTTTGCTCCTGTGATGTCAAGGGTTTCAATTCGAAAAATAAACATTCTATTCAGTATCCTGATTTATCGTCTGTTAAACGACCTGTACCTCATGGACCAGAAATTCCCATTCCTCCACCTTTTCTTCACACCATCCAACAGCAATCATCAGATGAAAGTTCAAATGAAAAAACCGATAAAGACGAATCTGATATAGATCAACCTCAACAATTTATCCAAGCTGAACTAAATTACTTAGTGAGAGACTTGGGCCTATCGAAGGATGCTGCACAAATCTTAGGATCACGACTGAAAGACAAAAATCTGTTGGCTCCAGGAACCACATTTTCGCGGTATACGCATCGTGAAAAAGAGTTCGCGGAATATTTCTCTCAAGAGGGTTCACTGGTGTATTGTAATAATATTCCTGTTTTAGTCATGAAACTGGAAGCTGACAATTACGATTCCACATCATGGAGGTTATTTATTGATTCTTCTAAGAGAAGTCTGAAGGGCGTCTTGTTGCGCAATGGTAATACTTATGCCTCGGTGCCTGTTGCTCACTCTGTGATCTCAAAGAAATGTATGAGAATCTTGAGCTGTTGCTAAACACAATAAAGTATAGCGAATATTGTTGAAAACTCTGTGGAGACCTTAAAATAATATCCATGCTTCTGGGTCAGCAGCCTGGATTCACAAAGTATCCATATTTTTTGTGCGAATGGGACAGTTGAGCTCGAAATTTGCATTACGTTAAGAAAGAATAGCCACTTGGAGAAAGACTTGTGCCGGGACAAAAAAATGTGCTGCGTGATGCATTAGTTGACCCAAAATTAGTTATTTTGCCTCCCCTTCACATAAAGTTAGGATTGATGAAGCAGTTTGTCAAAGCTTTAAATAAACAAGCTGACTGCTTTAAATACCAGTGCGACAAATTTCCTGCACCTTCTGAAGCTAAACTTAAAGAAGAAATTTTTGTAGGACCTGAAATTCGAACCTTAACATTGGACATTGTTCCGAAATACAATGACCCAGGATGAATCTGAAGCATGGAGTTCTTTCGTAGAAGTTATAGACGGTTTCCTTGGAAATGGTCGAAAATTATAAAAACTGGGATGCAATATGAGCGTCAAACTTCATTTTCTGAATTTCCACGTTGACTCTTTTCCCGAAAATCTTGAAGCTGTCAGCGAGGAACAGGGAAAGAGGTTCCATCAAGACATAAAGGAGATGGAGAGACGTTACCAAGGAAGATGGGATATTAAAATGATGGCTGATTACTGCTGGACCTTGAAGAAGGACTCGCTCACAAAAATCCACAAAAGGAAAACTACAAAACACAGTTTTGAGGAAAAAAGAGAACGATTTTATTAAAAAAAAACCAACAATTTTCTAATGTAGATTATACTGCATTGTTTTTTTAATGAACAACTCAATTTTGCAGTGTAATTTTCTATTAAATATAATTTCAATAAATATTTTCTCAATATTTTTGGTAGTTTCTATGAAAAATTTCAAACACACTTTTCCTGAAAACCTGACGTGCTGGAAAAAACTAAGCACAGATTTGTAATCAGTACACACACCCCAATTACTGCAGGACACCTATAAACTTGAAACACTTTTTCATGAAAAAAAATGTAGGCTTGTGTTATCAGCCATATCCTTCTTTAATAGCTTATTTAACTTACATTTTTCTATTTCTAATTGAGTTTGCAATATTTGCATCCTCAATCGATGCTTTTCTGCAGATCATTTGAGTGTCTGCATGGAAATATTTTTTTCGATACTCTGCTTTAATCTCTGCAAGGGATTCAAATTTATAACTTCTAATTTCCCATTCTATAACATATTTCTCAGCTTAAATCTGTTCATACGTTTGCATTTCAAGTTTAATTTGTGCAATGGAGTTTCAGCAAAATTATGCCCTTCTGCATTCGTTGCTACAACCAGGAACTTCTGAAAAGAAAATGTGTATATCTGTAATTAGTAATTAACATTGGTTACGTAGGACATCATTAAATGGGTTTGTTAATCCTTGTATACTAACTAAAATAGTATTGGATAATATCTGTCCTTTTGTAGGTAGCACTGGAGGAGGTATGTAGTAACAACCACCAGCTGCTTTCACATACGTCTTATGTTGACTATGTGATTTTTTCAACTCCTTGTTTAAGGCTTTATACTTATATTTAAGTTGCTTTGCAGTACGAGGCTTGTGTCAATTTCAAAATAAAAATTATGCCGGTCCAAATATAGCACCATTATATTTTATTTCTATTTCTATCCTGTGGCATTTTCCTTTTTGCTCCATGTGACGCCATCAGTATGCATGTGTTCAATAATATGTGCACATCTATTGGCAAATTTGAACAACAACGCCCTTTCGCTATTTGCGAAATATGGACGGTAAACCATTAACAGTACGAGAAATGATGTTTGTTTTAACGAATGAGATTAACCTTTACTATTTAGGAATTGCCAACATTTGGAAAGCCGGTAGTTAGTTAATAAAGCTTTTATGGTACATTCGAGTGACTGCACTTGTGCGCACTGAGAGCATCCCGTGACAGAGCTCGACATTTGGATGGTAATCTACTTCTGCCACGAGCAAGAATTTTGCATTCGGCCGTGTTATAGGCCCTGAACTAGAATCACGGTGAAGTGTTCGGGTGGCATAATTGCACTTAAAGAGGTTGCATTTTTCTGCACTGTCTTTTTTCTCGGGGCAACGGAGAGTTGATTGACATAACCTAACCTAAATTACAAAATGAATAAATTATTTCTTGTTGAAGAATGGCTTGAAAGTGATTCAAGCAGTTCAGATGAAGAATTTGATGGGGAAATATTAAAATATATCTACAGAACAAAAAATGTTATTCCGAAAATACAAGTATGAAGATAAAGAAGTAAGTATATGATAAATATAATTGTATAGTTATTCAAATCTATTTCAACAATTTCGCAGACACTTGAGAATGTGCTGGAGTACATTTATTATTACTACCAAAAAAATTCAAGAAATCTAAACATTACCCAATTTATCATAAGGGTGGCTCTGAACTTAACTCTGCTGAGACACATCTACTTGCATTTTTATAGTAATGTATTCTTTTCATTTACCATATAATTTGCTAACACAAATTTTAGGTTTGCGGGGAACAAGAGTTGTATCCGAGAAGTAGCAAATCGTTTTGGAATGGCAGATTCAACATTATTTGCTGTCCTAGAACGTGTTACAAACTTTTTATTAGAAATTGACCCAGAAATTATTAAATTTCCTAATGCTATTGAAGGAAAGCTTGATATTAGTAGACATTTTGAAGCAGTGAGTGGTTATACTGTTTTGTTGTGCATCAATAAGTATTATGTTATTTCACATAAACCGAATTCCTATTGTATTGGGTTGCATAGACGGAACATATATCCCTATAAAAACACCAGCTCATAATATAAAATCAACGTACGTTAATCGACACGATCAAGTTTTTATCACTCTACAAGCCATATGCAATAGCAACAAAAAATTTCTGGATGTTTTCACTGGAGTTTCAAGTAAAATACACGAAGCTAGAGTATTTACTCTTTCAGACATATATGAACGTATACCAGTAATATGCGGAAATCAATTTCATTTGTTGGGAGATTATGGCAACCTAACCAATGAGGAAATAAGTTTTAATTACAAGTTTAGTGCCACTCGTGCTTGTATTGAAAACGCATTGGTTACTAAAACAAAGATTTCAACAGCTAATTTGTACAGATTTCCAGACAGTGGATAAAACTTACAAGTTTGTAATTGCATGCTGTGTTCTCCACAATTTATGTATTAATCTTGATGATAAATGGAGTGAAGATAACTCTGATTTTGAGCAATGTAGCAGGCCAAGTGTTGTATACAGAATGTCAAACAGTGAAGCTTCCTCAAAGCAGGAAGGAGAAGTCAAACGACGATTATTATGTATTAGTCAATAATTAAGAGAATTGAGTTTTTAAAAAATATTTTGGTTTAATTGGTAATGTCAATCTACTTACCATTTGAATCTTGAAATTTACATAATAATTTGTTTTCGCTATTCATTTGAATGTTCCTTGATTCATCATACAAAAAATCTGAAACTTGACAAACTCCGTGGCGGTTGCGAACGAATACAGCGGATGACAGACAAATATCAAAAGTTATCTTGATTCTGAAGCGGTTTGCGGTGCGTTCCAGAATTTCTCGATCCGAGCAAGTGCAAATAAAGCACTTGCTCCATTCTGAAGCAGGGCACCCTTACTCGGCGTGCGGTATGGTCACCAGAATGCGCCATAAGTATTAAAAAACCGACCCTAAATCCAATAAATCTATTAAATATGACAAACTTTGAAGAGAAACCAGATGCTGATGAAGAAAACCTATGTGGGAATTTTCGAGTTGAAGAATTTCAGGAATCGTAGATATTGTAACAATGTTAGATCTCAATCGCATTCCTGGCATTTTTACAAATGCATTTAATAATTTTCAGCATGCTAATAACTCATTAGAATTCGAAACATTTTATGAGATTACACGTGAAGTTTCGAGTCCTGTTTAAAATTTAGGCCTCAATGGATCAAAGAACATGAGTAATATTTGTTTCATGAACTCTGTAATTCAGTACCTCTCAAATACAAAACTACTATTGGAATACACCAAAAAAGTATATATTCACAAGGAATATCAACACTAGTATTTCTAGTACAAAAGAAGCTCTCATTAAAGCTGTCGCCCAAGCGATAAAGGAGGTAAGATTTACACAATAGGGTAGTTTATTACCGTTAGTTTAAAATTGCAGATACAGCTCTTTCACCACAGTTTACGGATTAGTTTCAACAATATGTACAAGAGTTTATACGATATTTGTTAAAAGGACAATAAAATTGTCGATCAAGTTGTTATTAGGACTACACACCAATTTCTACAGAAATAGATGAAAAGTCAAATGACTATGATAAAACTTCCAAATCCTGGCAACGATGTCTAAGATTGGTGAATTCGAAAGTTGTGAATATTTTTGTAGGATAGCTGATATCTACATTACGTTGTACATATTGTGGACATTGTTCTGTAACATTTAATCCATTTTGGGATACAGAGAGGAAATATTGTATTCGAGTTTTTAGACTACTGATGTTAATTTGTCGTTTAATGTTAGCATGCAGCTACTTAATCCCAAATTATTCGTCGTAAAATCCAATATGCAAGCAATATAGCTAGCAAGGTATCGATTCAAATCTTTTATTCTCTCTCTGTTATGTCTATAAATATTACCAATAGTTGTGTTTAAATACTTCAATCTGCCTTGTGGATCGTATTTCATCCTCAAAGCCTCGTTATAATAATTGTTTTGGTGCAATACATCCGATAATCTGGTACTCTAAGAACGTTTTTGTGGTATTAGAAAAAGCTTTATATTTTACCAAAGTCCATATTAATTTTCTCCTAGAGGAAACTTTAAACATTTGTTATTTATTTCTAAAAGAATAAAAACTATTAATAAAATCTGCAAAATGAAATAGCATACTTGCGACCTCTAGTAGTAATAAAAAGTAATGCTGTATTCTAAATTAACGATTTCTATTTCATGTTGTAATCACTGTAAGAGTCAATCTCAAATAGTATAATAAGACACTATTCATAATCGTTATCTCTGTTGATAGAAATGTTGTTTAATTTTTTTACCAATTTCATTGGTTATTTTATTATTAACAGGAATGAGTTCGCAGAACAAAACCCAATATCATATCACTTATAGAAACGTATAGGACCACAACAGTTTTACCATAGCGAAATTACAGTCACAGATGTAATGAACATAGCAACATTATGGTGTTGGTGTGATGCTGGTGCCAACGTTCACTACTGTAGTAATGGTCACGCGGGATATTCAAATTTTGCGGGGAAACTGAAATGAGACGAATTTGATTTATTTAACCCATTAACATACTGAAGTATTTTAATGTTTTTTTGCAAATAGTATCGCATAAATAAATCGAAAAAAAATACTTCAGGAAGTTTGATAGACTAAATGTGTAGAATCATTAAATAAACATTGTCTTAAAATATGATATATAGGTTCATCATACTACATAAATGTATTATTGGAGATTAGTATAAATATATATGCGGAGTTGATAAATGAATTAAGGAAAAAATTAACCAGTATGGTTTAAAACTTGTGATATTATAGTTACCATAAAATAAATAAAGTCTATGACTCTAAGGCGCGGTAATAATTAATTGTCCAACGATCGAGGAAATCGAAAGATTTACATCAACATATGTGACACACATAACAAAAACTATACATTTGTTAGTCAAAGAATATACATCAATACATGATAATATTTTATATTCAAATAGTGCGTTCCTTTTACATGAATGAGCAGCTTGGAACAGCTCCGGTGCATTACGCTTTGCGTTCCTTTTACAAAGTGTTTCAAGCTAGGAGCTGCTAATTTACCCTTCACCTGCGCTCCCAAACACCAACAATTTTGTTCGTGCTTCAAGCTCAAAAAGCGGTGCAACTGTCCTTAAACAAAAATGCCAGTTCCTTTTAGGAATAGCCCCGAGCCGTTCCGGAACTTCACACCCCTGGTGCTATATGCACTTAAAAGGAAAACAGCTAATGTTAGCAGGCATATAAAGGGTACTACATAAAATTTGGATGAAGCTTGTACTGTATGCCTTAATAATATATTAAACAATTCTGGAAGTAGTAGAAGTATTTAATCTGAGAACTCTTTAAATGTTGTATATAATATGAATTGACATAACATGACAAGACCTATTTTCAGGATGCCTAGCAGCATAAAAAACTTGGCTAACTATTTCATGAACACAAGCATAACACTTATCCCCCTCAAGCAACATAATCACTTAACCACACCGGTGGTTGTCTAATTTGTTGCGGTCTCTCATATATAGCTGGAATTGGAGCACCTTCGTCCTGATCATCCGTTAACGGTGCTTTAGGGACGGCCGGCAGATACGGGTCATATAGAACATCCGAATGATTATGATGGCGGTGAGTAATTGAATTCTGTTTATTATCCTCACCTTTTAAAGTAACAAGAAATCTAAGTTTGATTTGATCTACAAAATTTATCTCATCTATCGACCTTAGACAAGCTTTTTATCAGATACCTCTCGACCTATCTTCTCGTCAAAAAAAACTGCTTTTTGTGTTCCAGACCGAGGTTTTTTCGAATACAATTTTTTGCCATTTGGTCTCTGTAACGCTCCACAAACCCTACAACGCACTATGGATCAAACGTTAGGTCCTATCTTACATCAGGATCATGCCTTTGTATTTTTGGATGATATCTTAGTAATCTCAAGTTCTTTTGATGAACATATCGCTACATTAAATGTGGTTGCAGAACGCTTAAACACAGCAGGTTTTAAGATAAACTGGGAAAAGTGTCAATTTTGTTGTTCGTCCCTTACATTTCTTGGTTTTATTATCGATGGAACTGGCCTACGAGCAGATCCTGCTAAAGTTGATGCTATTACTAAATTCAAAACACCTAAAACTGTTACCGAAATCAAACGTTTAATTGGAATGATTAGCTACTATCGCATCTTTCTACCCAATCTTTCAACTATATCTACACCCATTACCGCTTTAATTAAAAATAAAAGAAATCCCAAACTATCGAGTGGAATTTAGAATCCCAACAGGCTTTCGAACAAATTAAAACATTAATCACTTCAGCACCTATCTTAATTTCACCCAATTTCGATGAAAAGTTTTATATACAAACCGATGCCTCACTTACTGGTTTAGGTGCAATGTTATTCCAGGTAAACAATGGTTTAGAACATCCAATCGCTTATGCAAGTCGTGCCTTAACTTCTGCCGAACAAAAATACTCTGCTGCCGAACGAGAATTATTGGGCGTTATCTTTGGCATTGAGAAATTTAGAGGATATGTCGAAGGTACACACTTTACCGTAATCACTGATTGTGCAGCCCTCACTTGGCTTAATAACTTGAAACAGCCCGCAGGTCGTTTGGCAAGATGGAACTTGCGTATATCTCAATTCACTTTTGACGTTAGGCATAGGCCTGGCAAATTAAATATCGTACCTGATGCCTTATCTTGTGATGTTGTTTCTCTTAACCTTCCAAATTTAATTCCTGATACCTGGTATCTCAATATGATTAAAAAAGTTTCCGATAACCCTGTCAAATTCCCTACCTTTCGTGTAACTAATAATAGACTATATAAATTTGTAGCTTCGTCTCCACATAAAATATCGAATATCCCTGAATGGAAACTTGTCGTGCCCACTGCTAATCGCAGTGAGGTGCTTAAATTATGTCACGATGACCCCATAGCTGCACACCTTGGTGTTACAAAAACTCTTGCTAAAATATCTGAATTATATTACTGGTCCACACTTAAGCAATCTGTTTGTCGCTATATAAAGAACGGTAAAATTTGTGGTTCCCATAAGAGTTCGCAAGATGCTCGCCCTGGTTTAATGGGTAATTTTAAACGTGTATCTTATCCCTTTCAATTAATATCGCTTGACTTATTAGGACCTCTCCCTCGATCGAAAAGAGGTAATCAATATCTTTTAGTTGTCACCGATTGGTTTTCTAAATTTGTTATGGTGCAACCCTTATGTAAAGCTACATCCACAGCTATAATTAAATTCCTAGAACAAAATGTCTTTCTTATCTTTGGTGTCCCACAGATTATTCTTTGTGACAATGGGGCACAATTTATCTCAAAAGATTTTCAGAATTTCGTTAAAAGTTACAAAGGACACAAAATTTGCTTTAACGCAAAATATCACCCCCAAGTAAACCCTACCGAAAGAGTAAATAGAGTTTTAATTACCGCTATTTCGTCCTATATTGATTCAGACCATACTACATGGGATGAACATATCTTTAAAATTGCTCAAGCTTTGCGTACATCTAAACACGAAGCAACCCAATTCACTCCGTCATTTCTTGTTTTTGGAAGATATACCCCAATCGATGGGAGTTACTATGGGTTAGTGCCTGACGATACTAACGTAATTGAATTTGACGATAAAGTACGCTGGGACAAAGACCAACAGCCATTACCTTCTATCTTTAACGACGTTAGAAAAAATTTGTTAAAAGCTTACGAAAAGAGTAAGGACCACTATAATCTACGTAAACGAAATATTTCCTTCGCCTTGGGCGAACAAGTTTGGAAAAAGAATTATGTCTTATCGGATGCATCTAAGAAATTTTCTTCAAAATTAGCCCCTAAATTCATTCTTTGTAAGGTTACTCGTGTCATTAGTCCCCTTATCTACAAACTTCAGGAGGCTGAAGGAAAACGCCAAGGCAGATGGCATATTAAAGACCTTAAGCCATTCTCTGCTGACCCAATTGCTAGTTAAGTTTTTCATGTTCCATGCTCCTCACGATTTACCTAATATTTTTCTGTTCTCACCATCAATTAGTTAACTTTAATTACTTATTCCCTCTCTCATACAGTATATAATCTCTTACACGTTTTACTTCCCTTAAATTAGCTATCTTTTTCTTTTGGTTGACTTTTCCTTGACCATACCGTTAGATATATATCACTTCATTCTCTACACCCCAAATATAACTCTGTCGTTTCATTTAATTAATCCTCGAACTTTTCCTACTGCATTTTATTCGGTTTTTAGTATTTTTTCTTACGTCATTTAATTTTGTGTGGTAATTGTCGTAACTTTGGTTGTAATAACTCATTGAATTTCTATGATTGGTTTTAGCTGATGTTGAGTGGATGATTTTTTCTTTGGGCCAACATAGGAGTCATGACCTATGCCATTGTAAGAAATAGTTCATATTCGCAGTTACAAAAAACTAGGATTATCTATTCCATGTGTTTTTCCTCTGAATTATTGCAGTCGCCCACATTATACTACATCATTATTTCTTTCTTTTTCTATTAAATCAACATAACTTATAAACATTTTTTCATTGTTTTTTATTGAACTTTGTGGTGAGGTGCTATTGTTTCTTAGTGTTATCTTATTAAACTCTCGGTTGTTTTAGCATATTGGGATAGTGTATCTGTATTTAACTGCTTATAATTGGGCATTTTTGTGTGTTTAGGGTGCTACCGTTTTGAAAAACTACCTTAAAACAGTTTGTTTTTGTGCGTTTGTATCTGTAATGATACTTTTAAGTTGTCGTGTCTACTTTTGTCTGATTTTCTTATCGTAGTGGATGTACTCGTTAGGAAAATGATCGTACTAGTTCTCTTAGGAGCCTAGTGAATTTCAACATGTGATACCTTATCTTGTCGGATTAATATCGCAGGTGGTCCTTCAGACTGCGCTGTGTTTAACAGGGACAACTCTCTACCTTCTCTCGGACGCTTGTCCAAAAACTATACTTTTTCTTATCCCGCTATCTCCGCTATGCCTTATTCTTCTTTCGGTGGACCTGTTCTTGTCCCGGAACACCCGTCTGCCACATAAGAGTGATGTTCCCTCACTCCGAGCTACTAGTCACATTGGCTGGTTGAGTAGCGCTTTGCTATCCACCTTTTTTTTTTTCTGTCTCTTTTGCTCAATGCGAGCCCTTCCTCTACTTTCTTCTACCTGGAAGTGCCTCTAATGCATTCCAAAAAACCAACCTCCTTCTTTTTTACCGTTCCTATTTCTACTGACTTTTTCATTTCTGTTAGTCACCGTGTGGTTGCGCGGGAGGTTTTCACAGACACATGGACCTCGTCTCTGCGAATCTTTCGTGGGGTCATGCGGTGCCGCTGTCAGTGCATGGGCTCTGGCAGTGAAGGTATGTATGAGTGTGTGAATGTGTGAGTGAATGAGTTTATATCTTCATATCGATATATCGTGTGGGTATCGGGTGATTGTTTCACCGATATAGATTAACGCCGGGTGCAGGGATGAACCCAAATGTCTTTGCCGGTCCCTCGTGCCGTTTATTGCAAACGGACCTGCTTCACAGGTTTCTCTTTTAGAGGGCACGAGTCAATCCCCATTTAAACGGCTCTACTGGCGCCACTCTAACTGTTATTTATTCATTGTCTTGGGTAATAACTAGGCCAAAACCTTTGTCTTCTTTATTATCTTCGATAATACCCTTAGTTTTAATATCGTTATCTTACCGATTACCTTTAATAAAAACTTTAGTTTAGTAGCGTTATCTTACCGACTACCGTTAGTAATAATTTTGGTTTAATTTCTCGTTATCTTACCGACTATTGTTAATAATAACTTTGAGTTAATTTCACGTTATCTTACTTGTTATCTTTAGTAATAACTTTTGTTTAATATCGCGTTACCTTACCTACTATCTCTAATAATCACTTTAGCTTAATATCGCGTTATCTTATCTAGTATCTCAAATATAACTAAAGCTTAATATCGTTATCTTGTCTATTACCTTTGAGGATAACAACTTAAGCTTAATATCATTATCTTATCTACTATCTTTAACAACAATTTGAGATCTTGCCTTATCTTTTTATTGTCCTAACGTGTGGTATCTATGACCAGACGTGGGAATTATTTTTTTGATATTTAAGTGAAAAAGCTAACCCGATATAGAAATGTAATTAGTAGGTTAGCACATAAGGATTTAGTAGGGTGGTACTTTTGGTAAATTTGTTGATTCACAACTATGTCATGGACAAGTTTTAATGTGTATCGTTAGTAAGCCAAAGTACCAGTAACAAAATTTGATAGAGTGCAGAGTGACTCACTCTATGAACATTTTTAAATTTGGGCACTTCTTGCCAAAAGAAGAATAGTTTTGATGCAACACTTATGTGTGTTCGCACGTAAGAACCTTAATGTTAGCTTTAGTTTAGATAGGTTTAGGCGACTTGTCGCATCCGTTTTAAGTTAAGTAGTGTTTCATGCTCCCCGACAAATTTGTGCTGTCGATAATTAGTGTAGTCAAAGACTATGGGGCTACCTATTCCGTTTCCTGGTACTTCGGTAGACGTGTTATCGGTCAAAAAACCAGGTGGCGCCTTATATAAACATTTTGTAGGTTTTAAGTTAGGTTTTATATAGGGTAGTTAGGTCTTAGATTTTAAGCTGTTACTGTGCTAACAGACTTTTTTCTGTTTTTAGTTTTTTCTTTTGTGGCTTTGTCGCGATTGTTACGTGCCAAAGTGGCCCTTAAACACATGTATTAGGTTAAGTTTGATGTATGGAGGTTTTGCGCCGTAAATTTCAAAAGACGCGGTGCGCGGAATTTTAATAGACTAGGCGTGTACTTCCGTTACGTCATAGTGAGTTTGCGTAGATCGCGCGACGCTAGAGGGTTGGACGAATAAGTTCGCGCCGATGTGTAAAAGACAAAAGAGTGGGGAAGTTTCCTGTTCTCTCTATAATGTGGCTGTTTTGCCAGAATCTTCAAGGAGTGTGGACGCTTTGAGGTATCGTATCGTGCTTATCTTATCTATGTAGACTTCCTTTGCCTAATTGTTTTTGTCTGTTGCTTTTACCTAGTATTCCTGCCCATTCCCTGCATAGGTAGGTAATAATTTGAGAGCCGTTAGGCGTACCGTACTCCACGACCCGAGATGAACGAGTCACCATCTTTAATTACTCCGGGATGGAGCCCTGGCGAACCTTGATAGAGGCCAACTTTAGTTCAACTCCGCAGAACGTTCGGATTTCCGGGGTAAGTAGTACAGTGTTTAATTTGTTCACTGATATGAACTTTTGTTTAAATTTATATATTTCTGATTATTACGCAATATAATTTGTACAATAGTGACGTCATTGGTAGTTGGCAACGCGGAATCTGTAATAAGGTTCGCGCTTCCATCCGCCAGCGGCATTGCTCGCTTCCTTATTCATTGCGCTTGCGCGATGTATTTATGAACTCTTAAACTGTATTACCGACTTCGTAAACTGTTTTATCGACTTTTAAATTGTAAGAACTATCACCATCTAAATTGTAATAAGTGTTTGATAGGATTTCAACTATCCCTTTTATTTGTTGACAAGTACACATTTCCTTATTCCTTCCATTTACAAAGCTAATATTACTTAAGTCATCTGTCACCTGTGGAAGCGATTTTAGTTTGTGTTTTGTTAGTGATGATGATGAAGATTGAACATGAAAGAAAAGTATACACTGTTATAGAAAGAGAAGATTGTTTTCAAATTTTTGATGACAAAGAATTTGTGGAACGATTCCATTTGAAAAAGGAAACCGCTTTGTTTGGGTCTTATAGAGCACGAAATAGAAACTATTACAGACATGTTTATTTTTAATATTTAATATCAAAATATTCAATTTTTGTTATCTTTCAGAAATCGTTCGATTTCACCAATAAGCCAACTGCTGTTAGCACAAATAGTTTATGCCACAAGAAGTTTTATAATAACCATAGCAGACTTCATAAAAATCAGCAAACGCTCTGCCAGTAAAATTATTGCTCATGACATATGCAATAGATAAATTAAATCCATTGTACATTAAAATGCCTAAAACCGAAACAGAGAAATTTGATATACAATTTGACATTTATGAAAAGGCTGCAGTACCTCTAGTTATTGGTACTTTGGACTGCACACATGTTAGAATTCAATCACCAGTTGAGATTCGCTAAAACATTCTATTGTAATTATTTTTCTAAATGTGGATGTATAGGTAGAGATAATGCAGATATGTTTTGAAACAGAATACGATATATTTCAATTAATATGCAAACAATTTATGACACATTAAAAAATTATGAATATTGTTTCATGCTGGCCTGGACTACACACGACCAGATTATGTCGATAATTCTGCAATCAAACACAGATTTGAGAATAACAATTTGGTAAGCACATACTAGTCGCTGACAGTAGCTATGTAAATACGTTACTCATTTTCTTCGTGTAACTACTGAAATTCAACATTTGTATAATGAACCAGGTAAGAATAGATTATCGTATGTTCAAGGTAAATCTATATGTGAAATTGTAGTCACAAGAACCAGAAATTCTGTAGCGAGGCAGTATGGGGTATTGAAATGGAGATTTCCAATACTTGCTGTTGGATTACAACTAAAATTGGAAACTACTTTAGCAGTCATTGTAGCTACAGCTGTACTAAATAATATGCCTTAAAGCAGAACAATGATCCACCACATGATGGGGTAGTTGAAAATAGAGACTTCAATGAAGATATACAGGTTGAACCACTTCAAAATCACAATATTATCACTGCCAGAGATTTTCTGGTTAATGAGTATTTCCCTAGATTAGTGCATTAGTAGTAATTAATTGTTTTGTAAGTTGTAAATAGCGTTGTAATGTAAATTTAGTACACAGTTCCTAAACTGTTACCTGGTGAAGCTAACAGTGTATTAATTTTAATAAATTGTTTTAAAATGTTATTTTCAAATTAGGATTACAAGTCACCAGTGCATTATATAAAATAAAATAGGCCAATAAAAATCTTAGGTATCATAGCTGGTTGCTTTTATATTTAAATTAACTATAAACTTTACATAAATACAAACTAACAGCTACAGCTTTGTTGTATAAAAACAAACTTACTTTTAAGAAATATCTACTGTTAATTATCACAGGCCGACATGATTTTTTGAATTTAATGTGTCCTTAGCTAATACGGGTACGTTGATTCTGAATGTAAATTTGGTTTGAGCCCATCACGTCAAGATTTTTCACAAAATTAAAAAAAAAACCTTGTGAGATATTTTGTACTAGAGCAAAGAAGTACCTTTATGATATTTCCTGAATTGCATTAAAATTATTTCTTTAAAATACTTGATACATCGATAGAAAATATTTTAGTATAATATTATGTTTATTTCATTTCAATGACAACACTGTTTCATTTCCGCACCTGTCAAGGTCAACTTGATGGCATCGGCAGTTTAGGAAATAGTTAGTTAGCGTCAGTTGTTTGTAGCATCAAGTTGTGTTTTGTTTTCTGAGTGTTTAGTGCATCGTAATGTCATCAAGAAAATGCAAAACCAGTCCTGATATATTTTGTTACATGTGTGGTGATTTAACGATAGCAAAGCATCAACGAAACATAACAGAATTTATCACAAAAGCTTATCACGCTTACTTCGGTGTAAAGCTTGGCGATCAGGACAAACCTTGGGCTCCACATAGTGTGCTTTCAGTATGTCGAGTTACTGAGAAAATGGACAAAAGGTACACGTAGCTCTTTACCCTTTGGCATTCCTATGGTATGGAGGAACAAAGAAACCATGGAGACTACTGTTGCTTTTGCTCCTGCGATGTCAAGGGTTTCAATTCGAAAAATAAACATTCTATTCAGTATCCTGATTTATCGTCTGTTAAACGACCTGTATCTCATGGACCAGATATTCCCATTCCTCCACCTTTTCTTCACACCATCCAACAGCAATCATCAGATGAAAGTTCAAATGAAAAAACCGATAAAGACGAATCTGATATAGATCAACCTCAACAATTTATCCAAGCTGAACTAAAGGACTTAGTGAGAGACTTGGTCCTATCAAAGGATGCTGCACAAATCTTAGGATCACGACTGAAAGACAAAAATCTGTTGGCTCCAGGAACCACATTTTCGCGGTATACGCATCGTGAAAAAGAGTTCGCGAATATTTCTCTCAAGAGGGTTCACTGGTGTATTGTAATAATATTCCTGTTTTAGTCATGAAACTGGAAGCTGACAATTACGATTCCACATCATGGAGGTTATTTATTGATTCTTCTAAGAGAAGTCTGAAGGGCGTCTTGTTGCGCAATGGTAATACTTATGCCTCGGTGCCTGTTGCTCACTCTGTGCATCTCAAAGAAATGTATGAGAATCTTGAGCTGTTGCTAAACACAATAAAGTATAGCGAATATTGTTGAAAACTCTGTGGAGACCTTAAAATAATATCCATGCTTCTGGGTCAGCAGCCTGGATTCACAAAGTATCCATGTTTTTTGTGCGAATGGGACAGTTGAGCTCGAAATTTGCATTACGTTAAGAAAGAATAGCCACTTGGAGAAAGACTTGTGCCGGGACAAAAAAATGTGCTGCGTGATGCATTAGTTGACCCAAAATTAGTTATTTTGCCTCCCCTTCACATAAAGTTAGGATTGATGAAGCAGTTTGTCAAAGCTTTAAATAAACAAGCTGACTGCTTTAAATACCAGTGCGACAAATTTCCTGCACCTTCTGAAGCTAAACTTAAAGAAGAAATTTTTGTAGGACCTGAAATTCGAACCTTAACATTGGACATTGTTCCGAAATACAATGACCCAGGATGAATCTGAAGCATGGAGTTCTTTCGTAGAAGTTATAGACGGTTTCCTTGGAAACAACGTCTCCAAACTACAAAGAAATTGTAGCTAACATGGTCGAAAATTATAAAAACTGGGATGCAATATGAGCGTCAAACTTCATTTTCTGAATTTCCACGTTGACTCTTTTCCCGAAAATCTTGAAGCTGTCAGCGAGGAACAGGGAAAGAGGTTCCATCAAGACATAAAGGAGATGGAGAGACGTTACCAAGGAAGATGGGATATTAAAATGATGGCTGATTACTGCTGGACCTTGAAGAAGGACTCGCTCACAAAAATCCACAAAAGGAAAACTACAAAACACAGTTTTGAGGAAAAAAGAGAACAATTTTATTAAAAAAAAACCAACAATTGTCTAACGTAGATTATACTGCATTGTTTTTTTAATGAACAACTCAATTTTGCAGTGTAATTTTCTATTAAATATAATTTCAATAAATATTTTCTCAATATTTTTGGTAGTTTCTATGAAAAATTTCAAACACACTTTTCCTGAAAACCTGACGTGCTGGAAAAAACTAAGCACAGATTTGTAATCAGTACACACATCCCAATTACTGCAGGACACCTATAAACTTGAAACACTTTTTCATGAAAAAAAATGTAGGCTTGTGTTATCAGCCATATCCTTCTTTAATAGCTTATTTAACTTACATTTTTCTATTTCTAATTGAGTTTGCAATATTTGCATCCTCAATCGATGCTTTTCTGCAGATCATTTGAGTGTCTGCATGGAAATATTTTTTTCGATACTCTGCTTTAATCTCTGCAAGGGATTCAAATTTATAACTTCTAATTTCCCATTCTATAACATATTTCTCAGCTTAAATCTGTTCATACGTTTGCATTTCAAGTTTAATTTCTGCAATGGAGTTTCAGCAAAATTATGCCCTTCTGCATTCGTTGCTACAACCAGGAACTTCTGAAAAGAAAATGTGTGTATCTGTAATTAGTAATTAACATTGGTTACGTAGGACATCATTAAATGGGTTTGTTAATCCTTGTATACTAACTAAAATAGTATTGGATAATATCTGTCCTTTTGTAGGTAGCACTGGAGGAGGTATGTAGTATCAACCACCAGCTGCTTTCACATACGTCTTATGTTGACTATGTGATTTTTTCAACTCCTTGTTTAAGGCTTTATACTTATATTTAAGTTGCTTTGCAGTACGAGGCTTGTGTCAATTTCAAAATAAAAATTATGCCGGTCCAAATATAGCACCATTATATTTTATTTCTATTTCTATCCTGTGGCATTTTCCTTTTCGCTCCATGTGACGCCATCAGTGTGCATGCGTTCAATAATATGTGCACATCTATTGGCAAATTTGACCAACAACGCGCTTTCGATATTTGCGAAATATGGACGGTAAACCATTAACAGTACGAGAAATGATGTATGTTTTAACGAATGAGATTAACGTTTACTATTTAGGAATTGCCAACATTTGGAAAGCCGGTAGTTAGTTAATAAAGCTTTTATGGTACATTCGACTGACTGCACTTGTGCGCACTGAGAGCATCCCGTGACAGAGCTCGACATTCGGATGGTAATCTACTTCTGCCACGAGCAAGAATTTTGCATTCGGCCGTGTTATAGGCCCTGAACTAGAATCACGGTGAAGTGTTCGGGTGGCATAATTGCACTTAAAGAGGTTGCATTTTTCTGCACTGTCTTTTTTCTCAGGGCAACGGAGAGTTGATTGACATAACCTAACCTAAATTACAAAATGAATAAATTATTTCTTGTTGAAGAATGGCTTGAAAGTGATTCAAGCAGTTCAGATGAAGAATTTGATGGGGAAATATTAAAATATATCTACAGAACAAAAAATGTTATTCCGAAAATACAAGTATGAAGATAAAGAAGTAAGTATATGATAAATATAATTGTATAGTTATTCAAATCTATTTCAACAATTTCGCAGACACTTGAGAATGTGCTGGAGTACATTTATTATTACTACCAAAAAATTCAAGAAATCTAAACATTACCCAATTTATCATAAGGGTGGCTCTAAACTTAACTCTGCTGAGACACATCTACTTGCATTTTTATAGTAATGTATTCTTTTCATTGACCATATAATTTGCTAACACAAATTTTAGGTTTGCGGGGAACAAGAGTTGTATCCGAGAAGTAGCAAATCGTTTTGGAATGGCAGATTCAACATTATTTGCTGTCCTAGAACGTGTTACAAACTTTTTATTAGAAATTGACCCAGAAATTATTAAATTTCCTAATGCTATTGAAGGAAAGCTTGATATTAGTAGACATTTTGAAGCAGTGAGTGGTTATACTGTTTTGTTGTACATCAATAAGTATTATGTTATTTCACATAAACAGAATTCCTATTGTATTGGGTTGCATAGACGGAACATATATCCCTATAAAAACACCAGCTCATAATATAAAATCAACGTACGTTAATCGACACGATCAAGTTTTTATCACTCTACAAGCCATATGCAATAGCAACAAAAAATTTCTGGATGTTTTCACTGGAGTTTCAAGTAAAATACACGAAGCTAGAGTATTTACTCTTTCAGACATATATGAACGTATACCAGTAATATGCGGAAATCAATTTCATTTGTTGGGAGATTATGGCAACCTAACCAATGAGGAAATAAGTTTTAATTACAAGTTTAGTGCCACTCGTGCTTGTATTGAAAACGCATTGGTTACTAAAACAAAGATTTCAACAGCTAATTTGTACAGATTTCCAGGCAGTGGATAAAACTTACAAGTTTGTAATTGCATGCTGTGTTCTCCACAATTTATGTATTAATCTTGATGATAAATGGAGTGAAGATAACTCTGATTTTGAGCAATGTAGCAGGCCAAGTGTTGTATACAGAATGTCAAACAGTGAAGCTTCCTCAAAGCAGGAAGGAGAAGTCAAACGACGATTATTATGTATATTAGTCAATAATTAAGAGAATTAAGTTTTTAAAAAATATTTTGGTTTAATTGGTAATGTCAATCTACTTACCATTTGAATCTTGAAATTTACATGATAATTTGTTTTCGCTATTCATTTGAATGTTCCTTGATTCATCATACAAAAATCTGAAACTTGACAAACTCCGTGGACGGTTTGACGAATACAGCGGATGACAGACAAATATCAAAAGTTATCTTGATTCTGAAGCGGTTCGCGGTGCGTTCCAGAATTTCTCGATCCGAGCAAGTGCAAATAAAGCACTTGCTCCATTCTGAAGCAGGGCACCCTTACTCGGCGTGCGGTATGGTCACCAGAATGCGCCATAAGTATTAAAAAACCGACCCTAAATCCAATAAATCTATTAAATATGACAAACTTTGAAGAGAAACCAGATGCTGATGAAGAAAACCTATGTGGGAATTTTCGAGTTGAAGAATTTCAGGAATCGTAGATATTGTAACAATGTTACATCTCAATCGCATTCCTGGCATTTTTACAAATGCATTTAATAATTTTCAGCATGCTAATAACTCATTAGAATTCGAAACATTTTATGAGATTACACGTGAAGTTTCGAGTCCTGTTTAAAATTTAGGCCTCAATGGATCAAAGAACATGAGTAATATTTGTTTCATGAACTCTGTAATTCAGTACCTCTCAAATACAAAACTACTATTGGAATACACCAAAAAGTATATATTCACAAGGAATATCAACACTAGTATTTCTAGTACAAAAGAAGCTCTCATTAAAGCTGTCGCCCAAGCGATAAAGGAGGTAAGATTTACACAATAGGGTAGTTTATTACCGTTAGTTTAAAATTGCAGATACAGCTCTTTCACCACAGTTTACGGATTAGTTTCAACAATATGTACAAGAGTTTATACGATATTTGTTAAAAGGACAATAAAATTGTCGATCAAGTTGTTATTAGGACTACACACCAATTTCTACAGAAATAGATGAAAAGTCAAATGACTATGATAAAACTTCCGAATCCTGGCAACGATGTCTAAGATTGGTGAATTCGAAAGTTGTGAATATTTTTGTAGGATAGCTGATATCTACATTACGTTGTACATATTGTGGGCATTGTTCTGTAACATTTAATCCATTTTGGGATACAGAGAGGAAATATTGTATTCGAGTTTTTAGACTACTGATGTTAATTTGTCGTTTAACGTTAGCATGCAGCTACTTTATTCCAAATTATTCGTTGTAAAATCCAATATGCAAGCAATATAACTAGCAAGGTATCGATTCAAATCTTTTATTCTCTCTCTGTTATGTGTATAAATATTACCAATAGTTGTGTTTAAATACTTCAATCTGCCTTGTGGATCGTATTTCATCCTCAAAGCCCTGTTATAATAATTGTTTTGGTGCAATACATCCGATAATCTGGTACTCTAAGAACGTTTTTGTGGTATTAGAAAAAGCTTTATATTTTACCAAAGTCCCTATTAATTTTCTCCTAGAGGAAACTTTAAACATTTGTTATTTATTTCTAAAAGAATAAAAACTATTCATAAAATCTGTAAAATGAAATAGCATACTTGCGACCTCTAGTAGTAATAAAAAGTAATGCTGTATTCTAAATTAACGATTTCTATTTCATGTTGTAATCACTATAAAAGTCAATCTCAAATAGTATAATAAGACACTATTCATAATCGTTTTCTCAGTTGTTGCCCTGACTCCGACAGGGTAACATCTCGCGAATTTCTACCACCGCCTTCGGGCGGCCCGAGGAAGTTGTCCAGCTATTCGGGGAGCCGAGGAATGGGTCCACAAGTGAAGTCGTCGGGGATGCACATCCGTCAGTCCTGTTTAGACGAGCTACCTGACGATGGAGCGGCCTGTGGCTAGTAGCCAGTCCTGTTAGGCGGAAACCACAGGCCAGTGGACCCAGGAACCGGAATGCTGTATAGTTGGACGACAACCGAGCGGAAGATCCGGGAAACTGCCCATTGCAGAAAATTAAGAGGATTTCAGGAGCAGGTCTTCTGGGATCCAGTCCAACATATATATTTATTTATTTATTATTAAGAAGATCAACCTGTTAAACAACACAAAACTCATGGAATCAGAACATCAACAAGCCGAAAAACTCCCAAGAGTTATATGGCCTTTTAACGACACTGAGAGTGTCGCGTCAAGCTACTGCAGTCGTTTTCTCTGTTGATAGAATTATTCTTCAATTTTTGTTACCAATTTTATTGGTTGTTTTATTATTAACAGGAATGAGTTTGCAGAACAAAACCCAATATCATATCACTTATAGAAACGTATAGGACCACAACAGTTTTACCATAGAGAAATTACAGTCACAGATGTAATGAACATAGCAACATTATGGTGATGGTGTGATGCTGGTGCCAACGTTCACTACTGTAGTAATGGCCACGCGGGATATTCAAATTTTGCGGGGAAACTGAAATGAGACGAATTTGATTTATTTAACCCATTAACATACTGAAGTATTTAAATGATGTTTTTTTGCAAATAGTATCGCATAAATAAATCGAAAAAAAATACTTCAGGAAGTTTGATAGACTAAATGTGTAGAATCATTAAATAAACATTGTCTTAAAATATACATACTACATAAATGTATTATTGGAGATTAGTATAAATATATATGCGGAGTTGATAAATCAATTAAGGAAAAAATTAACCAGTATGGTTTAAAACTTGTGATATTGTAGTTACCATAAAATAATTAAAGTCTATGACTCTAAGGCGCGGTAATAATTAATTGTCCAACGATCGAGGAAATCGAAAGATTTACATCAACATATGTGACACACATAACAAAAACTATACATTGGTTAGTCAAAGAATATACATCAATACATGATAATATTTTATATTCAAATAGTGCGTTCCTTTTACATGAATGAGCAGCTTGGAACAGCTCCGGTGCATTACGCTTTGCGTTCCTTTTACAAAGTGTTTTAAGCTAGGAGCTGCTAATTTACCCTTCACCTGCGCTCCCAAACACCAACAATTTTGTTCGTGCTTCAAGCTCAAGAAGCGGTACAACTGTCCTTAAACAAAAAAATGCCAGTTCCTTTTAGAAATAGCCCCGAGCCGTTCCGGAACTACACACCCCTGGTGCTATATGCACTTAAAAGGAAAACAGCTAATGTTAGCAGGCATATAAAGGGTACTACATAAAATTTGGATGAAGCTTGTACTGTATGCCTTAATAATATATTAAACAATTCTGGAAGTAGTAGAAGTATTTAATCTGAGAACTCTTTAAATGTTGTATATAATATGAATTGACATAACATGACAAGACCTATTCTCAGGATGCCTAGCAACATAAAAAACTTGGCTAACTATTTCATGAACACAAACATAACACTTCTCCCCCTCAAGCAACATAATCACTTAACCACACCGGTGGTTGTCTAATTTGTTGCGGTCTCTCATATATAGCTGGAATTGAAGCACCTTCGTCCTGATCATCCGTTAACGGTGCTTTAGGGACGGCCGGCAGATACGGATCACATAGAACATCCGAATGATTATGATGGCGGTGAGTAATTGAATTCTGTTTATTATCCTCACCTTTTAAAGTAACTAGAAATCTAAGTTTGATTTGATCTACATGCCTGCGCAAAATGCTTCCATCATGCAATTTAACTTTGTAAGAAACGGGCCCGCTAACTTCAGAGTATTATTAATTTAACCACAGAACTCGAGGGTTCTGCGGTATAATGCGACAAAACTTACATTACTGATCAGACCCTGACCATTAGCACCTCATGGCAGTAGTTAACGGCCCCAGCATCCGCAATAGTACCTATAATAATCAACTTCCTTGCAGGAAAGGCGTCCTCGTTAAAAACTTCCTATCATGACTTCCAGTGTAACCTGATTAAACAGTTGCTGCTATTCCACGGAACTCGACACATCTAGATATTGCTGTTATAAAAGCTGTTTGAGTTGGAGTAACTTGGCACCATGTTCTAATAAGAAATAATATAAAAATAAAACAAAGAGAATTTCAAACCCTCCACGCCATCAACAGTGTATCCTGGTCACAGCACCAAAATCAGTAGTGTAACCGACCTGAAGGCTGAACCAAACGCCCTCTATACGGAACACCAGGCTCCATGATCTAACATCTAGTGGCGGTCACTCGATAACTCCTACGTTGTGTTGTTATAATGTAATCCAAATTCACACTGGGAAGATGGCGTTAAGGCGGGAAGATTTGAAATGAATCAACAGTATTTACCTAACTTAACTTTTAATCAAAAGAATAACCAAAAAATAGGTCATTTGCATGAAATCATAGAAGAATTACATTTAAAGCAAACAGTGCTGTACTCAACCTGGGCGATTGGGAAAAGAGCACGGCAGAGAAAACCCCAAACTGCCCTCACACTTCCAACTGCATTTGGCACATCTAGACAAGGACGGGTAACGTACAAGTACCCAGGTCACCAACACTGAATTTAATAGGATGTCAACTGTTACCCAAACATATCATACATGACAACTGAATAAACGTTAGTGTAAACCAGCTAGTCTTTTCTGGTAGGTACTGAGGTCGGATAACCAATACTATCCAGCTAAAGTTGAAAGAGGGGAACACCAGGAAGGTAAAAATATGCCTTGACTACCAATGTTCCTCCTTGCACGGACATAAAATGTTAGTAATATTCAACAAGGCTCAATCACACACACCCACGTACAATATATTAACAGTTTTCAGCCCGCATTAACAAAAATATTTCACAAAGGCTAGCCAACTTCCTACTGTTTGCAAAAGAGTACAACTACAAGTACATTGACAAGACGACATGAATAGTTAAAATTAACTTATGGTATGATTGCGCATAGTTAAAAAGTCGCTTATTATTGGATAGACTATCTCCAACATAGTCATAAATGCAAACGCGAAAGGCACGTGAAGGTCGATTATACCAGACGTTCATTTTAATTACATCACAACAATTATCACAAACGTTAAATACTAGTTAATTATATAGGAACATCGGCTAGATAATAGCGTAAACAAACAATAAACATATAATTACGTTTAAACCAAGATATGAGCGATGCAGTGGAATATGTGTTTTCTGCTAATGCATTCTAAAAGCCATCTTTTCTTGTAAAATATCGATCCGCGCTCATTTAACGGCCTCTGCCTTTTATAGAACTACCTGTATACCATTTCTCCCCTAATATTCCTGGACATAATTACTACTCATAACGTTTTCAACTGGTTGTTTCTCTCAGAAGCAATAACCGTTGCTTGTTTTCGTAAACACCTTAATATAAATGCTTTTAGAACGTTTACCAAGGTTAAAAATGAATATACACTATAAAACAATCTTTACACGCGCTAACTTGAGCTTATCATTATTAATATAACACTAAAGTGACATTGAAAAGATAATTTTAATTAATATTTATTAAATCTAGTTTAAATTACCCTATATGCTAAAATATTTACATTTAATGATCAGTAGGTAAAATTACCTAATTCTGTTCCCTCCTATAAACGCATACTGATTATTCTTTTGAGCATTTTTGCCAAGGGGAATATTGAAGCCAATTTGATTATGAAGCTTAATTCTAAACTAAATAATCCTTAACCTAGAGCTCTGAAAAACGTCTTAACTTACTAATGTTTGGTACGTGAGCTTGTACTAATTTCTCAGCTAGTTAATCTAATAAATTTTAACCTACAAATTACATAGTAATATATATATATATATATATATATATATATATATATATATATATATATAATGAAGATCAATAAATCACACTCTGCGTTGAATTTCTGTCTGAATCTGATTACTGTACTCGTATTTAAGGCTTTTTATGCTTATAAATGAAAGCTACGTAGTTTTTTCTTGAAGTTATATGGGCATTAAACATTCCTTCTTTAACTTCTAATTAAACATTAAATTCAAATTTGCTGGATATTCTTGATATTTTGTGATGGATGGGTGAGTGAGTGAAATGGAATGTGTTTTGATTGTTTGTTAATACGACATAATCTCATTCATTGTTTTATTCATTCCGCCAAGTGCTTTTGTTGCTCCGTATTGTTATATTTTCGATATTAGTTTATCTTTTTTCTTTGCTGTTTTATTTGTTTACTGTTATAAAGTTTATTAAAAACAATTCTTTTGAGAACTAAATACCACCTCTCGTATTAAAGAGAAAGAACCAGAAAAGTTATAAACATTTCTGCAATATTGGAGTTCTTCCAGGAAAAAAAATTTAATCTGGAACTGATCAACTATGTATATGGACTAAGAGAAAGCTGCAATTATAAGACTTTCTACAAACTGCAGAGCAATGTTTTGGGTTAATTTCTGAAAATAGTTATAATCGTTTGAAGGAAGAAATTAGTGATGCATTAGTCGAAGAGGTGCGTAATGGTTTAAAGCTATGTGCACCAACTGGACTATATTGGCTACTCTCACCGGAGCCAGCTTCTGATCCAGAAAGTGTTGTTGACATTGAAGACTTAGTTTTTTCTAGAGAATATTTAAGTGCTTCTAATAAAATCAGTTTTTTGAAAAATTCTTTAAAAATGCACAGGATAGAATTACTCAATTAGCTGAATTAACAACAGGCCAGTACTTGAATCCCAAATGGTTAATTGCTAGAAAACACCGATTAACAGCCACTAACTGTGGAAAGATAGATAATTAAAGCTTGTCGTCGAGAGCAATATCCCCCATCACTTTTCAAGACGCTCATGGGTAATTAAATTTTTTTACCTGCAAAATGTGCTTTTATAAATCTAAACAATAAAGAAATATATTCGAATATTTAACCAAAATAAATAAAACATTAAAATAAAGTAAAACTAAATGTTATTTATTTTTTGCAGGTACTTACAATCTTGATGGGATGAAACAAATTCAGTGGGAAAAGTACATGAAAAAGATGCAATTGATTTTTAGAGAAGAAAAAGTTCAATATGAAGACAAAAGGGCTGTGGCTTTAGGAAAGTGGTGTCCTCGGTGGTAGCCCTGATGGATTAATAGCTGAAGATACAACCAGCATAGTTGAAATAAAATGTCCATACAAATACAAAGAGAAAAGTGTACAGGAGAGTCTGTCTGGTGACCAAAGATATGTACCGAGTTATAAAAATGTACTAAATCAGTTTGAAATCAATTGTGACCATGATTATTACCACCAGATACAGGAGTTGCTACATATTTTGTAAAAACAAGTATGCTATCTAATAATTTGGACTCCAAAAGTAGTTGTTACTGATACTTATTCTCAACTTCTTTAATTAAAAGATATTGAAAAAGTATTAGCGATGCACAAACTTGAAATACCTTTGAGGAATAAGGTTGCAAGCTCGGTGGAACTAAACCTAGAATTCTGTAGGATTTCGCCCTATTAATTGCATGTTCTATGTGTATTTTTGCTTTTGCAATTGTGGTGGTCTGTTCTACTTCAGCAGGTGTAAATTGTGGAGTCATTAGAAATAGTGGAATATTGACAGACACTCCTGCAGGAGAAAATCTGTAATAAGGAATACCCTATCTGCTAAAATCAAATCTCCTGCTTGCAATTTGAATAAAACATCACAGCGTTCTGCAATTGCTTTATCAGATGTTGAACCAATGTACAAATCATTAACGTACGTTATGACACCATTTGGAGCTACACCAAAGAGCCCTTATAAGGTATTCCTATGTTTGTAGTTGCTGTACATTGCTTGCAGTCTATTCTGTTCTTCTGGCACAGATGTATAAACTTCGGTGCAGTCTATTATCATTCTACAGTTTGTAAATGATGCAAATGCAGATGGTAGTCATATCCTATTCTTTCCATAGGAGGTACATTATTAATAAGAAACTATAAAAAGTGCAGCAGGCAACACATTGACCCAAGTTAAAATAATATTGGAAACTGTGGAACTGGAACATCCGAATCTTACTGCTAGATCCTGGTTTAAATAATTTAATTTCTTCATCAATGTCATGTGCACCTGGTCTTTTTTAAGAATTATATCGACAACCCATGTAGCATAATAATTGATTTTGTCTTCGTCCAAACATTGAAGCAGACAATTATTTCTCAGGTAATCGTGTATACATGGCAATTAATGCATCGTCCTTTTCTATAATTTCATATGAAAACGAAAGTGTGAGCCAACTAAGTTACAGGCGAAGCACATCCACATATTGCTTTAAGAAATAATTTTCTGCTTCCAATAAGGCGTTGCTAGTTAGAAGTTGTGATGTTCCTGATCTACACTCTTCCACTTCTATAATAGGCTGTAGATTTCTGTTTGCTCGCATTGTTTTGCAGTTTTCACTAAAACAACAATATATTATTAGCAATTAATTATTTGAACTATTTATACATACCGCATTCAAATTCTACTTGACTTCATAGGTGGCAAAACCTGAAACAACTTATTGCGATTTCTTTTGAAAATTGTTGGCATGTTTTCCTTCAGCCCTTCTTTAAAATGGCAAAAACAGATAATAGAATGAACATTTGCTGTTCAGTCAGCCCTCCTGAAACAAAACAAAAAAAGGTTAATAATTTTTAAAAACAGGTCGAATTATACAGCATTTTGATTTAATTCAAACCAACACAATATAGTATATTATGCAATAAGCACGTGGTTGTGACTAAGTAATAAACACAATTTCTCATATATTACACTAATCACAAAACTGCTTTCTTCTGCACAGCTTACCGAATAAGTTTTTCACGTTTCTTTTTCTGGTCTCCATTTCTCGAGAATTTAAAAATTTGGAACCATCTTTGTTGGTATGGCTGCATTCTACAGGAAAACTGCAACCCATGATAGTTTTAGAAACAACCTATATAAATGTTGCGAGCTACTACTAGACAACCCATCAATTACACACAAAACGCCGCAAGCACTGTTTATTCTCTACGGTTCCAGAATTCTTCTAGAAAATACTAGATAATGAGTCATATCTTTAAATCAGGGTATATATAAGGCCGCTTATGAATGTAAGAGTTAGTCCACATAAGAATGTCGATATAAATTATATCGTGTACAGTAAACGTAGTTGAGCTTTTAGGAGAATATACATAAATGTTATATGCTGTGTCTAATGTACATGCAGCTTGTAGTATACATAAATAGATAGAGCTTGGATTGAATAATAGTTGTGTTAGTGTTGTTAATGGACCTATGGTAAAGAAGTTAGTTTAAGAAGATAGTAGTGCTTGTAAATTCAGTAGTGTAATAGTGCTTCATTGTTAAGTGGACTGAAAACATCTATAAATAAGGCATATACTGTTAATTAGACTTGTGAACAGTGAGTAATAAAGACTCTGGTTATTACTTGTTTTTAAATTAAAGAAACGCGGTAGCAGTAGCCCGCTTCACTGGTGTCAGATGCGGGGTATAGTGATTAATTTAAAACACAAGTCTAAAGATATTTAAGTAGTTTGTATATGCCAGTTACAAGAAGTCAAAGTAAGATGGAGGCAGAAACTTTAATGAATTTCCTCAAGGATTTTAAATCCGGTATGGAGGAGAGGTCGGCTAAACTAGAATTGACACTTAGTGAAAATACTGAGAAAATGGAGGAGAGGTCGGCTAAACTAAAATTGACACTTAGTGAAAATGCTGAGGAAATGGAGGAGAGGTCGGTTAAACTAGAATTGACAATTAGTGAAAATGCTGAGAAAATAGAAGAAAAGTTAAGCGAAAATGCTGCTAAATTATAAGAAAAATCGAATGAAAAGACAGCCAGCCACGTTAGAACAAAGATTAATGGAAAGCTCCATTACATTGAAGGAAGATTTCACTGAACAGGTAAAAACAGTTGAGCAAAAGTTGGACAGTAAATTGATAAAAATGGAAGAAGATGTAATGAGGCTGCAAGAACAAGTGATTTCACTAACAACACGGCCACTTAAATTAGCAAACCAAGTAGTAAATCAGAACATTCCAGAAATAAGAGGCATGGTAGAAAGCGAGTCAATACCGTCAAAATTTAAAGTGAAACCACCCACATTCGATGGTAAAACGCCTTGGCCGACATATTTGAAACAATTTGAAGCTGCGGCAATAGCCAACGGTTGGTGCAACAAAGAGAAGGCTATTTCCTTAATAGTGGCCCTACGGGGGGAGGCTCTTAACATCTTACAAACGATTCCCGATCACCAGCAGAATGATTACGGTCTCTTAACATCAAAGCTTGAGATGAGATATGGAGATGCTCACCTTCAACAGGTTTCCCGCTCCATAAGACCTGCAACGCCTGAAAGCCTGCAAGAATTCGAAGCTGACATTGCCAGGTTAGTTAGATTGGCATACCCAACGGCACCAGATAGCTTCCTCGAACAACTTGCTGTCCAAACATTTGTGGATGGCGTTAAGAATGGCGAAATACAGCAAGCGCTAAGACTAGCACGGCCAAATGTTGGATGACGCACTGGCCATGATGCGCTTGAATTTGAAGCAGCTAAGCAGACATCACACAGGATGGGTCACAAAGTTCGGTCTGCCTTAGAGGAACTTGGTCAAGCTCAGAACAGCATAGATGAAATAGTCAACCGTGTGGCAGAAAGGCTGGAACTACAACGACCGCGGAGATGGCGTCTGCGATGCTGGAACTGCGGTGAAGTTGGTCACATACAGAGACGCTGTACTCAACCAAAAACACAACCGGTTGAGCAGCAGGAAAACTAAAGCAAGTCGACGTAAAGGGGCGAACGTCGACAGCACAACGTAGTGCCCCGGAGATTATCATCCGTGCTGCATCGTAAATGGGAAGTCTGGACAGCATTTATATCGATGGTAGAATTAATGGTAGGATTGTCCAATTACTCGTGGATACAGGAGCGACAACAACTATTGTGAGACCAGATTTGGTTGATCATGGAAAAGTGCTACCTGTATCGGTGTGTCTTCGAACAGCAAGTGGTGAGAAAATTTGTACTCACGGGGGGACTGCCGTTACGTTGACAATTGGGGACAAACTAATTAATCATCGGGTGTTGGTAGCTGAAATTACAGAAGAAGTGATCTTAGGAATGGATCTCATGAGAGAATATGGGTTTCATGTAAACATGAAAAAAAATGTGCTTCGGATAGATGATGATGAGATTCCATTTCAAGGTACGAGTAACCAGACGATGCAAGTTCGAATGATTTGTGATATGAAAATACCCGAGAAGGCGGAAATGATAGTGATGGGACGCCCGGATGGTACGCTCCGGGAAGGACATGTATGCATGATGGAAGCAACTGAATCGGGATTGGGTCAGGAGGGATTACTGATTGGAAGAACGCTGGTAAAGTTTCGAAATATGGTACCAGTAAGGGTGCTGAACATTAATCCGCATACGGTGACCCTGAAGAAAGACACGATTGTGAGAAGTTGCATTCCAGTATGCCATATTAAACGTTGTGTGGACGACACGAAAGATAAACCAGCCAACGGTTGCTCACAGAAATTGCTGGATATGTTAATACCTCCGTGTCAAGGATTAAGCGGCGACCAACTGGGCAAGGTAAAAGAGCTGGTCGGACGATATCGAGGTGTGTTTGCACTGGATGATAGTGAAAAAGGAAGGACGAATGTTGTGCAACACAAGATCAATACTGGAGATGCGCAACCGATAAGACAACACCCCAGGCGACTTCCTTTGGCAAAACGTAAGGAAGCCGAGCAAATTATCACCGATATGGAAAAACAGGGAGTGATTGAACCCTCGATTAGTCCATGGGTATCCCCGGTAGTGCTTGTCAAGAAAAAGGACGGGTCGACAAGGTTTTGTGTAGACTACCGGCGGCTTAACAATGTGACAAAGAAAGACAGCTATCCTTTGCCCAGAATTGATGACACCTTGGATACTCTATTCGGATCTAAATGGTTTTCGACCTTGGACTTGAAAAGCGGATACTGGCAGGTAGGCTTGGAGCCAAACGATAAAGAAAAGACTGCGTTTACAATTGGAACTGGATTATGGCAGTTCAAGGTCATGCCATTTGAATTATGCAATGCCCCTGCTTCTTTTTGAACGATTGATGAAGTCGATACTGCGTGGACTGTCTTGGAAGACTTGTCTGGTGTACCTTGACGACGTAATAGTGTTAGGCCGGTCTTTTGAAGAACACCTTAAGAACCTAAAGGAGATATTCCAAAGATTACAGGGGGCAAACCTTACATTGAGCCCCAAGAAGTGTCACCTGTTTGGAAAAGAGGAGACCGGAATAAGAGCTGATCCTGACAAAATAAAAACGGTACAAGAGTGGTCTACACCATGTTACAATTTAAAAATATAAGATACGATAATTCTTACAATTAAAAAGTCGATAATTACATCGCGCAAGCGTGATGAAAAGCAACTTCGCGGGCTGTTAGCAACGCCAATCTTATTACAGATTTTGCGTAGCCTACTGCCAATGACGTCACCAATGCACGAATTACGACGCAATTATCGGAAAAAAATACATAAATTTCAGACAAAAGATAGTACAATAATTACTCACATGGATATGTCCCTGCGTTAAAGTTGACTTCTTTTCAAGTCCATCAGGCTACTCAAGGCCCTTTTGCGGTAATTAAAGATGGTACGGCTCCGGTGCTTCGGCGGAACATGGACATCCGACTCGTCTAGGGTCGTGCAGTACGGTTCGCCTAGGTGGCTTCAAATTGACACCTACCTATGCAGGGAATGACGGGAATACCAGGTATAAGGCAACAAACAAAAGACAATTAGGCAAAGGAAATCTACATAGATAAGATAAGCACGATACGATACCTCAAAGCGTCCACTCTACTCGAAGGTTCGGGCGAAAAAGCTCCGTTCAAGAGCGTCACGGAAACTTGTCCCCACTCTTTTTGTCTTTTACACGTCGTTGCGAAGTTATTCGTCCAACCCTCTCGCGTCGCGCGATCTGCGCAAACGCACTGTGACGTAACGGAAGTACGCGCCTAGTCTTTTAAAATTCCGCGCACCGCGTCTTTTGAAATTATGGCGCGAAACCTCCGCACATCAAACTTAACCTAAAACAATGTTTAAGTGCCAATTGGCACGTAACAATCGCGACAAAGCCACAAAAGAAAAAACTTAAAAAAAGAAAAAGTCTGTTAGCACAGTAACAGCTTAAAATCTAAGACCTAACTACCCTATATAACCTACAAAATAAAACCTACAAAATGTTTATATAAGGCGCCACCTGGTTTTTTGACCGATAACAAGTCTACCGAAGTACCAGGAAACGGAATAGGTAGCCCCACTGTTTTTGACTACACTAATAATCGACAGCACAAATTTGTCGGGGAGCATGAAACACTACTTAAACTAAAACAGATGCGACAAGTCGCCTAAACCTATCTAACTAAAGCTAACATTAAAGTTCTTATGTGCAAACACACACGAGTGTTGCATCAAAACTATTCTTCTTTGTTGGCAAGAAGTGCCCAAATTTAAAAATGTTCATGGAGTGCGTCACTCTGCACTCTAGCAAATTTTGTTACTGGTACTTTGGTTTTCTAACGATGCACATTTAAAACTTGTCCATGACATAGTTGTGAATCAACAAATTTACCAGAAGTACCACCCTACTAAATCCTTATATCGCTAACCTAACAAATTACATTTCTATATCAGGTTAGCTTTTTCGCTCAAAATTCAAGAAAAAATAATTCCCACGTCTGGTCATAGATACCACACGTTAGGAAGATAAAAAGATAAAACAAGATCTCAAATTGTTATAGATAAGGGATAAGATAAAGATAATGAGCTTAAATTGTTATCCTCAAAGGTAATAGATAGGATAACGGTATCAAGCTTTAGTTATTATTTGAGATACTAGATAAGATAACGCGATATTAAGCTAAAGTTATTATTAGAGATAGTAGGTAAGGTAACGCGATATTAAACAAAAGTTATTACTAAAGATAACCGGTAAAATAACGCGAATTTAAACAAAAGTTATTACTAACGGTAGTCGGTAAGATAACGATATTAAACTAAAGTTATTATTAAAGGTAATCGGTAAGATAACGATATTAAAACTAAGGGTATTATCAAAGATAATAAAGAAGACAAAGGTATTGGCCCAGTTATTACCCAAGACAATGAATAATGTAAGATAGAGTGGCTCCGGTAGAGCCGTTTAAATGGGGATTGTCTCGTGCCCTCTAAAAAGAGAAACCTGTGAAGCAGGTCCGTTTGCAATAAACGGCACGAGGGACCGGTAAAGACATTTGGGTACATCCACTACGATAAGAAAATCAGACAAAAGTTGACACAACAACTTAAAAGTATCATTACAGATACAAACACAGAAAAACAAACTGTTTTAAGGTAGTTTTTTTAAAACGGTAGCACCATAAACACACAAAAATGCCTAATTATAAACAGTTAAATACAGATACACTGTTCCAATATGCTAAAACAACCGAGAGCTTAATAAGATAACAATAAGAAACAATAGCACCTAACCACAAAGTTCAATAAAAAACAATGAAAAAAAATGTTTATAAGTTATGTTGATTTAATAGAAAAAGAAAAAAATAATGATGTAGTATAATGTGGGCGACTGCAATAATTCAGAGGAAAAACACATGGAATAGATAATCCTAGTTCTTTGCAACTGCGAATATGAACTATTTCTTACAATGACATAGGTCATGACTCCTATGTTGGCCCAAAGAAAAAAATCATCCACTCAACATCAGCTAAAACCAATCATAAAAATTCAATGAGTTATTACAACCAAAGTTACGACAATTACCACACAAAATTAAATGACGTAAGAAAAATATTAAAAACCAAATAATATGCTGTAGGAAAAGTTCGAGGATTAATTAAATGAAACAACAGAGTTGTATTGGGGGTGTAGAGAATGAAGTGATATATATCTAACGGTATGGTCAAGGAAAAGTCAACCAAAAGAAAAAGATAGCTAAATTAAGATAAGTAAAGTTAAACGTGTAAGAAATTATATACTGTATGAGAGAGGGAATAAGTAATTAAAGTTAACTAATTGATGGTGAGAACAGAAAAATATTAGGTAAATCGTGAGGAGCATGGAACATGAAAAACTTAACCAGCATTTGGGTCAGCAGAGAATGGCTTAAGGTCTTTAATATGCCACCTGCCTTAGCGTTTTCCTTCAGCATCCTGAAGTTCGTAGATAAGGGGACTAATGACATGAGTAACCTTACAAAGAATGAATTTAGGGGCTAATTTTGAAGAGAATTTCTTAGATGCATCCGATAAGACATAATTCTTTTTCCAAACTTGTTCGCCCAAGGGAAGGAAATATTTCGTTTACGTAGATTATAATGGTCCTTACTCTTTTCGTAAGCTTTTAACAAATTTTTTCTAACGTCGTTAAAGATAGAAGGTAATGACTGTTGGTCTTTGTCCCAGCGTACTTTATCGTCAAATTCAATTACGTTAGTATCGTCAGGCACTAAACCATAGTAACTCCCATCGATTGGGGGGTATATCTTCCAAAAACAAGAAATGACGGAGTGAATTGGGTTGCTTCGTGTTTAGATGTACGCAAAGCTTGAGCAATTTTTTAAAATATGTTCATCCCATGTAGTATGGTCTGAATCAATATAGGAAGAGATAGCGGTAATTAAAACTCTATTTACTCTTTCGGTAGGGTTTACTTGAGGATGGTATTTTGCGTTAAACCAAATTTTTTGTACTTTGTAACTTTTAACGAAATTCTGAAAATCTTTAGAGATAAATTGTGCCCCATTGTCACAAAGGATAATTTGAGGGACACCAAAGATAAGAAATACATTTTGTTCTAGGAATTTAATTATAGCAGCGGATGTAGCTTTACGTAAGGGTTGCATCATAACAAATTTAGAAAACCAATCGGTGACCACTAAAAGATATTGGTTACCTCTTTTCGATTGGGGGAGAGGTCCTAATAAGTCAAGCGAAATTAATTGAAAGGGATAAGACACACGTTTAAAGTTACCCATTAAACCAGGACGAGCGTCTTGCAAACTCTTATGAGAACCACAAATTTTACAGTTCTTAATATAGCGACACACAGATTGCTTAAGTGTGGGCCAGTAATATAATTCAGATATTTTAGCGAAAGTTTTTGTAACACCAAGGTGAGCAGCAATGGGATCATCATGACATAATTTGAGCACCTCACTGCGGTTAGCAGTAGGCACGACCAGTTTCCATTCAGGGATATTCGATATTTTATGCGGAGAAGAAGATACAAATTTATATAGTCTATTATTAGTTACACGAAAGGTAGGAAATTTATCGGGGTTATCGGAAACTTTTTTAATCATATTGAGATACCAGGTATCAGGAATTAAATTTGGAAGGTTAAGAGAAACAACATCACGAGATAAGGCATCAGGTACGATATTTAATTTGCCAGGCCTATGCCTAACGTCAAAAGTGAATTGAGATATACGCAAGTTCCATCTTGCCAAACGGCCTGCGGGCTGTTTCAAGTTATTAAGCCAAGTGAGAGCTGCACAATCAGTGATTACGGTAAAGTGTGTATCTTCGACATATCCTCTAAATTTCTCGATGCCAAAGATAACGCCCAATAATTCTCGTTCGGTAGCAGAGTATTTTTGTTCGGCAGAAGTTAAGGCACGACTTGCATAGGCGATTGGATGTTCTAAACCATTTCTTACCTCGAACAACATTGCACCCAAACCAGTAAGCGAGGCATCAGTTTGTATATAAAACTTTTCATCGAAATTGGGTGAAATTAAGATAGGTGCTGAAGTGATTAATGTTTTAATTTGTTCGAAAGCCTGTTGAGATTCTAAATTCCATTCGATAGTTTGGGATTTATTCTTATTTTTAATTAAAGCGGTAATGGGTGCAGATATAGTTGAAAGATTGGGTAGAAAGATGCGATAGTAGCTAATCATTCCAATTAAACGTTTGATTTCGATAACAGTTTTAGGTGTTTTAAATTTAGTAATAGCGTCGACTTTTGCAGGATCTGCTCGTAGGCCAGTTCCATCGATAATAAAACCAAGAAATGTAAGGGACGAACAACAAAATTGACACTTTTTCCAGTTTATCTTAAAACCTGCTGCATTTAAACGTTCTGCAACCTCATTTAATGTAGCGATATGTTCATCAAAGGAACTTGAGATAACTAAAATATCATCCAGAAATACAAAGGCACGTTCCTGATGTAAGATAGGACCTAACGTTTGATCCATAGTACGTTGTAGGGTTTGTGGTGCGTTACAGAGACCAAATGGCAAAAATTATATTCGAAAAGACCTCGGCCTGGAACACAAAAAGCAGTTTTTTGACGAGAAGATAGGTCGAGAGGTATCTGATAAAAAGCTTATCTAAGATCGATAGATGAGATAAATTTTGCGTTTCGAAGTCGGCTTAAAATAGAGTCAGTTCTAGGTAAAGGATAAGCGTCAGAAACAGTCACGGAATTCAACTTTCTGCCATCGAAACAGACACGCCATTCGTCATTCTTTTTCCGAACTAATAATACGGGAGACGTCCAGGGTGAATTTGAGGGAGAGATAACACCAGATTCTAACATTTTATCTATTTCAGCATGCAAATGCTTTTGTAATGCAGGCGATAAGGGATATTGACGTTGCTTAAATGGGAGGTCATCACCTGTAGAGCTAACATGTGTTGCAGTAGTAACGCAACCAAGTTCAGAGGTATTAAGTTTACGAAATTTGTCAATTGTAGCGTTAAGGGTTACATTTTGGGAATCAGTAAGAGAAATTTTGTTAGATATTCCTGTAGATGCACAGGAATTTCTTTTAAGAGAGGTTTGCCATGAAAAATCCTGGAAATAAAGTGACAGATTGAAAAGTTTACAGAAATCCACACCTAGTAGGAAAGGATAAGCTAATGCAGGGACAATCAGAAATGAATCGTTACGTTCAAGTGATTCTATTCGAATTTTTAATTTAAGGGAACCCGTTACATGTATTTGATTATCGTCAGCTAAATTTATGGAAGTTTTTTCGGGAATAATTTGAATATTAATATTTTGTTTAGATAATTGATGTAAACCTTCGTTATTTATAAGGGAACATGAGCAACCTGTATCCAATAAAGCAATTACATTTAAGGAACCAATTGAGATAGTTAAGTGTGGACGATTATCGAAGGGTTTTTTAACAAGTTGTGAGGCAGCAGTCTTTTTATGATAAAAGGAATTGACGGTTTGTAACCACTTAGACCATTCTGATAGAGTAGTATAACATAATTCTTCTAATGAAGGTAAGGCATTTTGTACATTAATAGTAGCGGTATTATTGTTAGATAAATTTAATAACGATACAGCGTTAGGGGTAGTTTTATGATTTGAATTTATTGACGTCTGGGTCCGTTGAATGATTGGTGTTGAGGACGATTTTGATTCCTTGAGATATTCACGCCCTGATTTGGAATATCTCGACGGGAGTTTCCCGAAACATTAGGATTACAGTTCGTGCAGTTTGATTTGTAGATATTTGAGCGGCCACAACCATAACAAAAAATATTTCTAGGGTATGTGCAGACATTATAGTTATGTCCACTTCTCTTACAGTTCCAACAGGTAAGTGAGTTATTAGTTACGGTAGAAGGAACATTAAGGGTAGATACTTTATGGGAAGCTCGAACTTGACAAGCTAAATCGGGTTCTAAAAGACCAGATTGTTTCTCTGGGGGCGGGCGGTATTTATCAATTCTTAACTTCACTTCCTGAAGAGAACGACATAGATCTTTAAAGTGGGCTAAGGAAGAGATGTGTTGTAATGCCAAACGTTCAGAGAAATACGGGTTTAAATTTCTAAGTAACTGATCGATAATTTCAGATTCTGAAGGTTTTTTGTCGAGTCTACTATATAAAGCTTCTAATGAGGTAATAAAGGAAACAACATTTTCGTCAGGACCTTGGGTTCGATTACGTATCTCGTTCCAAAGGTCGGTAATATAACCATGAGGAAGGAAATTTCGTTTTAGGCACGCAACTAACTCCTCGCAGGTAGAAATTTGGTCTCGGATGTTCCTGTACCAGATCAACGCGGAGTCTGAAAACAAGTCACCTGCGGAAACAAATAAATCTTGATCTGTACACTGGCGAGAGATTTTGAAATCCTTAATACGGTCAAGAAAGGACGATAAAGGGACTTGCGGTCAAACCATTGAAAAGTGAGACCCCATTTGTATACAGGTATGGATTTTCCTACTGGTTGAGGTGAAGCAAGTACGAGATTTGAAAAGGGTAACGATATATCTACGTCTGCATTTGGATTAAGTGTTTCAAGAACAATTCCTTTAAGTAATAATATTTCGGACAACAAACTTTGTTTAGCTTGGGTCGCTTGCTCATCGTCATATAAGGATAACAATTCGATACGCTGTTTGACATGCGTTATTCTCGAAGCCAATCGCCTTAGCTCAATATCACTGGGAGCAGAATCTGTTCTATTTATTATACCAGATATGTCGTCCAAAGAAAGTTTAATTTCAGATACGTTATGAAGCCAATCGGAAACGGGTTTCTTTAAGATAGCGACGCCTTTCATTTCCTGGGCTAAAATGGCCCTGAGTTGTGATCTCTTATCGTTTTGATTTGATGCCGGGGTTATATTACTACACTCAATCTCGTAGATAAGCTCGAGAGATTTTAGATGTGAAATATTCATTTTGGATTTCTATTTGAGACACGATATATATGAGATATGCAATACTGACGTAAATCAGAAGGTAAAAACGATACAGCTACTTCAAGTCAGTATGATAAGATATTTAAGGGTGGAAACTTGCTATGAACGGCACTCGTAAAGAATAATATTCAAATTTTATCACGTTAAGTAACCAAAAAACTAAAAAAAACACGTTTAGACTGTATGAGAGCAAAATTAATGATTAATAAAGGAATACATCATTGATAAACTACAAAAAGGCACTCCAAATTAGAAAATACACGCAGGTAATGTATTATTTAACAAAAGCAACAAGAACCCATAGTTTGACGTTTCATAAAAAGATATTAAAAAGGCAATTTATTTCGTTAAGTGCTTTTAAACACAAGGTTTTCTTGTAAAGGTATTTGAGATATTATTAATTAAATAGATAAATCACTAATGCACTTTTTAAAACGTAACATACAAGACAGTGTATTCAAGTTTCAAAAACGGTCTTTTAAAGTTGAGAAACCAAACAAAGATTATATTTTAATTTAATATAAAGTAGATAATTTCCGTAATAAAATTAGGTAAATGCTTATTTATTTATACTTACATGCATAAAAGTAGGGTTAGATAATTTATGTTTCCTAAAAGTTCATATATGAATCCAAAAATAACCCAATCACACAATACAACTGAGGTTAACAAACACCCAACATTGAAAATTTAGACAACATTATATTAAAACACATTTTTCAGATAATTTCAGTTATCAAAAGCACACCATATTTAAATTGGAAAACCATTACATCAGCTAAACATTTTACATACAACAGCTGTATATTACAATGTCAAAATGGCCGCCTACATTCAGATTGCCATAGCAACTGCTTTTTGACATCTAAAGAATGTGGCGTGTTCCAAAATGCGAGTATAAAATTCAAGGTTACAGATATTTGGTAATTGGTTTTAAGTGAAAAAACTATTTTAAATAACGTTAGTTAATACATTGTATGGTTATAAAACAAAAGAAAGACTCGTAATTGCCATACCACGTTGAAGGCGCCATTGTTACAATTAAAAAATATAAGATACGATAATTCTTACAATTAAAAAGTCGATAAGTACATCGCGGAAGCGTGATGAAAAGCAACTTCGCGGGCTGTTAGCAACGCCAATCTTATTACAGATTTTGCGCAGCCAACTGCCAATGACGTCACCAATGCACGAATTACGACGCAATTATCGGAAAAAAATACATAAATTTCAGACAAAAGATAGTACAATAATTACTCACATGGATATGTCCCTGCGTTAAAGTTGACTTCTTTTCAAGTCCATCAGGCTACTCAAGGCCCTTTTGCGGTAATTAAAGATGGTACGGCTCCGGTGCTTCGGCGTAACATGGACATCCTACTCGTCTAGGGTCGTGCAGTACGGTTCGCCTAGGTGGCTTCAAATTGACACCTACCTATGCAGGGAATGACGGGAATACCAGGTATAAGGCAACAAACAAAGACAATTAGGCAAAGGAAATCTACATAGATAAGATAAGCACGATACGATACCTCAAAACGTTCACTCTACTCGAAGGTTCGGGCGAAAAAGCCCCGTTCAAGAGCGTCACGGAAACTTGTCCCCACTCTTTTTTTGTCTTTTACACGTCGGCGCGAAGTTATTCGTCCAACCCTCTCGCGTCGCGCGATCTGCGCAAACGCACTGTGACGTAACGGAAGTACGCGCCTAGTCTTTTAAAATTCCGCGCACCGCGTCTTTTGAAATTATGGCACGAAACCTCCGCACATCAAACTTAACCTAAAACAATGTTTAAGTGCCAATTGGCACGTAACAACCAGCAGATATACACCAACTACGCAGTTTTCTAGGATTGTGCACATATTACCGACGTTTTATACTTGGGTTTGCGAATATTGCCAAACCGTTAACAAAATTAACCGAAGATGGACAAGAATATGATTGGAATGACGACTGCCATAGTGCATTTGAACAACTGAAACGGCTACTGGTTACAGCACCAATTTTGAGTTATCCACGGATGAAGGGGAAATTTGTGTTGGATACCGATGCCAGTAACACAGCTATAGGAGGCGTTCTCTCTCAAGTGCAAGACGGACAAGAAAAAGTTATTGGGTATTTCAGCAAGGTCTTGTCGCGGCCAGAAAGGAACTATTGTGTGACAAGAAGGGAGCTGTTGGCCGATGTCAAATCCGTAGAGCACTTTTATAAGTACTTATACGGCCGTAAATTCCTGTTGAGAACAGATCATGCTGCACTGAAATGGTTACTGCAGTTTCGAAATCCTGAAGGGCAAGTTGCAAGGTGGATAGAGCGGCTGCAGGAATATGACTTTGATACAGAACATCGTGTAGGAACTAGCCATCGGAATGCAGACGCTTTGTCAAGGAGACCTTGTCCGGTAGACTGCAATCATTGCTCCAAGATGGAAGAGAAAATAAGTGTCATCCATAGAATGACGGTAACCGATGATACTTGGCAACCCGAAAGAATACGAGAAGACCAGGAATGACGCCGAATTGGAACGTATTATTAAGTGGAAAATAGAGGACAACGACCAGCTTGGGAAGAAATTAGTATTTTAAGTAGGAGCCTGAAGGCATACTGGGCACAGTGGGACTCCTTGATGATGGAAAATAGAATCTTGAAACGACGCCTGGAATTTGAAGATGGCACTGAGAGACTTCAAGTGATAGTGCTGAGAAGCAGAGTGCCGGAAGTGTTGCAGCACTTGCACGATGGTATTTCCGGAGGGCACTATGGCGTGAAAAGAACTCGCGAAAGAGTGAGAGAAAGATTTTATTGGGTGAACTGCAAAGATGATGTGAAGGAGTGGTGCCGGAAATGTGAATTGTGTGCCTCTGCAAATGGCCCGGTCACAAAACGGAAAGCCCCAATGAGACAGTATAACGTGGGGAATCCGTTTGAGAGGGTAGCCATTGATATAGCTGGTCCGTTTCCTGCATCAGAGAAAGGAAATAAATACATCTTAGTTGCAATGGATTATTTTACCAAATGGCCGGAGGCATATGCTATACCTAACCAAGAAGCCGAGACGGTTGCAGATGTACTAGTGAAGGAGTTGTTTTGTCGCTTTGGAGTTCCGTTGGAATTACACTCCGATCAAGGTCGGAACTTCGAATCAGCATTGTTTCAAAATGTCTGCAAGCATCTTGGAATCAGGAAGACTAGAACCACGCCACTACATCCCCAATCCGATGGAATGGTTGAAAGAATGAACAGGACGTTAGGGAAGTACCTGGCCAAAGTTGTCTCTGAACATCAACGAGACTGGGACCAATATCTACATTTGTTCCTACTGGCGTACCGATCTTCGGTACATGACAGCACAGGGTACTCGCCCGCTTGCGTAATGCTAGGACGTGAATTGCGGCTACCATGTGATCTTCGGTTTGGATTTAAACCTGGAGAAGAGATGGCAGGTGAAGATTACGTTAGTAAGCTTCGTGAAAGATCAAATAGCATTCACGAAAACATCTGAAAGAATATCCAGGCAGCAAGCGATCGAATGAAATCACAATATGACACGAGAGCACAAGAAGGTGGTTATGAACCTGGAGATTTAGTGTGGTTGTACAATCCACAAAGAAAACGTGGATTGTCGCCAAAACTACAAAGACAATGGGAAGGGCCGTACGAAGTGTTAAAGAGAATTAATGATGTAGTGTACCGGATCAGAAGATCCCCTCGTGGTAAACCGAAAGTGGTACACTTTGACCGTTTAACATCCTACGCTGGCAACAACCAAGAAAGCTCGAATGATGAGAATGGTGTTCGACAAGTTATTAATCATGAGCCAAATGTAGATTTTGAAAGCTTTATGGCGGCGTATGGTGGTTCCGCTAAAGCGAGATTTGGCGTTGTTGTTGAAAAACAGCAAGATCTGTTTAGAGCACCAGAAGAGTATTCCCTTGCACATTGCGTAGCTCAAAATTTGGCAATGTCAAGGGGAATAGCTGTTGTTTTCAAGAAAAAGTTTGGATGTGTGGATGAATTAGTACAACAGCAGCCGACTGGAAAATCTTTGGTTCTTCAAGATAAAAATGGTTGTTTACTATCTGGTCACCAAAAATTCTTCATGGCAGAGACCTAGTTATGGACATCTATGGGAGGCTTTGCTAAATCTTAAGGCGCAGATGATGGAAAATGGAGTAACGAGACTAACGGTGCCCAAGCTGGGCTGTAGACTGGATCGCTTAGATTGGAGGATAGTCCGAAATATGCTAGAAGTAGTTTTCCAGGGAACCAACGTCCAGGTCCTTGTTTGTTGTTATCAACCGGTTGCCTACCAAGCCCAAGAAAAGAGTGTTGACTGTTACTTCCAACGACGCGGTGGATGCACCAGAGGAGATAGCTGCCGATACCGTCACCAGTCATCGAATTGGCGTCAAAATGGATTTACAGTTACGAGACGTAACGATTTTAAAGAGGGGGCAGTGTTGCGAGCTACTACTAGACAACCCATCAATTACACACAAAACGCCGCAAGCACTGTTTATTCTCTACGGTTCCAGAATTCTTCTAGAAAATACTAGATAATGAGTCATATCTTTAAATCAGGGTATATATAAGGCCGCTTATGAATGTAAGAGTTAGTCTATACTTGAATGTCTAATATAAATTATATCGTGTACAGTAAACGTAGTTGAGCTTTTGGGAGAATATACATAAATGTTATATGCTGTGTCTAATGTACATGCAGCTTGTAGTATACATAAATAAATAGAAGTGTATAAATAAATAGTTGTGTTAGTGTTGCTAATGGACCTATGGTAAAGAAGTTAGTTTAAGAAGATAGTAGTGCTTGTAAATTCAGTAGTGTAATAGTGCTTCATTGTTAAGTGGACTGAAAACATCTATAAATAAGGCATATACTGTTAATTAGACTTGTGAACAGTGAGTAATAAAGACTCTGGTTATTACTTGTTTTTAAATTAAAGAAACGCGGTAGCAGTAGCCCGCTTCATAAATAATTAAAGTCAATAATTATAAAGTAAATACAATTTAACAGCTTACCAATTTCAAAATGCTATTTTTGAAGTATGTATTAGCTTATTTTTAATCTTCTTTGGGAAGTAAACCACTCATAGTTTTTAAAATCATCTTTATTTACGTTTCGATCCATGACCTAGGATCGTTATCAAAATAATAAAAACTTTAAGTTTGACATTTATGACAAAAATTGAAGGTGACTTTGTAGTAAGTTCATTAGTTAGAAAACTAAGAAGCGGAAGTTCATCAGTAGCTACAAAGGTCACAATAAATTCAAAGCTTAGTGGTAAAAGAAAACAGTCAAAGGAAGACGCTTCTCATCAAGCAATAGTTGCAACATCAATATTGCTTCTGTATAGCAATAAAAAGCAAAGCAATGTGAAATCTAAATCACATGAGGAAACTTCCAAGCAATTGTTAGAACCACATATTTTCAGTAAAGGGGCCAAAATCATTGCCAGTATTGAAAGTATCTCAACTTTAATGTTTAGTAAGGAAAAAGCCAGTAGTAGTTAGCAAATTAGCAAAAACCTTCAAAACATTCCGCCAATTATCTGAAAATACCCTGATTTCTTCAATGACTACAATTATACCAGATTAAAAAGAATGCTTGAAAAGGCACTCATTTTGACACTTCAGCAACTTTTAATGGAATATTTTGGAGATTACTGCTCCTGTAACACCATTCACAACTATTGTTTACATTGATTACCCTGAAAAATCTGATTACATGAACAGAACAATTTTAGGTATAACAGTACAACGGATGTATTTAATAAAGCGGCAGTAAGCACAGAAGATGAAGCAATGTGAGACATTTTTTAAAGAAAATGATGCAAAAATGTAATGTACGCCTTATTAACATATTAAACAATTCTGGAAGTAGTAAAAGTATTTAATGTTAGAACTCTTTAAATGTTGTATATAATATGTTGACATAACATAACAAGACCTATTTTCAGGATGCCTAGCAACATAAAAATCTTGGCTAACTATTTCATGAACGCATACATAACACTTCTCCCCATTAAGCAACATAATCACTTAACCACACCGGTGGTTGTCTAATTTGTTGCGGTCTCTCATACATAGCTGGAATTGAAGCAAATAGTAGTGAATTACCAGTTTTTACGCTATTTTGAAAGCAATAAGGTTTTAAGTATATATCAGGCAGGGTTTAGAAAGAATAACTCATGTGAAAGTTCAATGCAAACTGTATTGATGAATTGGAAAGTGCATTAAACCAGAAAAAGATTATTTCAGTGCTTTTTTGGACTTTCGTAGAGCATTTGAAACAATTGATCGGACAATGATCTTGGAAAAATTGATTAAGTATGGCATACGTGGTACAGTGCTTACATGGTTTAAAGATTATTTAAATCACCGATGGCAAGAAACCAAGTATGGAAACAAGTTCTTAGAGTCTAAAGAAAATATGTATGGTGTTCCGCAAGGGACAGTACTTGGTCCAAATCTGTTTATTGTATATATAAATGATATAACTAAATATTTGAAAAAATGCAATATACAACTTTTTGCTGATGACACTTTAATATACTGCATTGGCGATGATATTGAATACGTGGTAAACACCCTGAATCAAGAAATGATTGAGATACATGAATGGATAAAACATAACGGTTTGAGCTTAAATATAGAAAAAACTAAGTTTATGATAATTAAAAATCGATTTAATACTCTATCAACTAAAAATCGCATTGGAATATTTATTAATAACCAAAAAACAGAACAAGTGGAGGAGTGCAAATATCTGGGAGTCATAATGGATGAACATTTAACATTTTCTAAACATGCAGAATACGTAACCAAAAAAATAGCCAGAAAAGTACATATTTTAGGAAGAATGAATAATTATCTTAGTGTTTGGTCCAAATTGACAATTTACAAAACCATTATTTTGCCACATCTAAATTACTGTTCATCAATACTATTTTTATTAAACAAATCTGAAATAAATGATCTACAAAAGAAACAAAACCAAGCTCTGAGATACATTCTTAAATGCAATCGTAACACAAGTGTTAGTAGTATGTTAAAGAAAACAAACTTGACGAGTGTTAATCAAATAATTTTTGTAAACACAATGAACGTCATATACAAAATAAAGCACAATTTCTTTCCAGCACATTTAGTAAAACATACTAGAATAGTGTCAGATATACGTTCTTATCAAACTCGGGCTAGTGAAGACTTCTATGTACCTACAGTTTCTACTACATATAGTCAAAATGATCTCTTTCATAAGGGACTTATGCAGTATAATAAACTACCTATCAGAGTAAAAAATTCGGAAACTGTAAAACTCTTTCAACAAAGATGTATTAAATATGCTATGGATAATTTAGGTACGTGAAGAAGGAACACTATACGTGATGATTGTCTATTATGTACAGGTTGATGAGTGGGTCCCTGTGTTGCGTGACTCCATTCACTGCCTTTAAATAAGTATATATGTATGTATGTAAACTTATTGCTAAACACTTAAGTTAGAATATTCTATTAGCATGTGCTATTAAAATGAATAAATACAAAATACAAACTTCGTCATGATCATCTGTTAACGGCGCATTAGAAACGGGCAGCATATATGGGTCACATAAAACATCCGTATGATTATGATGGCGGTGAGTAATTGAATTCTGTTTATTACCCTCACTATTTAAAGTAAGAGTAAATCTAAGTTTGATTTGATCTAAATGCCTGCACAATATGCTTCCATAATGCAATTTAACTTTGTAAGAAACGGACCCCCTGACTTCAGAGATTATCGCGGGAATCCATTTAACACTGCTACTATAATTCTTAATGAAGATGGTGTCGTTAACGCTAAATGTTTGTAGATTAGGTGACTCTAAAGCTCTGTCAAGAGATTGTTCTCTTTTAAGTTGCAACTCCGAAGACAAATCTGGATTTAGTTTACACGACACAATTTGTAACTTCCTGCCCATAAGAATCTCGCTAGGACTCCGACCAGTGGTTGAGCTAGGAGTGATGTGCTGGTATAATAAAAATTTAGCTAATTTAAATTTTCAATCGCCAATAATATTTTTTTTAGAAAATCTTTAGTTGTTTGAACCATTCTTTCTGCCATTCCATTTCCTTGTGGTCGATGAGGAGCGGTGGTAATTAAACGAATTCCAAGCATTGTCCCAAACTGTTTAAACCGTTCGCTAGTAAATGCAGTTCCATTATCGGATTTCAATGTATCTGGCAACCCGTGAGTAGCGATCAATCCATACACTGTTGATATGACTGCTTCAGTAGAAGTATTTGAAACGATTCGAACTTCAAGCCATTTTGAAAATAAACCGACCACTATTAGAAAAACTTTTCCCATAAATGGCCCCGTAAAATCTAAATGTAATCTCGACCATGGTTTATTTGTAGGTTCCCAAGAAAATATGGGCAAGCTGAAGGTGAGCGTGCATTTGTTTGACACTACAACCTTTAACCACATTTTCTATTTCAGCATCAATTCCTGGCCATCAAACGTAACTTCTTGCTATTGCTTTCATCTTGATGATGCTGGGATGACACGCCTGCAGTACCTCAAAAACTCCTACGGTAGCTACTTTTGGAATAACCATGCAACATCCGCGGAGAATACAACCTTTATGTGACGATAATTCGTTCCTGCAGGCATAAAAAACTTTGAATTCTTCCTATACCCATCCTTCAGACTATCATTTCAAAATCCAGTTTAACACACATGTCAAAATGGGATCATGAGCTGTTAGCGAAGAAATTTGCTTAGCATCTAAAGGCGGATGTTTCATCGATTTCAATAATAGAACTTCTTTTGGGTTTTCAATATTTTGTTCTACGATAGACAAAAGTAGTCTACTTAACCCATTTGCATTAGAATTTGCTTGCTAGGTTTGTAGTTAATTTCGTAATCATAAGTACTTAGCGTAATTATCCAATGTTTATTTATTTATTTATTTATTTATTTATTTATTTATTAATAAAGTCTCCACAGACATATGTATTTAAGTTCAATTATGGAGCCAACTTAATTCTAAAATTTAAGAACACACTTATGCTAGTCTAATATTAAAAATAATATATGTTAAAAAGTAAAATTAAAATATTAAAATACTAGTGCTAAATAATCTCATAGAATTTCACAATGCTAATTATATCCCTAATTGTCCTTCTTAAAAGTACTCAATGATGAATTAAAAATATCACTAGTTGATTTCTTATTATATAATGTACATATTCTATAAATTGGGGAGTTTTTGTAAACATTTGTTCTGGCTGGGTGTACGTAAAAAGTGTCAGTTGATCTACACGAATGCTGTGGAACACGAAAATAAACGTTGGAGAGGCTAGCTGGTGCATCTATTAAGTTATTAAGTAGCTTATACAAATATACTAAATCAAATTTTCTTCGTCTTGATTCTAAAGATAGCATGTTAAATTCAAGAAGTAGATCATTATAGGGATAACCTCTTGGTGGGTAAATGTGATGATTCTTAAAATAAAGATATTTGAGGAACCTTTTTTAGACCTTCTCAATTCGTATAGAATGGAAGTGATAGAAGGGGGACCATATTAATGAGCCGTATTCTAAAATACTTCTAACTAATGCAAAGTACAAAATCTTTAGACAGTTAATACTTGTAAATGAAGCAGTTCTTCGTATGAGAAACCCTAGGACTTTTAATGATTTCTTAACCATGGTGTCAATATAGTTGTCAAAAGACAGTTTTGCATCGAATGTAATACCCAAATCACTGACATTAGAAACTCGCTTTATTATATTTTTACCTAATAAATAATTAAATGTAACCATAGACTTCTTATTACTATAAGACATTACGACACATTTGCCTTCATTTAAAAATAACTGGTTTGCGGAGCACCACGTTAAAATACGAAATACATCGTTCTGAAGCAATTCGCAGTCTGAAACATGGTCTATTTTAGAAAATAGTTTTAAATCATCAGCAAATAACAATATTTCATTAGTACACATGTGAGTAAGATCATTAATGTATAATAAAAAAAGCATGGGGCCCAGCACTGATCCCTGCGGTACACCACATCTTATTATTTCGTGTGATGATTGGTGACCCTTGAACTCTACATATTGTGATCTGTTCACTAAATAAGATTGAAAAAGGTTTAGTAGTTTGTTTGAAAAGCCAAGAGTGTCGAGTTTTATTAATAATATTTCATAGTTTATACTATCAAAAGCCTTCAAAAAATCAAAGTATATCACATCACATTGTGAATTTGAATTTATACATTCAGCAACAAATTGAGTTATACAACACAAATTTGTTAATGTCGATCTGCCGTAAAGAAAGCCATGTTGGAGATAAGATAGGTATTTAGATAGTTGTGGAACTAAAGCACTGTGTACAATATACTCAAACACTTTACATATATTGGAGACAATGGAAACAGGTCTATAATTTATCATTGATGCTCTATCACCCTTTTGTATACAGGCTGAATACGGGACAATTTCCAGGTATCAGGAATTACACCCTGTTCTAGACATAGGTTAAAAATGTGAACTAAACATGGGCATAAAATTTGGGAAAAATATTTTAATACAAATGCTGGAATCTTATCAGGACCTGAACTAAATGAAAAGGCAACCTTTACAAGCGATTAGAACATCATTTTCTGTTATCACAGAGATATCAATAATATTAAAGAGCATGGATTATAAATCGAAGTGGGTACATATGGTACTGAATTAAGCTGTGTCCTTGCAAATAGACTTGAAAAAGCATTGGTAATAATAGAGGGTCTGAAATTTCTTTATCATCAAATTTAAAGACATTCGGAAAATTTGTTTCTGATTTGTGTTTAGCAAATTTCCAAAACTGCTTAGGGTCATGTTGTAGAAGATTTTGAGTCCTAACTATATACTTATTATATTCCCTTTTAATTATCTTTTTTAATGAGGCTCTAAGATCTTTAAATTGATTTTTATAATAGGATGAGAAAGGGTGTTTCTTTGATAATTTATGCAATATCGTTTTTTGTTTAATACCATTTATAATTTCACTAGTGAACCATGGTGGATAAGTACGTTTACTAATTTTTGAAATTGGAACTGAGTTGTTGAAAATATACATTAATTTATCCAATAGTAAGTTACAAGCTGCATTAGGGTCATAACAGTTTAATAAATCATTTAATTTCATGTCAGCGAAAAGTTTGTGCATTTGTATTAAGTTAGATTTTCTAAAGTTAAATCGATTAGCAACCTTTTTTATTGAATAATCTCTTTGTTTAGCATTTCTACAGCAAATGGATATATCTAAAGCTGGATGATACCTGTCCTCGAGTACTAATGGATCAACTGCATTATTAATTTGTATAGAAATTGCACTAGATTGAAATCTAGCAAGTAGTAGATCTAGCATATTTGAATTGAAGTTGTTAATGTTGTTATACTGAATAAAATTATGTGCAGCCTGAAAATCTTGAAGAAGTATAGCATTTTTTGACTTGGAAGAATTGTTACTATATTCCGCAACATTAAAATCACCCAACAACAAAATATTGTATGGAAACTGAGCTATGATTAAATCTAAAAGTCGTAATACAATACCCAAAGATGACTTTGCAAATGGAGGGATATATAATCCCATAATGATAAAGACATAATTGAACAATGTCACTTTTATAGCCATCATGTCCACACCCGGAGGCATGCTAATATCAGAATCGAAATTGATTAGTGACGACTTAATATTATTCTTTATAGCTACAATGATACCACCTCCCTTTTGACGATCACATTTTATAAAATCACGATCTTTCCTATAAACAATATAACTATCTGAGAAAATTTCTGTGGAATTAATTCTATCTGACAACCAGGTTTCTGTTAATACAAAAATATCTGCTCATATAACTGTAGCATTTAAATAGGAAGTATGCAATTTCGTATTTAAACCGCGGACATTTTGATAATAAAGGAAACAGATTTTATTAGTACTTAAACTATTTTTAGATACGAAAGGAGTGACGACCTTTTCCATGATGTCCTTCCTTGAGGTTTTTAACATCAGAATCAATAACTGTATTAGCATATGTTAAATCTATATTACTCCCTGAAATGCAATTCAATGTAGAGTTTACTTTGCCCGATAGTACTTTCTTTCCCAATATATCATAATTTCTATTTTTATAAATACTAACAATGTGGATTAGTTTATTCATAAGAATAATTTTACCAGATTTATTTATATGCAAGCCATAACGGGTAAAGTTTTGCCTTTTTAGAATAATGCTAGGGTCTATAAAAGTCGCGGATTTTCCAAATTCTGCAAATAGAGCCATATTGTTTTTAAATACCAAATTATTATGATCATATGCATTAAACCAAAATGGAGACAATATGAATATCACATTTGTATGTTGTATGATCCTTTTTAAGTTACTTAACATAGACGTACTTATAGAACATCCACGAATTGCATTGTTAGTACCAGCAAACACTACAACAAAATCATTTTTAGTGAAGTTAGCGGTTAAGTTACCTATGTCAGCTACGACATCTTCAAATAATCCGTTAGGCTTAAAAATAGTTATAACATCAAAATTAATATTAATATTATCTTTTAGGGAATACAATATCTTGCCACAATCACGACCATGGCTATCACCTAATAAGAGCACCTTTTTATTACAAGAATCAGACTTAGTTGATATTGCATTTTTCTTACTGTGGGAAATGAAATGCTTGTGCTTCCCTGTATAGATTGGAGGGTACCCATACAGGACCTCAAACCATTCATCAGAAAAGACAGATCCTTGTCATTTTACATGCTTCTAATGATGCAACATCACTTACTACTGAAGTTTGGTTTGATGTATAAGTGTAACCAATATCATTATTATTATTATCCAATTTGGACTGCAACAGCTGTATAGTCTTTTCCATCACTTTAATTTTCTTATAGGCATCTTTCAATAGGGTAAACAAATATTTCTCCTTTGATGAGGCATCCTTTATAAAACTATCATACTCTAGCATTATTTCATCCAGATGTTTATCCTTTAATTTGTTATCATGCTGATGTGACTGGTTTAATTTGTTATTGTCAATATCTATTATTTCATCCTTATCATTATTTTCAATATTACCAAGTCCATTAGAAAAATTCTCTATTTCTGCACATTCTTCACACAATAGTAAATTATTATTTAGGAATTTCTTGAACTTTATTCTGTTTAGACAACTTTTATGAAACACACTGTAACAACTGGTACACAAATAATTATTAAAGTTCTTCTTGGGACAACACTTAAATCCAGAAATATGGGAGAGGTCTTTTGAACTAGCTTCACTTTCAGCCATCTTGTTTACTTGTTGCATTCTAAGAGAAATAATATTTGGAGTTGGCTTCTCCAGAGCAAAAAGACCCAAAAGTGGTTTGTGGTACGTAACAATTGTGAATTTCCTGCAATACAAGTAATTATGGAATTATTTTATTCCTGCAATAATACTTAAAGCTTTCCGATCCAACTGTGATATATCCCCTTTCTGTAGAATTCATTGTTCTAGAGTAAAATGCAATTGGAACTTCCACTCGGTTTGGTAAAACGTAGCTAAGAACAGCACCAACGCCATATTGAGAAGCATTGCAATTAATTGTTATTGGTTTCATTGGATCGTAGTGTACCACCACCGCATTTGAAGCAATTAGTTATTTTACATTCTTAAAAGCGTTGTCATGGATAGCAGTCCAAACCTAATCGCTTGAGCAATCCAGGAGCCTATGTAAAGGTTCAGCAATTGTGGTTTTGTCCTTTAGAAAAATGTGATAAAAATTAAGCATGCCCAAAAAGTTTGCAACTTTGCTTTATTTTTTGAAACTGGTGCATCATGTATAGCCTTGTACTTTACTCGGTTGGGTGGATGCCTACAGAATCAACACGAAACCCAAGGTATGTAACAGACGATGACCCAAGAATATATTCTTCTTTATTCAGTTTTATGCCGCTATCTTTGAAAATTGTAATAATTCGAGTAATGCGATTTGCAAATTCCTCTTCCGTCTGAGCAGAGATGAGCACATCGTCAAAAAATGGCACAGCATCTTCGACATTTCGCAAGAATTTTTCCATAAATTCTTGGAATATTCCAGGAGCCACCGAAATGCCAAATTGTAGACGCCTAACAGCGAACGCTCCCTTATGAGTAATAATCGTCTGGGCAATTGCAGACTCTTCATCAACCACTAGTTGTTGATAAGCGTAGGATAAATCAATCTTCCCAAACACCTTTCCACCGGCCAATTTAGATAATAATTCGTTCACAGAAGGAATATGATATGGATGCTTGGACAATGCTTTGTTAAGCGTACTTTTATAATCTCTGCATATTCTGAATTTGTTTGATTCTTTCTTATGCACTTCCACAATTAGAGTAGCCCACTTTGAGTACATAATTGGAACAAGAACACCTTGCTTAACTAGTTGATCAAGTTCGTTTTCAACAAATGACTTTATAGCAAATGGTACTGGCTTTGCCTTCATGTAGGTAGGTTTAAAATTTGGATCTATCCCGAGTGATACAGGGACACTGCTAAAAGTTCCTATGCCTCAGTGCTATTCCATGCAACTTCCTTATTGTCACTTATTATTAGCTTGATACCCAATGCATTAAACCATTTCCGTCCTACCAAATTTTTTCGATCGCCAGCAACGATTGCAATTGGTAATGTTGCACTCGTATTCCCACGATTAACTTTAATATTAAATCCCCAAGCAGTGCAAGAGGTCTTTTGTTGTTATCTATAAGATTAAATTTCAAACGATCCAGTTTTGGAGTCATTTTAGGATAAAGTTTTTAAAACATCTTTTCGACAGTAATGTTTCTGTTGAACAAGTGTCAACTTCAAACAAACACGGTTGATCATCAATTAAAACTTCCATTGTATAAGGAGTAATACAAGAACCTGAAAGATTATTTATTTCTTGTTTAAATTCTTCTTCCCGACTATTTTCAGTATCCGATATTACATTTGTAGTAGGTGAATGGCTCTTCTATGAAAAACACTTTTGCAATGTGACCTTTTTTCTATAACAGGCAACTCACCTAGAATATCTGCGTTTGCATTTTGAACGCGAATGGTTACCACCTCATCTATAACACTGCAGCTCTGCATCATTCTTATTCATATTTTTTATAGAAAACACGAATCTGTGGTACTACTGCAATCTGCCGTTATTTCAACTATATTCTTTGAGGCAGTTTCGGTAGCAATTGCAACTTCCTAAGCAACTTTTAAAGTAAGATTTGTTTCAGCAAATAAATGAAGTTGTAAGGATTCACTTCTTACCCCACAAACGATGCGGTCTCGTATGGCTTCGATTAAGAAATTACTGGGAAATTCGCAACTATCAGCCATGGATCGCAATTCTTCAGCAAAGGTAGCAATTGATTCGTTCTATTTTTGAACCCTTTTATAAAACTTATAGCGCTGAACTATTGTAGAAAGTTTCGGAGAAAAATGTTGTCAATTTTGTAATTATTTCTTCATAAGAATGTTCCATTACTCTTTTGGAAGCACAAATCGACTTAATCGTAGAATAGCATTTTAAACCACAAACTGTTAATAAAGTTGTACGTTTAAGTTTGTTCTCTTTAATATTATTAGCCTCCATGAAGAACTCTAATCTTTCGGCATAGGATTTCCATGCTTCAGGTTGAGTAGTATTAAATTCCTCAATTTTTCCAATAATAGCTATAACTTTATCCTCGTTGTCAATTGTGTAATGTACGCCTTATTAATATATTAAACAATTCTGGAAGTATTAAATCTGAGAACTCTTTAAATGTTGTATATAATATGAATTGACATAACATGACAAGACCTATTTTCAGGATGCCTAGCAACATAAAAATCTTGGCTAACTATTTCATGAATGCAAACATAACAAAAAGCAACTCCATTAAAAAGTTCAGTCCGATTGTCTAGTTTAACAAGGCTATTGTAATGCTAACACATAAACATGTTGATTTAAAGAAACATACAGAAGTACCTGTTAAAGAAATCGTAGTAAAAGTGTTATTGTTTCTCCTCACTGATTGTACAACTAGTCAGATTTCCAGGACTTCTATCTGCTAGATCTGAAAATAAAGATCAGATCTAGTACCTTTGGATAAAATAAGTGATTATACTGTATCTAGAAAGTTAAGACGTAAACAATCAAGCAAACGCCACATCCTATGAGAGTATGTTGTTAGTTTTGCATTTAACACTACTTGTAGTGATTTCGATGATTACTGTAGAGGACCTTATGTTGATGCACTAAGGGCTGATTTCTCGATGCTCGGCTACAGTTAAATTAACTGTTGGTTACTACCTAACTACTAGTTAAGTGTTTATTAACCCTCTGTTAATGTTTAGCTGTAAGTTAAAGTTGCAGATAAATTGACTGACAGTTGAAAGTGTTGTATAGGGTTTTAACTATCACTTATATTTATTGACAAGTACACATAACCTTATTCCTTACATTTTACAAAGCGAATATTACTTAAATCATCTGTCACCTGTGGAAGCGATTTTAGTTTCTGTTTTGTTAGAATGGAGGTGATGAATTTTGTTAGTGATGATGATGAAGATTTATTGAAGTTCATTGAATATAAAAGAAAAGTATACACTGTTAAGGAAAGAGAACATTGCTTTCACATTCTTGAAAACCTAGAATTTGTAGAACGATTCCATTTGAAAAGGAAATCGCTTTGTTTAGGTCTTATAGAGCACGAAATTGAAACTATTACAGACAAGTATATTTTTAATACTTAATATAAAAATAATCAATTTTTGTTATCTTTTAGAAATCGCACGATTTCAACAATAAACTAACTGCTGTTAGCACAAAGGGTTTACGCCACAGGAAGTTTTATAATAACCATAGCAGACTTAATAAAAATCAGCAAACGCTCTGCCAGTAAAATTATTGCTCGTGACATATGCAATAGATAAATTAAATCCATTGTACATTAAAATGCCTAAAACCGAAACAGAGAAATTTGATATACAATTCGGCGCTTATGAAAAGGCTACAGTACCTCGAGTTATTGGTACCTTAGACTGCACACATGTTAGAATTCAATCACCAGGTGAGATTCGCTAAAACATTCTATTGTAATTATTTTTCTAAATGTGGATGTATAGGTGGAGATAATGCAGATATGTTTTGAAACAGAATAGGATATATTTCAATTATTGTGCAAACAATTTATGACACTAATTAAAAAATTATGAATATTGTTTCACGCTGGCCTGAACTACACACTACCAGATTATGTTCGATAATTCTGCAATCAAACACAGATTTGAGAATAACAATTTGGTAACCACACACTAGTCGCTGACAGTAGCTATGCAAATATGTTACTCATTTTCTTCGTGTAACTACTGAAATTCAACATTTGTATAATGGAACAGGTAAGAATAGATTATCCTATGTTCATTGTAAATTTATATGTGAAATTATAGTCACAAGAACCAGAAATTCTGTAGCTTGGCAGTGTGGGGTATTGAAATGGAGATTTCCAATACTTGCTGTTGGATTACAACTAAAATTGGAAACCACTTTAGCAGTCATTGTAGCTACAGCTGTACTACATAATAATGCCTTGAAGCAGAACAATGAGCCACCACATGATGGGGTAGTTGAAAATAGAGACTTCAATGAAAATATTCAGGTTGAACGAACCACTTCCAAATCACAATATTATCACCGCCAGAGATTTTCTGGTTAATGAGTATTTCCCTAGATTAGTGCATTAGTAGTAATTAATTGTTTTGTAAGTTGTAAATAGCGTTGTGATGTAAATTTAGTACACAGTTCCTAAACTGTTACCTGGTCAAGCTAACAGTGTATTAATTCTAATAAATTGTTTTAAAATGTTATTTTCAAATTAGGAGTGCAACAGTTACCAATGCATTATATAAAATAAAATAGGTCAATTAAAATCTTAGGTATCATAACTGGTTGCTTTTATATTTAAATTAACTATAAACTTTACATAAATACAAACTAACAGCTACAATTTTGTTTGCATAAAAACAAAGTTACTTTTAAGAAATATTTACTGTTAATTATCACAGGCCGACATGATTTTTGGTGTTTTGAAATTGATGTGTCCTTACTAATACGGGTATGTTGATTTTTCACAAAATTAAAAAAACCTTGTGAGATATTTTGTACTACAGCAAAGAAGTACCTTTATGATATATCCTAAATTGCATTAAAATGATTTCTTTAAAATACTTGATACATCGATAGAAAATATTTTGGTATAATATTGTTTATTTCATTTCAATGACAACACTGTTTCATTTCCGCATTAGTCAAGGTCAACTTGATGGCATCGGCAGTTGTTTACGAAATAGCATCAGTTGTTTGTAGTATCGAGTTGTGTTTTGTTTTCTGAGTGTTTAGTGCGCCATAATGTCATCAAGAAAATGCAAAAACAGTCCTGATATATTTTGTTACGTGTGTGGTGATTTAACGATAGCAAAGCATCAACGAAACAACAGAATTTATCACAAAAGCTTATCACGCTTACTTCGGTGTAAAGCTTGCCGATCAGGACAAACCTTGGGCGCCACACAAAGTGTGCTTTCAGTGTGTCGAGTTACTGAGAAAATGGACAAAAGGTACACGTAGCTCTTTACCCTTTGGCATTCCTATGGTATGGAGGGAACAAAAAAATCATGGAGACGACTGTTGCTTTTGCTCCTGCGATGTCAAGGGTTTCAATTCGAAAAATAAACATTCTATACAGTATCATGATTTATCGTCTGTTAAACGACCTGTACCTCATGGACCAGGAATTCCCATTCCTCCACCTTTTCTTCACACCATCCAACAGCAATCATCAGATGAAAGTTCAAATGAAAAAACCGGTGCAGACGAATTCAAATCCTGATATAGATCAACCTCAACAGTTTATCCAAGCTGAACTAAAGGACTTAGTGAGAGACTTGGTCCTATCAAAGGATGCTGCACAAATCTTAGGATCACGACTGAAAGACAAAAATCTGTTGACTCCAGGAACTTCATTTTCGCGGTATACGCATCGTGAAAAAGAGTTCGCGGAATATTTCTCTCAAGAGGGTTCACTGGTGTATTGTAATAATATTCCTGTTTTAGTCATGAAACTGGAAGCTGACAATTACGATTCCACATCATGGAGGTTATTTATTGATTCTTCTAAGAGAAGTCTGAAGGACGTCTTGTTGCGCAATGGTAATACTTATGCCTCGGTGCCTGTTGCTCACTCTGTGCATCTCAAAGAAATGTATGAGAATCTTGAGCTGTTGCTAAACACAATAAAGTATAGCGAATATTGTTGGCAACTCTGTGGAGACCTCAAAATAATATCCATGCTTCTGGGTCAGCAGCCTGGATTCACAAAGTATCCATGTTTTTTGTGCGAGTGGGACAGTCAAGCTCGAAATTTGCATTACGTTAAGAAAGAATAGCCACTAGGAGAAAGACTTGTGCCGGGACAAAAAAATGTGCTGCGCGATGCATTAGTTGACCCAAACTTAGTTCTTTTGCCTCCCCTTCACATAAAGTTAGGATTGATGAAGCAGTTTGTCAAAGATTTAAATAAACAAGGTGACTGCTTTAAATACCAGTGCGACAAATTTCCTGCACTTTCTGAAGCTAAACTTAAAGAAGAAATTTTTGTAGGACCTGAAATTCGAACCTTAAAATTGGACATTGTTCCGAAATACAATGCCTCAGGATGAATCTGAAGCATGGAGTTCTTTCGTAGAAGTCATAGACGGTTTCCTTGGAAACAACAAGTCTCCAAACTACAAAGAAATTGTAGCTAACATGGTCGAAAATTATAAAAACTGGGATGCAATATGAGCATCAAACATCATTTTCTGAATTTCCACGTTGACTCTTTTCCCAAAAATCTTGAAGCTGTTAGCGAGGAACAGGGAAAGAGACATAAAGGAGATGGAGAGACGTTACCAAGGAAGATGGGATATTAAAATGATGGCTGGTTACTGCTGGATCTTGAAGAGGGACTCGCTCACAAAAATCCACAAAAAGAAAACTACAAAATACAGTTTGAGGAAAAAAGAGAACGATTTTATTCAAAAAAACCAACAATTGTCTAACGTAGATTATACTGCATTGTTTTTTTAATGAACAACTCAATTTTGCAGTGTAATTTTCTATTAAATATAATTTCAATAAATATTTTCTCAATATTTTTGGCAGTTTCTATGAAAAATTTCAAACACACTTTTCCTGAAAACTTGACGTGCTGGAAAAAGTAAGCACAGATTCGTAATCAGTACACACACCCCAATTGCTGCAGGACACCAATAAACTTGAAACACTTTTTCATGAAAAAAAATGTAGGCTTGTGTTATCAGCCATATCCTTCTTTAATAGCTTATTTAACTTACATTTTTCTATTTCTAATTGAGTTTGCAATATTTGCATCCTCAATCAATGCTTTTCTGCAGATCGTTTGAGTGTCTGCGTGGAAATATTTTTTTCGATACTCTGCTTTAATCTCTACAAGGGATTCAAATTTATAACTTCTAATTTCCCATTCTATAACATATTTCTCAGCTTAAATCTGTTCATACGGTTTGCGTTTCAAGTTTAATTTCTGCAATGGAGTTTCAGCAAAATTATGCTCTTCTGCATTCGTATCTTCATCCTCTCCACTTTCAATTAGTATAGAATCTGTTTTTACAGCAGGATGTTTTGGTGTCTCCAGCAACTTTATATTAGGTTGAGATCAATTGATTTCAACCTGATTGTCTGTATTCTACAAAGTTTTGGCAAATGCCATTTCTACTTCGTTGCTACAACCAGGAACTTCTGAAAAGAACTGTGTATATGTAATTAGTAATTAACATTGATTACGTAGGACATCATCAAATGGGTTTGTTAATCCTTGTATACTAACTAAAATAGTATTGGATAATATCTGTCCTTTTGTAGGTAGCACTGGAGGAGGTATGTAGTATCAACCACCAGCAGCTTTCACATACGTCTTATGTTGACTATGTGATTTTTCAACTTCTTCTTTAAGGCTTTATACTTATATTTAAGTTGCTTTGCAGTACGAGGCTTGTGTCAATTTCAAAATAAAAATTATGCCAGTCCAAATATAGCACCATTATATTTTCTTTCTATTTCTATCCTGGCATTTTCCTTTTCGCTCCATGTGACGCCATCAGTGTGCATGCTTTCAATAATATGTTAACATCTATTGGCAAATTTGACCAACAACGCCCTTTCGCTATTTGCAAAATATGGACGGTAAACCATTAACAGCACGAGAAATGATGTTTGTTTTAACGAATGAGATTAACCTTTACTATTTAGGAATTGCCAACATTTGGAAAGCCGGTAGTTAGTTAATAAAGCTTTTATGGTACATTCGAGTGACTGCACTTTGTGTGCACTGAGAGCATCCCGTGACAGAGCTCGACATTCGGATGGTAATCTACTTCTGCCACGAGCAAGAATTTTGCATTCGGCCGTGTTATAACCCTGAACTAGAATCACGGTGAAGTGTTCGGGTGGCATAATTGCACTTAAAGAGATTGCATTTTTCTGCACTCTCTTTTTTCTCAGGGCAACGAAGAGTTGGTTGACATAACCTAACCTAAATTACAAAATGAATAAATTATTTCTTGTTGAAGAGTGGCTTGAAAGTGAATCAAGCAGTTCAGATGAAGAATTTCATGGGGAAATATTAAAATATATCTACAGAACGAAAAATGTTATTCCGAAAATACAAGTATGAAGATAAAGAAGTAAGAATATGATAAATATAATTGTATAGTTATTCAAATCTATTTTAACAGTTTCGCAGACACTTGATAATGTGCTGGAGTACATTTATTATTATTACCAAAAAATTCAAGAAATCTAAACATTAACCAATTTATCATAAGGGTGGCTCTGAACTTAACTCTGCTGAAACACATCTACTTGCATTTTTATAGTAATGTATTCTTTTCATTGACCATATAATTTGCTAACACAAATTTTAGGTTTGCAGGGAACAAGGGTTGTATCCGCAAATCGTTTTGGAATGGCAGATTCAACATTATTTGGTGTCCTGGAACGTGTTACAAACTTTTTATTAGAAATTATCCCAGAAATTATGAAATTTCCTAATGCTATTTAAGGAAAGCTTGAAATTAGTAAACATTTTGAAGCAGTGAGTGGTTATACTATTTTGTTGTGCATCAATAAGTATTATGTTATTTCAGATAAACGGAATTCCTAATGTATTGAGTTGCACAGACGAAACGTAACATATATCCCTATAAAAACACCAGCTCATAAAATAAAATCAACGTAAGTTAATCGACACGATCAAGTTTCTATCACTTTACAAGCCATATGCAATAGCAACAAAAATGATGCTAGAGTATTTACTCTTTCAGACATATATGAACGTATACCAGTAATATGCGGAAATCAATTTCATTTGTTGGGAGATTCTGCATATTCCATGCGGAAATTTTTAATTACCCCATATAGGGATTATGGCAACCTAACCAATGAGGAAATAAATTTTAATTAAGTTTAGTGCCACTCGTGTTTGTATCGAAAATGCATTGGTTACTAAAACAAAGATTTCGACAGCTAATTCGTACAGATTTCCAAACAGTGGATAAAACTTTCAAGTTTGTAATTGCATGCTGTGTTCTCCACAATTTATGTATTGATCTTGATGATGAATGGATTGAAGATAACTCTGATTCTGAACAATATAGCAGGCCAAGTGATGTATACTGAATGTCGAACAGTGAAGCTTCCTCGAATCAGGAAGGAGAAGTCAAACGACAGCTATTATGTATATTAGTCAATAATTAAGAGTAATTGAGTTTTTTAAAAATATTTTGGTTTAATTGGTGATGTCAAACTACTTACCAATTGAGTCTTGAAATTTACATAATAATTTGTTTTGGCTATTCATTTGAACGGTCCTTGATTCATCATACAAAAAGTCTGAAAACTTAAAAAACTCTATGGCGGTTGCGAACGAATATAGCGGATGACAGATAAATATCAAAAGTTATCTTGATTCTTGTTGGGCGGTTCGCGGTGCGTTCCAGAATTGCTCGATCCAAGCACTTGCTCCATTCTGAAGCAGGGCAACCTTACTCGGTGTGCGGCATGGTCACCAGAATGCGCCATAAGTATTAAAAAACCAACCCTAAATCCAATAAATCTATTAAATATGACAAACTTTGAAGAGGGACCAGATGCTGATGGAGAAAAGCCTATGTAAGAATTTTTGAGTTGAAGAATTTCAGGAATCGTAGATATTGTAACAATGGTACATCTCAATCGCATTCCTGGCACTTTTACAAATGCATTTAATAATTTTCAGCATGCTAATAACTTAGAATTTGAAACATTTTATGAGATTACACATGGTGCTTTCGAGTCCTGTTCAAAATTTAGCCTCAATGTATTAAAGAACATTTGATATATTTGTTTTATGAACTCTGTAATTCAGTACCTCTCAAATGCAAAACTACTATTGGAATACATCAAAAAGTATATATTCAGAAGGAATATTAACACTAGTATTTCTAGTACAAAAGGAGCTCTCATAAAAGCTTTCGCCCAAGTGATAAAGAAGCTATAATCCTAACATGTACACAATAGGGTAGTTCCAATAAATATGGATTACATATTTTCTGCGTTGTTGATGAAGATGTAATCCATATTTATTGGAACAATCAGTTATTTAACTAGCCTTTATTAATACGGTATTAGTTTTATAAGTAAAATGTCCTATATTTAATGTAGTATAGTTTGAAGGATTATATATTTTTAAGTTGACATGGCACCGAAGATGGCTAATGCCGAAAGCGCTCTGCTGTAAATTTTATAAAGATTTTTTAAATATTATATTATTTTACACGAGAATACTCTCTTTTGGATTTTATTGAAAATTTTGTGTACACAGTCAGGAATTAATTTTTTCCCTTATAAAACTACGGTTAATACTTTAAATCATAGATTAGGATAGATATACCAATTTCAAGGGGCAGTTAATTCTAGCACTCTTGGATAACAGTAAGTTCACTACTTCATATCTTTTGACTTTATAGTTTTCCCAATGCATTGCCTTATTTTGCCCGATGATCAATAAAATTAATAAATGCGTTATCCCTCATTCTTGGTATTTACTTAACCTCATCATATCATGGAAATTCACCTTTATTATATTTCTGTCTTATTGGACATATCTGATCTATTATATTTTCACATTTAGTTGCTATGCTTTCAAGTATAACATTGACATCGACACTTTCTAAAGGCCAATTACAACTAATAACTTGTCATTAATATTTTGTAATTTTTCTTCATTTATATTGCTGGTGAAATACAAATAAGGATTTCGCATATTATATTTTCTATTATCTAAACTGATCTTTAATATTGAATGACTGCTTATTCTAACTTATTCATTGTAAGCAATCAATTGTAAGCAATAAATATAGCTAACAAGGTATTAATTCAAATCTTTTGTTCTTTTTCTGTTATGTCGATAAAAATTATCCAGATTTGTGTAAAATTAGTCCAAGCTGTGTTGTCGACACCTATTTCATTAGATAAAATTTTTGTACACTCATTGCACATCCTCAAAGGCCTGTTATAATAATTGTTTTGGTGCAATACATCCGATAATCTGGTACTCTAAGAACGTTTTAGTGGTATTAGAAAAAGCTTTATATTTTACCAAAGTCCATATTAATTTTCTCCTGGAGGAGATTATAAACATTTGTTATTTATTTCTAAAAGAATAATAACTATTAATAAAATAGCATACACGCGACCTCTAGTAGTAATAAAAAATAATGCTGTATTCCAATTTAACGATTTCTGTTTCATGTTGTTATCACTATAAAAGTTAGTTTAAAATAGTATAATAAGACAATATTCATAAATTGTTCATATAGCAAATAAGCTATTACGTCAAATTTTTTTACCAATTTTATTGGTTGTTTATCAATAACAGAAATAGGTTACTTGAACAACCCGCATTACCATAATGCAGTTATAGAAACTAATACCTTCGACACACTGCCGACATTAATGACAATTACTTGAAAAATGAGCATTTGTTTATGGTATGTCACGTAGCAATTATATGCAATGTTCATTTAAGAAGCCATTTAAAAAGTAATGGTAATTAGATTCCGATGTTGTTTAAAATAGACAATCGCCGGTGTTCGTTTGTCATCGCCATTAAAAGATGACTAACACGTTATACAGCTGTTTTCGTTGTTTACACGGTAACATGTTAGAGGTTATGTTTTTGTTTAAACTAAACTTTGTATTAGCCTTAAAAAGTAGTTTTATAAAGGTTTTAAGAAATGTGTAATACTTCAAAAAAACTGAAGTGGAGCTTGGATTTGGAGACGGCGCTCATTGATTTATGGGAGGAAAAAATCGTAGATTTACGCAGACAAAAGCGAAATGCACATGTATATAGTGAAATTTCCCAGATATTAAACCAACAAGGGCTAACTGATCGCTTAATAACTGGAAGTGATATTAAAATTAAGTTAAGCAATTTAACTCAAAGATACCGGTAAGCTTTCACGAAACTGAATTTTTTTTATTGTTTACTGTCTAAATTAGAGCTGAAAAGAAACTAATCGGTCCATCAGGCGGTTCTAGATCTCAATGGAAGTTTTATGATTTGGTGAACAGAATACTGGGAAGTTTACCATGCAACAATCTCTCATTGATGGAAGAATCACTATCATTAGGTAAGTAAAGTTATGGGAACTTCGTTTGTTTATATTACGAAACTACGATTATAGAAACAACAGCAGAACCATTACTGGATGATCAGAACACAGGATATGAGGGAGATTTAAATGAAACAGAAACACAGGTAGTTCACATGTTTTAATCAATATATATTCGTTTATAATTTTTTTTAGTTGGAATCGAGAGAAGTGTATTTGTCCACATCCTCACCAGGTGAAACTTCTTCCTTGAGTTGCTCTGCTACACCATCATGCAGTTCCACCTTTTCCATGGGGCCTTCTGTAACTTTAAAGAATAGATTATTAAAACGTAAGGCACAGGAGGAATTGAATAGACAGCTGCTTAATGAAATTAAAAAGGCCAATGACCTGACTGAGCAGGAGTTGAAAGACAATAAGGAAATGCGTTTGGCTCAGTTTCAATGTTTAACGGCAATAAAAAAAAGTGCTGAAGCATTATTATTGTTAACTAAAAATAAAGACTGAACAATAAAATATGAGTTTTTCTTCAACTTACTAAAATGATCAGAAATAGCATTTCGAATTTGTGTTGCAATAGTATTGCCATTGCCAATGGTGGTCGTAAATCTGGGTTGACTGTTTAAATCTTTTAAATTATCTAGCCAATGATCAGGCACCCCGTCATTATAACTGTTACAAAAATTGCTTAGAATACAGCATGCTTTAATAACTAATGGTACATTGTCTATATGCACATCTAAACCTTTTAACATTCTTCGAAAAAGAGCCTTTAATCGTCCAAAAGCATTTTCAATCACTCGTCGGCATTTTAATAACTGGTAATTAAAAATTTTTTGTTTATGTGGTTGATCTGTTCTAAAAGGAAATGGTTTCATCATAAATCTAGAAAGTTGAAATGCTGAGTCTCCAATTAAAAGGACAGGTACACTTGCACTTCCAATATTTTTAGCGTTGTTGGTATATATAGGATTTGTCGCGTGTTCTTGTTTAATTGCAGAACATTCGAAAATATGAGATTCGTTATTACTCCCAGGAGATCCTACGTTTATGTATGTAAAATTACATCTGTAATATAACTTTATTGCATTATGTAATATGCAAGTTATTAAACTTACTTATGATCTGATATAGCTAGAAGTACTACCGAATACCAACCTTTGTAATTATAATAATCTACTGCTAGTTCTTTGGGTGGTTGGATCTCAATATGACAGCCATCTTAAATACAAATTTTGTCCCTATTATTTTCGAAATTCACCACTTACCAATAGCACCGATACATTGAGGACCTAATGTTTCAAATCCTGAAACGATTTCTTTCAATTTTAAGTTGGTCATAGGATATCCAGATAAATATCTGCTTTGCAGTTTTGTTATTACAGCCTCACAGAAATCACGAACTATTTCTCCAACTGTTGTTCTACCCACACCAAATACATTAGCAGTGGTTCTATATTCAGCTGACGAACCTAATGCATAAAGAGCAATTGCGATTTTCTTTTTTAATGGTATAGCAGGCCGAAAGTTAGTGTCTTTTCGGATAATGTTATGTAACAGTTTAACTAATTTATTAAAGCCACTGCGATGGACACGAAAATTTTCTTTGAACATATCATCAGTGTATGTGGGCACCTCTTCTTCCCAAAAAAACACTTTTTCTTTCCTGAAAACAAGTAAGTATAATTTGAATTATTTTCTGTAATCATTTACAAACTTCCAAATTCGTCTATTCAGCATGTTTTTTTTTTAAATTTCCTTCTCGTTAAAAGCATCCATATATGCTTTTTCCGTCGCAAAATCTATAATTTGCTGTTTGCAATTGTGGTCTCCAACATCATATACACTTCAAGCAACTTAAATATGTTATAAATTGCTAGTTCGTACACTGCATATAACCATCGCAAAAAAAAAGACGACAAATTAAAATATCGGGTTATGTTCATATGGCAGTTGCAGTGATTGAAGCACCTGAAACGGGGGTTTCAAATCTCATTATATGTGTCACCCTGCATTACTAATAGCCATTCCAATAAATTGTCAATTTACTGAAATGGTCATTAAGATTTTGGTGTGTCGAAGGTGTAAAGGACACGAACGAGCGTCTCGCGGTAGAAATAACGCGGCTGTAATGACAGTTGTAAACAGATTGAGGTTACGTAATTTTTTTTGTTTACATAAATTGGATGAGGTCTGTATTAATGTTAAATTGATTGTTTATCTCCTTATTTATATAGGAGAAGTAAAAAATGAATATTTGCCTAGATTGTGGTTCTGAATTTACGTAAAATAAAACTTTGTATGGCCACTTAAGGAAATTTCATGATTTGAATATAAGGGACCAGTTTCTATAAGCAACCAACTTTGGATAAAAAAGAAGTTAAATTTAGTGCAATAAAGGAAATTAACTTTACACGAATGTTATCTATATATGTTAGCTTTTGTATGTAAACAACTTGGTATTTTGTACTAACTTGTTGCTATTCTAGGTATCTTTCGTACTTGTGTCAATATGCAGTTTAAAGGTACTTTGCTGTGATTTCTTTAATTTGATTTGTAAATTATTAATTACTTCAGTGAAATGTGTTTAATAATAGTAATAGAGGCTTGAGGTTTCAATAATTGCATTTTATTTTTAAAAAGTAAACACGTTATGTACCCATATACATTCTCAACAAATACCTAAATTAATTAAGAAACTAATTTCATTTTGTCGAGAATTTTGTTTGCACTGTAAGTTGACTAAAATATGTAAAAAAACATGGTAGAAAATTAAGATTATTTTGGTACTCCGACTAAAAATAAAACTAACATACTGCACTGTTAATATACGAACACTCAATCCGACAGATTTGACAAAATTACAATAACTTTCCAGCGCTTATAACACTGATAAAACAAAGTGAAAACTGAGGACTAGATTAGATTAGTCGCGTACTTGTAGGTTTCCCATCAAAATCGCTGGGATTGTAATAATTTCCAGTAATTTGTACATGTATTTCTGCAGTGATTTCCATCGGATTTTATTTCCAAACAAGAGAAAGCAGAACAAAATCTAACCTTATAAGCTTTAGTGTTAATTAAACCTACTTTCTACTGAGATAATACACTGTCTTATCTTAACATAAAATCAGGTGATGTATGATCAGATATGCAAAGGTGTCAAGATTCGATTTGTAAAACTGTATCGCACAAGCATGTACGTGTTTGCAAATGTTAAGCTTTATCATGTTGTCAATACAGGTGCATTGAAATGTATGAACACATATGCTGCACTTTGTACAACTTAGGCATGAACCTTCACAGGCCTTATCTACTCTAGTAACTTGATACTGTTGAAAAGCACAAGTGGACGACGTAACTAAAAAATTCCTTATCATTTTCAAGACGTCTAATAAAATCTGATGTAATTGTTAGACTTGCTTTATGACTTTGTTTAATTCTATTAATTTTGTCATTGGAAGTTTACAAGTTTAATTATACGTTTAAACAAGCTATCTCAGGCAATTTTCATTACTGCATTAATGCTTTTGTCCAAACGTTATACTTTCCGACCTTCCAAATACACATACTTCAAAACTTTGTGCATCGATTCAAGACACATGTTAGTGTTTATTCCTAAACCCAATCGGTAGCAATATGCCCAAGATGTAAGACGATTTGCATAATTATTATGAAAATATTCAGCAAATGATTGTGTATCAACATCGTCATAAAGATCTTCTACTACCAGATTTAAAATGTCATTAAATTCATCAATAGATACACACTGTAATAAAACACGAAGGATTTATATACTACTACTTTCTTTTCAATCCCTCCATTGATTTTTGACAAATTCTTGCGCTAATTACGATCCACATGCCAGGTACATAGCAACTGGTGAGGTACCTTGGCCATAACATAAGACCATGCATTATAAAATGCTGGAGCATCATCAGACATAAAACAGTAGTTGATATAATACCCACTCTTGATTTAATTTTTCCAAAAACAACTTCAAAATCATTTCGTCAGCACGATTTGAAAACAAAATGCCACTGGGCACCCTGAACCAAATTCATCCACTGTCATTAGTGTGTAGAGCTGAAAATCGTAACTATTTGTACCATGTGTACCATCAACGCACACCTTGTCGTTCCCAAATTTAAGCAACTGTTCATGTTGAAAAGAAGTGATTATGACTAATGCAAAATCTTGAACATCTAAAATTATTTTTGAGTCATTTGAGTTTCCTTTACACTTTGGCTTTTATAATATAACACTGGGCAGTCGCTTCCTAAGTTAATCATCTCCTCTACCCAGAGCCGACGCTAATTGCATCATTTAGGTGATGCTTCACCATACTCAATATTGAAGTCCCTAACAATATTGTGCATATCTTTGTTTCTAACAACAAAATTCTCTGTAAATTTTCTTGTTTTAAAGCAGAAATGTAATACCTTCCTTTAATTTTCCTGAAACACATCAATTGTAAAATTTCAAACTAGAACTTTATGTTCGAAAATACCTGCAATTTCTGCTTTACTCTCTTTACTTAAAAAAACTCGACCAATATCGTTGGTATGTCCAACATGAGTTGTCCAGAAGTCTACTGCAACAGACCCATCGTTCTTTATCATCGCTTCCATTCTTGAGGGACAAACACTTCCAATTTTATTAGTGCCTGTGCTTTTTAAGCTTCTAAAACCCTTGCCTTTTGGAATGTAGTTGTACGATCGATGGCAATTATAGTACTCCTTTTTGGTGCCATCAGACAATAATTTAGCTGAAGTGTGAAGTATATACATTGCCAAAGATTTTTCCTGTTCTTGGTTTTTTCAGTTTTTGAACTCTGTTGAACAGAATAAAATTAGTATATAATTAACACTTTGCATAATAATCTTCAAACCTAATTGTGAATTAAAATGTAGTTGATCAAGTTTAGTTTCAATTTGATGTTCATTTGCCAAATGTTGAAGTTTTTTATATCCCTTTAAATGTGTTGTACAATTTTCATAAAAGCACTTGATTCTTGACGAGTTCAGAATTATTGGAATACTTTTATGAACAGTTCTGCAATGACGACGTGAAGTTGCTTTACTGGTCAAGGATTTGCCACATGTATCACACAAAAATTTACTAGTTAAAGTAACTGGTTTCCTATATTCAAAATTATAAAACTTTCTTAAATGGGCATACAAATTCTTCTTTTGTGTAAACTCAAAACCACAATCTTCGCAAGTATTCAATTTTACTCCTCGTTTACAAATAACACGATAAACAAAATTAATAGGTAATTTCCACGGATCTCATTCACTATATCTAAACAAAAAAATTACGTAACCTCAATCTGTTTACAACTGTCATTACAGCCGCGTTATTTCTACCGCGAGACGCTCGATAAAGGACCACAACAGTTTTACGATAGAGAAATTAATATATGGTCTGCAATTTTTAAATACACCTCTGCCTGCGTCATTACAATTTGTGATGTCACTGTAGCGACGTTGCCACTACCCTAAAATCCTATTAACCGCATGACTATAGGCGAATTTTCGTGACATAAACTAACATACTTAATTATGTGTGTATATGTTAAACTTGCGTTTTGGCAATAAAATTTACTGGAGGAAATTGTACGGCACAATTCTATCAGATAAACGAACATACCCTGATCTGTACCAGGTTATGCTTGTGTATGTTAAACACTTGACTTTTACCGAGTAATTATTCAAAGCGAGGTTAGGAAACTACAAAACGTTTTCGCGGTGCCGCACAAGTAAGTATTTTTTAAATTATGGGGGGATACTTCAACTTACCATACTCGAACAATTCAAGTATGTCGCGAAAAATCGCCTTATATTAACGCCATCGGTAGAATACAGATTGAAAATATTTAATAGCAGATGACGAATGTGATTTGTTACTTTTTAAAAAAGTATTTTTTAGGATAAATTTCTAACGACATTATTGCAGATTAAAGTCATTAATTAACAATATATTTTATTTACTTCTTTATTTTTACCACTGAGCATATTTTAAATATAGTTGCGTATTTCTAATGCTCCTAATTTTATGGCCATTAGTATATTATACCAGACATGAAATAATAACCACAGTTATTCAAGAGGTTATGTTATTGGAATTATAATTTAAACGTTTTGAATACACAAATCGAAAAAGAAAAGGAACAAAATTACAATTCCATTTGTAAGTAAAATTCTCATTAACTTTGAATAATTAAGATATATCACTTTAAAAAATCTTTTAGATTTCCCTGAAATCATCTACAAAGACTAAAGTTATGTTATATACAATGCAAACGAAAGATTTAACACTTTCAAATCACCCTAAAATTTGTGATAATCATTTCACTTCTGATTATTAGTATGCAACTGACAAGAATATGTCATGTTTTCGAAGCATTTCCAACAACTAAAACAATGTATAAGAGTAAATGCTTTAAATGAACCAACTTGGAAAATCTTATAACCAAAAAGGTTCAACGACTAATCTTTCGGTGGAATTTTTAAAGATATAAACAGCTTGTTAAATATGCAAAAGCATAAAGGGACAAAAATCTTCGAAAAAATAGGCAAATACTTTATCACTCTTTGAGACCAGGTAAGAGAGTAATTTGAAACAAATAATTCAATATACACTTTACCATTTTTTGTAGATTGGCGTAATATAAAGACTTTGATCTTACCTGTATTTAGCACCTTCAAGGTTTAAGCTAGTGTAGTATTGACCAGTTCGTCACCAGTGTGTTTATTACAACCATTGAAATTGAAAGCTGTTAGGATATCTAAAACCCAATATCCTGAAGATGAATTTGCAACTCATGTTTTAAAGACAAGTCACTCAAGAATTTAACAAGTATTAAAAGCTTGTAATTTAAAAATAAAATATATATGGTAGTACTTGTTTATTATACATAAAGTTTAAGATAGTTATAATTAAATTAGAAGTACATCGTGTAAAAAGTTTTTTAATTCTAAGTAGCCATGCATTTGGTTGACTAGTTCAATTTGATTGAAAATCTGAATCACTGTCATCACCATCACCAACGTTAATAATTAGAGGTGCATTATCTTCTTGATCAAATTTGATCTCACGTTTCCATCAATCTTTGATAATTTTTTCTGCATGTTCTATCGAATGTGCCCAAATCTCTGGTGTTATTGTTTCTAATGCTTCTTTCCACATCTGTAAACAGTTTTCAACAGACCTACCATCTCTTCCAGCGTGTTGATTGTAGTACCTCTTACTAACACCCCATACATTTTCAATTGCATTGAATATGCAGTGATGCGGAGGCAATCTTAACACCTCATGTCCATATTGTTCGCCAGCAAATCCACTTTAAAAATCTTTGGCGGTTTATACCTAAAATTTTTAATAAATACTGATATGTTATAAAGCATAAAATTTTGACTTACATCATGACAAATTTCAAAAGCTCTGCTTTCAAAGCATTACCATCAAAGGAAATTGTTTGTTTTGTTAGCTATTCTGCGATGTCACTTTTTTTACAGGAACTGTTAGGTATTTTGTTTAACGCAGTAGAATGATAGGAAGCGTTGTCTAAAACTATTGCAGATGGTGCTTCCAAATTCTTCAATAATTGATTTTCAAACCAATACAAGAAATTCTGTTCATTCATTTCTACGTGGTAATCTGGGTTGTTTCTGGATGAAGAAAAATCAATTTTGCCCCATCTATGAAACCATTTACATTGCCTGCATGTAATACTATGTACCTAAAAGATTATTTACATTATTCTGTTTTAAAAGGAAGTATATGACACAAACCTTTTCCCATCAATTCGTGTACCTTTACAGTTCTTAAATCACTGTCTTGCCAGGAGCGGCTCACGGCACCATTCTGAAAAATCCATGTTTCGTCCACAAACTGATACAGATTCTCTTCTTTTATTCTCTTGTATGTCTTCAAGAAACGTATCCTTCTATCAACAATATTTGGCAATTCCATAAGACCTCTCCGTGGGTTATCTTTTTGCCATTTAAATCCTATATTGTGCAGGATTGTATTCAGGAATTGTTTAGAACCATTAAAAAGTTCATCGTGCTTCAGATTCTGCCACAAGGTATGAACAGAAATATGTTCATCTAAAATAAATACATGTAATACTATACATTAACTTGGAAATGAGTACTTACGATTGTCATATAACTTATAAATCACATTACGAATTCCACTTTTGGTAAATTCATCTACGTCAGTGACAGGCTTTGTGTGGACTTGCTTTTTTGACGTAAATGGTTCATTTTTTCGCAATTGTTTGCGAAATCGATTTTACGGTGCCAATACTAAGAGTCGGGGCAACCGACACTCTCAAAAAATATGCCTAAGAAATAGTTTTTGAAGTAAATGAACTAAACTACTGTTACACTTCATTTGAATGTTTATCTGGTCGGTAAAACAGTTTACAAAATATTACACTTAGATGGTGGTACATTGAAATGGCGATAGATGGCTCTTAAAAGCCTGTAATACAGTTACCAAAGTTCATAAGATACACCATGACGTCATCGACAATTTATATTGCGCGTAATTAGGAAAATTTACATAAAATTAAAACAATAAAAATTAGAGAATCTACTCACGTGAAGGATCCGGTAACCGGCAGGAAATCACGCTACGGTAGCCTCGGCACAGCTGCTGCTGGTAGAGCTGGACATCGGGCGTGGGCTGCTCCAATGGCCTCGAGGTGCTGCAAATTTAACTTACCTATGTAGGGAAAAGACAGGAACAGGTTAATTAGGAACGACAACAAAGATAATAAAGACAAGGGAATCTACATAGATACGATAAGATATCACACCCGGCACAACTGTCTCACTTGAAGGTAGAAAGAAAACAGCCTCCATTCCAGGGCGTCACGGAAACACGACCCCACTCATTGTCTAGTATTGGTATACCCCTATAAGGATAAACACACGGCGCAAACTCACTATTGTGACGTGCCGGAAGCACCGCCCAGTCTATTTAAAAATGTTCCCGCGTCTTGCGTATTTGAAAATTTGGCGGGAAACTTCCGTACATCAAGAAAACTAAACTAAAACAATGTTAAAGTGCAAATTCGGTTTGCACGTAACAATCGCGACAAAGCCACAAAAGAAAAAACCTAAAAAAAGAAAAAGTCTGTTAGCACAGTAACAGCTTAAAGTCTAAGTCCTAACTACCCTATATAAATCCTAACTTAAAACCTACAAAATGTTTATATAAGGCGCCACCTGGTTTTTTCGACCGATAACACGTCTACCGAAGTACCAGGAAACGGAATAGGTAGCCCGATAGTCTGTGACTACACTACTTACCGACAGCACAAATTTGTCGGGGAGCATGAAACACTACTTAAACTAACACGGGTGCGACAAGTCGCCTAACCTATCTAAACTTATCTAACTAAAGCTAACATAGAGTTCTTATATGCAAACACACATGAGTGTCGCATCAACCTATTCTTCTTTTTTGGCAAGAAGTGCCCAAATTTAAAAAAGTTCATGAGAGTGCGTCACCTTGCACTCCAGCAAATTTTGTTACTGGTACTTTGGTTTCCTCCGATGCACATTTAACTTGTCCATGACACAGTTGTGAATCCACAAATTTACCAAAAGTACCACCTACTAAATCCTTATATGCTAACCTGACAAATTACATTTCTAAATTGGGTTAGCTTTTTCACTTAATTTTCAGGAAAAAATAATTCCCACGTCTGGTCATATATACCACACGTTAGGACGATAAAAAGATAAGATAAGATCTCAAATTGATGTTAAAGATAATAGATAAGGTAAAGATATTAAGCTTAAGTTGTTATCCTCAAAGGTAATGAATAAGATAACAGTATTAAGCTTTAGTTATTATTTTTTTTTTTTTGAGATACTCGATAAGATAACACGATATTAAGTTAAAGTGATTATAAGAGATAGTAGGTAACATGAATTTAAACAGAAGTTATTACTCAAGATAACCGGTAAGATAACGCGAAATAACTCGAAGTCATTCCTAACGGTAGTCGGTAAGATAACGATAAATTAAACCAAAATTATTACTAATGGTAATCAGTAAGATAACGATACTAAACTAAATTATTACCAAAGGTAATCAATAAGATAACGATATTGGCCTAGTTATTACCCAAGACAATGATAACAACAAATAGAGTGGCTCCAGTAGAGCCGTTGAAATGGGATTGACCCGTGCCCTCTAAAAAGAGAAACCTGTGAAGCAGGTCCGTTCGCAAGAACAGCACGGGGGACCGGCAAAGACCTTTGGGTGCATTCCTGCACCCGTGTTGATCGATATCGGTGAAACTATCACCCGATATCCACTCGGTATATAACGATATACACATTCACTCACACATTCATACATACCTTCACTGCCAGAGCCTATGCACTGACAGCGGCACCGCATGACCCCATGAAAGATTCGCAGAGACATGGTCCAGGTGTCTGTGAAAACCTCCCGCACAACCACACGGTGACTAACAGAAATGAAAAGGTAGTAGAGAAACAGGAACGGTAAAAAAGAAGGAGGTTGGTTTTCTGAAGTGCATAAGAGGCACCTCCAGGTAGAAGAAAGTAGAGGAAGGGCTCGCATTGAGCAAAAGCGACAGAGGGAAAGGTGGATAGCAAAGCGCTACTCAACCAGCCAATGTGGTCAGTAGCTCGGAATGAGGGAACATCATTCTTATGTGGCAGACGGGTGTTCCGGGACAAGAACAGGTCCACCGAGAGAAGAATAAGGCATAGCGGAGATAGCGGGTTAAGAAAAAGTATAGTTTTTGGACAAGCGTCCAAGAGAAAGTAGAGAGTTGTCCCTATAAAACACAGCGCAGTCTGAAGGACCACCTGCGATATTAATCCGACAAGATAAGATATACACATTTTTAAAATTCACTAGACTCCTAAGAGAACTAGTACGATCATTTTCCTAACGAGTGCTTCAACTACGATAAGAAAATCAGACAAAAGTTGACACAACAACTTACAAGTATCATTACAGATACAAACACACAAAAACAACTGTTTTAAGGTAGTTTTTCAAAACGGTAGCACCCTAAACACACACAAATGCCCAATTATAAGCAGTTAAATACAGATACACTGTCCCCATATGCTAAAACAACCGAGAATTTAATAAGATAACAATAAAAAGCAATAGCACCTCACCACAAAGTTCAATAAAAAACAACGAAAAAAAAAAGTTTATAAGTTATGTAGATTTAGTAGAAAAAGAAGGGAATAATGATGTAGTATAATGTGAGCGACTGCGATAATTTAGAAGAAAAACACATGGAATAGACAATCCTAGCTTTTGCAACAGCGAATATGAACTATTTCTTTCAATGGCATAGACTGCGCATGTTCTATGTGAGCCCAAAGAAGAAAGCATTCACTCAACATCAGCTAAAACCAATCATAAAAATTCAATGAGTTATTACAACCAAAGTTACGACAATTACCACACAATTAAACCATATAAGAGAAATACTAAAGACCGAACAATATGCAGTAGGAAAATTCCGAGGGTTGATTAAATAAAACGACAGGGTTATATTTGGGGGTGTAGAGAATGAAGTGATATATGAGTAACGGTATGGTCAAGGAAAAGTCAACCAGAAGCAGAGGGTTTAAGGTAAATGAGTTAAACGTATAAAACGTAGGTGTATAAGAGAAGGAATAAGTAATTAAAGATACTAATTGATGGTGAAAACAGAAAAATATTAGGAAAATCGTGAGGAGAATGGAACGTGAAAAACTTAATTAGCATTTGGGTCGGCAGAGAATGGCTTAAGGTCTTTAATATGCCACCTGCCTTGGCGTTTTCCTTCAGCATCCTGAAGTTCGTAGATAAGGGGACTAATAACACGTGTGACTTTACAAAGAATGAATTTAGGGGCTAATTTTGAAGAAAATTTCTTAGATGCCACCGATAAGACATAGTTCTTCTTCCAAACTTGTTCGCCCAAGGCAAAGGAAATATTTCGTTTACGTAAGTTATAATGGTCCTTACTCTTTTCGTAAGCTTTTAACAAATTTTTTCTAACGTCGTTAAAGATAGAAGGTAGTGACTGTTGGTCTTTGTCCCAACGTACTTTATCGTCAAATTCGATTACGTTAGTATCGTCAGGCACTAAACCATAGTAACTCCCATCGATTGGGGTATATCTTCCAAAAACAAGAAAAGACGGAGTGAATTGGGTTGCTTCGTGTTTAGATGTACGCAAAGCTTGAGCAATTTCAAAGATATGTTCATCCCATGTAGTATGGTCTGAATCAATATAAGACGAGATAGCGGTAATTAACACTCGATTTACTCTCTCGGTAGGGTTTACTTGGGGGTGATATTTTGCGTTAAACCAAATTTTTTGTACTTTGTAACTTTTAACGAAATTCTGAAAATCTTTAGAGATAAATTGTGCACCATTGTCACAAAGGATAATCTGGGGGACACCAAAGATAAGAAAGACATTCTGTTCTAGAAATTTAATTATTGCTGCGGAAGTAGCTTTACGTAAGGGTTGCACCATAACAAATTTAGAAAACCAATCGGTAACGACTAAAAGATATTGATTGCCTCTTTTCGATCGAGGGAGAGGTCCTAATAAGTCAAGCGATATTAATTGAAAGGGATAAGATACACGCTTAAAGTTACCCATTAAACCAGGGCGAGCATCTTGCGAACTCTTATGGGAACCACAAATTTTACAGCTTTTAATGTAGCGACAAACAGATTGCTTAAGTGTGGGCCAGTAATACAATTCCGATATTTTAGCGAGAGTTTTTGTAACACCAAGGTGTGCAGCTAAGGGATCGTCGTGACATAATTTGAGCACCTCACTGCGATTTGCAGTGGGCACGACCAGTTTCCATTCAGGTATATTCGATATTTTATGCGGGGACGAGGATACAAATTTATACAGTCTATTATTAGTTACTCGAAAGGTAGGAAATTTGTCGGGATTATCGGAAACTTTTTTTATCATATTGAGGTACCAGGTATCCAGTATTAAATTTGGAAGGTTAAGAGAAACAACATCTCGAGATAACGCATCGGGTACGATATTTAATTTGCCAGGCCTATGCCTAACGTCAAAAGTAAATTGAGATATACGCAAGTTCCATCTTGCCAAACAACCTGCGAGTTATTTTAAATTATTAAGCCAAGTGAAAGCTACAAACATTAGGTACATTGTCAAAGCAGTAAACGTGACCAGCTCGTAGATCAATTCGAGGGATTTTAAATGTGAAACGTTCATTGTGGATACAATATTCAAGACACGATATATAAGGTATACGATATTAAAGGAAATCAAGAAGTTTAACCACAAGGTTTTCTTGTGAAGGTAATTAAGATATTATTAGTTCAATATGTAAATCCATAATGCAGTTTTTTAGAAAGTAACATAAAAGTTTCAAAAAACCTGTCTTCTAAAGTTAAGAAAGCAACCAAAGTTATATTTATAATAGATAATTTTGTAATAACTGTATTTAAAGACATAAGGTCAGGTAAATACTTATTTGTAATACTTACATGAATAAAAGTATGTTTCCTTAAGTGATAAAGCTGTTTAAATAACATCTGTTAAAACATTGCATGCTTATAACTGAAATTAACATAACCTAAAAACAAAGAAGAAACCCCTAAAGTTCATAGCCTCAACACATTGAAGGCGCCATCTGTTACACTTCATTTGAATGTTTATCAGGTCGGTAAAACAGTTTACAAAATATTACACTTAGATGGTGGTACATTGAAATGGCGATAGATGGCTCTTAAAAGCCTGTAATACAGTTACCAAAGTTCATAAGATACACCATGACGTCATCGACAATTTATATTGCGCGTAATTAGGAAAATTTACATAAAATTAAAACAATAAAAATTAGAGAATCTACTCACGTGAAGGATCCGGTAACCGGCAGGAAATCACGCTACGGTAGCCTCGGCACAGCTGCTGCTGGTAGAGCTGGACATCGGGCGTGGGCTGCTCCAATGGCCTCGAGGTGCTGCAAATTTAACTTACCTATGTAGGGAAAAGACCGGAACAGGTTAATTAGGAACGACAACAAAGATAATAAAGACAAGGGAATCTACATAGATACGATAAGATATCACACCCGGCACAACTGTCTCACTTGAAGGTAGAAAGAAAACAGCCTCCATTCCAGGGCGTCACGGAAACACGACCCCACTCATTGTCTAGTATTGGTATACCCCTATAAGGATAAACACACGGCGCAAACTCACTATTGTGACGTGCCGGAAGCACCGCCCAGTCTATTTAAAAATGTTCCCGCGTCTTGCGTATTTGAAAATTTGGCGGGAAACTTCCGTACATCAAGAAAACTAAACTAAAACAATGTTAAAGTGCAAATTCGGTTTGCACGTAACACTACCTCACGAACTGCTGTTAACGGCATAAACGGTCCACCATTATCCTTCTTTTTCAAAAAAAGTGATTAAACTAGCAACAAGTTGTTTAGCTCTAATGCCTAAACTAATTCCACTCATTATCTTCGGTGATCAGAGTTCGGTGTATCACTAATACGAGTTCTGAAAAGAACTGTTTGAAGCAAAAACTGATCAAATTATGAACGAATGAAAATAAAAAGTGCACGAGATGTAAGAATAACTAAATAACATACAACCTAAAAATTAAACGTCCAATCAATTAAAATTCCGCTAGAATTGTTGACAACGTTATACATTGCTGCTATTCAAATGAAAACCATAGCATAGCATTTTACGGTTTATAATGACAAACGTCTGTATAAATAGTTAGTACGTGTGCGACGTCGCGAATGACGAGGTCTATTTAGAAATTGCAAAGACTTTATAGTCACCAATGTAATGTATGTAGCAACACTATGGTGTTATTATGATGGTGGCGCCGACGTTGACTATTGAAGTTTTGCAGGAAACTGAAATGAGACGAATTTGATTTATTTAAATCATTAACATACTGAAGTATTTTAATGTTTTTTTACAAATAGTATCGCATAAATAAATCGAAAAAAAAATACTTCAGTAAGTTTAATAGGCTAAATGTGTCGAATCATTAAATAAACATTGTCTTAAAATATGATATATAGGTTCATCATACTACATAAATGTATTATTGGAGATTAGTATAAATATATATGCGGTTGGTAAATGAATCGAGGAAAAAATTAGCCAGTATGGTTTAAAACTTGTGATATTATAGTTACCATAAAATAAATAAAGTCTATGCCTCTAAGGCGCGGTAATAATTAATTGTCCATCGATCGAGGAAACCGAAAGATTTACATCAACATATGTGACACACATAACAAAAACTGCACGTAGTTAGTCAAAGAATATATATCAATACATGATAATATTTTATATTCAAATAGTGCTTTCCTTTTACGTGAATGAGCAGCTTGGAACAGCCCTGGTGCATTACGCTTTGCGTTCCTTCTATAAAGTGTTTCAAGCTCCAGGAGCTGCTAATTTACCCTTCACCTGCCCTCTCAAACATCAACAATTTTATTCGTGCTTCAAGCTCAAAAAGAGGTGCAACTGTCCTTAAACAAAAAATGCCAGTTCCTTTTAGGAATAGTTCCAAGCTGTTCCGGTGCTTCACACCCCTGGCACTATATGCACTTAAAAGGAAAAAAGCTAATGTTAGCAGGTATATAAAGGGTACTACATAAAATTTGGATGAAGCTTGTACTGTATGCCTTAATAATATATTAAACAATTCTGGAAGTAGTAGAAATAATTAATCTTAGAACTCTTTAAATGTTGTATATACTATTAATTGACATAACATGACAAGACTATTTTCAGGATGCCTGGCAACATAAAAATCTTGGCTAACTATTTCATGAACACAAACATAACAAAGCTGTTAATGCTACTCTTAAGAAAAGTTTCAGGTGATCTTTTAGTATACTAAATAACATTGGACATCCAATTCTATTTAACATATCAAAAGCTATTTTAAATCACCTAAGACTACGTCGTATTACTATGAACTATTAGAGATCACACTAGATATTTGTCTCGTGCACAAGCAACTTCCTAAATGTTTTGTCGCTAATATTGACCAAAAATGCATTATTGTAATTTAGTGCGGAACTATCTATTGTTTTGCACGAAATGCTGCAGCCCTAAAATCAAGCAATTACCATAATAAGCAATTTTAAGTAACTAGCAAACCTCATAACATTCATCTGGTTCTTGAAACATACACAAATTTAACACTATAAACTATTGAAGTAGGACAACTGGTCAATGTATTTTCCACAAAGAACCTTTAATTTATCTATGGTGTTTCCTAAAATCATTTAATGACCATAGCAAAGCATATTTTGAATAACTAACAAACCTCGAACATTCATGTAGTTCTTGATAAATCCCATTAATAAACAACTATTAATACTATAAACAATTTAGAAACAGTGATCGATCAGTGTATTTCCTAAAATCATTCAGTATCAGTAATTCACCTACTAACGTTCATTCCAAAACCACATCAAACAATCTAAAAAGTTTGGTTATAATTTTAAATTTACACATCCAGTGAGAGAGATAAATAGATTATTTTGTTAACTAGCTCAACAGCACTACCAGAACACTGTTACTACTCCGCCGATGGCTTTTGTGGGTATCTCTTTTTAATTTTTGCATGAATCACTCCTTTTTAGCGCAAAATTTAAACAGGTGTCATTCTATATATATATATATATATATATATATATACTACACTGGGTCTTTTGAGCGAATTCAACAGTAATAAAATCACAAAATACCATGACCAGAGGATGTATGGCTCTATTTATAATTGGCAGGGTGTAGGCACTGTAAATGGATCGGGTGTTGGTGTGTTTTAGTTTTATCACATCTCTACAAATGGCTCTGTAGGTCTATTTTTATGGGCGACTTTAATATATTGCTTAATATATGCGAGGTTTTGTTGATTGTTGCTAACCTAACTTTTTAGCGTTCTTTTAGTTGCATTTTTGCAGATTGCTCTTTAATAACATTTAATAAAAAATTGAATTCATCCAAGGTGAAAAATAATGCACATCGCCAATTACTGAAGAAGTTGGCTGTCCGAGACGCGGTCCTCTAGCTTATAGAAAATAATTTTGCCTGGAATCAGGTAAGTGTTGTACAAGTACCTATATAGTAGACAAAAATGACCTAATTTGTTTATTATTCTCTATATAAAACAATGAACAAATTTATTTTTATCTATTATGCTTGTAGAACGCTTATCTGATACTTATTTCAAAATCAAATTAAACAAAATTTTACTTCCCGAACTTCGTTCACATATAACACTTTCTTAGCCATCAGCTGGTTTTACGCTATTAAAACTTGTAGACTAACATCAACTTTGATCGAAGGACTCAGATAGAACTCGAAGAACTTTCAAAGATCAAAGTTTAAAGACAGCCTCACAACAACCTGCTGGAGTTTGTATATCATTTCTCATCCCCTAAAACTTGTCAATACAAACATAGCCTTCCATGTAAAATGCTGAACGGTCTTTGCTTTATCACAACTGTACAATACAAACAAACACCAACGGTCTTATTTTCTAGAAATTTCATATCGTGTGTTTAAAATTCGGAGTAAAATCTGCCCAACCATCATGGTTTCGAAAATATTTCCTTGAAAAACTAATTTAAAGTCTGCAACCCTACTTTTGCTTGTCTCCTTATCCCCGTATTATATATTTCACATATACGGATTACACCTTTAATATTGTTAAATAATGCTATAAATCATATAAATAATTCAAAATATTAAAACTAACTTGAATTATAAAATGTATGTCAAATTCGTAAAATACATAAAAAAAACTAGTGGTCACTGTGGGTTTCTAAACAGTCCATTATACTCCCTTTTAAATTTAGATTGTGAAATTCTTATTACCTTATAATCATGCACATTAGCAGACCTAACCATCCTAGTTAGGGGGCAGAAATAAGTATAATTAACCCTATGATAGGGCACAAAAAATAATGATGTATCTCTGGTATTACGCAGTGGTATCCTAAGACTAATCAGGCTAAGTAATTCGGAACAATCAATATCTCATGCCAAAACTTTATACAAAACCAGAAGGTCATTATAATCACGTAGGGTTTCCAGAGGTGGTAATTGCAAAGCCTGACGAATGAGGTCTTAATCACAATTAAATTTACTGAATACTGTTCCAGTCTTATATGCACAAAATCTTAGGAACCTATTTTGCACCGCTTCAAGAGTTCGAATGTGTACATTATAATGGGGAGACCAGATCGGAGAGACATACTAAGTATACCCAACACAAATACAATGTTCTAATCGCTGTCACTGAAAGGTTGTGTGCATGCCTTGAAATAAATCCTAATGCTCTTAAAGATTTTGAAGTAATAGTATTAATATGAGGAACAAAAGATACCTTACTATCAAAATGAACACCCAGATCGCGTACTGTATCAACACTTTTCAAAAGTGCTCCATTGATAGAGTATATATACTTAATGGGGTTTCTAGAAGATGAGAACGTTATACTGCAGCATTTGGAAATATTAAGAAACATCCCATTATTCTCACACCAATTATAAAATGAATCGAGTTCTTTCTGAAGCTCATGACAATCAGATTCACTCCCAACTACACTGAACAATTTACAATCGTCAGTAAATAGTAAGAACTTGCTGCTGGGAAGAAACAAGCCAATGTCATTTACAAATAAGTTAAATAGCAGGGGCCCTAAGTGTGACCCCTAAGGCACTCCAAATAAAACTTCCATAGGTGCTGAAATAAAATTTTTAATCTTTACCGACTGTGACCTGCCACTGAAATAACTCTTTAGCCTTTTAAGTAAGTAATGCGCAAATCCTATCGCTTTCAATTTTCCTAACAATATGGAATGGTCTTTAGAGAAATCTGTATATATTGAATCAACCTGCAACCCATTCTCCAAAGCAGTGGTAATTGTGTTTTGATAGACAAGTAGGTTAGAAACTGTCGATCTTTCCTGAGTGAACCCATGCTGGTTATCACATATTAAATTACAATACCAATATAAGTACACAAGTAACCTTTCAAGTAGTTTAGGTATAGAAGACGACAGACATAGTTTCTAATATCCTCTTTATTGCCACTTTTAAAAACGGGTATGACATAGTTTGTACTTCACATTGATGGAAATTTTTGAAGTTTAAATGTCAAGTTAAATAGGAATTGAAGCGGTTTACACAAAGTAAATATACACCTCTTTAGAAAAATAAATGGAATCCCATCAGGACCCGTTGACAACCTATCAGGAAAGGATCTGATACAATTGAAATACCTGCTCCAAGCAAAATTGTATAAATGGGATATCAACTTGTGAATCGGTCATAGAGAGATTAGTATCGAAAGCCATGGGGGTATCATTATAGTTTCCTACGAAGTGAGAGGCGAAGAGATTGGCAATATCATCACCATTATTAGCAGTAATATCATCAAGAAACAAGCTCTCAGGTAAATGTTCCCCTTTTAAACTATTAACATAACCCCAGAATTGTTTTGGATTAGAACAAATCTCTTTATTTAAATTGGACATATAAGTAAGATAACTGCGTTTCGTAGCCTGTTTACAAAGGTAGCGTAAATTACTAAAATATACATAATCAATCTGGGAACGGGTTTCCTTAAATATAGCATGTGCTTTCTTCTTCTCATGTATTAATGATATCAAGTCCCTGGAAAACCATCTGGGAAAGGTAGATAATCTACGGATGATTACTGGTACAAATCTAACAATGGCAACATTGATTGTTTCATAAAAAGTCCTAACAGACTCATCAATATCCAAATTATTCAGGAGAGAATCCCATGCAATTTGTCGTTATACGTTTCATTGAATTGTAAGGTTCTACTAGTAGTAAGAGATAGTTTGCATTCGAGAGCCTTGTGGTGGTAATTGTTGGGCAAAAGACAATCGTTAACAAGCGACACATCTATTGAGTTAGATACGTTAGCAAAAATTAGGTCTAGAAATACATTGTGGTCATTAGGTATATTATAAAATTGTTTAAACCCCAAGAAATTGAAGTATCCTGCCACCTCAGTAGCTGGGTACCCCAGTCGGCAGTGTACTAATAATTCAACACGCGATTCCCATACTGCGGCTGGTAAGTTATAATCTCCAAAAATAAAGAAAGAAGAAGCAGGATACTTATCAACTACTTGCTCAACTGCTGAGCAGTGGCCAATATACAACTTTAAGTACTTGACCAACTCTACCAGAGCTACATAAAGTAACCTTCAAAGGACGAGGCCTATCACCAGCAACCTTTCCAAGGCGTATGACAATGATGAAATCACTTGACTGCACACCAGCAGCTCCCAAAATTTTAGCTGCATTTTTATTATTGACATGCGTTAAAAACCATAAAATTGCAGGCACACACTGTTCTCTCATGAACCTCTTTGTATATAGTTTCACTAATACTTGTACTGTCGTTATTTAAATCCATAGAATTCTTTTCTTGCTGTACGACTGCAAACTGCTGTTTTAAATTATCCAATTCTTTTTCCAGAGCAGTAAGCTTTTTCGATAACAGAGGAGCTTTTAATACTGTGGTTCTGCAATCCTCGCAAAAGAAAATAACTAATCTTTGAGATTTGAGTTGAATCGCTCTAACTTCGGTAACATTTAAAATAGAGCATTTTTTGGTAGCATTCAAACATCTGTCACCAATCACGCTGCGTCTCTCAAATCCCCAACTTGACAAAATTAATCTTCAATCCGCCTCTAATACAACAAGGGTAACATCTATCTCTCTTCAATTTACACTTCTAACATTATCTCTCTTTTGCTTTCCACTCACTTTGCTACAATTCCATTACCCTGAAGTGTATAAAAACGTGTATGTGGAACCAGGTGAATGAGAAAGCGTCTTTGAGAAGATTCAAATCTGGTACCAATCTTTTATTACTGTATGTGTTAAAGTGAATAAAATGAGGTTATTGACAGTGATAAATGCTTGAGTCTCGTAATAGATGAGCGTCCTTGATAAAATATATGGTTTTCTTTTAATTTCATTGTTATTGTAGGCAAAATTGAATATTCATAAAATACTAGTAAGAGGATTATAAATATGGTGATTAATTTGTTGTGGTCATCACATTTTAGGCTTGGATCATGTTAAATAATTTGTTTTACCAGTATTTTACTACACTGATGAGTTGGCACGATAATGGGTTTATTAATAAAATATTTAATGAAAATGTGTGGTGGCGGCTTATTAAATAATGAAAAGGTAATTTGTAAATATTTTTAGCATGTTGATTTATGAACCGAGTGAGAAATAGGTTTTTTTTATTAGTAATAGAATAAAAAACAGGTACTTTAAGACAGCCTTTTAAAACCAAAATACAAATATGTAAAACAATTGCTTATTTTGCAATGTTTTGTTGGAGAAAGCATCTTCTTCAATAAAAGAATACAAAGTAACGAATAAATTATATTTAAATTCAGAGAAACAAAAATTGGATATAAACACAATTATAACAAATGTTGGAATCCACACCATTGTTTCTGACGTACACAACATTTGTAACAATTATTTATCAATTCCAGGGTGATGCAAAATTTTGTATTTTATATGGTCGATATATAAAATGAACCTAAATAATTGTTACAAATGTTGTTTATGTAGAAATAAGCTGTGTGTCACAAGCAATGGATGTTGATCAAATGGGAGAGTAGCTCTATGAACCTCCTAAGAAAATCTGCATCAATAATACTATGATATTTATTTGGTTATATATGTATAAACTTCATAATTAAGTTATTAATAAATTATTTAATGACTCTCTTCCACAACATCGCGCACTTCTCCATTTGTCACATTTTCTTCCAACTGAAATTGTTGATTAGCTTTTTCAAATTGTCCTGCCCAAGTTTTTGGTAAACGATCCTTATACATCTGGAAAAATTAAGAGACTTGGAATGATAAAAACATCAATATATGCGATTCATACAAAGCTAAAAACTGACATTATACAGCCTGTACCAAATTAAGTGCACACTATTGCTAACTCTTTTATTATTATACATACAAAGTCGGTTAAATTAGCAAAGTAGTGGCATATTTTCTGTTGATTAAGATGGCAAAAGCAGAAAAACAATATAGCAGAGTATTTACGAGTAAATGGGAAAAATGTAATTTTTTTTAAACAGACCATATCGTTCGCAAATCGTCTATAAAACAAAAAAGTCCCAGAACAATATTGTCCTAAAACGTAAAATAATCCATTATTACCATTTTCATCTTTTAGACAAGTCGGCTGTGTATTTCTGAAATAAAATTTAATTTTTTCTTTATTTTATTTAAAAAAAATCTATATTAAATGTGCAGAGATCACCATTTTGTTCAATGCATTTTTGCACATTCTTTAGTATAGATGTTGTGGTTTTAGAAAATGTTCTGCCATCAATAAAAGCTATCTTGAAGTTCGATCAGATTCGCATATCTCTCCTTATAGACTTTGTCCTTAACATAACCCCAAAATAAAAATCTAATGGAGTTGTCGGGAGATCTTGGGGGACAAAGTATGGGACCATTTGTTGCTATCCACCTATCTCCAAAAAGCCTTTTTAACAATGTTCTCACTTCGTGAAACTCATGCTGATAGTACGTTCGGTTACATGCCACTAAGTTAATATCGTCTAAATATCCTTCCAGTACTTGTAAAAACAATCCAACATATCTCTTGCCCGTCAAAGTGCTTTCATATTAAAAATTGATCCAATTATTTGGTAGCCCATTAGACTATACCAAACATTAATGCTAAATTGTATTTGTGGATTTCTTTTTAGGACAATAAATAAATAAATTTTCTGTAGAACAAGTGCATATTCTTACGATTAAACATACCTCTATTTAAAAATTCGCTTCATCGCTCCAAAAAATGCGCTTTAAAACATTAGATTTGTACCTACACTTAGCTACTAACCATTGGCAAAATATTGGTCTTCTTTCAGTGTCGCCAGATGATAATGTTTGCACTGGTTGGTACTTATAGGATACATACTCCAAATTATAAATAGATTTAAACTACCATCCTTTGCCAAATCTCTGGTTGAATTATTTTTGTATGTTTCAAAATATGCCAATACACTTCTACTTGCTCACTTATAATAAACTGTTTTTTAGTTCTATCCTTTCAAAACACTGCTTCGTTATTCCTAAACTTTCTATACAATTTTAGAAAATACCTTGTGTCTGGTTGATCACGTTCAGGATACATTTGACCATACTGTTCCAGTACTTGGAAACTATTCTTAAGTTCTTTGAACCAATGCTTACTTGCCATTAACACAGAAGCCTTGCTTTATGCTGCAACACATTTCTCATTCCGTCATCATGGTCGACAGATAATGATAGCTTTACCTGTTTAGGGTACATGGATTTTTGCTTGCATTATATAAATATTAAGATGACTAAATCATTTTGTTTATTTAATACTGTTATCTATTAGAATAAGGATATTAGTGTAGGTTTGGTGTTATATTGTTTTTATAGTGATAGATAACCAAGTAAATTGGTGTCGAAGTTATATATAGACTTGCTAGTTATCCATCAGCTGTGGTATTTCATTAGCTATTTGTGTTGATTACACCTAAAGGTACTATTGTAAATATTTACTTTGTTTCTTAGGTTTTGGTAGATTTTATTTGGGGGACGAGCTCGTCGTCGTCAATGTAGAAAATAAGTAGGTAAGATTTTAGTCATATTTATATATACATTTATGTGAGATTTTTTTATTTATGTATTACGAGATATATAAATATGTATAAAAATGCTGTAATAAACACCATAATTATTGTGTTTATTTTTCTGTGTAATTAATTGAGCGATGTATTTTATTGTATTGGACGGACTAATGTTCTGTCCACATGTATGCGTTATATATCTACATTTTTTTTTGCAGGGTGAATTGGGTCATGTTCCTCGGTGTCGTTCTTTAGCTCCCTCGCCTCTTACCCAAATGTTCGACTGTGTTAGTGTGGCATTCATTTTTCGTTCTTTTCCTGTCCGACTACTGTAATTCGGATGAGCATTCCATTGCTGGTTTTGTTCTTTTCTTCCTGGACCGCACGTTGTGTAACAAAATTAAAATTGTAAGTAAAAAAGAGTAATAAGTGATATAATTAGGAATTTATGCATACAAAATAAAATTTATTATACTAAATGATTCTGAACAAAACAATTTGATGACTTTTGAAATAAAAAAATATGAACAATTTCATGATTCAGGCAAAATTAAAGATATTGTGCAGTATCTGTATTTCCTTTAACAAGAATTTGGATGTGAACACACATTTTATATGGAAAAGAATGCGTTAGAAAATAAAAGCATAATTCTAAAAACTGATTTAATTTTACAAGCGAGAAAGTATAAGCAAGATTTTTTGATATACACGAATCAAGGAAAGTATCCCAAACAAATGAAGAAAATACATCTACACTTGTTTTACATGTACATACTTATATGAATCTGCTTTTCTAGATTCCCACCCTCATTCATTATCATTGTATAAATGCACGCCAAATTATAAATGCTTTTTGGAAACGTAAATATAAACCTCTCATAAACAATTAGATAAAAAAATAAAATCTGTAATGTTTTCTCTGGGTACTCCTCCAGTTAAGATGTTATGTTGGTTTAACCTGTTAAGACCCAAAGTTGCATTTATGCACGATTTTGCTACATGTTTTCTTTCACAAGAAAGTTTATATTACATTTTCATAAAATAGTATATAGCAACATTACTTTTTCAAATTTTTTATTATCGTTTTACTTGTGGGTAATTTTCGTTAAAACTTGATATGAATAAATGCATTTGTAATGTCGATTTCAATATTTTCCCCAGATTGAATATAAATGTTTTTACAATAGTTTTTTATGGAATAGGTTATTATAGACCCTGTTGTATCATAAACTTTTTTCAAATGATATAGGATTATATTGCAATATTTTATCAATGATCATTGGGATTAGCAAATATAACTTTTCGTGTGCGTGTAGCTGCTATTTGCAAGTCTGACTTGCTGATTATTATTACTTTCTCGTTCTGTGACTAACAATTGACGAATAAACATATACATTATGTTGCGTGAATTAATAATAGCCATAAGGTATGTTTGGTCTTTTAGCAACACGTTTTGGGTAAGAAGTAAAATTTTAACTTACTGTACATAATTCTTTAGTTTAAAATAAATATACCGGATCCTTTTACCTGCTTCGTTCCTTTTCAGCTATTATCTTCGTAGGAGCGGTGAAATAGTATAATGAAAGGACACTTGTACAAGACTCATGGTAGTGGCAAGTCCTGTCATAGTCGTAAATACTATAAATACTAATGATGAGTTCGAGCAACCGAGTAACACATGATGATGGTATAATTACGCATTTTATACAGTCCACAACAGAGCATAACAATGCTCATATGGCAATAATTTTACTTGTTCCTCTCGTCCATACAACGTAAGTAAAGTTTTGTACAAATAATAGATAGTGTACAACACTCATTTAGTTTGATTTAGAAAATATATGTAAAGTAAGTGTTCACGCCGCGCCGCTCCCGGTTCGGCATGCATATTCACAGAGTTGTCCGATCATATAGGACGGTTAAAGTTTTTATTAGTTCGAAAGATGTTCGCGATCTCTCTCACAATTAGGTTGTATATTAATATCCTTGCATATTCTATTATTTTCCTCTTACTCCTCTATCCACCCTTGTGGATTTCAGGTTAGTGCTAGTCATAGACACAAGTTAGTGCTACTCATAAACAGTACCGGTCCGCCGTTCCAGTGGAGCATCACAATAGAGATTGAACTTAAGTGCGACAGTTTTAGTGAGTGACTTTTTATCGTACATATTATTATCAATGTTTACTCTCTACCTCTAACCCCTAAAATACAGTCCACTTCTTTACCTCTGAAACAGTTTCTTGGTCCTAATGACCCAGTTACTAATTAGCCACTTTCACGATTTTACTACATTATTTTATGTACGGTTAAGCAAGTTACGACGTACTTATCATACTCCCTCACTTGCACAACAATACTGTAAATAGAACGAACGGCATGTCGGTGATCAATTATAATAAAATATCAAAACCTCAAATTTCTATTCAACAAATTGATGGATATTGCTAGTAGTTCAAAACAGAACATATGCTGATTGGTTTATCGCTTTGTTATCTTTAATTTATTATATTAATAATTATTACTAGGTACACGATTATAAAATAAACAAATCTTCTCTTTCGATTTGTTTATAAACATATGCTATATTATTATGGCCAAAACCGCTTTATTATCAGAAAGCAAATTACAAAATTTGTACTCGCAACTCACTTCAATAAGCAGACTTTACTAAAACTGCTACATTAGCGTGTTTGCCCGCTATTCAAGCAAAATTGCAACGGGTAGAGGCCATCGAAACTAAATTTGATGAGCAAAATCAAGTTTTTGAATTCAACTTTAAGGTTAAAAAACAAAAAGAAAAGGTTCAAGATTTTCAATCTTCATTCAACGATATGATTGTTGTTATTCGCATCCGTTATATTGAAATAAAAGGAAAATTAATACCACAGCTAGCTGCTGGCACAGCCGGCCCGGCAACCGCGTCCACGGTTTCGCATTATTTAAAACCCCTGGTTATCACTCCATTTTCTTACGCATAGAAGACTGGATACCATTCATTACCCTCTATCGTACTTTGATTCATACTAATGAAACTGTACCTGTTGCTCACAAATATTTGTACCTCTGCTCCTATGTGAAGGGCAAAGCCCTGGCTCTTATAGCTGATCTTTCTCTAGAACCTGATTTATACAACCAAGCATTTGAAAAGCTGGAACCCACTACGACTCACCTCGCAGGCTTATCAGCTACTACTTAAATAAAATTTTGCAATATAAGCATACAGGTTCTCTCACTCACTTTATAAACCTCCATTTCAGTGCAGTGAGTACGTTGAAAACTATCTCAAAAGTTGACGACATGGCTGATTTTCTGTTATTTTTGCTCAGTTATCGCAATTTGGATTTTAAAACCCAAAATGAGTTCGATATTGTTAGATAACTTTTAAGATTTGATCCAAGTGGCAAATCGGAAACGTTGATACGGTGTAAAAGTTGAAAGTAGTAACGCTGACAACGTAGCGCCAGTTGTACATACAGTCAAGCTACCGTAAGAGTAGTGAAAGGACTGTCTGTCAACAAATATTTTAGGCGATTTATTGCAAAATAACGAGAAATTTAACAATATGTAAGTTGGATCTGAATTTCCTACATGCTCTAAATTGTTTGAATTTTTAACACTGCAAAGCCAAACGCTGGAACTTCATTCTGATTTAAAAACAGAAAAAATTGAAACTTCAGTTTCTAGTTTAAAGTCGAATTCGCACAAATCCTTTTTGATTAAAAAATCTAAGGCCCCAGTTAGAGACTACACCAATGATTCTTGTCCCCATTGTAATGGGAATCACAAAATTTACTGCTGCACCTCTTTCAAAAATTTAAGTGTCGATGAACGTTATTTAATTATTAAGAAATTATTTCGTTGTGTAAAGTGATTGGGAAATCATATTTGAGGATGTAAATCTCAAGGCAAATGTAACACGTGTACGTCTAGTTGGCATCATTCTTTATTACATAAACTTCATAATAAAAATGTGACAACTCAATCACACCAAACCACAATCGTTAATGCTCCTGTAGTCGCCAACTCTCAAGAAGTCGTATCTACATGTAATGTTTCACATACTCTTGGTAACCATGTGATACTATTGGGTACCCCACAAATTAAAATATTAGACACCCATGGAAACCTCCAGCCTGCACGTTGTGTCTTAAGACACCAGATCTCAAATAAATGCTATATCTGTTTTATGCGTGGAAAAACTGGGTCTTCAACATAGTCGGGATTCCAGACAGATTTCAGGTCTATCTGACGTTCCCATCAGTTCAAAAGGTTTGGTACACTGTGTAATTTATTCCCAAAATTCTCTTACGCAAATTCGTTTTCAAGCTTCGATATTTCCAAGAATTACTGGAAATATTCCAGGTTGTTCCATACTTCAATCAATTTATGAGAAATTTCATAATTTAGCCTTAGCTGATTGTGATTTCCATCAGTTGCTGTTTTATTAGGTGCAGATGTATGTTCACAAATTTTATTTAGTAATAATTGCCCAATTATTCCGGGAAAACCTCTTGCAATTTCCACCAATTTCGGCTATGGGTCGAGTTCCGACTATTGAAAATATTTCCTCTTGTACTTCGCTATTTACCACTTCTTTAAATTTAGATCACGAATTATGCAAATTTTGGGAAATTGAAGAAATTCAACATCCCGCAAATCCTAGTCTTGAAGATGTTTATTGCGAACAACATTTTCTAGACACCGTTAAGTGCGATGAAATAGATCGTTATATAATTTCACTACCATTTATTCAATATGCTACCTCTATCGGTAGCAATCGTCGTGTGGTTTTTAAAAGTTATTTCGATTTAGAATCTCGTTTGAACTGCAATCCTAATGAGAGAATTGTATACAACAGCTTCCTTCAGGAATATTTGTCTTTAGGACATATGAATATTGATGAAACTTCCTCTCCATATGTGTTACCTCATCATATTATTCACAAATTCACGAGCATCACAACTAAACTCCGTGTTGTATTTAACGGATCCGCCCCTGATAATTCTGGGGCCTCCTTAAATGAACGGTTGTATGCGGGCCCTAAATTGCAAAATGGACTACCTGAAATAATATTCGCATTTCGTTCACGTGCTATTGCAGTATGTGCTAATATTTGTATGATGTACCGTCAAATTTTGGTGGATTAAAGGGATTGCAAATTTTAACACATATTTTGGCATACTTCTGAAATGTCTGCGTGAGTATAAATGGTTCAGCAACTCGGCTGAAGTTCTAAAAGATTTTGAGAAAATTGATTTAGAAACCTCGTGATTCTTCTCTGCTAATTTTAGTGGTATTAAAATTTTGGGTTTAGTATGGGACCCTGCTCTAGATATTTTCACCTACCACACCCTCCTTTGAAGGACCTCTTGCTAAACAAAATGTTCTTTCATATATGGCACATAGTTTTGATCCGCTAGGGTGGTTATAACCTATTATTTTTGTAGTTAAATGTTTTCTGCAACGGCTAGGATTGCAGCAGCTCAACTGGAATGACACCCCCGATGATATCTGGTGTTGTGAATGGAAAAACTTCTATAATCAATTTTCAATTTTGTCTCGGATCAAAATTCCGTGTAAATTAACACGTATTAATGGCACTTACCGCTTGTTAGACTTTTGAGATGCTAGCGAAAAGGGATATGGTGCATGCATCTACCTACATGTAGCTTTTGGAACCTCCATTTTTCGCAATTTATTGCAAGCCAAGAACAAAGTTGCACCTCTAAAATCTTAGAGCTTTCTAATGCTTTGTTTCTTTCTCAGTTGATCCACTCAATTACTTCCAACCCATTTGATTATCGTTTATAAGGGATAAAATTATACTCTCAAGTTGTCTTAATTCACAGTAACTTATACTGGCATGGCCCTATCAATGATTACCATTTATTTTCTTCTAATACTTTCAAGATTTTACCTCTACCAATTGAACAAATTCCTGAAATAAAACCCCCTTTTGCTATGTTGGTAGTATCTACATGTGATTTTTCTGAGTTCAAGAGTGCGTTTTCTTCTCTCAGTAAGCTGCAATACCATCTAGCATACATATACCGCTTTATTAGTAATTGCCAACACCCTCAAAAAAAAAAAATTATTCGGTCCAATTTCTGTTGATGGACTGCAAGCTGCTTTAGAGGCATGTGTTAAACTCATTCAACAACAGTACTTCGGTTCAGAAATTAAATTATTAGAAAATGGCCAACTTCTATCTCACTACATGCGTAAGCAATCCCAGTTTCTTGACTCCCATGGCCTCGTTAGGAGGGGGGGGGCGGTCTCCTCCAGCATTCCTTGCTGTCTTATAAAAGCAAACACCCCCTTGTTATTGCTCAAGTCGACTCACTTATGTCTTCTCATATGTGACCATTACCACGTTTTATCGCTACATTTTGGTCCTTCTACTACAATAGTCCCCATTTCTAGACAATATTGAATCATTGGCGCTAGATCTTTGGTAAGACTTCATAATCATAACTGTTTATCTTGTTTTCGTTTAGGCGCTAAACTTCCTCAACCTATTATGGCTGATTTACCTCCCTCGCACATACGCATTACCCGTACATTTACTCATGTCGGTGTTGATTTTGCAGGTCCCTTCCCTCTGAAATCTTCTACTCATCAGATTGCACTTATTCTCAAAGGTTACTTATGTATCTATGTTTGTTATCAACTAAAGCTGTTCATTTAGAAACTGTATTAGAGCTTTCCACTGATGCATTTATGGCATGTTTTACATGATTCGTTTCTCGCCACGGTTTACCTCACTCTGTTTATTCCGATTGTGGCAGAAATTTCCTAGGTTCATCACGTGTAATTGAACAAAGCGATCAGTTTTTAAGGGACCATCAGGACGATTTGTTGTCTGCCCTTGCCTCGCGTCAAATCAGATAGATTTTTAACCCTCCTTGTGCCCCAAATTTTGGTAGCATTTGGGAGTCTGGTGTAAAATCAGCTAAACTGCTCTTAACACGTACTCTAGGAAGGCAACCTCAAAGTTTTAAAAAATTTACTACAATGTCCACCTGTATAGAAGCTGTTCTGAATCGTTCGTCTTTGTGCCTCCTTTCACCTGAACCGAACGACGATATCGACTATCTAACTCCAGGATACTTTTTGATTGGTGGTCCAATTTTAAGTCTTCCCGAAGTTACATTTGACTAATCTCTTAAACTGTGTTCTCGGTGGCACTGTCTTTGCCAGTTTACTGTTATTTTGATGACACCGGTCTAAGGAGTATTTACATACCCTCATTCGGTGAAACAAATGGAATCACCCTTCAAATGATTTAAAAACTGGTGACTTAGTTTATATTACAAGAATCTAGCAGCCTTTTAGCTTGGGCTTTTGGCCGGGTTACCAAATCATTTCCAGGCCGTGACAGAATCGTTCGCGTGGCTTCAATTAAAACCACCAGCCGTGATTTTATTCATCCTCTTCCTGTTCCCCTTCATTAAATTCAATTTAATTTTTTTAATTGCTTCATTTAGTTTAGTTTTTTACGATGTTTTCTCGCCCCTCTTGTAAACCCGAGTAATGGCAGGATAAGCGTCCCCTTAGTTGAGAGGAAATGCCTAACTATTATTATTATTCCCCTCTAATTATTTAATCAACCCTCTTTCCGCGTTCTTAAAATTCTTTAATTTTAGGTGGGTGCATATCATTCATTACCTAGTGCAAAATGGTCAATGGTCAATGAGCTGGAAGAAATGTATGGCAATCAAATAAAATTTGTCTCATAACAGTCAACTACATAAGAAAGTTACATTTTCAAAGTTGATTCTTATTATCTACATCATTAATACGAAAAATCCTCTGTTCGGAATATTTTCTACAATCTCTCAATAGATCAAGAAATGGCGTCATGCTTTGAAACATTGATATAAAATGTTTTTAAAACAAAAACTGATGTGCTTCGGTTTGAAGTTGTATGATACAAACAACTACTTGACTAAATTTGTTTCTTATGCTGGAAAAAATATAGATTGTAAAAGTAGTAATTAGAGCTTCGATGAGCAAATAGTTACAGATCTATTGTCGGTTTTGACAATCCAGCTCATCATCATATAATTTTTTATTTCTTTTCCTTGTATAAACTACTTTGTTTATTAAAAATTCAAAGATTTTTGCTACTGGTATCCATGAAAACCATAGCACTGTTCTCTACAAACTTTATAATAAAGAAAACCATAATTGTGAATTAATGATGATGTAGTGGAACGACAATTCTACAATTAACAATAAGTAGTAGAAATGACACCATATGGTCATTACAAATGTCAAAGAGTATAACGAAAAAGATAAAGTTGTTACACTTTATTTTTAAAACTATTAGGAATTAGATTCATTAATTTAGAAGTTAGGGACTTTTTTTAGAATTTGTAAAAATCCCCGTTAATTGGTGCAATTTCGTTGACGTTGTTAAAACCCGGGATTAATAACGTTCACACGGATCTTGACGTCAGTTGATTATCTTTGCAATTGTAAGTGCTGGTGTATGGTTCTGCCTTGAGAAGAAGTTGATCTTGTCACAAACATAAGTTGAAGGTGGGCGACATTTAAGGCGAGGACTGCCACTTAGCTCGTGAGATTTATCGTACCAGTAGACTTATTGTACCATTACTGGCCAATGCTGGCACGAGTGCGTTCCATTACCACCACCTCTACCTATCCTACTGCCTCGTCAGTGAAGACCTGCACCAGCAGGAGCCGGCACAGCGACTCCAACAACTCACAACAGGACAAAGTAAAAAGGCCAACACTCCCCAGATCATCAACATCCACGTGAATTTTGGAGTAAATGTTTTTAATAACTATATTTCATTTGCCTGTAGATTTACTGGAATGGTTGAGCGTGATGAGGTAATGTCTGCATCATAGTCCAAAGTAATATCAGGCTAGTCAATGGGGTTAATTTGCACATGACAACCAAATAACAAAGTACCAGATTAGAATGAGAGAAGTACGTGGTGGTGGTCTTCTTCATAAATTTGATTGATAAAGCGATATTGTTGATGTTGAAAAATTACAAACTTGCAAATGAAGAAAACATGGTTTCAGACTAGTTTCCATCCTATAATTGAGACTGATTAAATCCAAAAACGTGGGACAAAAATAGTAGCAGAAAAGACCACCATGCAAAACTCAAACTATGGTCATACAACAAATTTTTATCAGTGTGTGTGTGTGTGTGTGCGTATATATTGTCGTGGAAATTATATGTCAAGAGGGATAGATAGGTCTAGATAATAAATTTTTAACGACTGGGTATATAGGAAATAGGAATAATTTATTTACGCGCCAAATTAATTAGTTGTGACATTGAAAACGGACGGATAATAACATATTTTTGTATTTCTAAATTGGAATGTTAAATTTGCATAACGTGTAGAAGCTTTGGAGTACGTGGAACTCAAGGATACACATAATTAGTTTTAATATTTTAAATCAAGCGCATCGGATAATAAACAGAGCTTTTGGGTACATAAAATCAATAACGGATACGAGTATTTTCAAGTTAACTAAACTAAACGTTCATTAAAATACAAATCCTAAGAAATGCTAAAACTTGGAAATATAATTTCAAACGGACAGTGTGCTTCATAGAAAAACCTGACAGTTGAAAATAACAAGTTCAAGGAAACTTAAATGAACGTTGGAACAGAATTCTGTAAAATCGTATTTAACGGTCAATGCATAAGCTACTAAAACAACAGATGGTTTGAAGACAAAGTGAAATAGAATATCCATAGTGTAAATCAGACAGAGAGCATGTATAATAAAAGTTGGTTAAAATACTCGTTTAAAGTACAAGGTAGGTTTGGAGGTCAACCACATTATCGATTTTCTGTTGCTTGAGTAGGATTCTAAAAGAGACAGCAAATATGGGTTAAACAAGGGAAAATAGCTAGAGGCTGGACATAGAAATGGGGGATAGGTGTCTGATTGGTTGAAGGCTAGAAATTTTCAAGAAGCTCGCGACGGTTATATGTTGTTGAACAGCTTTCAGACGAAAAGCACAGTGGAATGAGAATTTTCGTAGGTACTAGTCGATTACGCGTAAATTTTTTAGAATCAATTATGATAAAATAAGCTTTTCGACTGAAATAGGGTTCGGGGGAATATAAATACACTAGGAAAGGTAGTAAAGCTGTCTCTTTTACTCTTGCTTAGTATCGTACATCGCTTAACCGTTTGACTTTGCTTTGCTAAAGCAACATCCTAATTTAAAAGTATAAAGGGGTATTAATTAGTACAGTACGTCGATAGTTTTTTTAAACGTGTGCATTGCACAAGTGAGTGCTACTTAATTGACGGTGTTGTTACTACACTCTACAAACAAATGGAAGGATGGTACTAAGGTAAGCGAGTTGAGAAGTGTTTGAAACAAGGTTTAGTAATTACGGAAGGTGATTAGCTTCGTCTTGACAATTATCGAGGTAGAAACACTGAAGGCGGCTGCAGAGATTTGGAAAGCGAGTGAAAATGGGTTGGAGCTATGTATAACGGCGAAGTGTATGGACAACATCTTCAGAGGCGATGATGAAAAAAAGCTTACCAGGTAACGAAATTAATTTCTCTTGTTTTTGCTTGAACATTTGTGCTGTTATTTTATGCTCGAGTGATTTGACACATCGGGGGTGTATTTTATTACCATTAAAACTCATTTAAAGGGGTATATGTATAGGACAATTGGTATTTGATGTAAAAGTGTTAATAAATGACGTAAAATTTTTGATGAAAAGAGTAAACGGGTCTATAAATTTGTTTTGAACAAAGATGCGATGTTTATAAGAATTTAGAATAACTGGGTTTATACTGAGCTCACCATAGACCAGAATAAAAGTCAATTTAAGGTTTCATGACAGGCCCATCTACTCGTATAAAATAAAACTGTTGTAATAAATACAAATCATGAAATTTTAAAAGGTTTAAGGATTGAGATTGTAACATTTTATGAAACTGTATATACAAAAGTGTAAATATTTTCTTGATAATGGAAACTTTTTAATATGTATAAATAAAAAAGGTTGTATATCATGTTGCATTATTTGAGTGGTAATTTTATTTGACTGTATATGTGAGAAAGAGTGAACTTAGGATGATAAATATCCAGGAAGAAGCAGATTTTAGAGCTAGCCGGAGTGTGCAGAAATAATGAGGCGTTCCAGAGGTATTTTTTTATTTTTTTTAGAAAATTTTATGACGGTCCAAAATCGCTGGGACTGGAAGGCGATCCCGATTTTTTTAGAGTAATCCACAGCAATTTTATGTTGGCCCAAGCGTGGGGCTCGATTGTTTCCAGACATTCACAGCAATATATATATATATATATATATATATATATATATATATATGATAAAGGGACATTTAAAAAGATTATACAGCACCATTCTGTGAACATACAACACTCCGAACCTCTGCAAATTAAGAAATTTTAAAAGAAGCTCAAATTTTATAAATGTATAAACCTAGTAATTGAACAAGCTTCATTCGTATTAGGTAACTTAATTATATTTTTAAGTAAGAATAAAGTGTATTCCGTGTGTAGAAGGAGGTTGTCTTTTAAGAGCCAAAAAAAGTTACTCAAGAAGCAAATGTGACAATTAAGATTACGAAGCCATGTAAAAAAAAATCAGTTTGCAGGGAAACTGCCAATATTTAATTTTCGTTTCGTTTCATAACAAGCATATTCAAAGTATTGAAAATGTATAATATTCAATTGCATTTGATTATTAATATTCAAACGAAAAGGAAAAAGTATTTTAACTTGAAAGTAGGAACGTGATTCATTAAAACCTTGTTAACATTCCATTGATAATGAAGATAAATGAACAAAGCAATAATATGCGCTAAAACAGTTACCAAAGTCCATAAGTCAAGCGATAAAAGTCTTCAAATGAAGGAATAACGGCGATAAATCATGACAATAAGATAATGCGTCGGTGAATGTATTAATTAAAATAGCTCAGGGCGATTCCATGCCACTCTTCTAAACATTACGTCATACAGACAATTCGAGATGCTTATGTAAGTGGACCAACCTCTATTTTAAATCAATCAGATCAAAGGAGTACGCCCAGACTTTACAAGATTTTTCTAGATTTATTATGTAGAGACGGCTTTGAAAGTATATTGTTACTCTGAAGTGAGATTGTTGCAATAGATAATTAAAATGGTTTTTAATGAATGAACAATAATGAATTACAGCAAGATGAAGCTTTAATTTGAATGGAAGCATATATGAAATTTGAATAGATTTAATGGTAAATTAATTATAAAATTTTAAACAATCTGAGCGACATTGGTATATGGATTTGGAAAGCATATGAAATTTAATGGCATTTAACGGTAAAGTTTAAAGGATTTGGTCAATCTTGGTATATGAATTTGAAATGCAATTTTAATAGTGTTTTTTCAACGATTTTGGACATGAATGCAAGGTTTACGATATGGAAAAAGGACGACCAGCACAATTTAAACGTTAAAAAAAAGAATCATATTGTTTTAAAATCTTGAAAAGGACATTCCTTTTATAATTTAATTAAGTTAAATTACGTAAGATTTTGTGTGTAAATCTTTGTGTGAAAGTAGATAATTGTAATTGAGGGTGGTTGACTTCGTAGGTTTGGCTATTAAATAATCAGAATTAGTGAACATAACTGATCAGTTATGTTTTAATCCGATTTAAAGAGGAGATTATTTAAAATTATCCAACTCAATTTCTAAAATTTTGTACATAGTACGATTTAGATAGGGAATGATTTGTGAATGAATATCGTAATTAGAAAAAGAGATTTTTGGACTTAGTATAACTGAGTGATTATCTAGTAGTTATAATTTTTTGTTAGTTTTAAGAAATTGTTTGAAAAGAAAAAACGCTGTGGCCAGTGTCGGACAGGGCCACCAAGCAGCCGGGAAAATGTCCGGTGGGCCAAACAAATACGGTATCTAACTTACTTCAATAAAAGATACAAAAACATGAATTTTGATAAAACAATGAAACGCTATAGCAGGACAAACTTGCGTAATTCAGCACAATACACAGAAAGAAAATACAACTGTAATGTAATTATGTTACTCGTTTCTACTAATTTCACAGTTATAGAACAGGATAGCTATAGAAAGGTGCGTCATCTCAATGCTGTAATGAAGAAATAGCAAATGAGTGTCTAATTTTGGTTCATATAGTTTGTAAATGTCCATGTGCTTTTGAAGGTTAGGTCACATTTTGCGGCCTAAGTTAAGTTTTGTGTTCATTTATGATTTTGTTTTTTCCACTCCTCGGTTGATTGTCTTGTAGAACAGTTTTGTTTCAAACTATTGGCATTTCATGTTGACAATAAAAATGCTTTGTAATAAACATTTAAAATTACAAACACAATTGGTCATTGTAATTTATTTTCAATTTACAGATACATTTACGGCGGTTGTGCCTCTTTGGCCATTTTCTATTAGTGAAACATTTACTTCAGTAATCTAACACAAACATTATTTTCACATTACTTTGGCTCTTTAGCAAGATGCATCTGTCAATGTTGATAGAACGTAATATTCCAAGTCCACATTGAATTCTGAAGCTAACTGGACAAATGTTTTTATGACATTGAAGTGTACGATTACAAACAATGAGTCACAAGCAACCTTATTTGGTTTCTACTATAGTCCACTTGCTTCCTCAAACGTAGTTCAAAGTCAAAGGGCTCGTTGCCCTTTGCGGTATCTAGCCGCGTGTTTCTGTTGACACAGCATCTATTCAAAGATAAAGTTTTCAATGCTATTTGTTGCAGTATGATTTAAGTGAGAACGGCACTTGTTGGTCGGATGAAAATCAAAGCTATTTGAAATCAAAACTCTATTCATTCCTTTCTTTCATTTAGAACCATCGTTTTTTAATTCGACAATATTTCTTTTGGAAGTGATAAAAAAATATGCTACATAAATATTAGTGCAAAAAGGCCATTCTTTTCAGTACTGATTGTCCTTTTATTGGAGAAGTTAACTTACTAATTGTTGTTTAATACATACTGTTTAAGTGTGGTTGACAGTGGTTAAAGTGTTATTTTGCTTCTAGAGTACTATAGTCTATAGATCTGCAGTGTTGTGATAGCAAAAATGGTAAGCAAAGCAAATTTTGGTTTATTGAAATAATAATTTGAAGTACGTTTGTTTTGTTTTATTAGTTTTTGTTATTTAAAATTTGTTTACATGGGCATCGGCTTAAAAAATTATATATATTACTCAAATTTAGACCAGGGTAGAAAATTAATTAACGACATCAAATAATTTTAATCACCGTGTATAAGGAAACTTTGGGTAAGAATACGCTTCATTTAAAGGCATATTGGATAAATTCGTCATTTACTTTTAAACATAGGGTTTATATTGTTTAGATAATGTTGAACACCGTGTATATTAAAGCAGTGGAAAATAGAACACTTAATTAAAGGCCTACTGTGTAGATTTAAATCATTTAATTAGAATGTAGGGTTTGTATATAATGATAATCAACGTGTTGAAGAAAGTAATGTACAATTTCATTAGATAGTAAGCATTAGTAAAACCATGGAGCATGAAAATTTATTCGTTTCGTTAAAAATAAGGGGTTAAATTGTTCACAGGACGCTTTCTATAAAAAGAAGCCGAGTTAAAAATGTTTAACTTGTATTTAATTTAATCGTTCCAAGTACTAAAACTATCGAGAAATTATACACAACTTGGGGAAATCAAATAAAAGCCTTCGGCATATTAGAACTCAGAACACCTGCAAAAATAACGATGTACATGATAGTCAATAAGCTTTAAACTATATGAGTGCAAGTAAGGAAGCACGTTTGTGATATGAAGACAAGCGAGAGGGAGTGCATTGATAGTTAAATGAGGGGAAATATGTGAAACAAGAGCACAGGTTATAGATAGAACGAACAGACTAGATTGGCGATTAAGGTTGAAATAAGATGCAAATAGGAGAGGTGGAAACCTAACAATTTCTGTATAAAATTAATTAGTTGTTCCCGGACGCGTTGCGAGGCGTGTGAAAAATTCTTAGATTTCAACTAGGACGAGTGCAAAATTTTAGTAGAATCGCTGTGCCGAGCCGTCGGAAGGGAAAATAGAATGCGAATTTCTGAAAATTGTCCGTCGCGGGACAAATTCGACTTGCAAGCGGGCTATTATATAAACTCGTGCCGATAGGAGTTTCACTCTCTTTATTTTTGATTTTATTCGATACTTCAAGCAGAATACGTGCTACGATACAAGTTATTATGCAGTAGTGCACTTAGAGAAGATAGATTAAGGTAATAAAGTCTAGTTATATTTGCGGGTATTACAGTACCAATTATCCAAATTAGTAACGATAAATAAATAAATTGAAGTATGCAGTTTTAGTATAGCGTGAAAGTATTATGAATTTCATTGCTATTTTTGTTCGGGAGTGAGTAATCAAGTGTTATTCGTAAACGTGATTGGATCCACAAAACAAGATTTAGATATACATAGATGCGTTCCTGAGAAGCCCTGAAACTTTTTAGACGAATGGTAGTGTAGAAAAATTTTAACGGCGACCAGAAATCCGAGGACGTAAATATAACCCAGCTGGAATGGTGGGATTAGCAAGGACGATGTACATTGGAGCCACGAGTGCATTAACCTTCAGGTAACTTATGCATTGTTGTTCAATCTTAGATGTTTTGGTGTGTGTTGAATATCTTTATAATTTGTTTGATAAAGTTGGACAGCAGTGAATTTGTATAAACAACAAATTTTGAATTTTTAAGGTAAAATTTTCTTGTATAAGTAGAAAGGAGTATTTATCAAGTTTATGTTTTGGATTATGATGAAAATTTGGGTCTGTCTTTGAGCTCAATTAGACTAACCTGTTTCATTAACGTAAAGGGGTGGGAGATGCTCCCTTTTATTCAGACTCAGGTCTGCACATATTGTTAACTTAATTAGTATGCATCCTACAAGGACTCTATTCTGGATGCAAATTAAAATGATGACAAATTTGAACTTGAAATTTTTTGATGCTGAAATTTATGCTGAAATTTAATTTTGAAATTTTAATGTATTATGAATATTGATGTAAATAGATTTAACGTTGATGTTTGTGGTAGAAATGTGTTTGTTTTTTTTATGAATGAGGATGAAAGTTTTAACTAGGTGAGCAGCCGAAGCGGATAGTGTGTAACTGTTTCAGGAAACTGACGACCCTGAAATTAGGAGCTGAGTGTGAATATTTTTTGTAGGTGGGTGAAAGAAGTGTGTAGGCATGTGTGGGGGTGAAAAGTGTGACGTATGCAGAGAAAAGAGTGGCTTCGAAGTCAAGGGGTGGAAATAGGAAGCAGTGATAGTGCTTTATTTAAGACGACAGAAGCAGAAATGGAGGAAGAAGCAGGAGGTAGTAGGGATCAGTCTAAAATGGAGTCAGGAGAAACAGGAAATGAGTTAATGATGAGAATATTAGAGGAAATGCGAGTAGCTAGGGAAGAATCTAATAGAGCTAGAGAAGAATCGAATAGAGCGAGGGAGGAGTCCAACAGAAAATTAGAACTGCTAAGCGATGAATCTAATAGAGCTAGGGAAGAATCGAATAAAAAATTTGACCAATTAAATCAGGAATTAGGGGATAAAATAGAAAAATCGACGAGAGAATTTACAGAATTTAAAAATAGTCTTACTGTGAAAATGGGGGAAGTAGAAAGTAGGGTTGATAGAAATGAGAAAAACATTACAGGTCTTCGACAGGAAATGGGACATTTAAGGTCCAAAGTACGTATTTTTTGTGAAGAAGAGATAAATATAAAAATGACTGAAGTAACGGACTCATGTAGGGATCAGTTAGGCAGGGTAGAACGCGAAGTTGGTAGTATTAAATACAACATGTCAAATTTAACGGGGGATGGTCCCAGATTTTATACAGGTGGCGTATCATTGGACCAATATATGAAATTTTATGGCGATAACAGGGTAAATCCACAAATTTTTATTAATAGCGTAAGAAATCTAGTGGGAAATTTATTCGACAAACAGACTAAACTAAATACGATAAAGGCTTTATTGAAAGACAATGCGGAAGCATGGTATAATTTAGTTGGACAGGACATAGACACATATCAGGACTTTGAAAACAAATTTTTACAACATTACTGGAGTGATCACAAACAGGATCAGATTAGGGACGACTTGATTACAGGAAAATTTAAGGGAGAGTTTGCAGGTTCTAGGGAACAATATGCCATTCACAAATACAGTGTGGCCAAACAACTTAATCCACCATTGACGGACAGACAAATAATCAAATACTTATCACGACATTTTGAACTCGAAATCAGACAACACGTGGCTTTACAAAACATTACAGAACGTGAGACATTTTTGGAGTATTTACAGAGATATGACGATGTATGTGTTGGACGGACAAGAGAGATACGTGAACGAAACATTAACACGGTTAGGTTTGACAACAGGACACAGAATTTTCCGAGACGGCCTGACTATAATAGAAATTTTCGACCGAATTGGGAATGACGAGGACAGGAATACAGAAGCAATAGTGCGACTAGGGGACCGACGCCAATACCTAGTTACACGAGACAGAACAGTTTACCGGAAGTAAACAGGACTGTGACGAGCACACCGAATAGAGACAGGGACACGGATATTAATATGAGGAGGACGTACGCACAGGTTGTAGAAGGACAACCAGGACCAAGCACGGAAAACAGGACGAGACAGGATTTTTAGAACGCGACAGACCACTAGATTTCTGTGTAAATGTATATGAACATCCACGTGAATTTTTCAAAATTGAGAAGGAAATAGAGCCAGAAACAGTAGAAAAATTATGTTTGCCAATTATTAATATAGGGATTTTTGAGAATAATGTAGAAGTACTACTTGATACAGGGGCAGAGGCGAGTTTAATATCGGAGGAATTCGTCAGCAAAATTAGGGATAAGGTTTGTGATAGAATTATGCCTATAAAGCGTAGCCATTTAGTAGCTCCAAATAAAAAGAAGTTTGCTGTAGTAAATAGTGTTGTGGTGCTTAGGATAAATATAGGAGGTTTAAGCTGTGAACAGGAGTTTGTAATTGTACCTGGACTGAAGTTTCAGAGCATGTTAGGTGTTGACTGTATGATGCAGTTAGGGGTTTTGATAGATATGGAAAGGAAGGTATTAAGGATAGGGTAGTGCCATGAAAGGGCAGTTATGAAGTCACAGAGGATGACACGGGGTTGAGTATTAATGTAGTAGAGGTAGAGGATGATGGAGTTAAACAGATCAACACAATAAGATGTCCAGACGATAGGATAGTAGGGGTTCAAGCTTTATTACAAAAACATGCAGAATTAGTGGGGGTAGAAGCAAGTACATTACATGTGATTTTCCAATGCTCCACCCGAAGGTACTACATTGGCCAGGAAGCGAGTTTTTTTTTACCTGGAAAATTTTGAATTTTGCCGAATCCTTGCTGTTCAAGCAAGGTAGGGATCTTTAACGCGTGACAACACTCACACACGGGACCTCCATTTTACCTCTCATCCGAACGAGGGTGTATTTTTGCGAAAAATGCTCGCCTAACATTTTTTAAGCGGACCGTGTCGGGATTCGAACCCGGGACCTTGGGCGTAGTAGTCACACACATACCACTACGCCACGGAGCCGCCTTGTTAGAAGCAAGTACAGCGTTAGGCTATGAGCACGTATTGGAAGTGGATAATTCAGAACCGTTCAATGCAAAGTTTTATCCTATTCCAGCAGCATATCGGGAGCAGGTGAAGGCAGAATTAAATAAAATGTTGGAAGATGGCATAATAGAGGTCTCAAACACTCATTTCATAAATCCGTTGGTGGTTAGTTAAGAAAAAGGATGATAGTATTCGTTTATGTTTAGATGCACGAAAAATTAATCAACAGACCAAACCGCAATTCCATTGTCCACCATCCATGGACACACTTTTGACAAGGTTAAGTGGCAAGATTGTTTTTAGTAAATTAGATTTAAGGAATTCATTCTGGCTGATTCCATTACACAAGGATTCTAGAAGGTACACAGGATTTTCCGTAGAGGGAAAAATCTATAATTTTAAGGTAGTACCGTATGGTTTGTCAATGTCAAGTGCAGCATTAATTAAGGCAATGCAAGCAATTTTAGGAGCATATGAGCAATTCTGCATACACTATGTGGATGATATAATAATTTTTAGTGAAACTGAGGAACAACATTACTCTCATTTAGAACGAATATTATTAGAGCTTAAATTAGCAGGATTGAGGCTGAATATAGAGAAATGTGAATTTTTTTCAAAAACTGTTAAATTTCTGGGGTATGTGGTGAACACTCAAGGTATGTGTATCGATAAAGAAAGATTGTCCGGACTTTTGACATATCCGAGACCTAATAACATTACGAAATTAGGAACTTTTTTGGGGGTCCTTAACTTTTATAAGAAGTTTGTACCGGGATTTGCTGAAAAAGCGAGTCCATTGTTTAAACTTCTGAAGAAGGGAGTAAGATGGAGTTGGACGGAGAGTCAAGAGGCAGCATATTTAACACTGTTGGAACAGTTTCATGACCAACTAATTTTGAGGCATCCCAGATTTGATGTAGGTTTTGTACTGAGGACGGCTGCATCGGATAGTGCTTTAGCAGCAGAGTTGTACCAAGTACAAGAGGGGGAAGAGGTGCCCATATCTTTTGTTTCACGCACACTGAAGCCGCATGAAGTAAATTACACAATTAGTGAAAAGGAGATGGCTGCAGTGGTGTTTGGTGTTACAAAGTTAAAAATTTTTTTGATCGGAAGACATTTTGTAATAGAAACGGATCATTCGGCGTTGTGTGCGTTGATGAATACAAGATTTTCTAATAATCGAGTATATCGATGGGGGTTGTTACTACAGGAGTTTGACTTTGAGATTAAATATATTAAGGGAGAAAACAATTTTATAGCAGACGCGTTTAGTAGAAACCGAGACAAGGATAACAAAAGACCGTGTGACATCATGATTGCTATGAACAGTCTACTACAAAGCGATTCAGTATATGGAGAAGAGGAGATCTTGAGAAACCAGAGGCAGAGTGAGGAGCTGCAGACTATTAGAACGAAGTTAGAAAACGAACCGGGATTCAAAAACTTCCATATGATAAATGGATTTTTGTGTAAAAAAATTCAAGACTTGGAAGTGTATGTAGTGGATAGGGTACAAGCAAAATTAATTATCAAAGATCTGCATTTAAGATATGGTCACATAGGGATCCGAAAGACTTGGTTAATTTTTAGGGAAACGTTTTTTTCAACTAAATACTTATGGTTGGTAAAGTCAGTCATCAACACTTGTCACTTATGTACTTTAGGAAAGTACAAAAATAGTACGAGTCAAGATGTGGTACAAAGTATACACGTACAAAATCCCCTGGACTTAGTTGCTATTGATTATTTGAGTAATCTAGTCCTAAGTACAAAAGGACACAAACATGTGCTGATTGTGACTGATGTGTTTCGAAATTTACAAAATTATATCCCACTCAGGATTGTAACACAGTCGGAACAAACAAGAAATTGGAACAATTTTGTAGAGAAGTAGGAACTTTTAAACAAGTATTAGCAGACAATGCTACATATTTTAATAATCAACGGTTTAGGGATTATTGGGAGAGGCAAAACATCAAAGTGGTGTTTTGCAGCATAAGGCATCCTCAAGCTAATCCAGCTGAGCGATATATTCAAGAGACGGTTAAATTCTTGCGTTTGGCTTCACATAGGAATCATCGTTTATGGGAGGACAATTTGTCCAAGGTTGAATCTTTTATCAATGAAACCCCTAGTACCGTGACAGAAACCAGTCCCATTATGCTTATCAAGCAACAGTATCCCCAAAGACCTTGGCAAATTGTGCCTAGGAACGATGAATTTCAACAACTTTTGGTATATGTGAGGAGAGGTTAACGAAGAGAGCTGAAAAATATACAAGGAAGATGAACGCGAGAATAAAAAAGAGAGTAAAATTTAAAGTGGGAGACCAGGTAGTAGTAAAAAGCTTGAGAGTAGGGAAGAGAGATAGAATGACATGTGCTAAACTACACTTGCCCTATGAGGGACCTTTTGAGATAGGTGAAGTAGTAGGGGAGTGCACGTATTTGTTAAGGGAAGTACACGGGAAATGAGAGGGGACGGTTTCACGTCAACCTACTATTACCTTATACAGGAGAACCAGCACCACAGTAGAAATAGGTGTATATAGAAGAGTAGAAGTAAGTGTTTATAGAAAATAAAGCTAGGTATAGGATAAATATGGGAGATAGTTAGAAAAAGGTATATAGGATGAGAAGGAAAATTAAATGTAGGAAGAAAATAAGATAGGTTAAGTGTAGATATCTCTTATAAGATTAGTGGAGAGTTAGGAATAGAATAAGAATAAGATAGGTATATAGGATTAGGTAGGTGGAAGTGAGTATAGTGAAGATTAGTTAAAAGTTAGGAATAGGATAGGTATATAGGATGTATATAGGATTAGATGGATAAGTAGGATGAGGTTAGGGATAATTTCAGTTTATAAAATTAGGTGAGAGTTAGGAATAGGATAGGGATATAGGATAGGTGTAAATATTTTTTTTTAGGATTGGATATAAGTTAGAAAGATAAGTGTATAGTGAGATAGACAATTTTTTTTGTAATTTTTTTTTGTAGTCTAGATGTTTCATATTTGAATTCAAATAAGTGGGATTATTTGTATTCAAATAGAGGGAAAATACTCAAATTTAGACCAGGGTAGAAAATTAATTAACGACATCAAATAATTTTAATCACCGTGTATAAGGAAACTTTGGGTAAGAATACGCTTCATTTAAAGGCATATTGGATAAATTCGTCATTTACTTTTAAACATAGGGTTTATATTGTTTAGATAATGTTAAACACCGTGTATATTAAAGCAGTGGAAAATAGAACGCTTAATTAAAGGCCTACTGTGTAGATTTAAATTATTTAATTAGAATGTAGGGTTTGTATATAATGATAATCAACGTGTAGAAGAAAGTAATGTACAATTTCATTAGATAGTAAGCATTAGTAAAACCATGGAGCATGAAAATTTATTCATTTCGTTAAAAATAAGGGGTTAAATTGTTCACAGGACGCTTTCTATAAAAAGAAGCCGAGTTAAAAATGTTTAACTTGTATTTAATTTAATCGTTCCAAGTACTAAAACTATCGAGAAATTATACACAACGTGGGGAAATCAAATAAAAGCCTACGGCATATTAGAACTCACAACACCTGCAAAAATAACGATGTATATGATAGTCGATAAGCTTTAAACTATATGAGTGCAAGTAAGGAAGCAAGTTTGTGATATGAAGACAAGCGAGAGGGAATGCATTGATAGTTAAATGAGGGGAAATATGTGAAACAAGAGCACAGGTTATAGATAGAACGAACAGACTAGATTGGCGATTAAGGTTGAAATAAGATGCAAATAGGAGAGGTGGAAACATAACAATTTCTGTATAAAATTAATTAGTTGTTCCCGGACGCGTTGCGAGGCGTGTGAAAAATTCTTAGATTTCAACTAGGACGAGTGCAAAATCGCTGTGCCGAGCCGTCGGAAGGGAAAATAGAATGCGAATTCCTGAAAATTGTCCGTCGCGGGACAAATTCGACTTGCAAGCGGGCTATTATATAAACTCGTGCGGATAGGAGTTTCACTCTGTTTATTTTTTGATTTTATTCGATACTTCAAGCAGAATACGTGCTACGATACAAGTTATTATGCATTAGTGCACTTAGAGAAGATAGATTAAGGTAATAAAGTCTAGTTATATTTGCGGGTATTACAGTACCAATTATCCAAATTAGTAACGATAAATAAATAAATTGAAGTATGCAGTTTTAGTATAGCGTGAAAGTATTATGAATTTCATTGCTATTTTTGTTCGGGAGTGAGTAATCAAGTGTTATTCGTAAACGTGATTGGATCCACAAAACAAGATTTAGATATACATAGATGCGTTCCTGAGAAGCCCTGAAACTTTTTAGACGAATGGTAGTGTAGAAAAATTTTAACGGCGACCAGAAATCCGAGGACGTAAACATAACCCAGCTGGAATGGTGGGATTAGCAAGGACGATGTACATTGGAGCCACAAGTGCATTAACCTTCAGGTAACTTATGCATTGTTGTTCAATCTTAGATGTTTTGATGTGTGTTGAATATCTTTATAATTTGTTTGATAAAGTTGGACAGTAGTAAATTTGTATAAACAACAAATTTTGAATTTTTAAGGTAAAATTTTCTTGTATACGTAGAAAGGAGTATTTATCAAGTTTATGTTTTGGACTATGGTGAAAATTTGGATCTGCCTTTGAGTTCAATTAAACTAACCTGTTTAATTAACGTAAAGGGGTGGGAGATGCTCCCTTTTATTCAGACTGCACATATTGTTAACTTAATTAGTATGCATCCTACAAGGACTCTAATTCTGGATGCAAATTAAAATGATGACAAATTTGAACTTGAAATTTTTTGATGCTGAAATTTATGCTGAAATTTAATTTTGAAATTTTAATGTATTATGAATATTGATGTAAATAGATTTAACGTTGATGTTTGTGGTAGGAATGTGTTTGTTTTTTTTATGAATGAGGATGAAAGTTTTAACTAAGTGAGCAGCCGAGGCGGAAAGAGTAAAGAGGCAATTATCAGAAGAGATTCAACGGACAAGAGAATCACAGCAAATCTTGGCGCCCAATACGAGAGGCTCGAATGTTTTTTTTTACTCTGGCGAGGCTTTTTGTAGGTTTTACAGCAAAATATATATATATATATATATATATATATATATATATATCAGTAATTTTTCGGTTACCTTTAACTACTATTTAGTAACAGTACGATATCAATATCAAATATGTTGAAAATTTCATCTCGATGACAGTAATGTATGTAATTATTTGCAGGAATGGGAATTGGCAAAAAAATAAAAATAAAAGTATAAGAGTGGTACAGAAAAGAGCGCTAGAAACAAAAAAGCAATTACTATAAGCTGCATCATCTAGCCACCAATTAACTTTTTTTTGGCAATAGTGATTAGAAATTATCAATGGCATCAACCCATGATCCGTCTGAGGAAATTTCTAAGCATACGTTGGAGGATAAATTAATGAGAATAATGAGAAAAAGAATTACAGCTAAAATCGGTATCAAGTAACTCCCACAGTACATCCATGTTCTTTTTAATGGTTGAAGATTTCAAACATTTACTGCCCGGACCAACTTCGACAGAAAAAGTGGAGGTAGTCTTTGGTTCAGATTCTAATGTGAACTATGAAGATGAAAGTAAATTTACCACAAAGTGTAATAAATTAAATATAGTTAATCTTCCAGCAACACGTGCATTAATGGCCAAAAAATCTCCAAGTAGAGAATATTATAGGTTATTGGTTTGATAGTTCGGCAAACATGTTAGGCTAATTCAATGGGCATTGACAAAAATAAAAAAAGTGGTGCAGAAGAAACAGCACTGTAAAAATTCAAATCAACACTTACAATTTACATGGTACTATGCGCACGTGCTCAATTTAGTTCTTTGTGATATTACAGTCTTGTTTAGCAGTAAAAATTTATTTGGCTTACTAAATCATATACCTTGTTTTTTGTCAGATTGTTGTAAAAGAATGGCCATATAGAATAGATAATAAAAAAAAACTATTTGAAATGCATAAACAAGATTTGCACTACAAGATGGTGGAACAAAGCAAAAGCTTTAGAAATATTATTTGGTTCTTATGCTGATCAGAAAAATGAAACATTCCACGTTATTAATCGTTTTACATACAATCTATACTAGTGAATTATCTGACAGTAAGACAAGCTCAGAAGCAAAAAGTTTATTAGACTATTTTGTTAATTTTGAGACAATTGTGGTATTATTCATATATTTAAGTCTGTTTCAGTATTTAACACCATCTTCTAATTATTTACAAATAAAAGGTTTGAACTTTCAACAAGCTTTTCATAAAAAAATTTGAATTTGAATGTTTTAAAATCATAATCAACCAAATAATGCACAGTTTGGATTCTATATTTTCGAAGCACGGGGCAATCTAGAAAGAATTTTCTTACTTTGATCCTGCAACTCTTAAGGATACTGCTAGTCTAGATGCAAAAAGCTTTCCTCAGGGTGCTTTGTCATCAATTTCTAAATTTAACGGGCATAAAATCAGATATATTAAAGCAAGAATTATTAAGCTTTGCATAAAACTACGATGATTTTTGAATTGACAAATTTTACAAATATAATTTAATAAAACGATTGTATTTCTTGGCCTCAGAATCCTCAGACTCTGAGTAAAGTGATACGATAATGATAATGATGTTTTTCAAACGAATAAATTTCATCCTCAAACTATACATCCCCTTCGCAAATGTGCTGGGTGTATGTATTGTTGTATTTGTTTTATATAAATACAAGGTGTTTTCTTTGTCAAAATCGAGAGACACCAAACTGCCTGTCATGGAGACGGTTTTCTCCGCATAAAACTCCTTTGCTTCGGTATCCTAAATTTTCTCACTTCATATTTACTTTGCTCAAATATACTTCAAAACACATATGTCATATTTAAATACACTTGTAAAATAAGATGCTTTCCAAATAAGATTTCATCACTGGGGTAACTGGATATCCTTTACAAATGCGTCTGTTTACCCAGTGTTTAAATACATTCATATAAAAATAAACTCTATTAATATAAAACAATTTCAGCATAAAGTTACAAATATATTTTCCTAAAAACAATTTCTCAACCTCAATTCTGGACAGGTATTGCTAAAAAAAAATCCTAAAGAAAAAACATTAAATTACGTGGTATCACTAAACAAAGTCTAAAGAAAACATATTCCATTCAAAATTCATTTAAAACTTTACCGATTACCTATATGAATCATGTAACATTATAAATCTCAATTTGGTTAACAATGCACATAATAACACATTAAAAACAACCTTTTCGTTCTACTATATGATTGTCTATTTCAAAAGTTCTAAGTTTTAAGCTTCGACTAATCTAAATATCACCAATAAATCTGGTATTTAAAATCACTATCAACTCTTTCCATCACTCATTAGTTCGACCAAATAATTACTTTCAAGTTCGATTAATTTCCTTAATCGATTTAAATTCAAACTAACATACAAAATAAATAATATAAACATAAAAGCTCAATCCACTCACAGTTTTCAAAACTTTCAGGTTGTCCAGAGATCTCCAGTGTTTCAATGTTCCAATATTTTCAATTTATGGCCTTTAAGCTACAGCTACCTTGACACATCAGAACTCAAAATTCCAACTTAATGGCGAGATGAACTTGAACTATTCAAATTCACAATGACAATAATTTCCCCCACAGGTGCATGAAAAATACATTACCCCACGTGAGCATAAGTTCACATATTTTATCATATGCCGCTCTTTTGTTGTTCCTACCAGACACCCACCTTTATTTTTTTTCTTGAAGCTGCGTTCCGTTCAATGTTATGTCTAACTTAACTTAATATCAACTCTCAGCCACGCGGTCAAGTCAGCCCTTTTCTATTCGTGCATATCTCTACATGTTAATGTTAAGGTATTAGCGATTCCCAAATAATTAATTAATAATTCATTTTCTGTCAGAGATCTAACAACGGTATAATATATATATATATATATATATATATATATATATATATATATATATATATACTCTACTTCTTATATTCGTAGTCCGAGAATTTTTTGTCATTACACAATCTTGCTATTGAGTTTATAAAATGAAACGTGAAAGGTATGTGTTTTCATGTGATATACTTAGGTTTATATTTGTTTCTTTGTCTGAAGCAATATAAATGAATACATAGTAATCTATTATATGAAATGATTAACTCATACCATCTGATGTGTGAATTTTCTTTGTCAGTGTCAGGAACTTTACATGTATTAAAATACGTCTGGGGGGTTTCTTTGTGTTTACAAATATAGTATAGAAATTATGTAACATTGGATTTAATTTATTTAACTAAAATTTCTAAAAGTTCATATATGAGATGCATATAATAATAAATTTACTGTTATTGTTTTGATTTTAAAGCTTTCCTACAAAAATATGATATACTTTCACTGTAAAAGCTTATAGTTTTAAATAATTTGTTTATACTTTTGGAAGTTTAAAATAATTTACAACCCTACTGTTAGCGCTCAACCCTGTCGATATAGGAAATACCGATGAGGCCGCTAACGAAGCAGCACACGCAACGTCACTGAAGGTCGCTTCCTGTCTGGTGGAACAACGAGTACGCTGAGGCATTCGCACAGTCGTAGTTATGAGGTCCACTAGCCTGGGTCACAAAGCTACCTTAATTGTATTTTACGAGTTTTGATTTATTTTCATTATAAACGTATTAGTAGTAAATGTTCCGTTCTGATACGATTATTAATAAAAGTCAGAAATAGTAGTTACTTTTAAAACTGAATTATTTTATAGCACAGTGCTAACATAAAACTGAATTATTTTTATAGCGAAGTGCTAACATCAGAAGCGGGATCTGCTCACATTCACAAACATTAATTGTGTTTAAAATCTGTTTTAGGTCCTTGTTATTTCGTAACTTTCCAAGCATGTCGACACAGGAATCCGATGCAGGGTCGTTCGTTGCCCTTGAACAACGCCGGAACAGGTAGACTTGCCATTGTTTAAACCTGACGTAGACGATGAGAATTCTTGGATCGTGCAAGTCGAAGCAATTAAAAACGAGTTTGAGTGGTCTGATATACAGGTATTAACTAGGGTAAGACAATTTCTAACAGGCGATGCAAAAAATTGGTTTGATAACTGGTTGCCTGATGTAAAAAATTGGGAGACTTTTAAGTGTGAATTTTTAGAGTCTTTCCCGCGTAGAAAAATTTTAGGACGCTTGCTTTATGAAGCTGCTACATTTGATAGGTCAATGTGTAATACGTATGTAAGTTACGCTCATAAAAAGCTAGCGTTATTGAAAAATCTACGGGCTAATTGGGAAATTCCAGATTTAATTGAATTAGTTACTTACGGTATTCAAGATCCTAATGTACAAGAAGCAGTAAAAATGCGCGATTTCACTAAAATTATTGATCTTATTTCTTATTTGAATGGTGTTATTAAACCTGGTACTTTTGTGCATAAGGTTAATGACTCTCAAATTGCTAAAAAACCACGATTAAATAAAACTGCAATGTCTAATAATATCAGATGTTTTAAATGTAATCGTTCGGGACATGTTCAACGTAATTGCCGTGTTATTACACACAAAAATAAACCTCATTGCTCATCGTCGAATGGAGTGGTAAATAATAAAAACAATTGTGTTTCCGATTTACCACAAATAAAGAATAATAAGTGTGATTTTTGTTATAAGACAGGTCACATGATTGAAAATTGCTTTTTAAAGGAATCGATTGATAAAAGACGAAACGTTAATTTTGTTTCCTTTGATAGGTCTATTCCAGTCAAGGTTAAAATCGATAACCAAATCTATATGGGGCTCGTTGATACTGGTGCTGACGTATCACTTATATCTGATAAATTTACCGAAAGATTTGCCCATAAAATTATTCCACATAATCTTGTTCTGAAAGGTATTGCTGGAAATATTATTTCGAGTATAAATTTGAAGCAGATGTAGAAATTACGGGAAATCACACAAAGTTGGATTTTGTTTTGGTGCCTAGTGGTAAATTAGATTACGATGTTATTATTGGATGTAACTTGTTTACAGACATGACCCTAACAGCGGTGACTGATTATACGGGTACACGTATTATAAATCGTCAACTACCTGGTATTTTAAGAATTGCTTACGATATTGGTAACCAAATAAATGTTCCTTCAGAGTTCCTCGAACAAATTGAAATGGTACTAGGAAGCTTTTCTGATATTATTGCTACGGGTTCAGCTGTTCCTGCTGTTAATAATGCTTACTTAGAAATTAAGCTGATCGACAATTTTGTTGTAAATCGACATCCCTATCGTCTTGCCGCGAGTGAACGCCGAAGTGCGCAAAATTATCAGTGATTTACTCTCGAATGGCATCATAAGAGAGAGTAGTTCAGCTTACGCTAGCCCTATTTTATTAGTGAAAAAGAAAGATTCATCTTACCGTATGTGTGTAGATTACAGGGGACTGAATGCTCACACTATTAAAGATAAATATCCTCTTCCTCGTATCGATGACCAGTTGGATCGATTAGGTGAGGGAAAATTCTTTACGTCGCTCGATATGGCTTCTGGTTTTTATCAGATACCAATTCACCCAGATTCGATTAATAAAACTGCATTCGTAACGCCTGATGGGCACTATGAATTTTTAAGAGTCGCTTTTGGACTTGCAAATTCCCCGCCAGTTTTTCAGAGAGCTATTAACGACGCACTAGGTGATTTGAAATATACGTTCGCAGTAGTTTATGTTGATGACGTACTAATCCCGTCAGAAACTGTTGAAGAAGGTTTGGAACGTCTTCAGTTACTCTTAAAATGTTTACGAAGATCCGGTTTTTCTTTGAATATTTCGAAATGCGCTTTTCTTCAGTCCAAGCTTGAATTTCTTGGTAGAGAAATATCGCATGAAGGCGTCAGGCCGGGAACTAGAAAGGTTAAAGCTTTAACACAAGTTAAGTCACCATGTAATGCAAAACAAGTAAGACAGTTCATGGGTTTGGCTGGGTATTTCCGAAAATTTGTGCATGATTTTGCTTATAAAACAGCATGCATAACCCGATTGACTAAAGATAATGTTTCCTTTGTATGGACTAATGAACACGAAGAGGCGAAAAATTATGTTATCTCGTGCATTACTTCTGAACCTCTTCTTGTAATTTTCGATCCTGATTTACCAACAGAATTACATACCGATGCTAGTGCATTAGGTTTTGCCGGAATATTGTTTCAGAAACATGATGGGCAAAACATAGTGGTCGAATATTATAGTAAGCGTACCACTACGATTGAGGCAAAATACCATTCCTACGAGTTGGAAACGTTGGCGATAGTGAATTCTTTAAAGAATTTTCGAGTTTATTTGATAGGTGTGAAATTTATTATTGTTACCGATTGCAATTCCGTGAATAAAAGAGACTTAGTACCGAGAATTGCTCGTTGGAGGGCCTATATGCAAGACTTTGACTATGAAATTGTCTATCGTAAGGGTTCTAGTTTAAGCCATGTCGATTACCTAAGCCGTAATCCGGTTAATGTGTCGCTCGTCTCAAAATTAGATTCTTGGTTGCATATTGAGCAGAAAGGTAGTGAAGAAGTTGAAAAACTAATAACTGATTTGCGCGAAGGCAACTTAGACTCCAAGCAATATGCAGAAAAAGACGGTCTTCTCTGTCGCATAGGATATTCTGCCGATAATACTAAAAAATTTCGTTACTATGTACCACGGCAAAGTAGATTAGGCTTGTTGCGCCTATTTCATGATGAGCAATGTCATGTTGGCACTGTTAAGACTATTAGTTCTATTCTGGAGCACTTTTGGTTTCCTGGTCTTCGGAGTTTTGTCAGGAAATACATTAAACATTGTTTGATATGTGCTGTTAAGAAAACTAGGACAGGGCCATTACAAGGTTCAATATTGTTACCAACAAAACCCATTACACCTATTCATACTGTACATGTTGATTGTTTAGGTCCTTTGCCTGTTAGTAGCGATAAACATAAATATGTGTTAGTGATTGTGGATGCTTTTACAAAGTATTGCAATTTAATTCCACTAAAAACAGTTCAAGCTGATGAAACCCAATATGCATTACAGCAGTTTATTTCTTGCTTTGGTACCCCCAAAGTAATAGTCATGGACAGTGGTACAAATTTTCATAACCTTTCCATTTGTAAATTTCTTGATGAGTGGCAAATTGACTACCATTTTATAACACCTGATGTGCATAGATCCAACGGACAAGCAGAGCGTTATATGCGCACTATTATGAATTTAATTAGAGTTGAAACTCGACTTAAAAATGAATGGCCGAGTGGGTTATGGAAAATACAGCTTGTCTTAAATACTACTTTACAAAAGTCGATAAATAGCACACCATTGCAAGCGTTGATTGGCATCAACACTACCACGCCATTGATACAAGCAGTGTTGAATGATTTGTCATCAGATTTATTAACTGCTAGAAACATGAAGTTAGATAGAAAGCGAATAGTAGAACGTTTAAAGCCTTTAGAAAAAGATTTGATTGAATTAAATAAGAAACGGCGTAACTCTGTTGAATTTTCTGTAGGCGATTTTGTGCTGTTGCATCGTGGGAGTAAGTTGCACGCTAGCAAGACTAATTTTGAGTTTTTGGGGCCGTATCAAATTATGAACGTTACAAAAGAGGGCCGCTATGAACTAAAACGAGTTGGTAGCCGTAAGAAAAATATTGTTAAGGCTGCGAAGGAGCAATTGCGAATGGGTCCTTGGCAACCGAGTTAGATGATTTGCTAACCCTTCTTGAGGGAGATGTAGCCGTAGCAGGTAATTACTAGTATGTGGTGCTATGAAAATATTAATTGTTGAATTTATCAAGATAAAGTGTATGTCTTGATGGTTATGGGGTCAGCATACTCCCATAATATCTGTAAAATGTTTATTTTTGTATTTATCAAGATAAAGTGAATATCTTGATGGTTATGGGGTCAGCATACTCCCATAATATCTGTAAAATGTTTATTTTTGTATTTATCAAGATAAAGTGAATATCTTGATGGTTATGGGGTCAGCATACTCCCATAATATCTGTAAAACGTTTATTTTTGTATTTATCAGGATGAAGTATTTGTTCCTGTGGTTTTGGGGTCTGCATAATCCCACAACTACATTTTGAATATTTTTTTTTGTTAATACAGAATGAAAGTCTTTATATTGGTGTCTGTATACCTTCACGATTACTATCGAATACGTTGTTATTTTAATTCGAGAGTAATGATTTACAACAAAAAAAAGAGTCGTTGATGCTCTGTGATTAAATAAATACTTCAAGTTAGTGTACACCAGTCAAGTCAGAGTTGTGTACGTTCACTAACGTGAGATATAGTTTGATTATTAGTTGAGGTATACAATCTCCAACGTGTGGCGTTTGGTGCTTATTGATTTCTGTGTTGCTGATACTGTTACAGGGTCACCCTCAGGCGAATTGTGCCCCGAGGACGGGTCACCTGTCAGTCTGGCCGTGTTAGCGCTCAACCCTGTCGATATAGGAAATACCGATGAGGCCGCTAACGAAGCAGCGCGCATAGCGTCACTGAAGGTCGCTTCCTGTCTGGTGGAACAACGAGTACGCTGAGGCATTCGCACAGTCGTAGTTATGAGGTCCACTAGCCTGGGTCACAAAGCTACCTTAATTGTATTTTACGAGTTTTGATTTATTTTCATTATAAACGTATTAGTAGTAAATGTTCCGTTCTGATACGATTATTAATAAAAGTCAGAAATAGTAGTTACTTTTAAAACTGAATTATTTTATAGCACAGTGCTAACATAAAACTGAATTATTTTTATAGCACAGTGCTAACACTACGATGAATTCCAATATGTATTTAACAGAGATAAAACATTTATATTTGTGGTTTTAAATTTACTACTTGAATAAAAATACTGATTTTACTGCAATTTGTTTTTGAATACTAACATACATGAATTTATAATTATACAGGGTGCTTTAATAATAAGTTGCCCGTTTAAATTACTTTTTCCCCATTTCTAATCTAATTTTTCTTTCCCGTCATGCACAAACGTTTCAACCTATTCATACATAAGAGAAAATCGGCTTTGGAATCTGTATTCTCAAATTTTAAATTAATTCTTTGTATCGCACTAATGATAATTTTTCAGTTAAAAACTCCATTATTATTGAAATTCAATTCATCATTCCAAAGAATTAAATTTAATGGATCTTGGCTATTTATAAGGCAGTTACAAAATATTACCCTTTTGTCAGAATCATCAGCTGTCAAACCATGTACTAATGTAATATTATATGGGGTCATTTTGTTTTTTTAGTATAAAAAATATTTTATATTCAGTTATTCCCAATCAGCAACTGCCAAATTGAATTACATGGATATGCTCTAAAATATGTCATCATTTCTTGTCCTTCGTACTTTATCATTGAAACAACCATTTCTTCTTAAATTACGCCCGAGTTTTGTGAAAGTGTGAGGATGTGGCTGTCGTCTTTGTGAATACATTCTTCGCTATATTATAAAAATTTCTCTGGAATTATCATTCAACCGCCTACGTTTTTAAACGAAGCTGTATCATATAAACACACAGTTGTTGCTTAACTATCAATTTATGCCCTTAGTTGATGAATAAAATTAAAACATGTGATACATCAATGAAAAGAGAATTTCATGGTGTCTTAAAATGAATTATAACATTTGATACATTCCATTTGAAATTGTCAGTGTATTTACAGTATTGAATTATTTGATGGTAATTTATTTTTTCGATATTGGCAAATTAATGAAAATACAAGTATCTAATAACTTTCATATACATCATGTTTGAAATTCCTACAATAGCCAAGATATCCACTGCGACACAAAATCAAACATTGTAGATGGAAATGATTTTCACAACCTACCTTGCACACAAAGTTTAACAACTTATGTTTCGAAATTTCATGTTCGGCTCTGGGTCCCCATGAGTATAAAGCTTTGCGGGTAACTTCTTCAGTTATAATACTCAAATACCTCTGTTTGACCATTGTAGTAGTTACAAATTCCTTAACATTACCAAAAAGTTGATGTTTTACATCAGTATCAATATTTAAAGAATTTAAAAAAGCAAATATGGAGGCTAAAATTAGTTAATGTCAAAATTTATACAAACCAATTTTAATACAAAACATGCCTTCACTAACAGATGCATTAGACATAAAAACATGTGTTAAGACCAGCATCACTAAAATTTTATTCACATCGTTAGGAATGGTAACATTTTCATCACTTATATCTAAAGTTCCTGGTTTATATGGCAAAGCATTGCTTACCAAATACAACTTTGTACTAGAAGCTTCATCACTTAAGTATAGGTCATACTTATAAACCTGTAAATAAAAAACTACTACGTTAATATACGTTTCCACGTATTTTGCTATTACATACCTCTTTTAACACTTCTGTTACATGTTTAAGAATAAAGTCAAAGTGCCTTCCCATGTTCATTAAAACATTCTTTTGTAAGTCAGACTTTCGTATGGGAAGGTTGTTACCAGCACGATAAATTATGTATCGCACACAGTTATTAATAAGTTCATCGAGATTTGCTATGTTTGTTTGAGAGGTGCAAGGTTTCTCTAAAGTTGGTTGACTTAAACTTTGGAGCCAATTGGCAACTTTGCCGATGGATGCTCCTTTCTTCGACTGAGAAGCTCTTGGCATTATTTTAAGTATTATATGTTATACTATTTGCGATTAATTTTATTTTACTCGTTACAACTGAAATAATAAATTGTTCCCTCAATTTCTAATTTAAAATTTAACAATACAAATGACAAGTGACAACCATGGAAAATTGTGACAACCAAAATAGGTTATATTAAAGAGAGGTTGTAATTACTAACCGGTACACGTGTAATTAGTAGTGAAAAAAGAAAGTATGCCAAAAACCAATATTTCAGAAATATTAAACGTTGTTTGTTGTATTGTCAATCGACGATTAAGCTGTAAAACTGTTTTGGAAATTATATAATACAATTTTTTTTTGTTATGGTAAGGTATCGTATTAGTTCACTTCATTTATCATTCAAAAGGTGTTAGCTGAGGATGATATATCCCGTGGAAAAATGTATCGATTATTGTTAATCCTGCTAGCTAGTTATTTGGAGTCAATTAAAGTCTCACGGTCATTATAACGTGCACTCACGATAAAATTATTATTTCCAAATTTTGATGTAGCTAGTTTACATGCAAAATGCTTTAGTAAGGATTTTATGTCGTTTTCAATTACCTCCAAGCCGTGTGTTTTTCTGCTTTACTAATGAAAAGTCAAGTTCTTTTGTCAGTGCCTCTAATGGTTACAGTTTTAGATGTTGCCTGTAGCAATGGGTTTGGATGTAATTGAATATCTCTTTCCTTTATTTTATTGAATGCCTCTAGTGATTTATGAGCATCACCTACAGGACTTTGGTTTAAAGACTGCTGCTCCAGTAGGTTTACTTTGAAAATGCTTTCTATTGCTAAGATGGTGTAGCTTATTAGCCAATTTTGTATAAAAATGCATTGAATCAGACACTTGTAATATTTTATTTACAATTTCAAGTTTTCTAAGGTATTACGATTATAAAAGTAGGTATCTTTAAATTATGCAATTTTGATGCAATGCAGTTGAAATGAAACATACTTCGCATGCCTTTGATTAAGTTTTCAATCAACCGTTGCAACTATAAAGAAACAGAACATGTTTTTTAGCGATAAATAAGATACCAAATTGGAAATAAAATTATCATAAGCATAAGATAAGATATATTTTATTATCTGATTATTGAACAACATAAATAACTAAAATGCAACAATGTGAAAAAAGCAAACTGCTATTGGTAATTGCAATTCGTCTTTTGATGATTTTATACATGTTGAATAATATTATATAAATAGTTTATGATTCTAATGAATGCTATTAGTATAGTTTCTGTTATATTTATTTGAGTAATAAATTCAAATATTCTTTCGATGAAATGTTACTTTCTTTCGTTGGTGATACTGATCATCAAACTAAAATTGCATAAAAATGGCACAAGTGTAAAAAATGAGATGGCATGCAAGTGGTATGCAACGTAATGCTTAGCATTGCATCAAAATTACATATTGTACATTCACATTAACGATTAATAAATGGTAGTTAAAGAGCATGTAAGATTTATTGTCTATTGTATTTACAACATCTTAATGTATTTTTGTAAAACTAAACAAAGTTTTCTAATTTTGGAGTTTTACAGAATGTTTAAAAATTACGTATTGCCTTTGAGGCATCGAGGTTTAGAATTTATTATAAAATTTGTTCTTTTTAGCTTCGGGGATATAATACTATATAAATTGAACTTTATATTATGCAAAAAAATTATTAAATACTATTATTTATGTTTAGATATACCGGGTGTAACAAAATAAGTGTAAAACATTTCAGAGGGTGATTTCTCATCGTAAAACAGATAGGGTTTTTCATATAAAGAAAAATTTGTTTTTCATTTTTTTACAAACACTAAAAAAGTTACAACATTGAAATTAAGGTGACATTTTTACTATCAAAAATACACTTACTCAGTAATTTATTTGGTTTACCCCATGGTTGAAAGGGGTGGAAAACGCAACCCCTAAAATTTATTTCCAATGTAACTTTTTGTTTTATTATTTGTTTGCCACCATCAGGTTGCTAATATCTATGTAGAGCCAGGTGGATAGGAAAAAGATAGAAGGATATAGGAAGACCTAGATCAAACTATATTAGTCAAATTATTAGAAATTTAGGTTGTGAAGGGTATGCAGAGCTTTTTAGATTAGCACAGAATAGAAAAGAAGTTAGAGCTGCGTCAAACCGACTTTAAGTAAGGTCGAAAACAAAATGATGATGATGATTTGTTTGCCATTTAAACATTTATTTTCATTCTAAACAAAAAATGTCTCTTAAATTTTTTGCCCAAAATAAACCAGTTCGCAGAAAAAAAATTATTTTACAAACAACTACAGAGATACATCGTCATAAAACGAAAATGCGAAACTAATTTATCTAGTAGGCCGCTGTTACTGATAGTGACAATTAGATTGTTATCATGCTGTCAGTTTGTAAATTTTTGAAATTGAATTAATAATTGTGTGTCGTTGTTCTGTTCTTAATTTGTTAGTTTAATAATTCACTTGTTATAAACATGGCATACAGAAATTCGGAAATTGCTGATATGCATTAAGGTTACGGTCTGTCGCAGGGTAATGGGTTAGAAGCTTGTAGAAGGTATGCTGAAATGTATCCTCAACGGCAGCTTGCTTCGCATAGAATATTTGCCCAACTTCACCAACGATTACGAAAATATGGTTCATTTGAAAAAAGAACGCAGGATTGTGGTCATCATCGAGAAGTTAGAAGACCACAGCTTGAAGAAGCAGTACTTAATTTGGTTGAAGAACAACCCACTAGCAGTACTAAAAAGATTGCTTTCGAGTTAAATGTTGATCATATGATGATATTTCGAATTTTAAAGGAACAACTCTTATACTCCTACCATCTACAACGAGTACAGGCACTGTTACCGCGAGATTTTCCGAACCGACTTGAATTTTTCAATTGGATGCTGGAAATGATTAGAAGAAATCCTGACTTTCTGAAGACGATCTAATTCACAAACGAATGCACTTTTTCTCGGGACAAGATTATTAATTTTCATAATAACCACATATGGGCTGACGAAAACCCTCACGCTATTGTCTACGCTAACTATCAAGAACATTTTTGCCTTAACGTGTGGGTCTTAGTTATTGGGGATTATTTAACTGGCTCTAATTTTCTATTAAACGGTGAGGCATACACTCAATTTTTAAGAAAAATGCATCCAGTACTGCTGGAGGAAGTTCCTTGTGGTATCAGAAGGGTTATGTTTTTTATGCATGATGGGGCTCCCGCCCATTTTAGTCAAGCAGCACGTCAGCATTTAACTGAAACATATCCAAATCATTGGATAGGTCGAGGAGGACCACAGAATTGGCCCGCTTGATTCCCGGATTTGAATCCTCTCGATTTCTCTACTTGGGGCCATTTACATAGTTTGGTTTATCCTACTCCTGTTCGCGAAGTAGAAGACTTAAGAAACCGCATCAGCGATGCGTGCAGCGTAATTAGAGAGACTCCGGGAATATTTTAGCGAATACGCGGCTCAATGCGCCGACGTCGAGACGCATGTGTAATAATTGAAGGTGGACATATTGAACAAATACTATGATTTCTACATATTGTATGTTTTGTTATTAATAAATTAGTTTCGTTTATTCATCTTTAATCATACTTTGATGCAGGTAGTAACTATAAAATAACAATAATAATCCAGTTTGTATTTATGACGATGTATCTCTGTAGTTGTATGTAAAATAATTTTTTTCTGCGTATCGGTTAATTTTGGGCAAAAAATTTAAGAGACATTTTTTGTTTAGAATGAAATAAGCTATTGGAAATAAATTTTTAAATGGCAAACAGATAATAAGACAGAAAGTTACATTGGAAATAAATTTTAGGGGTTGTGTTTTCTACCCCTTACAACCATAGGATAAACCAAATAAATTACTGAGTAAGTGTATTTTTGATAGTAAAAAATGTCACCTTAATTTCTATTTTGTAACTTTTTAGTGTTTGTAAAAAAAATGAAAAACAAATTGAAGTTTCTTTATATGAAAGACCCTAACTCATTTACGATGAGGAATCACCCCCTGAAATGTTTTACACTTATTTTGTGTTAGCTTTCTCTGAGGACGGCCAATAATCAAAATAAGATACACTCAAAAGTATTTCATTTTATTAAACAGAAAGCTAAAACATGAGTATTAGTAGACCGCCGCTTGGTCTGACACTCGCATACTACATAAAATAAAATAAACATTGCGCATATAATGGCTACCATCTAGTGGCAGCACTGCAAAGCATACTAGTAGTGACTATTATACATAATTGGTACAATGTCAACACTCGGCCATTCTGACAGGTCAACGTCCTCGTTGACACAAAAAGAAGAAAAGAAAAACCTATTTTCAATACAAAATTAATTTAAACAATAATCGTCCAAACGCTTTGGTTTTCGTATTACACGTCCACTTCTCCCAACTGGTTCTACACATTCACTAGCACTTTTATAAACAGCACTATCTCCGTTAGTATCGTTCACCTCCACTACACATCTTTCAGTAGTAGATTGATTATTTTCTCGTGAAATGAACCGAATCTTCATCCGAGGTTGAATCCTCCTCTTCGGGTAATTTAAATATTTTTAATCTACTCACATGTGCAGTAGTTGAAAGTTGTCGACTTCTTGTACCATCAATACTATTTACTCGATAAATATCTCTCGAAAGCACTTCACTAATTACAAGTGGACCTCTGTACTTCGGTTGAGTTTTCGTGCTCTCACCAGTGGCTGTAGGAAATTTTCGTAATAACACAATATCACGGACTGTATATGATTCTGCCAGACATCTTTTTAAATCGTGTCGTTTTTTATATTTCGCTTGTTCCTGGCGAATGTTCTTTCTGATTTCATGTTTCAAACTCTGAGGGGGGATCCAGTTTCCATCCTCATTCTCCACATAATTCGACAGTTTACCATCAGAGAATCTAGGTAAAAATCCATACAACGCTTCGAATGGTGATTTTTTTGTAGTTTTATTAGGAAAAATATTCAAATTCCTTTAATTTCTTGTACTTTTAAATCCGATTGTGTTTCCTCATTCATACACACCATAACCTCTGTAATCAACGTTTGATTTACACGTTCGACCATTCCGTTCGCTCTTGGCTATTGACTGGAATTTAGGGTATGTCGTATACCATGTTCACGTACAAAATTTTGAAAAACGTCAGACGTAAAGCACGTAGCTCGATCACTCACAATATGCTGAGGTATTCCATATTCTCACATAAATTTTCTTAACGCAATTATGACTGCATCAGTTTTCACTGTTTTGGATGGATAAAGTTTCACAAACTTTGTTAATGCATCTGTTATCACTAACACATACGCATTTTCTGCATCGGTTGCAACAAAAGGGCCCACATGATCAATATGCACTCTTGCAAATGGTCTACACGGTGGCGGAATTGGATTCAATTCACCCGGCCTCTTACCTATTGGAATTTTATTTAGTAAACATTCTGCACAAGCACTAATGTGTCGACGCACATATCTTTTTAAGCGAGGAAACCAATATAGTTCCCGTATTTTATCCACAGTTCTATCTACACTAAAATGACCTAGTAAATCGTGACACTTTACAACGATGCTTTTCCTAATCGCTTTCGGAATCACATACAATTGTTTCTCTTGTCCGTTTACTGTAACATTTCGATAAAGTTTTCCATCTTCAAAAACATAATCCTTCAAATCATGATTTTCTTGTGGTGTTCGCTCAGCTACAGGTTTTGCACAAATTTCAATTAAATTTCTCAATTTTTCATCGCTCTGTTGAATCATAGTAATGTAATCATCTTCACACATTGTTTGAAAAATTTCCAAACGTTCTTCGATTTCTCTACCAATGTCACTTGCATAAGACACAGGTGCACGTGATAATGCATCAACATGTTGCATTTTTCCACCTGGTTTGTATTTTATAACTACATCATATTCAGCGAGTACACTACACCAACGCATCACTTGAGAATTTTTCGTTTTCATTGTATTTAGATATGTTAATGCTTGACAATCCGTATATACACAAAATGAAATACCAATTAGAAAGTTTCGTAGTTTTTCAACACAATAAATAATTGCTAATAGCTCTAATTTTGAGGAATGGTAATTTTTCTCTGCATCGTTATTTTTCTTACTGACGTAATACACGGGTTGAAGGTCGTCGTCAATCGTTTTTCGTTGCATTAAAATTCCTGATATACCGACGGAACTCGCATCAGTAAACAACACAGTTTCAACAGCTGATGGGTCGTATAATTTCAAAACAGGTTCACTTATTAATGCATCACGTAAATCTATAAATGCATTTTCTTGTGGACTCTTCCACTGAAATAAACAATTTTTCTGCGTTAAGTCGCTTAATGCACGTGCTCTGGATGCAAAGTCCTTAATGAAACGACGAAAATAAGAAATTAAACCCAAAAATCTTCGCACTTCATGTAAATTTTTCGGTCTAGGAAAACTGCGTATCGCTTGTGTTTTCACATCACCTGGCTTAATTTTACCTTCAGAAATAATAAAGCCCAAGTATTCCACTTCACGATAACCAAATTTGCACTTTTTCAACTTTAATGTTAATTTTGCTTTTTGTAATGCTTCAAAAACTTTCTCCAGTTTTTCAAACATCTCTTCCCAAGTTTTCGCAGGAATGATCAAATCATCGAGGTACGACATTGCAACTTTATTCTTTAATGGGCCCAGCACTAACGACATTAATCTACTAAATTCGTAGGGACCATTTGTTAACCCGAAAATTAACCGCTCAAATTGTCCTGTACAATCTGGCGTAATAAACGCGGTTTTCGCCTTTGATTCTTCCGTCAAAGGTAATTGTAGATAACCATGAGCCAAATCTAATGTTGTAAACAAAACACCATTGCTCATATTTTCAAAGTGCTCGTCTACAGTAGCAATCGGAAAATTACTTTTCACGGTTTGCCTGTTTAAGACACTGTAATCAATTACCAAACGCGGTTCACCACATTTTTTGTTTACTAATAACACTGGACTTGCGTATGGTGAAGATGTTTCGGTTACTATTCCTGCATCTTTCCATTCATCAACAATGCGTTGTATTATTTTACGCTGCTCTACACTTGCTCTATAAGGTTTACTTCTAACAGGCTTACTCGTATCTTCAATTGACACTTTTACAAGGTTAGTGCATCCTAATTCTTGTAAATTAAAAGCAAAACAACTACGATGCTTACGACACAAAATTAAAAGTTTGTCACGTGTTTGTTGATCGACGTCATCATCGACATTTAACATTTCTGGCATTAAATCGAAATTTTCTACACTTGGTTGCACTATTGAATTTTCACTATTCATTTTAATATAACCAATCGTTTGTCCTTGCGGTAAACAAACAATCTTATTTTCATAATTCTCAACTGGCACTTCAACTAAGTTGTTATCACATTCAAATTGAATATATTTAATAGAATTTCACGGAATCACACACGTTTCCGTATTTTTCAATTTTATTTTACTATTTACAGCATCAACTTCAAGGTCTTTAAAAGGAAGGTCATTGTGCCATCCGAAAACAAATTGATCGCCACCCCGTACGTATTCAATCTGTTTATCTTCTGTAAACGTACGACCTACTATAGCGTCTACCGATTGTGCTAAATCTGGTACTACATACATTTTGACTGATTCCACATAAACACTATCAATTTCGATTTTAGCTTCCAGTAAGAATTTACATATAACAGCTGGTTTGTTGTTTCCAAATCCGTACAAATGTTCTTCAGTAGGGATTAAATTACCAAGCTTTAATGCAATTGACTCCTTTATCGTACACACACTGCTACCAGTATCAATTAAGCTTTTCACTGTTTGACCGTTTATTTTTATTAAACGTCGAAATTTATCAAGTGCATTGCATTTTTGCAATGTTGCTTCTATTTGCATCACAGGCGATTCGTTATTAGAATTATCCGTAACCACACGTTTTTGCGGACAATTCCTAGATTTATGATCCGGCTGTTTACAACTAAAACAGATAGATTCACCCTTTGGCTTGGGGCACACGGCTGCTATATGGCCTCGCTCTGTACAGTTATAGCATTTCGGTCCGGTACCTGCTCGCTTCGGCAGGAACAAAACATTTTTGCTTTGCTTGTTGGCGCCACCTATTTTCACATCTGGAAGTTTATTATCACCTTTTTGTATATTTGTTGTTTGTGAACCATATTTTTGATGATATTCACGCGTTATAACTCGATCGTACACTCGATACGAACTAATTAAATCGTGTAACAACTCATTTTCATTGGCGTGTTGTTTCACTAACAAACCCGAAACGAGTTGGTTTTTATTCAATCCGGTTAGGATTTGTTCCTTGCACTCCGCAAATGGCAAATCTAGCACTTTACACATTTTAAGCTTCTCATGAAAATACATTTCGACTGGTTCTTTGTAACCTTGGATTCGTTTTATCATGTCTTTCCACAAATTAGTGACACTTGGCGTTGTTTCAAATGTAGCACGAAATTTACGTTCAAAGTCCAGCCATGATTTTATATCACTACGTCGGATATCGTACCAATTACGCGCTGCTGATACTAAATGCATTCTCGCAGTTTCTAATTTAAATGTTTCTGGCCAGTTATGTAGTATTGCACAACTATTAATTTTGTCTAGCCATTCGATTGCGCCTGAACCGCATAAACCAGCAAAATTTTCCACAGATTTCGATAAATCAGACATCACATGAAAGTTAATTAATGCTTGCGTACTCACATTGCATGACGTTTGTGACATTTGTTGTTCCAATACCGAGTACAACAATTTATCTGTTTTTGCTCTGGATTGTTCTATTCTCTCGAACATCTCCATCATCGCCATCAAAGGATTGCTTGGCAATTCATGATAACCTCGCGAGAAGCCGTTACTCTGAACTTCTTTGTTATCTTCGTTAGTCGCCATCTTGTACAAATTTTCCAACACGATTGAAATTTTTTTTTTTTTTTGTACTCCCGGACTTCAGGCAATACAATCCCACTTCTGAAGTGTTAGCTTTCTCTCAGGACGGCCAATAATCAAAATAAGATACATTCAAAAGTATTTCATTTTATTAAACAGAAAGCTAAAACATGAGTATTAGTAGACCGCCGCTTGGTCTGACACTCACATACTACGTAAAATAAAATAAACATTGCGCATATAATGGCTACCATCTAGTGGCAGCACTGCAAAGCATACTAGTAGTGACTATTATACATAATTAGGTACAATGCCAACATTTGTTACACCCTGTATAAACAAGAAATAATATTAAAAAAATTTAGGTTGGGTCTTTAATTAAGGTACTTGCGTTGCGTTGGTATTTCTTACTATTTGGTATTAGAATATTACTTGTAACTTTCGCATTGAATTTGCAAAGACGAAATTACGTTGGAAACACCCTATTTTAGTTTCAACATGTAACAAGAAAATGAATTCGTTCATAACTGCAGGCAATTTGAGTAATTATCCAGATAGAAAATTTTGATTATTTATAGGTAACGAATTTGTAGAATACTTTCATTATGATTTACTGGTTCTTATTTGTAATGTTTTGCTAAACAAAATCAGAGATTTTATCTAGTAATAAATACGTTTACTCGAACTATGTGTTACTGGTTTTAGCTGCTTTAATTCTTCAGTGCTATTTGTTATGTCCATAGCATCTTCTTAGAAGCCAGCAATGTGTGTTTAGTTACTGTTGCCTGATCATTAGCCACAGTAATGTTGTTAGGTTAACCTTGCATTTAATCAAATGTTGGTTTGTTATTGTAAATAAAAAATAGTAAATTTACATAAATGTGTTGGGTTTTTTGTAAACACTACATATTCAAGTGACCAAGATCATAAAATCAACATAATGGAGAATTCTTCATTCCCAGCTAAAATTGTGTATGTTGTAGCAACCGAATTACTGTATGCACTTTTAAATTTTTTTACAGGTGCAGCAATTTGCCAGAAGCATTAGCTAATAAGAATCGTCTTAAAGAGCATTTTAGTAAATTTGGTAGTATACTGAAAATATACTTTAGACAGAAAAATAAAGTATGGGTGATTCAGTTTGCTACAGCAGAAAGTGCTGACAATGCGACATTACATGGAGGAGTCTATATGGGGCAAACATTTGATATTTGTCGGAATAACAAAAAAAGGAAAGTTAAAAAGGACCCGGATCCAGATTGGGTTCCCGATCCTGAAGTACAGAAAGAGTTGGAGGCGATGGGTTCTGTAGGTGCTAGTAGACTTTATAAACGAAGATACGATTTAAGACCAGAAGGTTTGTTCTTATTTTTTAATGATCTGGTAGCGAAATTTAATTGGTTAATGTGACTAGGTATTTTGTTCTTATTTCTTTTTTTATGCATTATAATGCTTATTTATCATATCCATTATGTTATTTTTGTAAATTTGGCATGTTTGCTTTAATTCAAATTGATTATTTACTCTATGGGAGCAACACATTCAACTAATTTAGCGATTATCAACCTGCACCTGCGGGGTGAATGAAAATGACAATACTGTAAAAACACTGATTAATTTACTGAGAAAAAGCAATATAAAATACACTGTGACACAAAAAAAATTGAATATACTAGGAATGACGATGGGTACTGGGGTATGTACCTGATAGCTCAGTATTCGGATCGGAATTTTGATACCCGATAAATACCAGATATCCGATTGACACCCGATACTTGAAAATTAAATGTGATTATATGTGAAACGCAGGTGTTTAAATTTTTGTTAGAAGTTTGTTGAATACCGTTGCAGAAGATACAAATAAAATAACAAGTGGGAACGTTTGGCTAATATTGGAAAGAAAACCACTAAATAAATACTATTGTGGTTATGAGATATATTTTATATAACTTCAATATTAAATTTCTATGAATATCCCCGAAAAAGATCTGCGGCTCTTTCGGTATTTAGATTGACAGAGACCATAGGTGTCAGTATGGCATTCTAAGACACACTACTGCAATGTGGAAGGCAACGGGAAACCACCACACTACCTCCCAAGTACAAAGCATACTTAAATTGTATTTAAAATGATGGAATCCTCTAAGGTAAAAGATTCTGGAGGTAAAATAGTCCCCCATTCAGATCTCCGGGAGGAGACTGTTAACATGTAATGAAATAAATGACGACTTGACCATATAATATACGTATATTCAAAAATAAGTTCTATATTTGAATTTCAAATATACGTATTGTAATTACGAGAATAACCTAATATTGTCACAATTTCCCCCTTTCTCGTTATTACTGGAATCTGCAAACAGTGTGCATACAAACATATGTAATCTAGACAGATGAAAGGCTTTCGTTAAAATATAAACCCAATTAAATTTGCTATCAAAACAACCTTTCAGAGTGCAACTGTCGTATATAATGGTACTGTATATCTATATGTTTTGAACGGATATTGATTGCTGGATTCGTTACAAAAAGAAAATCGCACTTTGGTTGTCTGCGTACAATGTAGGCAACCTTACATTTTTATTTAAGGGACACTCTTTGAAAATTCTATTAATCCATTGTAACTCAGTACTTGCGCAGCTCATAGCCACATACTCAGCTTCCATTGAAGATTTGCTGATGCAGTGTTGTATAGAGCATCGCCAGCTAATAGGCACAAAATCTAAAAATAATATAAACCCACTAATAACAATCAATCAATTTATTAGTTCATAAATATGCCATGCAGGTGTTGAACATGTCATTAATATTATAAATACAAATAAATACATATGTATGCATATACACATACATATACATATATACATACTTACATATCCATACACATACATACATACATAGAAGATGGAGTATACCAATAAATACATACAAATAAAAGGTGGTGTATACACTAAATCCAGTTATATTATAAAATCTCCAATCTTACAATAGGAGAAAAGTTATGGATAAATCAAGTTAACTTAAATTAGTTGCTTCTGTCTGCAAAGTAATCATAAAGAGTGTAATAGGCCTTTTTTAAAAGGAAGGTTTTTAATAAGCTACAAAATGCGTTGTTATCCTGTACAGATTTAATGCATATTGGTAGAGCATCGAATATTTTTGTCCGCTTATAAAACCATGATGTTTTAATTAAATGTGATTTTGGAATGGGTAGGCGTAGGTCTGTTTTGCTAGCTCTAGTAATTGTATCCAATCTAACCATAGTTGCCCGTGATGACTTTGTGTTTTTGAAGCAGTTTTGCAGTTTTGAATATGTAAATGCAGGTGAGAATACTGTTGTTTATAAAAAGAGGTTTACAGGAGTCTCGATTAGCGGCTTTATAAATGCAACAAATGGATCTCTTTTGTAAAATAAATATGGATTTTAATTTCTCTTGTGATGTTGCCCCTCCCCAATAAACAATGCCATATCGTAAATAAGATTCAATTAAAGCAAAGTAGGCACGTCTTGCTATTTCGCTACCGAGTTCAAATGCTATTGTACGAATTGCAAAACAGTTTTTTGAAAGTTTTTTAGAAAGTATATCTACGTGAGTATGCCATTTCAAAGTGCTCTCAATATATAGACCCACAAATTTTGTTTCAGTAGTTGTCGAAAGAATAGACTGTCCAATGGCAATTGGTTGTAGTGTTCCATTGAAGGTTATGATTTTGGTTTTATAGAGATTTAAGTTTAGATCATTACTGTTGTACCACTCCATTATTCTTGCAATATTGTGTTGTATCGTGTTTGCGAGAACAGTTGCATTTGAATCAGACCATAATATACATGTGTCATCAGCAAATAATGTACAAGCTCCTGAAATATTGAGCTGAAAAATGTCATTAATATAAAGTAAAAATAGATTTTCTACTATTCAGGGATGTGCTCAATGATGCATCTCTAAATATTATAATATTGCTCTCTATAATTTTTGATTAGTCGATTGACAAATGTCTTGTCGTATAAAGATATTTTAACAAATTTAATAATAATTGCCAAACATTGTCGTTTGCATTTGAAACAAATTGAGCCAATTGGATTGTAGCAAAACAAATATCTATTCTTGTCCTAGATGTAACAAACAATAAACTGTCAATTAATTCTTTAAAGGGATGAGAACACTCTGGTTCGCTATAATTCAAATCTCTGAGATTAACCCCAGGGTATATGCACGATTTTTTCTTTGTGTATTTTGAATATATTAGCTAACTTTTCTATATAGGTTTTTTGGTGTAATAACATTTTATTACCAGTTCTTTCGAATTCAACACCAAGAAAGTTTCTAATTGGTCCAAAGTTTGCACATTCGAAATCTATAATAAGCTCAAGAAACATGCTATTTTTGACAAAAAATGCCATATCATCGAATAGATAAATATGTCTAAATTTCTTGATATAGGCATGGACAATATTCAAATGCATTAAACCCTAATTTTGATAAAATAAGATTAATATGAGAGTTCCATTCTTGACCAGCCTGCTTAAGACCATATAATGCTTTATTTAATTTAAGGACAAGTTGATTGGGATCACCCTCTATGAAACTTTTTGGCTCTTCCATATAAATGGATTCGTGTAACTAAGCGTGTAAGTATGCATATTTTATGTCAAGATGTGTATCAACAAAACCATGAAGGCACACTAGGTATGAAAAGAAAAATTTTACTAAAGTGAATTCTATTACCAGTGCAAACACTTCATGAAAATCAATTCCATATTGATGCCGAAATCCGTGTGCAACTAATCTAGCCTTAAAACGGTCAGGTTTTCCGTTAGAATTACGTTTATAAGAAAAAACCCAACGGTTTGTGATTACTTTATGATTTTTCAAACGTGGAACAATTTCCCAGGCTTTACGTTGTTGTAATACATCATACTCATTTTGCATGACCTTCAGCTATTCATTTTTATTTGGCGAAGTGAACGCATCTTCAAAAGAAGATGGGACTTCAATTAAATCTGCAAATAACATAGAGTCATCCTCTATAATTTGGATCTCGAGTTCATTGCCCTATGATTTATTATTGTTTGTGTTATTAATGGTTGCACCAGCAATATCTACAGGTCCCGTTGATTGATCAACAGCCTTGCCACAGGACGTTCTAAAGTCAAACAAATTTTCGTCAACTTGTATTTCGTTAACTTTACAGAATTCACGAACATCAGACATAGATCTTAATTTGGGGAAATCTTTGAATTTATAATATATATCTTGATGTCCCTTAGATTTTCCAGATTGTCTTGTACAAATAGTTCTAGACCAGATAGATGGATCATCTTTTATCGCAGGACTACCATCAGTGTGAATATCTAAATTAGTCTCACTATTTCCATCAATTAGATCATTGTCGCATGACTAATTATCACAAGGCAGAGGATCAGAATCCAAAAATTTATCGTTATCCAAATTTTGTTGTGAATATACGGAAGCAATTTTGGATTCATCAAACGTTACATGCTTTGTTTCTATAATTGAGTTTGTATTGGGATTGTAAATCCTGTATCTGCCAGTAGAAATCGCATATCCAACCATAATACCATAATTTGCCCTACGTTGGAATTAATTTTTCACTTCTGTGAGGTTTAGGAATATGTTAAAATGCCAATGAACCAAACCTTTTTAAATATTTAATACTTGGTTTGTGACCATGCCACAATTCTGATGGAGTTTTGTTTCCAAGTGCGGCATGGATAGTTTTGTTACGAACATAAACTATAGTAAATAATGCTTCGACCCAAAACTGTGGTGAAAGCTTAGAATCGACTACATGATCTAACGCCATCAAGTAAGTCGCAATTTGGTTTTTTTTATAATACCGTTTTATTGCGGTGTGTAAGTTGAAGTGGTCCAATGTAGGATACCAGCTTCATCAAATACGATTGTTAGTTCATTATTACAAAACTCCAGACCGTTTTCAGTTTGAATTTCTATTATTTCTGACTGAAATAGAACTTCTAATTTTGATTTTAATTTCTTGAGTACATCACAAACCTGCTATAATGGAATTACAACGCTGTACCAACTATAGTCGTATATAACACTCAAGAAATAACGTGCTCCATCCATTGAGGTTTCAGGAGCTGAATCCCAAAGATCCATATACAGTAATTGTAACGGATTTGGGGTCCAGCTCCCAATACCTCAATGGGTGGAGCACGTTATTTCTTGAGTGTTATAGACCACTATAGTCGCTACATAGGGACTACTTCGGAGGATGTGATCAGAAAATTTAGAAAAAGAATCGGGAACATTCTGCAAGTCTGAGCCTGGAATGTCAGAAGTATGAAACAAGTAGGTAAGATAGAGAACTTAAAAATTGAAATGAATAAGTTAGCACTAGACATAGTAGGAATCAGAAGTTTGGTGGCCAGAGGTGGGGGATTTTTGCAGTGGACTTTAGGGTAATCCATACACGATCTGAGGAAGGAAATTCTGATATGGGTATAGTTGTGCGAAAAAAGATAGGGCACTGTGTAGAAAACTACTTACAAAAGAACAAAAGAGATTAAATTAAATTCTAAACTGATAAATTCAGTAATATTACAAGTATACATGCTCACCTCTAGCCACAGTAAGGAAGAGGTAGAAGCGATCTACAAAGATAACGAAGATTTAAAAAGATACGTAAAGGACATGGAAATTTAATAATTACGGGGGATTTTAATGCCGTAGCAGGTGAGGATAGGAAAGGAGTGGTAGTAGATTTATTTGGTTTAGGCACGAGAAATGACAGGGGAAATAGGTTGGTAGAATTTTACGATAAAAACAATTTAACCATCACAAACACATTATTTCAACATCATGCTAGAAGACGATACACGTGAAAGATATCAGGGGATATAGAAAGATATCAAATAGATTACATTCTTATTAGACAACGGTTTAGGAAGTAAAAGACTGTAGAAGCTATCCAGAAGCAGATATAGACACTGACCACAACATCGTAATTATGAAGGCCACTCTTAAATTTGAAAACGAAACCGAAAAAAGCACTTTGACTTTGAGAAACTAAAAGATAAGGATATCCACGAAAGATTCGAAAAAAAGTCAAATGAATTACTGAAAGATATCGTGAAATTTCTGATACTAAGGAAGTACAAACAGAATGGAATAACATTAAATCCAGCTTATACATGGCAAACAGAGATATTCTGGGGTATACACAAACAGAAAATAAGAAACCATGGATAACAAAAGATATCCTGAATTTAATAGAAGAAAGACGAAAATACAAAAATAGATCAGACGAAATTGGAAAACAAAGATACAAAGCTATAAAATGGGCAATTATTTGCAAATGCAGGAAAGCTAAAGAAGAACGGCTTGATGAAAAGTGCAAGAGGTACAAACTAAGATGGAAATAGGAAAGACAGACGAAGCATACAAACTAATTAGAATGAATTTTAGGGATATAAAACCGTATAGCAAAAATATAAGGTATGCGAGAGGAAATGTCATTATAAAAAATGTGGGGAAAGTGGTTAGATGGCAGGAATATATAGGAATTTATATGCAGGAGAGGAACTAAGAGCATTAGAACATGAATCAGACATTGAAAATGATGACTTGGGATATCCTATGTTACGTGCCAAATTGGCACTTAAACATTTTTTAGTTTAATTTTGATGTGCGGAAGTTTCGCGCCATAAATTTAAAAGACTCGGTGCGCGTATTTCCGTCACGTCAAAAGTGGGTTGGACGAATAATTTCGCGCCGACGCGTAAAAGGACAAAAAGTGGGGAGAAGTGTTTTCGTGAGACGCTGTAACGAGGCTGTTTTGCCTGAAACTTTGAGTGCAGTGGACGTTTTCGGTAACGTATCGTTATCTTTATCTATGTAGATTCCCTTGCCTTGCTCATCTGTTAGTCGACCCTTATACCTGTTTCCTATTTCGTTCCGACATAGATAGAGATAAATTGTAGCAGCCTAGGGAGAACCGGAGGCCACGACCCTAGATGAACGAGTCCTGGTAGCAACTGCGACCGCCGGAGCTGGTCCGAGCGCTTTGGAAGAGCGTTGGGCGTACCCTCCAGCAATTGTCTTAAAGGGGGCCATCAGCAGCCCTTATGGACGTGCTGACGCCACCTTTATCTATCTTGAAGGACGCTTGGTGTACTTCGTGGAAATCTGGACCTATCATGTGAGTACCTTGTTGACATAATTGTTGCTAATTTAATTTATATATTGCGTAATTAAAATTGCTGATTGGGTGACGTCATTGACAGATGGGCGCACCAAATCTGTATAAGATTAGCGCTACCAACTGCTGTGGTGTCTAATATACCGCGCTTGCGGGTTTGTATTTGTGAACGTTTTAAGTGTAAGAATTGGACGTTTTATAATGTAATACCTATTCTGCAGATGAATTTGAATTAGCATTGAAGGGTCTGAAAAATGGTAAGGCGCCGGGTACAGATAAGATGCAAGCAGAAACTCTAAAAGCCGCTGGACAAGCAGTAACAGAACTTGTTAGCTATATGTATGAAGCAGGCGAGACACCCAAAGATTTCAAATGTAACATCATAGTAACTATACAAAAAAGAAAGGCGCGTATAGATGTGAAAATTTTCGAACAATAAGTCTTAACAGCACACGTGTCAAAAATATTAACTAGAATTGTACAAAGACGAATGGAAAAACGAGCTGAAGAAATAATATGAGAAGATCAATTGGGTTTAGGCGAAGCAGGGGAACACGGGAGGCTATTTTAGCACTGAGGGTGATAATGGAAAAAACAATAGTAAAGGGGGAAAGCTCTTACGGTTTAAAAAATCGATAAATACAGTTAAAAAGTCGATAAATACAACACCGCAAGCGGGGTTTACTAGACACCACCGGCAGTTGGTAGCGCTAATCTTATACAGATTTTAGGCGTGCTCATCTGCCAATGACGTCACCAATGCACAAAATTACGATGCAATTATCGGAAAAATATATAAAGTTAAGGCAATATATTCTAATGCAATTACTCACATGAATATGTCTCTGGGTTAAAGTTGGCTTCTATTCCAAGTCCATCAGGGCTACGGAGGGCCCTTTTGAGGTAGTTAAAGATGGTACGCTCGACGCTCTTCCAAAGCGTTCGGACCAGCTCCGGCAATCATGGGGCTCGTTCATCCAGGGTCGTGGAGTATGGTTCGCCTAGGCTGCAAATCATCACCTACCTATGCAGGGAAAGACGGGAACATGGTATAGGGTGACAAACAAAGATAATTAGGCAAGGGAATCTACATAGATATAGCTAAAGGCACGATACGATACCTCAAACGTCCACTCCACTCGAAGGTACGGGCAAAAAAGCCACATTAAAGCGAGCCACGGAAACACTTGTCCCTACTCCACTCGCGCAAACGCACAGTGACGTAATGGAAATACGCGCCTAGTCTTTTAAATTTATGGCGCGAAACTTCCGCACATCAAAATTAACCTAAAACAATGTTTAAGGGCCAATTTGATTGGCACGTAACAATCGCGACAAAGCCACAAAAGAAAAAACTTAAAAAAAGACAAAGTCTGTTAGCACAGTAACAGCTTAAAATCTAAGTCCTAACTACCCTATATAAAACCTAACTTAAAACCTACAAAATGTTTATATAAGGCGCCACCTGGTTTTTTGACCGATAACACGTCTACCGAAGTACCAGGAAACGGAAATGTAGCCCCATTGTTTTGACTACACTAATAATCGACAGCACAAATTTGTCGGGAAGCATGAAACACTACTTAAATTAAAACAAATGCAACACGTCGCCTAACCTATCTAAACTAAAGCTAACATAAAAGTTCTTACGTGCAAACACAACATGAGCGTTTCATCAAAACTGTTCTTTATTGGCAAGAAGTGCCCAAATTTAAAAATGTTCACAGAGTGAGTCACTATACACTCTAGCAAATTTTGTTACTGGTACTTTGGTTTACTAACGATACACATTAAAACTTGTCCATGACATGGTTGTGAATCAACAAATTTACCAAAAGTACCACCCTACTAAATCCTTATATGGCTAACCTAACAAATTACATTTCTATATCGGGTTAGCTTGTTCACTTAAATTCAAGAAAAATAATTCCCACGTCTGGTCATAGATACCACACGTTAGGAAGATAAAAAGATAAGACAAGATCTCAAATTGTTGTTAAAGATAGTAGATAAAATAACGATATTGAGCTTAAATTGTTATCGTCAAAGGTAATAGATAAGATAACGATATTAAGCTTTAGTTATTATTTGAGATACTAGGTAAGACAACGCGATATTAAGCTAAAGTTATTACTAGAGATAGTAGGTAAGGTAACGCGATATTAAACAAAAGTTATTACTAAAGCTAACAGGTAAGATAACGCGAAATTAACTCAAAGTTATTACTAACGGTAGTCGGTAAGATAACGATACTAGAACTAAGGTTATTATTATACGTAATTGGTAAGATAACGATATTAAAACTAAGGGTATTATCAAAGATAATAAACAAGACAAAGACTTGAACAAGATGGCCGAAAGTGACAATCTTAATGAAAGTGGTAGTGCAAAAGTGTGTTATTACTGCAAAAGAATGTTGGGTTGGTGTTAGTGGCCTGTCACACTATAATGCATAATAGTTGTGCAAAACGTTAAAATGCTGTGAATTACTATCTGCAGATGCAACCATTGATTTTACTAAAGATGCATATTTGTTTCTGAAGCAACTTGTAACTGAGCAGATGGAAAATAACAAGCTGTTAAAAGAAAATCAGTATATTAGAAAGTCAACTTCAGCAAGAATCTAATGAAAAGGAATCTTTAAAAAAATTCAATAAATTACAAGCAAAATATAACCTAAGTAATAATAATTTTCAAAACAAAGCTAATGATTTAAAGTTGCTGATAAGGATGATATCAGTATAACAGCTGCTCCTAATCATAAAGTGTGTTCTGATAGTGTAAGCAATTACAACAGATATCACTACAATAGGCAAACCAATTCACAAATCTGAACTTGAAATTGAAGAACCTAATGCTAATGAACTTTCATATGCAACTATAACAAAGGGAACAATAGGAAACCAAAATACAAAGTCTCTAGAAAGAAAACAAAGACACATAATAAATCAGCTTATTAATATAAATGAAGAAAAAACACATAGCAATGAGGGATTTAGTGAAGTGAGGAAAAAAGCAAATAACAAAAAACAAACACTAATTGGTACCAATATCAAAGAAACAAAACTCAAAGCTCCTATTAAAAAGGCCTGGATCTATGTTGGTGGCTGTTCACCTGAAACCACACCAGACACAATTATTGAATATGTACATGAGGAGTATCCTAATATTGCAGTAGACTGCAAAGAATTAAAAACCATAGGAAAACTAAAAGCTTTTCAAGTGGGGTTTGATTTTAACTATTATGAAAACATTGTTAATGTGGAATTTTGGCCGAAAAATATAAAAATTCGCAGATTCAATTTGCAGTTTTTCCATGCCCAAGCGGATATAAAAGAGAAAACCAACAACTAACCGACAACAGACTGCTAACTGCAACAAATGTAGAAACACTTAAAGATAATATAATCTACAATACACTTAAACTGATACATTTGAATATACAATGTATATCCAATAAAATTCATTTACTAGATGTGTTTGTCAATCAACAAAAACCATTATTCTTATGCATCACAGAAACTTGGATATATGAAGATGCAGTACCATCTATCAATATATTGGATATAAAATTGCAGCAGTCTATTGCAGAACTATTAAAAGACATGGTGGTGTGGTAATCTTTGCACAATCTAAAATAGAAACAAAAGTAGTCGATTTATCTGAGTACTGTACCGAACAGGACTTTGAGTGTTGTGCAATTAAATGTAACTTCAACCGTGTGAGGGTGTGTATTGTTACAATATACCAAGTGGGGATGGTAATTTTAAAAACTTTATAAAGCAGTTTGATCAAGTGCTAACTATAGTGTCACAATTATCTGAAATTGTAATAATATGTGGTGACTTGAACATAAACTTTTAAAAGATTCTTTAAATAAAAGAGAGTTGGAAGATATATTTTGAGCTACGGTCTAAATAACTATGTTAATACTACAACCAGAGGTAAGAATGGGATTGATTATATGCTAACAAATGCTAACGATTGCACTATAAAAGTGACTGATCCAGGCTATTCAGATCATTCTGCTCAAATATGCTCAATTCAAGTGGCTAAAATAAAATACGGATCACAAAGACTATCCAACTGCGAAGACACTTTACAGATAAACACATTAACAATTTTATACAGCTAATAACCAAAATGAGGTGGTATGACGTTTATGGTGCAACAGACATAAACGATGCCTTTAATAAATTTTGGGCCACCTTCTATTGGTGCGTAGAAGTAGTAAGTCCAAAAATGTTACAACTCAAATTACAGAGTATCTAATAAGGAATGGCTAAATCAGAGTATTATTCAGCAAGCAGAACATCTAAGAACACTTTATCAGATGGTAAAAGTCACTAATGATGGCAGATTAATAGCTGAATACAAAGTACAAAAAACAACACAGTCAAAATATTTGCAATAAAAAAAAATACTTTCAAGAAAAATATTAGCATCCTTAAACAGTACTAAACAAATGTGGCAAATAGTCCATCAAATCACTGGAAAAATGAACAATAAAATTGCAGTAAATCGAATAAAATACAATGAAAAGGTCTTAAATAATGAATATGACATCTCAAATGCGTTCTGTGAATACTTTAGTAATGTTGCTAATAATATCGTAAGCAATAGTCTGCAAGACACTAGTTGTAGTAACTGTATAGCACCGAAAATAATACTGAACAGTATGTATTTCACAGATGTAACCGAGCAAGAATTATTAGATACAATAGTTAATTTGAATAATAAAAATTCAGCAGGTGTGGACGAAATTCCAAAATCATTTATAAAGAAGACAATAAAGCATTTTTCTGCTATATTAACATTTCTACTAAATTACTCTATGAAAACTGGGCGGTATCCTGATGCATTGAAAACAGGTTTAATAGTGCCAGTACCTAAAAAAGGTGATCTAGAATGCGTTGAAAATTATAGACCAGTCTGCATACTCCAGTTTTCTATCATTTTGAAAAATTAATTGCAAAAAGAATAATGAATTTTCTAATGAAGTATAATCAGTTGGCGGATGAGCAGCATGGTTTTCGACCAGGTCGTTCTTCAGAAACAGCTGCATGTGAATTTCTAAATTATGTACTCAAACAACAAGATGAAGGCAAGTATGTTATAGGTCTTTTCTTTGATCTCACACGTGCATTTGATTGTGTTAATCCTAACCTTATGGAACCTAAATTATTTAATGTTGGCATTAGAGGTAAAATATGTGACTGGCTAATATCATTCATGCAGCAACGAAAATAAAACCAAAATCAATAATGCCACATCAATAGAACATGTGTGCGAATTAGGTGTACCGCAGGGATCTGTTCTGGGGCCCCTGCTTTTCAGTGTGTTTATCAATGACCTTCCGAAATACATAACCAAAGCTAAAGTAATACTTTATGCAGATGACACCACAATGGTGGTTGAAGCTAAATCTCCAGAAGAGCTTCAGACCAAAGTAAACATTGTGATAGGACAATTTTGGCAGTGGTGTGCAAGAAACAGACTAGTTATTAATATAGCTAAAACAAAATGTGTTTACTTTTACAAAATAAGACATCTAGGCACCATCGATATTAGGCTGAATAAATCAAAGGTTGAAATATGTGAAAAAGTATTATTCTTGGGAAGTTACATAGATGCTAAATTGAACTGGCAAGCAGATATAGATCATCGATGCAAAAAGATTTACAAATTATATTATATGTTAAAAACTGCGAAGCAATACTTAAGTGGACCCCAAGCTTTAAATGTCTATTATGCATTGGTATATATGCACCTAAGCTATAATATTATTCTCTGTAGGCAAGCCACTGCAATGAAAAGATTACTGCCAAAACGAATTATTAGGCTGCTATTTAACCTAAATGCCAGAGCTAGCTGTAAATTAGTTTTTAAAGAAAAAAAATCTTGACAGTTGTTGGGATATACACATATAAAATATCGTTATATGTAAAAATTTTCGTATTCTCTCATCTATACATGAACATGAAACACGCTAGACACCTTCTTCATCAAGAACAATTTCACAATGCTTATTATGCACAATCGCCGATACAAGCTGGCATTAAAATATACAATGCTATTCCAAATTATATAAAAGAAGCAATCAATTTTAAAACATATAAGCATTTACTAAAAGAATTCCTATATGATAAGTCGTTTTATAGCATTAAGGAATACTTTAATATACAATAGAATATGAATAAGAGTGTAATGACTTATCACATCCTGTATATAGGCAAAGTGCTGAATAAAATTCTTATCTTATCTTATCTTATTGGCTTAGTTATTATCCAAGACAATGGATAAAGGTAAAGATAGAGTGACTCCGTGGAGCCGTTAAATAGGGATTGTCTCGTACCCTCTAAAACGAGAGACCTGTGAAGCAGGTCCGTTTGCAATAAACGGCACGAGGGACCGGCAAAGACATTTGGGTGCATCCCTGCACCCGGCGTTAATCGATATCGGTGATACAATCACCCGATACCCACACGATATATAGCGATAGCTATAAACACATCCACTCACACATTCACACACTCGTACATACCTTCACTGCCAGTGCCCATGCGCTGACAGCGGCACCGCATGACCTCACGAAAGATTTCCAGATACGGGGTCCAGGTGTCTGTGAAAACCTTCCGCGACACCACACGGTGACTAACGGAAATGAAAAGGCAGAGAAATAGGAACGGTAAAAAGAGGGAGGTTGGTTATTTGGAATGCATAAGAGGCACTTCCAGGTAGAAGAAAGTAGAGGAAGGGCTCGCATTGAGCAAAAGAGACAGAAAAAGGTGGATAGCAAAGCGCTACTCAACCAACCAATGTCGTCAGTAGCTCGGAGTGAGGGAACATCACTCTTATATGGCAGACGGGTGTTCCGGGACAAGAACAGGTCCATCGAAAGAAGGATAAGGCATAGACGGAGACAGCAGGATAAGAAAAAGTAGAGTTTTTGGACAAGCGTCCGAGAGAAGGTAGAGAGTTGTCCCTGTTAAACACAGCGCAGTCTGAAGGACCACCTGCGATATAAATCCGACAAAAAAGGTATATCATAAGTTGAAATTCACTAGGCTCTTAAGAGAACTAGTACGATCATTTTCCCAACGAGTGCATCCACTGCGATAAGAAAATCAGACAAAAGTTGATACGACAACTTAAAAGTATCATTACGGATACATTCACACAAAAACAACTGTTTTAAGGTAGTTTTTTTAAAACGGTAGCACCCTAAACACACAAAAATGCCCAATTATAAGCAGTTAAATACAGGTACACTGTTCCAATATGCTAAAACAACCGATAATTTAATAAGATATCAATAAGAAGCAATAGCACCTCACCACAAAGTTCAACAAAAAACAATGAAAAAAAAATGTTTATAAGTTATGTTGATTGAGTAGAAAAAGAAACAAATAATGGTGTAGTATAATGTGGGCGACTGTAATAATTCAGAGGAAAAACACATAGAATAGACAATCCTAGTTTTTTGCAACTGCGAATATGAACTATTTCTTACGATGGCATAGGCCGCGTCTCCTATGTGAGTCCAAAGAAGAAAGCATTCATAAGGAATAATATGCAAAATTTTAACACGCTAAGTAACCAAAACACTAAGGAAACACGTTTAAAACTAAATGAGGCAAGGTTAGTATTTAATAAAGGAATATATCATTGATAAACTACAAAAAGACACTCCAAATTATAAAAACACATAGGTAATGTGTTATTTAACAAATAAAACAAGAACTGTAATCTAGCATTTTCAAAAGATATTCTAAAGGGGCAATTCACTACATTAAACGTTTGTAAACATAAGGTTTCTTTAAAAGCGAGTTTAAATATCCTACTCAAACAGGAAATGACTAATGACACTTTTTTTGTAAACACACAAGATAATTTAGGTACAGTTTTTTTTAAAAAAAAACAGGAAGGGTTATGTTTTAATTTAATATAAATAGATAATTTTGTAATAAACCGTGTTTAAAGGCATAAAATTAGGTAAATGCTTATTTATTTTGTGTACTTACGTGGAAAAAAGTAGGGTTAAGTGATTAATTCCTCCCTAAAAGTTTATACTTGGATCTAAAAATAAACCATCACTCAACAATACAACTGGAGTCCACAAACACCCAACATTGAAAATTAAACAAACATATTTAAAAAAAAAATTTTATAACCGTACTAAATTTTTAATTACAAAATGGCGGTATTCACCTTTAATTGCCATAGCAACTGGTTTTGACATCTAGGAATGTGGCGTGTTCCAAAACGCGAACATAAAATTCAAGGTTAACAGATATTAAATAATTAATTTTTAGTGAAAAAGCTATAAATCACATTGATAATACATTGAATGTTTATAAGCAAAGTTATTACAACCTAAAAACAAAGGATAAAAAACCCCTAAGTTCATAACCTCACACATTAAGGCGCTAGTTCTTACGGTTTAAAAAATCGATAAATATAGTTAAAAAGTCGATAAATACAACACCGCAAGCGGGGTTTACTAGACACCACCGGCAGTTGGTAGCGCTAATCTTATACAGATTTTAGGCGCGCTCATCTGCCAATGACGTCACCAATGCACAAAATTACGACGCAATTATCGGAAAAATATATAAAGTTAAGGCAATATATTCTAATGCAATTACTCACATGAATCTGTCTCTGGGTTAAAGTTGGCTTCTATTCCAAGTCCATCAGGGCTACGGAGGGCCCTGGAGTATGGTTCGCCTAGGCTGCAAATTATCACCTACCTATGCAGGGAAAGACGGGAACATGGTATAGGGTGACAAACAAAGATAATTAGGCAAGGGAATCTACATAGATATAGCTAAAGGCACGATACGATACCTCAAACGTCCACTCCACTCGAAGGTACGGGCAAAAAAGCCACGTTAAAGCGAGTCACAGAAACACTTGTCCCTATGGTATTCGTATTTCTGCAAGAAATAAAAAATATTTACACTATTTATACAAGCATTATCCTAACTCATTATTTATAAGGAACTATTATTTAAATTATAAGAAAATATTTGAATCTGTAATCAAGTTAGCAAAAAATACTACAATGACTAAACGAATCTTGGAATCAAAACGCAAACAAAAAGAATTATGGCATATCATAAATGAGGTAACAGGAAGAACTAATCCTGCTATAAAGGCCATATCTTTGAATAACTGTCTTGATGATAAGGTAGCGGATACCTTAAATTTACATTTTGTAAATGCAGCTTATTCCCTAGTATCTAATAATCATGTTTCCATTGCCGCTTCAAGCGATTATTTGTATACAAATAAACAATCTAACCATAATAATTTCATGCTCCGTCCTACAAGCTATCAAGAAGTAAGGGAAGTAATTAGTTCGTTTAAAAATAAAAGTTGCTCTGGTGCTGATAATATACCTGCAAAAATACTTCTCGATCTTCCTGAGAACATTCTAATTCATCTTTCTGATCTCATAAACGACTCTTTCTTTTTAGGGATTTTCCAAGACTGTCTTAAACACACAATTGTCATCCCTCTACATAAAGGAGGTTTATTTGTGGTAAATAATTTCCGCCCAATATCCTTGTTGTCAGTTTTTTCAAAAATTATCGAGACATTAGTCAAATCCAGGCTCTTAAGTTTTGTTAATAAATTTGATCTTTTCGCTTCAAATCAATTTGGTTTTTGTGCGAATAAATCAACAAAGGACGCTATTTATAATTTTTTCATTAATGTTTATTCAAGTATAAACACTGTAAATTCCTTTTCTTTTGCTGTATTCGTAGATATAAGTAAAGCTTTTGACTCTGTAAATCACGAGATACTATTAAAAAAACTTTATTTTTATGGAGTAAGGGGTATCCCCAATGATTGGTTCCAATCATATCTTGGAGAACGTACGCAATCAGTTCAAAATGGAAATTATAATGTATCTTCGAAACTTGAAATAAAACTAGGTGTGCCTCAAGGCTCTGTATTGGGGCCTATACTGTTTTTATTTTTTATCAATGACTTTGTAACTTCTATCAGATATGCATCTGTCACCTTGTTTGCGGACGATATTAGCTTAAGTTGGGAATCTTCTTCAATCACTTCACTTGAATCTCACATCTCTTCAGACGTCATCAGCCAATAATTGGTTTAAGATAAATAAGCTTTCGGTAAACGTCGAAAAAACCTGTTCCATGACCTTCAAGGGTTGGAATTGCATTAAAGAAATGAAACAGCTCAGTAATTTAAACTGTTCCACTTCTACCAAATTTCTAGGTCTGATGGTTGATTGCAACCTTACCTGGAATGAGCATGTAACCAAGCTTGCTAATTCCTTAGCTTCTGCTTGCTACGCTATTAGATCTGTGTCCAGGGTATCAACGGAAATTGGCACTCTTAATGCATACTATGCACTATTTGACTCAAAAATGCGATATGGACTAGCTTTTGGGGCAACAGCTCTCTCAAAAACATTAAAATAATATTTAAACTGCAAAAGAAAGCAATTAGGATAGTCTGCAAAACCTCTAGGTATACTCATTGCAAACCATTATTTAAAAAACTTAACGTTCTCACTTATGCTTCAGCATTCATTTGTGATACCCTCCTATTATTTTACAAGTATCGATCTAACTTTCCCATAACAAATTCTGTTCATGGTTACAACACCGAAATTCCAACGCTATACATTGTCCTGGGCCTACTTCAACACGATTTAAACGATCGTTCTGGTATATGGCCCCTACTTTATATAATAAACTCCCAGCCTCGATCAAAGACCTAAACAATCTTTTTGCTTTTAAAAGTGCGCTTTTAGCCTTGTTACGCGAACGATGTTATTATACCATAGAGGAATTTCTGGAGGATGTCTTTGACTAGTACTTTTAGTATGTTATTTTAAATTATTTAATGTGTAATTTGTTATTTATTTTAGATGTAACTTTGTATTTTTAAAGTTTTTATTGTATTATTTAAAGGGATAAGTGTAACTACCATTCTATATGGGTACAAATATATATCTATCTATCTATCTATCTACTCCACTCGCGTCGTGCGATCTCGCGCAAACGCACTGTGACGTAACGGAAATACGCGCCTAGTCTTTTAAATTTATGGCGCGAAACTTCCGCACATCAAAATTAACCTAAAACAATGTTTAAGGGCCAATTTGATTGGCACGTAACAAAGCGTGTAGATTTGGAAAAGCGTCCGCAATGTAAAATGGAAAAGAAATATTCAAAATACTCGAAAAGATTGAAATGAGTTTAGGAACAGACGGATAGTATATAGCTTATACAAAGAGCAAACAGCAGAGCAGGAACATAGAGAAGTAAATATTAAGAAAGGGGTTAGACAGGGTTGTGGCGTATCCCCATTAATTTTTAACTTGTACTTTGGAGAGGCAATGAATACTGTCAAATACAGGAAGACATTTGGAATTAGTATGCAGGGACAAAAGATTGATATGCTTAGATTTGCAGATGATATAGCGGTATTAGCAACTAGCAAAGAAGAGTTAGAAGCTGCTCTTAATGAAATGGAAACAGTTCTAACAGAAAGATACGTTATGAAAATTAACAAAAAAAAACTAAAGTTCTAGTATGCAATGGAAGGGAAAATAAACCAAAAACAAGAATACAAATAGGTAACGAGAACGTACAAGAGGTTAAGTTTTTCTGCTACCTAGGAAGCTAAATAACGCAAGATGGGGAAAAGCACAAAAGATGTAAAACAAAGCTTAGCACAAGGTTGTGCTACATTTAACAAGACAAAGCAACTACTGTGTTCAAAGACAACAAACATAGAAACTAAGAAAAGATTGCTTAAAACATATGTGTTTAGAACAGCACTGTTTGGCTGTGAAGCTTGGACAGTTGGAGAAGCTGACAAGAAAAAGGTAGAATCCTTTGAAATGTGATGCTACAGACGTATGATAAAGATATCATGGACAGACAAAGTTAAAGAACAAAGAGGTACTAGAAATAGTAGGGGAAGAAAGAAATATGTGGAAAACAGTCAAAAATAGGAGAGATAGGACGATAGGTCACATACTAACACATGAGGCGGTATGATAGTTTGCCTGACTAATCAGTGGTCTTCGCTTTTTATGTCTTCTACCAGCCGGATTGACTCACTCCCTTTTGTGTTTGTGGGAAGATGAACTCTTTTTCATGCCAGAACCCTGCGCCAGCACTTACGTTTGCAATGATAAGCCTGGCACCAAGATCCGCGTAAATATTGCTAGTGCTGGGATTTCACAGCATCAAGGGAATTTCATTAATTAAACAGAGATTTTTATAAATATTAAAAAAGTCACTAACTCCTAAATTAATAATTCTAATTTCTGAAAGCTTTAAAATAAAATGTAGTAACATCACTCAGGGTTTATCATAGGTGCGGTTGCCGTTCTACCTCAAGTTCTGTGATGGAATCGGCTGGTTTCTTCCTACAACATAATCGGGAACAAGACAATGGTACGATATTAAATCGGGACAGGTATGGAATCGGTTTCAACTTTACTACATTCTGTAATGCACTCCCGCATACGTCCTTTAAGATAGGTGGTCACGTTGAGAATGTTATCATGGCCGTGCTTCCAATAACTTGAAAACCCACCACCGCTTGTACGTTATGTGTCTTGATTGGTTGGAAAGTGCCATGTCCGTTGCATGAGACGTGACAACCATTGTTACCACAAAATCACATTACAAAAGTTATTACCAACAAACCCTAATGATAATTTCCATCAGCCTATTTTACTAACTTTGTATTACACAAATATGTGTAATAACATAAATTAATTATACAAAAATCCCCTAAAATTAATTATTAACTAAAGTAATTGATGTAGAGCTTTTTAACACGTAACAACACATTTTACAAAACTTTCAAAGATTGATTCCATAAGTAAGAAGTGTGGTTTTTATTTTATGTAGACAATTATATCGGAAGATTATGTCACAAAATTTTTGAAATTTTTTAAGTCGTTTAGTACATATTTTTCATGTAATGTTAAAGTGTATTTAATTTAATGAAAAGTACCATTAAATATCGATATATTCTTCAAAATTTTAATCATGGGTTATCGCGAATATATAGTGTAATGTATTATAATCATTCAGGTTCTTGAAATTTGATGAAAAATTTTTATCTATGTTTATTATAAATCAAATTTATGTTCGGCTTAGATCATTGTGCTACCAAAACAGTATCGGTGCATACAAAATTATATAAAATTGTGATTGTTTATTGATAATGCGGGCTTTTAACGTTTAGGAATGGTTGTTGATATATTTTCCCCTACTAAAGTTGCTACACCTCCAGTCAAGGCAGATTGGAAAACTGTAGTGAAACGTAAACTTGATGCCAGAGTGAACAGGCCTTTGGTGAAAAAAGAAACTAATAAAAGGTATATAGTGTTATATTATAAATTTAACTAAGTTTTAGTTTTTAGTAATCGCTCTACAGATCAACTGGGATTATTAAACATTTTAAAACAACCAGCTTTAACTTTAGATGATAAATTTAAAGTTCTTGATGCTAGAGATAAATTAATTCGCCTTGGAACTAAAAAAACGCTTGATATAACTAAGGCTGAGCATTTAGTTGGCACATGTCCTGATATGTGTCCTGAAAAGGAACGATTAATGAGAGAAATTCAACATCAGGTAATTATCAATAAAAATTCAATTTATATATTTCATTAGTTTGATGCAGGTTGCTTTGTATGAACAAGATTCTACTGGTAAAGGAATGAATCCAAATTTAGCTGTTAAGGAATATTCTAGGAGCTCCGCAGATCAGGAAGTACCATTATCACATGAACTGCGTCCTGTTAATGTATTGCAATTGACTATGGCATATTTAATGCATTCTATTATGAATCTATGTGATTCGCCAGATGTAAGTATACAGATTTGCTAATTTCCAATGCGTCTGTAATTCAATCAGATTAATGAATACTAATATGAATAATAAGTGTGCCTCAAGGAGAGATAATTTCATTTGCATCCTACTAAAATTTTAACCAGTACTAGCTCTCCTTGATTGAGATCAGTATTACTGTTACTCCTGCCAGATCCTGTTTAACATTTAATGTACCCTCAATTATTGAAAATGGAATCCATTTATACTACAAAAGAAAAGGCTCTAATTTTAAAACAGAAATTTTCAGGGCAATACAATTTTCCATAAATTTTGATTACGATTATTATTGTAAAGGTTTACTTACCAATAAAGTAGAAGTTGATGGAGGGATTATGAACAAATTCTTCAATGATCAGATAAAAAGATCTACCAATGTGACACTTTGCAATATCGGGTAACGAAGTAACGTTAATTAATTTTGGTGAAACATACTGGTAACTAACATAAATAAATTTCTTGGTGCGATCCACCAAAAAAAGGTCTACTGGTCGCATGTTTATGTCGCAGATCTTTGTAATATGTGAAATATAGCATGCACTTTGTAATTACTTCTGATTCATTATTTTATACTGTTATAAGAAATTAGCTTAACCACAAAATTAAAATTCTTTTAGAACAATTGTTGTATTTTTTTAAGAAATACTTTAACTCCAAATTTTATATTTATTTGAAGTTAACACCAACGAATATATCAATTTTATATTATTTAAAATGTGAGATTTCTTTCTATTTTATCATACCGTTGGTCTCGTTTTAACGTGCATCATTCTTAACAATTTTTACTAATTAGTTGCACAAAATATGACATTTTTCCAAAAAAAAAGAAAGTTTACTTTTGGTATTCTAAATATATGTTACTGTGAAACTATGAACATCAGATGTTTAATTTAGACCAGTGTATATGTTCGTACCAGTACTTGTAATTTCATATATAAACGTAAATTTTTATTTGACATTTAATGTTCATCGCATCTGTATGGCAATTGTTATTTTGGATACAAAGGGTGAACCTTTTAATCTTTTGATAAGATATGAGAATATAATGAGTAACTAATAGATAAAATTTGTTAAGAATAAAACACTCAATAACTTCTATTTGAAGCATTTTTCTCCAAAACTTATATTGGAGATATGAACTGCAATTGAAAACCTAACACGATAAATTTCGAAATGGAACATACGATATAAAATAATTAATAGTGCTTTATATACATACTATTTTGACTTATTCAAAATTTTTAGTAATTTTAAAGCATTATGAAATGTCAATTCTAATCGATTCATTCCTATTTGAATTTCTTCTTTTCCAAATTTTTTATTCTGTGAATTTCAACAGTTATGTATGCGTTTATCTTTGTGGTCTGTGTCCTACATTTTGCTTGTAAAGTTTGCATGATATCTACCGACATTCGGTTCTTTCTTTTTTTTGTATTACTATTTCGAGTTTTTAATACGTGAATTCATATTATTGTAAAACTGTTCTTCACTGTAGTATTATTTCTACATCAAAGCAAAGTGTTCTGGTACTGTATGGATATGTACATTATATAGAGGTGTATTATGATAATAGAAGTATAAGAGTGAATAATAATGTTAGTGATTATGAGCGAAGCTTTATACTCATTCAAAAACTTCAAAGGGAAACGAATCAAAAGTGATCAAAAGCTATGGCATACAATTTGTTTGTGTAACATGGAAGCAATTGATAAAACTGCAACTGTAAAGCAGACTGCTATAAAACTTGGTATTGGTCAAAGCACTGTATGAATAGTAATGGGCAACTCCATATCATCGTGTAAAGTCTGAGAAAATTCCAACACTATGCTGGATAAGAATAGATATTATGAATTGGACTTGTAAATAAAAAAACTAAAATTGAAAATCATTATCTAAAGCTCCAGTAATTGAAATTGGTAAATTTGTACTGCATTTTACATCTCACATCATATGTTACTGCTGAATTGATGAAAAATAACTGATGAACAGAATTGCAATAACCCTCCTACGATTGCAGTTTTAAATTCTATAGAATTGATATGGACTAACTTTAAATAGTATGTTGTTGCACATAACACTGCGTTCAAATTATATGATGTTAAAACTCAGTTTCAAGATGCCATTACAAGAGTAACTTCTGCTGCATGGAAAAGTTGTGTCGATTATATTATCGGAAAGTAAGAAAAACAGTTTTGTAATTTGACATTGTAGATGTGGTTGAAAAAATTGGTATGAATTCGAATTTAGCTAGTGAATCAAGTGATGATGATATGGTTCCATTATAAATTGGTTATACAGTAACAGTAATACCTACATTTTTTTCGGTATTTTACTATACGTTTAATCACATTCATCATGATTCTATACTGTAGACATGGGCTTATGCCACTTAATTATTTAATATAAATGTAGTGGAAAATTTCTTAAAAGTACGTAATGTTGTAAAAATATGTGTTTTATGTATAGCTATTAAAATTATTTACAAATAGTGTTTTTTTGTTTGGTTATGTGGAATGTCCAATAAATAAGGTTATGTAACTATTTCGAATTTCCCACTAATAATATTCTAGTGGTGTAAATGGCTCTCAGTACGACCTGCCCTTAACTTTATACTCTCGTGGAACGGATTATAGAATAATTTATATCACATAGACAATTTATATTAACAGTATGTACCACTAATTTATTTCATATCATGACTTTATAGCTCGAATAAAAATGTAGTATTATAATCAAAGCTTTAATTAGAAACTGAACTTCAAAACCCCCTAACGGTTAATTTATATCTTATACAATTGTTCTAGATTATTTTGAAAATGTACCAGAATTATGCAAATAAAATCTAGAGATTTCTTATTATAAGCTCTTACATGCAAACTCTTGCAACTTGTCAATTAAGTCCATCTGAAGACGTCACGCGACAGAGAGCCTAGCAATTATCCTTTGTGTACAGATGCTTCATTTATGTTCTGCTTTATTATGCTGGACAAAGGTTAAGCGGCGCAGTGTTACAATACAATAAATTTATTTATTACTGCATTTGAAAACCATCAATTCAGAACTCTTTAACAGCCTTAAGAATTTAATGGTTATTTATGCAACAATGAGTAAAGTAATACTTTTTTTCACGAGTAGGAAAATTTGACCGCACGAGCTGATGGTGCGTGCAGCAATTCCGAGTGAAAAAAGTTACTTTACTTAAGAGTTTCATACAAAATTTTTCCACGTCCGTAGATAAATTTGATAAAATCGTCAATCATATTTATTTATTTAGTAACATTAATATTAAATGTACAATTTTGAGCATTAATAAATTGTAGTGAAGGTGAAGTTAAAGGTGCTATATTAGTATTCAAATTGTCAACATTTAATGAGTTTATAGAAACAATATCTTCTACAGTAGTATTAATACTCATTGAATTGTTAGCAGGCAGTTGAACATTTTTGTGATTCGAACTCGAACTGGTTCCTGTTAAAATTTTTGTAGCGAAATCCATTTTTATTTTGCATTGAGTCGTCTATGTAACCCTCTGCAACTGTACTGGATTTCCGTCGACTGTGCTTTTTAGTTGAATTAAAATATCACCAGAATCTGCCAATAGAGAGGCAGAAGCACGTCGGAATGCATGTCCAGTGTAGTTTTTTGGGTTAGGTAAATTCAGATATGTTGCTATAAGTGAAGGGATCTTTGAAAAGGCATTTATACTTATAACCTGAGTTTTGCATTTTCCTTTTCTATATTGCAAAAAGAAATGATCAGTTTTGACATTGATGGGTTGTTGGATTTTATATTTGTTATAAATTTTTACAAAATTTGTCAAATGTTTTACCAATTACAGTAAATCGATGTTGAACATGTGTTTTCGTATGTGGTATTGTAATTATTAAAACAGTTCAGTATTATTAATATCTTCATACTTCATTTTATATAATTTATCCCTCCACAGAGCTCCCGCGATTCCGAATATTAAGCTACCTAAAACGTCACATCAACAATATAAGTTTGCATTAAAATTCCATGTTGTCTATAATATACCTTATGTATAAGATAATCATCATCATCAGCTTGTAACAAAAGCGTAAGGTTTCGTCTCGTAGAAATGTTTTGGAGTTTTTGGGTCTATATCCAATTGTTTCATTTTTCAAATATGCAATGAGTTTCGAATATTCACTGATGTCAAAATTGTTATTTACCTGTAGGGTGCACTTCAGTTTGGAATAAGTCGACAAAAGGGTTGAAGACTTTCACATTTTGGATGTCGATTTAAATTAAGCTAATAATACTCTTTATATGAAACTCTTGATGCATTTTTTAATACGCCAGTCCATAAAAAAGTTATATAAATACTGCTCCTTGGATTTCCCAGACAAAAGATTCTTTGTAGCTGCATCCGCTTGAACTACATCTTCGGGTGTACAAATAAATGACTCGTTACTATCATTATCCATCACTCTACTTTTATTAACGGGATAGCAGGTAGTTATCTCAAATCGTTTAAGAACAGTTTTGGCAGTTTAGATGATTAATTGATGACATAGAGCGAAGCATTCAAAGCACGCTATGTTTGCACAAACATTTTCAATTGCGTTATAAAATGACACGCTACGACTCTTTTTTTAACGCAAAAGCGTGAAAAAATGAACAGCTATGACACTTTTTTAACGCTTTTTGATTGATTCAATAATCACATATCTTATGAACGGAAAATAATTTTAAAAAACGCGAGCTTTATAATGGACGTAGAAAAAAAAAGATTTGAACCACCTGCAAAACAAAAAAGGACTTTTAAGAACGTGAACTTCTAGGAATCAATAAACCATGTTCGAATACTTAGATAGGTGGATATAAAGAGAGAATCGTGTGAAATATTTTGTATCGGAATGGCTATCGTTGTTTTAAAGTTTTAACCTGTAAAGAAAAATTTTTTTGAGAATACATTTAGATGCATGGAATATTGCAAAAAGTTGATAGACAAATGAAGACGCAGACTCAATAAGAAAATAATATTGTAACACCTGCACTTTCCACGCCGTCAATATCAACATCACCCGAAATGAATGGCGACGTGTAAAAATCAAACCATTTTAGCCTAATATTTGGAAAGTTGATAGTGGATTGAGCAGAAAAAACATTTCCATGGGTTATGTCTCATTCTAAAAATTAAGATGTGCATTTTATTGTGAAGTGAAAATTTTGGGAGTGTAAAATTCAAGGCATCAATATTTCGAAAGAGTGGAGTACAACTTCAGTCACACACAATGGGAATGATAGCAATACACAATTAACTTTTTTGCAAAACGAACTATGGACATTCTAAACCAACGGCACGGCACACATTACTGTTAATCAATTTTTGAAAAGTTGTTATGGGCGAAATGAGCATTACGTTCATAAATTTTGATTTGCCCTGACTCGGAGGAGGCCCCGTAACAATTAAAGGTGCATCGACTAGCTGCTATGGTGTGAGAGTGATAGGTACATATGGAAGAAATTATAAAAGAAAATAGAAGAATTTGAAATAAAAATAATAAAGAAAAAAGTTGATAAATAAAATGGGTGAAATACAATAACTATGTTACATTAATCATTTACCCTAAAAGGCTTTTCTCTTTGTCATAATTGAGGACTGCCAAACCTTCTGTCACAAACGTTCTTTCGATATTATCCCCTATACTGAAAACGGCTATTGTGCATGGGCCTGGCTCTCTTGCTTTGGTTTCTTAAATTTTTCCCATTATTCTTTACCGTTCTCTAAAATTTCTTAGAACGTCTGTTATAATTTTAGTCGTATTAAATAAAATTGAAAAATAAAATGTATTCCATGTACTATTCCATTACGGCGGTAACTGGATATCTTTTACAAATGTGTTGTTTACGTATTTTTTAAATAAATTCAAATAAAATTCAACCTGAACTTAAGCTCTATTACTATTAAATAATTTCAATATAAATGCAAATATACTGTCCTTAAACGAAAAACTTAAATTTCTTAACCTCACTCTGGCCAGATCCTAAAAAGACAAATCTAATCCATCAATAATACCATCAGTCCAAATTTTTGTTTCCCATATTAAATGACATGACATTTATAAATTCCAATTTCTAGAAATGTCGGTAATAACAAACATAGAAAACAGTTAAATACTCACTCTTTCATTGTATCATTTTCATCATTTTGTTCCAAAATACTAAATTTGTATGCATTAAGTAACGTTAAATTTCACGAATAAAATTTGTGTTTAAAATCAATATACACTATTTCTATCGCTAATTTAATCCAACAAAAGAATTACTTTCACTTCGGTTAATTTCCTATTCCATAAATATAAATTATTGACCTCTTCAGTTCCCATGTAGTGCTGATGTGAGTGCTTCGATTATCATCATTCTCACCTTGTTACCTCCGCCTACTATCGTATCGTCAAATGAAACACCAGCAGCAACACCTGAAGCAGCAATCTACACCACAACAAAGGCAGCAGGAAAGTGCTCCCGAAGGACGACTTCTGCACCATTCTAGAATTACGGAATATGTTTCATGACTATTTATTTACTTGGAGGTTTTATTGGGATGCGGGTTGTACGTTATATCTTTTGTACAGCATATTATATTCCAAAAGTCGATCGTCCATTTTCTGATTACTGTGATCTACCACAAATAATGGCATATGTATTGCTCTTGGATTGCAATCAATATCTACTTGTTCCAATATCGTCAACCATATTGCAAAAATATGAAAATAAATGTATGTAAAGCTATTATTAACATTAATGATAAAATCACAATTCTTATTAATGAGTCTACAACACTTTTTTTTTAATGTGAAATTTGTAAGATGAGGATTCACTATTACTCTTATTAGATATAATTGAATTGTCGGATCAAACAATTCATAATTCATAGTTTTTTACTTATGCATAAAACACAAAAGTGCACAGCATATTGTCATATATAGAGTGTAAGTACATATACATATACAATGCAAGCATATACATCTATAATATATTATTGTGAAATTGTCACAAGTTTCAGAGGGATATAAAAATACTAGAACACCGTAAGTTAAATTAAGTGTTGGTCAATAATGGGAAAAACAGCTGAAGGCTTAATTTATGTGCATTGTTAAGAAATTCACTAAAATTATAAAAGGCATTTTGCAAAAAAAAACTTTTTATTGTGGTTTAAAATTGGCGAGCCGGTAGCTTTTTTTACACTAATGTTTAAAGAATTAAAGAAGATTATACCAAAGGAGTTGACACTATATCTGCTTTTATTAATTCTAGAATAAGGTATAACAAGGTTTCCTTTTGTTTGTGTGTCAAAGTCATGAATATCTGTGTGTTGCAAATACTCTGGTCGTTGTTTTTGACATATGATAAGCATACTATAGTCTTTGCAATTTCTAAATAGACCTGCGTCATTACCATTTGTGACGTCAAATTGTAGCGACGATGCCGCTACCAAAATCCTATTGCCACATGACTATAATAGCGCTATCGGTAGAATACAGAGATTGAAAATATTTAATAGCAGATGATGAATGTGATTTGTTAGTTTTTAAAAAAAGTATTTTTTAGGATAAATTTGTATCGACAATATTACAGATTAAAGTCATTAATTAACAATATATTTTATTTACTTCTATATTTTTACCACTGAGCGTATTTTAAATATAGTTGTGTATTTCTAATGCTCCTAATTTTATGTCCATTAGTATATTATACCAGAGACGCAATAATAATCACAGTTATTCAAGAGGTTATGTGATTGGAATTATAATTTAAACGTTTCGATTACACAAATCGAAAAAGAACAAAATTACAATTCCATTTGTAAGTAAAATTCTCATTAACTTTGAATAATTAAGATATGTCACTTTAAAATAATCTTTTAGATTTCCCTGAAACTATCTGCAAAGACTAAAGTTATGTTATGTACAATGCAAACCAAGGATTTAATACTTTCAAATCATCCCTAAAATTTGTGGTGATCATTTTACTTCTGTTTATTAGTATGCAACTGGATTGAATACGGCATGTTTTGAAAGCATTCCAATAACTAAAACAATGCATACGGATAAAGACTTTAAATGTACCAACTTTGAATTCTGTTGTTGAAGTATGCCATTATTCAAGAAAAGAATAACTGTTACAGGATTATTACTGTTCCCAGTAAAAATCCAAAATTGCAAGTTATCACCAGTCAGTGTCGTAAGCTAAAAATGAAAACTTTGTAACCAAAAGGTTCAACGACTAATCAATTCGATGGAATTCTTAAAGATATAAACAGCAGTTTGTTAAATATACAAAAGCATGGAGGGGCAAAAATCTTCCAAGAAATAGGCATTTGCTTTATTACTCTTCGAGACCATATAATTGTTGCAGGTAACTGAATAGCTTGAAACAAATAATTCAATATACAATTTACCATTTTTTGTTGATTGGTGTAATATAAAGACTTTGATCTTACCTGTATTTAGCACCTCCAAAGTTTAAGCTAGTGTAGTATTGACCAGTTCGTCACCAGTGTGTTTCTTACATCCATTAAAATTGAAAGCTGTAGAAGCTGTTAGGGTGCCAAAAATCCAATATCATGAAGATGAATTTGCAACCCATATTTTAAAAACAAGTCACTCAAGAATTTAACGAGAATTAAAAGCTTGTAATTTAACAATGAAATATATATATGGTTGTACTTGTTTATTATACATAAAGTTCAAGATAGTTATAATTAAATTAGAAGTACATCGTGTAAAAAGTTTTTTAATTCTAAGTAGCCATGCGATTGGTTGACTAGTTCAATTTGATTGAAAATCTGAATCACTGTCATCACCGTCACCAATGTTAATAATTAGAGGTGCCTTATCTTCTTGATCAAATTTGATCTCACGTTCCACCAATCTTTGATAATGTTTTCTGCATGTTCTATCGAATGTGCCGAAATCTTTGGTGTTATTTTTTCTAATGCTTCTTTCCACATCTGTAAACAGTTTTCGACAGACCTCACATCTCTTCCAGTGTGTCGGTTGTAGTAGCTCTTACTAACACCCCATACATTTTCAATTGCATTGAATATGCAATGGTACGGTGGCAATCTTAACACCCTATGTCTGTTCGGCCAGCAAATCCGCTTTAAAAATCTTTGGCGGTTTATGCCTAAAATTTTTAATAAATACTGATATGTTATAAAGCACATAATTTTGACTTACATCGTGACAAGTTAAATAAACTTTGCTTAAAATTATTAGTTCCGTAAGAAATTGCTTATTTTGTAAGTCGCTCTACAACGTTACTTTTTTTCTAGAAATTGTTAGATGTTTTATTAACAAGTATAATAATACGACATGTTGTCTAAAATTATTGCAAATGATTTTTCCAAATTCTTTAATAATTAATTTTCAAATTTTGTTCATTCACTTCTCTGCAGTAATTTAGGTTTTTTGTGGAAAAAGAGAAAAATCAATTTCAGCCCCATTTAGTAATTCATTAACATTTCGGGCATGTAATACTATGTTCCTTTGCTAGGTACGACTTCTGAAAAAGCCATGTTTCGTCTAAAAACACAAAAATGCTACAGATTCTCTTCTTTTATTTTGGATTCTGGATAATATATCCAGAATCAAATTCCATTTATTCATAATATTTAGCAGTTCCATTAAACCTCTTCTTGGATTGTCTTTCAGCCATTTAAATCCAAGACTGTATTCAGGGATTGTTCACTATACCATTAAAAAACTCATCATGTTTTAAGTTCAACCATCAAGTATCAACAGAAACGTGATAAATCGAAAATAATTACATGTTGCACTATAAATTCAACAAGAAAACGAAAACTAATGATTTTTACACAGCCTATAAAGGTGATCAAACTAGCAACAAGTAGCTTAGTTCTGGGTCTAAATGAATCTCGTCCATCGTCTTTGGTTATCAGAGTTCAGTTTAATACTAATATGAGTCTGAATAGCACCGTTTGCAGTAAAAACCAACCAAATATCAATATATAAAAACGGAAAAATTCATGAGGTCGTTGACATTAACTAAACAAGGAATGGCATATAACCTAAAATTTAAACGTCAATATTTAATATTTGGCTTTAAAATTATTGGCAACGTCGTAAATTGCTATTATTCATACCAAAGCTATAACATAACTATTGTACAGTATTAAGTTAACAAACATCAACATAAATAGTTAGTACTTGTGTGACGTCGCGGATGACTAGGTCTATTTAGAAATTGCGAGCACTATATATGTAAATACAAGGGAAGGTGAGAACTTCGATGTGTATGAAGTGGTCACGACATTCCTGATGATAAGCTAAATTACAAATTAGTTGATTGGCCCATCTTTGCAAACGAAAAACACTGTCACAGACACAAGCCTGGCCCCGTTCTAAAATACCATAAGCAAGTTGGCTGTGTAACAGGGCCAAATAAATCGATTTTAGAGTATTTTGGGATACTGAATTTCAAAGAAATTTTAGAAAATAAATTGTTTGCGATATTTTCTTTGTGACCACAGTGCAGTGCGGGTGGAATCAAGAATTACCTCAAGAAATTTGACAGAACAATTCTTATTGGGTGCAAATGCTTTTAGGGCGGTATTAATATACCATTCTTAAGGTTCACGTGAACCTCAAGAATACCTTGCTTTCAAAATCGTGTTTCATAGTCTACACCTTCATAATTAAGTATACCTTAAGTCTAAGGTAGGTTTAAATCATTCTTAAGTGTTCCTTTATTGGTTTCTAGGTTAGGTATTATTATTTTTAATTGACAGATTTCCATTTCAGATTTGTTCATTAACGTTTTTTAATTGCTGCAGTATTTGAATAAGCATAAATGGATGACGAATTATTAGATTTTATAGAAATTATAGATATTGAAGAACAAAGAATAGTTCGTTTAGAAAACAGGTGCATGTAAAATTGCTGTTTAATATATTCAATTAATATTTGTATCCAACAGGATTCCAAAACGGTACATTCAAGATGCAGAAAATCTGTTAGAATTTCTTCGTGAAAGAGAGTTCTTATTACGCTATCGTTTTTCTAAAGTGGCTATACTAGATATTGTATTGCCACTAATAAATCATCTAGCTAATATTAACAATCGTGGTTTACCAATACCAATAATTCTGCAATTATTGGTAACCTTAAGATTCTATGCAACTGGAAGTTTTTAGGTGACACATCCACATAGGCAGTTCATGTAACACATACTTTTTTTTATAGACTGTTTATGGAGACTGGAGAGGTATAAGCCAAGCTAGTGTCTCACGAATCATTAAGAACGTTTCTGTCATTCTCACAAACAAAACAACACAATTTGTAAAAGTTTTAGATACAGAAGGCAAACAGCGTACTAATATACAAAAATTTTATGAGAAACATAGATTCCTTTCGTTTCTGGATGTATCGAGGGAATGCACATATCTATTGTAAATCCGGGCACCGATGCAGCAGAAGATTTCCGCAATCGTAAACTTTTTTTTTCAATGAACATTCAGGTAGGTATTTAAAAACGAAGTATGTATTAAAATAAAGCAACCAATGCAATAGGTTGTTTCGGGACCAAATATGGATATCCTGGATATTGTTGCGAGACATCCTGGTTCAGCACACGATAACACCATATTTGAAAGGAGTGCTGTACGTACGAGGCTAGAACAGCATAACATAACATGGATTAACTCTGGGAGACAATGGCTACACTTGTCGGCCGTATATTCTAGCTCCAGTTTTAAATCCAAGCACACCAGCTGGATTAATTATAATAGGAGCCATACAAACATGTAATATTGTAGAGCGGTTGTTTGGGATATGGAAACGTAGATTTCCATGTCTTTGAAGAACGCTTGGTACAACCATACAAACATCTGCTGCTATAATATGTGCCACTGCAGTTCTTCACAATATTTTTATTGCCTATAGTTTGGATGATATGGCTGATGAACCTCTAGGAGCAGAAGATGATATTAACGAAAATGTTGCAAATGATAATGTTGCGGGACTGGCATACAAGAGAGCATTTATCACAACACATTTTTAGTAATAAGTCTGTACTAATTTTACTTCTATAAAATAAGAATAAAATAGATATGTATCTAACTTCATTTAATAATATATATTACAACCACAACTTATTATTAAAAGATAGTATAATGGAAAAAATATTTGAAAATTATTGTAATTGGCTATCTTTGAGTAATTGTAAACGAAGCTTTTGGTATTGTTCTTCAGCTTTTGCTGCTTCTAACCGAATGGCATGAATTTCACGTTGCTGATCAATGGACTCTTTTAATTTTTTAATTCTCAATTATTTTTCATCATCAATTTGTTTAAAAACTTTCTTCTGACCAGTCCACTTAGTAGATATACTTTTATTTGATTTAGGTTCTACAAGAATTATGATTTTTCTAGTTTTATTTTTAAAAAAAACATTACTTGATCCTTCTGTTTTAGTGTTTATAACTGTCATATGGAGCATATCTGGATGTGGTACATAACTTCGTTTAAACATGTTTTTTTATTTGCGGTTAAATATTTAAGAAAATTTTTTAAAAAGCATAACCCTGGTTCAAACTTTTATAATGCATTTATAATGTAAAATGCATTTGTAGTATTAATATTAATCTTACAATTTTAATCTACTTCCATACCTTCAGACTGTAAATTCTTTTGAACGGTAGATGAAGTCACACTGTCAAATGAGGTATTTTCTGTAACAATTCATGAAAATAACAATGTTTTATTGCATATGAATTTACAAACCCTTATTATAATAATTATTGCGATCCCATGAAGTAGGAATTTCTACTTCCACATCTAAATTGGGAACAATATCATCTATCATATTTATAACATCTTTTTTTGGTGATACAATGGGTGATCCACCACCTGTGTTCAAAACGCTCATCCTTTCCAAATGTGTTTAATTTTTGTTTCCTGCAATTATGTGTTCTTAACGTTTTATTTTAATAATAAGTACCTTTGTTTTAAATTGTCCCAGTATTATTTTAACTGCTTGTCGGATCTCGGAGCAGACACTTCCAGTTGCGCATTAAAAAATGTTGCAATTTTTTGCCAGCTGTTTTTATGCCAGGTTACTCCATCAGTGGCTTTATTTTCTAAAACACTGGCAAATTGTTGTACGTAGGAGGCCAACAAACTTTTTTCTTTTTCCGTGTAGGACTGTTTACTTTCCATACTACAAATTATGATAATTATTATTAAACGAATGATTATTAGGAAAAAACTAACCTTATATTCATGGTATGAAAATTTTTACAAATATGAAGTATTAGTAACTAAAATAAAACTAGTAATTTTAGCACAAATATCCCTAGAGTCTACCTTAAACTATAGCTTACATGAGAATACCCGCAGTGTTGTTTATGAAAAGCATATGTAGCTGGAGTATCAAGATCACCTTCACTAAAGCTCACTTAAGGTTAACTTTGAGAATTGTTTATGGATACAGGCTGTAGAATCTTGTAATGTAATAAATGATAACGATAAAGAACAAACTAAATTTATTACATGTTATTAGGCGAGACACTACAAACAAATTTAAATGTTTTACATCTACACCATAACAAGGCTGCATAAAGACTCGTGCTAGTACAATAACTAACGTTATACAAAGCAAGGGTGCACGAAGCTGAGGGAGGGAAATTCCATACAGCTGCCGTACAGATATAAACTAGTTAAGCAACACTTTATTTTAACTTTGAATACATAAAACTGGTGCTACAGATATGTACATAAATGATTGAATATAATTTGACGGAGTATTTAGATATTTGATAGACAGTTGAACTAAGATATTCGACATCCCGCCACTCTTGATAAACTACAGTTTTTAAGACTAATAGAATAAACTGAACCACTTCTGTTATTGTTTTTTTTTAACTAGTGAAATTTAATTGTTCGGTTCCACCGGTAAAAGACACAGTTTCTGCACACCACGAGTAGTAATTCCTGTTGAAGTGCGAATTGTGGCAGTACGGGCAATGTCGTCCTCTCTGGACTTATGTAACTTTAAGATTCTCCCCATCTTCCAGCAAAGTGGTGGAACATTTTCTTCCTTCAGTAATACCAAAGAATTTTCTTTCAGACCATCAAACTGATTATCACTCCAGCGTGAGCGTTGCTGTAGAGAATTTAAATATTCGGTACTCCAACGTTTCCAAAATATTTGTGTTGCTTGCTGTAGAATTGCATACTGTTTTAAGCGATTTGTGGGTACATTCGCTAAGTCTGCATGGGGTATGTTCGTTAATGGATGACCAATTAAGATATGACCAGGTGTTAAAGCGAATAAATCTGAAGGATCATTGGATAGAGACGTGATTGGGCGTGAGTTCATTATTGCCTCGACCTGCGTAAAAATTGTAGAGAGGTCTTCAAATGTAAAATTTGTTTTTCCCACAATCCGCGTTACATGATATTTAGCGCGTTTGACGGCAGCTTCCCACAAACCGCCGTGGTGGGGGGTTCTAGGTGGAATAAAGTGCCATTCTATGCTATTCTTTAAATAAAAGTCAATTACGTCACGATCATTTAAAAAATCCGTAAGAGATTGGTATAATTGTTTCAATTCGTTTCGTGAGCCTATAAAATTGCTACCGTTGTCACTGTATATTTTTTTGCAGAGACCTCGGCGTGCCACAAACCTCTTCAATGAGTTTAAAAATGCATGGATAGTTAGATCGCTCACCAACTCCAAATGAACCGCTTTTGTGGTAAAACATATAAATATACACAAATACGCTTTAATGATAGCTCGATTACGGAGTTTTCCGTCTTTAATATTAAAGGGGCCTGCATAATCCACGCCCACAATATAGAATGGACGATTTGGAATTATTCTGTCCGAAGGCAGATTGGCCATTTTCCGAATTATATTTGTTGGGCTTGCTCGAAAGCAAACTATACATTTTTGTAACACTCTTCTTACAGTACGTCTGCCGTTAATCGGCCAGAATCTCTCTCTTACAGTATTAAGAATCATTTGCGGGCCGGCATGCAAGTTACGGAGGTGCTCGTTTGAAATAATCAGTTGTGTTAATAAATGTTTCGAAGCGATAATTAATTGATGTTTGTTTTCTTCGGATAAATTTGATTTTGAAAGTCCTACAGTAAGCTTGAGAATCTATAAACGGATCTAATGATTTAATTGACCTTTTGGGTAGGGGTTTCAGTTGTTGCAAGCAATTAATCTCGGCAAAAACTTTCATGTTGTGCTATTCTAACTAAAATTATTAGTGCGTTATTAAGTTCTTCCAGTTTGATTTTACCGGTAATTTTGGATTCCTTGTTACGAAGATTGTTACAAAATCTTATGCATAGAGCTGTTACTCGTTGAAGATGGTATAAATTAGAAAATCTCTCGAATAAATTGAAATCACGAAAAGTGGCTGAGAGCGCAGTATGCAATACTCGTGTTTCGGGTGCTTCGTGTACGACCTCTTTACTTTGTGGCCAATATTCGTAATCGCCTTTTAGCCAATCGGGGCCATTCCACCATAAAGAATTGTTACTCAAATTGGTGGCATCGATTCCCCGTGACGCCATATCCGCTGGATTGCTGACTGAGGGCACGTGACGCCATAAGCCATTTTCGGTTAAGTTTTGTATATCTGCCACTCGATTGGCTACAAAAATTTTCCACGTATTTGGAGCCGCTGCCAACCATGATAGAACAATTGTGCTGTCCGTCCAAAAATATGCTTTATCTATATTTAAACAAAGGGATTTGTGTACCTTATTGTAAAGTTGTGCAAGCAGCAGCGCACACAAAGTTCTAAACGAGCTATAGTAATTGACTTTAAGGGTGCTAGGCGAGTTTTTGAGCATAATAGTGTCACTGCTGCATCATTATTTTTGGTTAACCGATTTAATATATATGCAGGCGGCATATGCCATTTGTGAAGCATCACAGAAGCCGTGCAGCTCAATATATTTGTATTTTGGTAAAACAATATGTCTTGGGACACGAGTGTTATTAATTGTGTTTAGTTGCGTTTTAAATTGTGACCATTGAAATAACGTCCCTTCTGGTATTGCATCGTCCCAGCTAATATCAATTTGCCATAGTGATTGCATCATGATTTTAGCTTTAATGATAATGGGTGATAATAGTCCGAGGGGATCGAATATTTTTGATATTAATGATAATAGTACTCGTTTTGTAACTTTGGAAACTTCAAATGCGGTCTCATCAACGGTATAAAGTAACATGTCGGATTTGGCTTGCCACATAAGGCCGAGTGTTTTGTGTATATCACCATCAGAGATATTATATTTATCTGTGTTATAAGAACCTTGTTGTTGAGTATTTCTGAATTGTTGGACGCCCATTTGCGCAACTCAAACCCATAAGTACTGAGTAGCGTTGTTAAATCTACCTTTAATTTTATTGCTTCTGACATAACATCGCTTCCAGTTAATACATCGTCCACGTAAAAATCGTTACGAATCACATTGCATGCATGAGCATGAGTGTCTTCATTTTCGAATGCTATCTGATGTAAACTACGAATTGCCAAGAATGAGGCACATGATGTACCGTAAGTGACGGTGTTGAGACGATAATGTTCTACCTCATCATTGGAATCATTTCTCCAGACGATTCGCTGCATATCACGTTGCAATTGGGTTACGTCAATTTGTCGGTACATTTTTGCGATGTTGGCAGTGAATACAAAATGGTGCTTCCTAAACCGCATTAAAATACTACACAAATCGTTCTGAATATTTGGTCCTACCAATAAAATATCATTTAATGATACACCACTTGAGGATTTTGCCGATCCGTCAAATACGACGCGTAATTTGGTTGATGCGCTTGATTCTTTAATAACGCCATGATGAGGTAAATAAAATACGATTGAAGTACTAACATTATTGACTTCTGTTTGGTCGAGTTTTGTCATATGACCTAGTGACTCGTATTCTTTCATGAATTTTACGTAATCCTTTTTAAATTCGGGATTTCTTTGAAATTTACGCTCTATCGAATAAAGTCGTTTCAGTGCATTATTTAATGAATGTCCTATAACGTTGGGTTTCGCTCGTGTCGGTAACGTGACTATAAAATGTCCGTTTAAATTGCGTTTGACGGTTTTTGAAAAAAGGTGCTCACATTCTTGTTCTTCCTTTGAATAGGAATTTGTGTTTGATTGAACCTCTTCGACACGCCAAAATCGTTCAATGGAATCTTCCAAAGATTTTTTGATCGATAGATTACATACCGCGTTATACGTTTTGCATGAATTATTTAATAACGGTCCAGATAATACCCATCCTAAACATGTTTTTTGTAACACCGGTAAGTCGCGGCCGAGCTTTATTTGACGTGAACCAAGAAGCTGATAAAATATACCCGCGCCTAGTAAAATGTCTATTGTTCCCGCGATATTAAATTGAGCATCCGCTAACCACCGTGTTTATAGGTAATTTTAGACCTTCTGTGGTAAATGATTTTGTTGGCAAAGTTTCTGTAATTTGTTCAAGTATTAAAAATGTTAACTCGGCATTAAAATTGCTATGACATGATTTGACGATTGCTGAAGTTTTTCTATTTATATCAGTAACCGATGTACCCACACCTACAATGGGTGCATTAATGTTGATTGCCAGTAATTTTAATGATTCATGGAGTTGGCGTGTAATAAAGTTGGACTGACTGCCACTGTCTAGCAGAGCCCTGCATTCATGCCATTTATTATTTGAATCCTTGATTAGGATAATGGCGGTTGATAATAAAATTTGTCGATCGTAGTTTTTGCAATAATTAGTCACCAGTTGTGTGGTTGTCGATGCTACAGATCGCGTATGATTAATATTTGACGTTGAAGTGCTATTAATTTGATTTTCTTCATGTTTAATTGGTACGTCATTATCGAGGTGCAAAAGCGTATTATGACGTTTCTTACATTTTTTGCAACCCCGTGATTTGCACGCGAAGGATGGATGATTACCCCGCAAGCAATTGGTACACAGTTTTAACCTTTTTACTTCCAAAAGACGCTCTTCTACCGGAAGAGATTTTAGACTTTCACAATCAAAGATCTGATGTTGATCCTTACATAAAGTGCACCCGTCTTTATTATCCCGTGACGCGAAGCCAGAAAATCCCCCTTCCGTAGTTTTCTTTGAAAAGGTTTGTGCTTTGTATGGCCTTTGAAATATTTTATTACCCGATTTATTTTCGTTTTCGGATCCAATGACTTCTAATAATCTACAACGCTGTTCCAAGAAGTCAATCAAATCGTCCATTCGCAATTGTCGGTTATTAATAGTGCTAGAAATAACGTGCGATTCCCATTGCTGAGCAGTGATCTGGTCTAATTTTTTTGATATTAAATAAAATAATAAGGTGTCCCAGCTTTCCACGGGTTCGCCTAAAGTTTTTAATGATCTAATGTGTTTTTGAATTGAATCGGTTAATTTACGGAGACTTGAGTGAGCGTCTCTGCTAACCATGGGTAAGTCAAATAGTGCTCCCACGTGGTTTTTTATAATAATTGATTTATTTTGATAGCGCGACGTTAGGAGTTGCCACGCGGTGTCGTAATTTTCATTAGTTACTTCAATGCTTTCGATGACCTTAGCGGCCTCCCCCTTGATGCAGCTCAAAAGATAAAAGAATTTTCTGATATTATCTAAGGAAGAATCATTATGTACTAGTGACGTAAACATATCTCTGAACTGACCCCACTTGTCATAATCGCCATAGAATTTTGACAGTTTTAGGACCGGAAATTGAACATTCGCTTTTAATTGGTTGGAGTTTTCTGTACCTGAATTATTTGATGTTAATATTTCATTTTCGTTTGTTTCCTTAGCAATAATTAATGAATTATTGTCGTGTTTTGAAATTAAATGCTTTGCGTTTGAGGTAATACCGTAAAATCGGTCTTCAAAGTTTTACCGCTCATCGCTTTCTATTTCTGTTTCATCTAGTAGTTCTAACTCGCTTTGAATATTATTAAATTGTTCTAAAATAGGAAGCGCTTGCTCTAAACGTGATTTTAATTGTAAAATATTTTCATCCTTTGTTTCAGATAAACATTTTTCAAAGAATTTTGTGAAACGCGTAAATGTTGCTTTAATCTGAGCACGTTTTGTGGTAAGCTGCCGTCGTTGTTCCTCCATTGTAATAAGTTCGATGTACTTTAACCTGATTGACGATATAGTGTATAATTAATTATATGTTAAATATTGTAATGCCCGATTTTAATATTAATAATTACCTGTGCGTTACTAAATCCACAATACAATACAATTCAAGTTAAAGCAATATTAAAATACATTTATGAATACAACGGGATGAGTAATATGGAACAGACTTACATTAACAGCAGGCACTTGACCCTGACCTTGCAGGAGGGATGATGAATACATTCACGCTTCTTCTGGACTGATTAAACCATTGTAATTGTAAAAAACCTTTCGACTCGCGGACCATGTAGAATCTTGTAATGTAATAAATGATAACGATAAAGAACAAACTAAATTTATTACATGTTATTAGGCGAGACACTACAAACAAATTTAAATGTTTTACATCTACACCATAACAAGGCTGCATAAAGACTCGTGCTAGTACAATAACTAACGTTATACAAAGCAAGGATGCACGAAGCTGAGGGAGGGAAATTCCATACAGCTGCCGTACAGGTATAAACTGGTTAAGCAACACATTATTTTAACTTTGAATACATAAAACTAGTGCTACAGATATGTACATAAATGATTGAATATAATTTGATGGAGTATTTAGATATTTGATAGACAGTTGAACTAAGATATTCGACACAGGCCTTAGAGAAAAAATAATTTGCATGCACATCACGTTATATAAATATTTATTTATTTAATCAACAACAATACAGAGTATGAACATCAATTACATAATGATAAATATTACTAGTACTATTACCAATAAAAGTAGAACTGATTAAGAACAGAAAACAATTGTCTTATTGAAATAATAGATTACGCAACTCAGCAGTTTTACTTTGGCAAGTGCTAAATATATTGTTACTGCTAAAAATGACCCGTTAAGAATTTTGATTTACCCAGAATGGGCAAACACCCTGTAACAATTTTAAGAGTGCATCTGCTAACTACAGTGGTTCGGGAGTGGGTTTCTGTGGAGAAAATGATAGAAATAATAAAATTATAAACATGTAAGATGGCCGAAATACAAAAGTACTTTACAAGTACCATTTACCGTGAAAGGCTTTACTAGTTGTCAAAAATAAAGGCAATAAATCATCCTATTCCAGCAATTTCGTCAATATTGTCTTTCAACTTTCATAACCATACCTTAAAAACACTCCTTAACTTTCTGTTAAATTAAAGCAATTTTTTTAAATAACGGCCTCTCCAAAATATGACTTTATCACTGGGGTAGCTGAATATTCTTTCATAATGATCACCTATCTTATAAATAACTCCAAATAAAAATTCATCTAATCTTAAACTCTATTAACAGTAAAGTCAGAAATGTACCTAAGAAAAAATCAAATAAACCTATTGTAACATCCACATCATTATTAACAGAACTCTTCAAAAAGCCGTTGTCTGTAAATAACACTACCATTCCATTGTTCTAGTTTCCAAGATTGATTAATATGACTTTTTAAATTGCATTTATTTGGAAATGCCTTAAGCAACAATACATAGAAAAACAGTGCATTCCAACTTTTGCTTTCACCATTCCAATGTCCATTAAAAATATTAAATTTACACAAAGAAATTCACTAGCAAATACATCCCACAATTATAGCTTGTGTTTAAATTAATACGCACATTTTTCTTAACATTTTAAAAGTTTCAAATTTCCTTTCTTATAACATTATGCGTAAATATAAGCAAATTAATTCAGTTGCTCTATGAAACAATTGCAATTTATATTTACAAATTTGCATGTTCATATTTATCAAGTGTCAACCAAAAAATAAGCAAGGGAAACTCAAACAGTATTCTCCTTAATAATCTTAGGATTTCCAGGTTAACTCCACTGATTCATCTGTTTACTTCCTCGGCACGTTAGGTACCCCGTTCCAGTTATTTAATTTCCAACATTTAGCTGCAGAGTGAAAATTTTTTAACTCATAATTTCTTTATTTGATGCACCACCGTGATTTAAATTCAATGCTTAATTTGCATGCTTGAGCTTTCCAGCTCAATCATTCAACAAAACTCTAAACAATTTGACATCGGGCACCCATCGAGAGGCCTACTGCTTACATGTCCACTATCACTAAAGTATCATTTCTTTCTTCACTTAACTTATCAACTATTTTGAACTGAGGGTCTATATTTCTATCTCCTTCCCTTTTAAAAATTCCGTTCCCACTTTGTGTGTCTAAAGCTGTCTTATGTCTGAGTTTAATGTCATCTTCTGTGTGAATAATTATTATTTCCATGCTTTACGGTTCATACTGAAAGCTGGTTATTCGTTGTTTGTAACGCATTAAATTTTATTATGCTATATGATTCTGTGTATTTTAAACCACACGTCAATTTATACAAATATTGTTATCGACGGTGCTGTCCTAATTTATTATCATATTGACATAGCCCCTTTATAAAATAAATATTTTTATCATAATACTATAAAATTTATATTCAATAACATTTTCAAATAATATATCAGGTTTTTGGCTTTAAATAGTCAAATAGAATTTTTTAATAGTTTACGCATTTACAAATTTGTTATTACAACCATGATATTCATATTTGACATACCATTTACATGTTCAGGTTTTTGCATAAATTAAATTAGCTAAGTTTCAATCTATCAGTGAGAAATATTAATAGTTTTTCTACTGTTATACAAAACAAATTTGTTGCAAATCATTACACAACGAAATCTTTAAACATGACTCATTTAGAATAGCCTCTCACAAATGAGAGGGACAAACAAAAGAAAGCTCTAATTATTATAAATTTGAAATAGGAATTTACTTAAGGTATTTTTCTTTTAACGAAATATCTGAAATCAAAGAAATGAAATTTTAATTATAATTTCTGTTTTACCAAAGAATCCAAGGGACTGAAATGATGGTATTTTTACTTTTAGTTCAGTTAACGAGTGTATCGGTCTATCAAGCGTTAAGGGAATTTGTTTATTACAACTAGTTTTTCATAAATACTTCAATGAATTCAGCATCAGAATAGATCACTTGCCCTAAATAGCGAGTTGCAGATATGCATCCCTATGGAACTACTCTGCTGTGCAGCAGGATTTTAACTCGACTAAACCATAAAAATTTATTGACACCAGCAGATCATTTTTGTGTAACAGAACAAACTACTTCAGACCAACATCTCTGAAAGAAAAGCGGTATTAGAATCCTTAGGTTTTGCGCTTTAAGGAACCCATTACAAGCTTCTCAAAGGATGGTATGGAAGTACAAAATTATCAAAACGGTTCATATGAAAGATTCGTATTGGAAAACTATCTACATGGAATTATGCCAAAGAAGACAGATGCTTAACAAAACTAGGACAGGCCAAGAGCGGTGTTTATAAAACGACGTGGAAGATCTTGAAATATTTAAGAATAACTAAGTATTTACTTACAATTTCTAATGTTAAAGTGCTATTTTAACTGATTACCTTGATGCTTTAATGACGCTCACAACAAGATTTCAAACACCTGAAGTATATAATTTGTAATTAGTGAAGTATGGAATTTAACCTTATAATAGAATTAATAGAAAATAACATATTATTTATTGTTCTCCATCTGGAATTAAACATTTACTATGAATATGAGCACTTTTATGATTGCAAATAAGTAATTTTAGCGAATTTTTTCATTTTTCTTTCTTTCATATAAAAAATTGTTACAACTGGATCATTCCTAACTTTACTGCGAATATTAGTTCTAACCTACTTGGTTTGGTGCTGCTGAAAGAGAATTTGTTACGAATTGGGTTTTGGATGTAAATTTGGTGTCGGTTTTGAGTAATTTATTTGGAGATAATCCGTGAGATAAACGTCTGTGTTGGAAACTGTGTAAGTGGACATAATTTAAGACTACTGTGAACAAGGTCATATTAGCTTTTAAGTTTTATATTTTTCTCTAAAGTGATTTGTGTACACAATAATTTTAGTGTGAAATTGTGTAGACGTAAGATTTAATTAATTTAAATAGTTATTTAGGAAATTATTTATGACAAAGAGCAAAATTTACACACATTTTTTGTTCAAATGTATATTTTCTAAGAAATAATCTTGAAGGTGAGAATACTTGACTCTGAAAGGTCGATGTTAGTGTATGCCAAGTGGAAGTTGATTCTTTTGTGAACTTCTTGTAATTTTTATATGATTTGCTTTGCACTATTTGTCATTTTTGTTTATTATTAATATTAGTTGTACATATTTGTACTCCTGAAATTTTTAATAGGTTTAATATAACAATTTATTTAAAAAATGTAAAATGTCTTTTAGTGATAGGGCTGTTGGTCCTCTCTGTTTGTCTATCATCGTTGTCCCATATAGTGCGACGACCGACGAACAGTATTGTTTAAGCCGTTGTAGCATGAAGGTATTTTGAAAACTGCTCTGTGTTGCCATGTGTTCGGGAATGTGCCGGCATTCGTGTATAATAATCTAAAACTGTTATTGAACATTACTCGTGTAGATACATAATTTGTTAACACGTGTAACATTTACCTAAGTTGTAAGGTTTATGGTTTAGCTACTAAATTCATTAAAATAGTTATCAAATTTGTGCTTTCTTCTTAAGTGGTCAAAGTTTCTCGTATTGGGTAAAATCATAACTAGCTGGAATGATAAACTCAAATGCTACACCAACTCCGTCACAAAATTTATTTAACAGCATAGTACATAAATTTATTGAAGTGAAGATATTCTATATTTAAACTAAAGTATTCATATGACCAACACATGAAGCCTTACTTTATATTTCGGACAAAACAAAAACTTGACAGTTTATTGATGTAACTTTTAGAAATATTATTGAGCTCAGAACCTAGAGATGCTTTAATATTGTTGTTATAGTTTTATATTTTATGTATGTATAATTATTTCACACCAGTAGTATCGTCTTTCTGATTAATAAAATTTTTTATCTAGGTTAACATTGCCGAATGGTACCATTTCTTGTGGGATAGAACACGCAGTATTCGAAAAGATATAACACAGCAAGCATTGTGTTGTCAAAATTCTGTGTTACTTTTGGAACAGTGTGCAAGATTTCACATTCATTGCTCTGCACGTTTGGTTGCCGAAGATGTATCAGTATTTGATCCTAAAATTAATACAGAAAATTTAACTAAATGCTTACAAACATTGAAATATATGTACCATGATTTACATATTAAAGGCGAGAATTGTCCAAATGAAGCTGAATTTCGTGCCTATATTATTTTATTAAATCTGAATGATGGCAATTTTATGTGGGAGGTAAGTCCTTATATTTTATCTAATGGCAGGGCTCCATAATTTTGGCCGAACATTGATAAATAGTACTTAGAGCATGTGTTTGAAAATGAGCATGTACATATAATTCACATCCTCGGTATACACACAACTGTATGATGATGCGCATGGTTATAATTAATTACCCAAATGTGTGACATCACATATGGGACACTTCTGAAAGTTTTTATTAAGAGTGTTATCCCAATGTGCTTATTAAATGTAGCTGGTTTATATTTAGTTAACAAGTGTACTTTTTTTTACTACAGTTTGTCTACTATTTCTTTTCTTATAAAAAAAAATATACTGCTATTCATTTAGCATTTTTGATATAAATATCAGTAATCTGAGTAGAGCGATGAATAAGTGCATTATCGTGTAATAAACGCCAACTTTCTTTTTCACTTTATTGTGGGTGCACAGGATGAATACATGGTACCAGATTCTCTTAACACCACGATGAAACATAGCAGTAATCGTCTGATCCAAATTTTGACATCTCGAGACCTCTTTTCTTCGGATAAGATTCGCTTGGGTGCTTCTATTCGGCACTTTGAGACTTGGTTTCTTAATTGTATTAAAAACATCACTCTGCCAGTTATGATAGTGTACTTGAAGCATTTGTTCTTTCTCGACCTATCAATCAAGTCCTTGCAATGTTGAATATTAAGCAATTATTGGTGTTTAGTCAATTTGTGAGGAACAAACTGGACATAAACCTTTCTCAGACCCAACTGTTCAATCAAAATGTGACAAATTGAATCTGAGCATTTACAAGTGTTACAATGGAGATTTGGATTGATTTTTAATTAATTCACGCATAATTTCGATGTTACAGTAGCCACCAATTTTTCTGGACCACGATCTAAAGCCTTTGCAGCCTTCTTGAAATTATTAAAACCACTCTTTCATTTTGGTATAGCATAAACAGTCCTCACTATACACTTGTTTTATTAATTGAAACGTTTCAGTAAATTTTTTACCAAGTTTATAACAAAACTTGATATTTGCTCTTAGTTCAGAATTCCTTTTTCAATCGATGTATAAACACATGGTTATTTTAAGTGCATTAACTTGGATTCTGATAGGTTATATGTTATGAAAATTTAATAGAGCATATGTCGAGTATGTGCCTTTCCAACACACGTTCATCAATAGGTGATGCCACTAGAAAAATCTATTTTAAAAAGTTTAATTTTTTGTGAGACAGTCTCATCGAATAAGTATAATAATTTTGAATTAGTAAAGGAACGTTAAATGTATTAAATTTGATTTACCCTGATGGGGCAGAAACCCCATAATGATATAAGGGTGTGTCAGCTAATTGCAGTGGCCCGGGAGTGGGTTCCTATGGATGAACGAGAAAAGAAAATAAGGAAAAATAGAAATAATACAAAATAATAAATAACAACGTTTAAATTCAAAATTCTACACTACGTTAACACATCCTGAAAGATGGACACCAAACAGTCTGTTACAGCAATTCTTTGTCTGTGTGGAAGACTTATTCCACATAAAACTCCCTTGCTTTGATGTCCTAAAGTTGGTCCTAATTAAAGCAGCTTTTCAAAATAAAATGCTTTTTCCAAATAAGAATATCACTTGAGCAGCTGGATATCCTTTACAAATTCCCGACCTTAACTAGTTCCTAAATAATTTCAATACACATATAAATATACTTAGACTGTATACTAAAAATAAATCTTACCTGCAAATTTAGCTGGGCAATACTAAAATAAATCCTAACGAAAAGCTTAAAAAAACTTAAAACTAAGCCATCAACAATTTTTCTTTTAGCGTCTGTACCTTCAAACTCACTTTTCAACTCACGTTCTATCAAATCCCCATCTAAAATCTCACATCTATCATCTCTCAACCTCCCTGTTTTATTTGTGTGTATCTCTACATTTTTATGTTTTCAGGTAATCGAGTTCTATATAACTGACTTGATTTGTTCTTTCGTTGCATCCAACAAATCTATTGTATTCCCACTGTAAATCATATTATTATGGTCAGTGTCTGGTTCATACATTGTGTAAAGTTTATTCTATGCTTATTTCACCATGTCTCATGCTTGCAGTTTATTACAATGTACAGTATTGCCCAAAATAAACAGTACTGAAATTGTAATTGTTTTGTATATTTAAAAAATACATATTATTGACACTTTATTATATGTTCTAAATGTGCACCTCCTCGTTCGAGACAGACTTCATAACGATGTTCTAAGTTTCTGGTCATGTTATTGAATAAGGGTTGTCTCAGGGCTGCGAAGAAGACTCTAACGGCATCCTTTAATTCATCGATGGTTTGTGGTGCCCGTTTGAAAATGGCATTTTAGCCATGCCCCAAATGTATGCGTCTGGAGGTGTGAGGTCTGGAGAATGTGAAGGATAAGGAAGTCAGTAAATCGTGATATGAATTTGCTTGGAAAATGTTCTTGAAGAAATTGACATGCGGCAGCAGTATGGCAAGTTGCCCGTCCTGCTGAAAAATTGGTTTGAAATGCCAATTACGTGCACGACAGAATTGACGTAGATCAGGGATAAATCGTGTTAAAATTTGTCTGTACCTCTGTTGATTAAGTGTGACTTGCCTACCATTCTCTTCGATAAAGTACGGACCAATGATTCCGTGTCCGGAAACAGCACACCAGACACTCACTTTTCACTATGTAAAGGAACCTCTTGAACCTCATCGGGTCTGGCAAAGCCCAGAAATCGATTTGTGCGACGATTAACATAGCCTGACAAGTGAAAATGTGCTTCGTCTGAAAACCAAACATTTTTCAAAAATTCAGGATTTTCATACTGTAACGCGAGAATTCTGGCGCAATATTCCACTCTACTGCGATAATCCCGAGGATGTAGTTGTTGATGTACCTGAATCACATACGAAAATGTACCCAGCTCCTTCAGGATTCTTTGAAAGGAAGTTCTTTTAAATCAAGTTGTAACGCTGTCCTTGCCTGGCTGACTTTCGGATTTTCTAAGATTTGCTCAAAAACACGTTCATGGTTATTGTTGTTGTTAACTGTCCTGGGACGCCCTGAGTTTCCTTTTCGTTGGCACAATACACTACCTGTATTTCTAAACTTTTCAATAACCTTCAAAATTACAGCATTACTTGGAGAACGTTTATTAAACCTTTGTGTGAATTGATCAGACACGTATAGCAAACTTGCACCATTATGTCGGCCGATTCCGTATGAACGAAAATAATGCTCTACCAGAAACACTTTCTCCTCTGTACTTAACACCATTTTTAACAATTAGGCCCTACTAATTACTTGTTTGAGGTTTACTTGACAGGTCTATACTAGCTAACTTGAGTGTGGCAGCCGCATAAAAACACCGCCAACTTAGTTTCAGTACTGTTTATTTCGGGCAATACTGTATTTATCTGTTGGAGATGTATATGCAAGTGCTTGTCACATTTTGATATCTGCTTTGTGTTTTTTTTTATCTGAATTGTTCCTATAGCAACAAAATTGTTATATCTTGATTAATTAAGAATAATTATTTACGAAATCTTTTATTCAAGGCTCATCCATACATTTTGTCCCTTCAAAACAAATTTTATTTCGATCACATATTTTACTATTAGCATAACACATCGCTTTACAAATTTCTTGAGTATTCGCCCACAATTTACGAAGCATAATTGCTTATTCATATTACGCAATCGAATGTAACTATGAGTTGGCTAGTTTTTAAAAATCTGCTGTTTGTCGGACAGAGAGCTACCATTTATAAGTTTAAATTCTGCATCTAGTATCACAGCGACTGTTTCTCAAGCCACACGACAAATTGATGTACTAGGATTGTTCCTAGCGTTTTGCAAGATATTATTTCGACATATATCACCACTATTAACTTCATAGATAGCTCGTCTTTGTTCAAAGCTTTCAAAGTTCTGTTAATTGCTAACTGGTCTTCCAAAAATTGTCCTGTTGTCCCAATAAACATAGACAAAAAGTTTCATATTTTGATGTTTGAGAGAACCTATAGAAACAGTGTGCAGTATAATTGGAGGTACATTCCACCATGATTAATTACAAATGTTGAAGCTAAATCTGTATCCGACAGATAAATACAAATTCTGCTATTCGACATTCTTTAAACGAACTGTACATTTTTAGTAGTAACTAATTTACCTACAGCAATTATATAATCATTGACTTGAACTTCATCAATCGCTTGGTCCTTCTTAGGAAACACACTAGCTTTGATTACTTCCAAAAACGGTCTATTATTAAGATCAGTAAGACCTAAACTTTTGGAAAAAGATACAATAGTCTTGATATGCATTTCCTCCTCAGATGTACTAGTATCGCAATCCAAACCTTTATGTACAGAAGCTTTGACTTGTATACTTGTTCCATAGAATTAGTGACACGACGTCACGAATAGTAATTTATACAGCAAAATTCTAAACGTAAACGCAACTAAGAAAATTGTTATGGGTAAAAATGGCGTTATGCTATTAATTTTGAATTGCCCAAAAGAGACAAGATCCCTGTAACAATTTTAAGGTGCAGGGAATATTGTGGTGAGAGAGTAAGTTCCTATGAATAACATGACAAGAAAATATAATACAAATCTAAAAAAAGTTAAATGGCCAAAATATAAAACTATTTTTAAAAAATACTACTTACCTTAAAAGGCTTTACTAACTATCAAGATTAAAGGGTGCCAAATCGTCATATCTTAACTACCCGGAAGACGGTTATTCCAAATAACTCCCCTTGTTTCTGACTCCAAACTTGTTCCCTCAGCTGTTTCTTTTTGTACCCTACTTGAAAGTACTCCCTAACTGTCTATTCAATTACAGAAATTTTTGAAATAACGACCTCTCCCAATATAACTTCGTCATTGGGGATAACTGGATATCTTCTCAGAATGATCAGCTTACCTATCTTATAACTAACTGTAAATAAAATTGCATCTAACTATAGATTCTATATAGTACACTTCAAAACATACCATTACACGTCCATTAACTTTGCAAAAACAAAACCTAATCTAACCTCCTCGGACTGGGTATTATTAACAGAACTCCTAAAGGAACCTTAAACTGGAAGTAATACTACCATTTCATTGCACTAGGTTCCTAAATTGCCTTATGCGACATTATGTAAGTCCCATTACTTGAAAATGATGAACTAATTTAGAAAAACATATTGCAATTTCAACTTCTGTTTTTACCATTCCGAGGTACATTAAAAATATGAAATTTACACACAAACATTTACTAATAAGAAATCGTACAATTAAAGCTTGAGTTTCGCTTAATATGCACATTTCGCATTTTAAAAGTTTCAACTTCCTATCTAATAATTTTATCCTCACATGTAAATAACTAATTCTGTCGTTTTACAAACCAATTATATTTATAAGTTCGTATTTAGGTACATAATTTTCAAGCATCAAACACAATACAAGAAACCTCAGAACAGTACTCACATTTGTAATTTAATAGCTCCCAATTAACTTCGCTGATGGACTAATTATTTCCTTGGCACATAGGACACCTCCTTCCCATGACTTATCCAACATAAGTTGATGAGTGAAACTTCACTCTTTCACTTTGCAACCGAATTGTGATTTAAATCCACACAACACGAGTGTTTTGAACTTCCTGGACAATTCATCTAATGAAGTTCTGTATAATTCGTGACCGGCCTGAAGGTCTTGAACTCTAAACATGCCTATTCATTACCCTTAAATCATATTTTTGTTCTTGTGTCAGTCGGCCATCTTGCCGTAAACAGCCTACATAGGTAAGCATTTGTTATTATTGACCCATAATTTTGTACTTCTTCTGCTTACTTCCGAACAATCGTTATATTTTTAATCTCTCTTGCTCTTTTGTTAAAATTTTGCATTCCGTTCACACACAATATATTTGTAAAGCTTTAGTAAGGTCAGTACGACTTCAAGACCAGTGAGAACAGTCATTAATTTTATAGCATGAGTTTTTGCTTATTGAGGATTTTTGAACTACATGTGAATCGAAACAATATTATTGATGTCTCAGACTTAACTTTATATCGAAATATTTCCTTTCTAAACTGTAAATTACCTGTTCTGTACAATTTTTCTTACTACGGTTTTTAAACTAGCTAAAATTTATGTTTTCCTATATACCAATGTCTGGATAGTTATTGCGCGAATGTTACAAGACATAAGGTGTTGCCATTGAATTTTAGGGCATTGAGTTTTTGTTGTTGGTATTGCAATTTGCTGTTGTCGATCGTTGTGTTAAATTTATCGAACTTCTTTGTTGTTATGTTACAAATAAGGAAGTTTTCAAGTTTGGTATATGAAAGCGCTAATATTTCTAGTTTAGGAAATTTGTAGGTGTGTGTCTATATTTAGCAACAGATCTGCAAAGGTTCATACTAAAATAGTGAACACATTTTCAACATTTGGCAACTTAGTCGATAGTTAACCATTTGATGTAATATCACTGATTCGGAAGATCAAGTATAATAAAGAATTCTCCATTGAATGGAAATACTAATACTTTCTTTCTGACAGCCTTAGAACAACTGTATTTTATAGTAGAGGTATATATGGATTTGAAAGGAACAAAACTTGTTGAAATGTTTGATTTGTTGTTATTCTGAACTGTCATATATTGCAAATACGCACAGTCATTAATGCTCTATGTACTTGTGTCAATCTTTAAACATAATTTATGTACTGGTGTTCTGCCAAGAAATGGCAACACAAATTGAATTTTGTTTTCAGGTACAACAGTTGAAAGAAGAAATTCAGAAATCTCCAGAGGTTAGATTTGCACTGGAAGTTTATTCAGCCATAGATAAAACTAATTATGTAAAATTTTTTAAACTGGTACATTCTACCACCTATTTAAAGGCATGTATACTTATGCGTTACTTTGTGCAAATTCGAACTAAAGCACTTTTTTTGCTTGTAACATGTTACTCGCCTAGGGCTTCATATACTCAATTCTCGTTAGCCGAATTAGAAGTATTATTAGCATTTGAAGACATCGAATCAGTTAAAGATTTTGTATCATCATTTGGATTGCTTTTAAATGAAACCAATACACATGTCATTTTGAATAAGAGTAATTTAATTAGACCACTATTACCGAATAGTTTGGATAGAGCTATTGTCGTTGTTGAGTCTAAAAGACAAAGGACTGTGGGTGAAATTGTTTGCGGTGATGCGAATATATTTAATTTGTTTGAAAATTATGCACCTAGTAGTAGCTTTCTCAGTAACGGTACTTTTATTATGTCGGATCTTTTAAGAAATTTAATTGAAGGAGCAGAACAAAAGGCCGATGAATCTGATTCGATGGTTACTAAACAATTCTCAATAGATACTGTTCCTAAACCTACTGACTCCACAAAGTCATCTTGGATTATAAAAACGGACTCAACTACTAATACGTCAACTATACTTAATCCTCAAAGCCAAGGATCGTCAGTTTTAAATATATTTCATACTACAGCACCTAAAGAAAGTGAATTTATGTTCAAACTTGGAAGTGTTACAAATCAACAAATAACTTCAATATTTGGAGGACCTTTATTTACAAATGTAGCAAACCCATCACCCATAGAAAGTGTTTTCAGCTCATTTTCTAAACCTAATATTGTTGATGATACTCAAAAACAGTTTCATTTTGAAAGCATTCCATCATTGTCACAACCCAAAATATTCGAAGCTGTATCTACCGCAGAAGGGACATTGTCTGCAAGGTTGCTTGTACCAAATGAAAGCGGACAAGAATTTCCATTAACACAGCACAAAAATGAAAATACTGAAAGTCATAAGAATATGCGTGGACAACTTGAACGTGAAAAGGAGCAAAAACGACTCGAATTAGAGAAACGAAAACTTGAGTTAGAGAAACAAAGATGGCTTGAATTAGAGAGACAAAAACAACTTTTATTGAATAAACAACTTGAATTAGAGAAACAAAAACAGGTAGAATTAGAAAAAATAAAACAAAAGCAGCTTGAAACTGAGAAACAGCAGGAAATTGAAAGACAAAAACAACTAGAGAACGAAAGACAGAAACAGATTGAATACGAAAAACGATTAAGAATTCAACGTGAATGGGAACTTGAGAAAAAACGGGAAGAGGAAGAAAGGCAGAAACAACAACTAATACGTAAGTATTTATTTTTGAATTTTTTTTGTATTCCAATATATAAAATGTTTATTTTTGAGAAATCAGTAGTGTATTGTTTACCTATTTGTACTTTTTAAATTGTCTCTTCATGCATAAGCTGTCAGGTTTTTATAAGGTATTGTAAGGACTTTTGCCCGTGCCTAAAATGATACAAGTATGTTTGTGAGTTCTGAACTTTACTCCAGTCTTACAGAAATGAGCAGAGAGATTCTTTCTAAAACTAAGATGTAAAAGAATTAAAGTTAGGTGTCACTACACCCTTTTAAATACTAGTTGGTATAACCCTAGGGATGGTATAGGAACCCTAAGGTAAATATCCCTTATAACAAAAGATTGACTATGAGCAGGATATGTCTGAAATAAAAACAAGTTGTTATAGTACAACGGGAGGTAGTAGTTTGCGTCTGGATAATAATATTTAGGTGAACCTCTGAAAGTTTCAAGATTTTTCCATAAACACTCAATAAAAAATATATATTCGCATAAAAAACATAATAGTTTAATAAATTTCATTATTGAACAAAACAATTCAATAAGCCCTGAGGTGTTAAAAGTTTAGTTTAGCAAAAAGAATTCTTTTACATTACATGAAAAGGACAACATATTTGATACTCGCTTTTAAATCAATGACCAAACTTTAGATCTTTCAGTTATTAAAGTAATTAACAGTGATTCAAATACATATGAAAGTAAGATCTACCTTCCTTACAACTTTACAGAGTTTTTTATACAAAATTCCTAATTCAAATTTAATTTATCGAGATATTTTCAATGTAAAAAATATAACTAATGCAAAGTTGCATCTAACAACTATAACAAGATATTTAAGAATCAAATTTACAGCATAAAGAATCAAAAGTTGTCAAATATCGTATGGTTGATCTCTAGAAACAAATACCAGAAGCTCACTGCATTTAATAAAATTTTTATAGCAGTTCTGGTTCTAGAACGTTTTAAATAAATCTTTATTAAGAATGTTTATGAGACCCTTGAAAACACATGTCCAACGAATGGAAATTTCTAGTAAAAATCAGACATTATGCAGTAACAGAATTGACTTACTTTTTTTTTCTAAACAAACCAGTATCAGTCAAAATTCACATGTTTCACGAACATCTAGGCTTCAGGATGAATTTCATAATAATAAAACATAAGATCTTAAATCTTCTCCATAATTTTCAACATGGAAACAGATGATCACTCTTCACAAAATAACAACTGCATGATGCTTAAATAGATACAGCCATTATGTAGTTATTTCATAAATTATGTAAAACTATAGCAATATAAAATCATGATAACATTACTTCTAAAGATGTTAATCCTTAAATTGTGTAAAACTTGAATAATATAAAAACATGATAATGTTATTTCTAAAGATGTTAATGCTTAAATGCATATTGGTTAGAACGGAAAGTTAGATTTTCTGTAGGATATTTATCCTATTTACTACAAAGTTTTTAAAGCAATTTGCAAGTCGTGCCTCAAGATTACAAATGCCATCTCAACTCGTCTGATACTTGAACAGGAGTGACTTCGTTACATCCGACGATGAGAAAAACATACGTTGAAATAGATTTTAGAGATCACAAGAAATATTGCTCATAATATTAGAGCGTTATATATTGCACAATACCAAATCCTACATGTATTTGTTCTACAAGCAAACGTTAATACTAATATAGTATGTGAATAAACCGTATTATTGCACGATAAAGTAGGAATTTTTTGAAAATACAGTATTTTTACAATTTTTATTGATATTTATTTTGAACCTATAAACCTAAACATTGTTCTACTTTAGCATAATGCTTGTATATTCAAATTTAGTATACAGGGTGAATGGTATCGTTCGTGCAAAAATGAACTGGGATATAGTACACTTAATTTGCAACAAAAATTGTTAATATGACCCCTGTCCTATCTCGATTGGTTTAGGAGATATGTTTATTTTTAGTCTATTTCTTAATAATGCGACTTCTTGCAGTAAAAGTTAAATTTCTCGGCTTCTGCTGCAAATAACTAGATAAACAAACCGATTTTCATAAACTACATTAAATTTCCTATATAAAACAACTATTTCGATTCTTTTAATTTTAAAAGAAACATTTATTATAAAGCATTAAAGGGTAAAAAATTACAAAGGAAATTTTTTTAACAAAGTTTAAAGTAATATTACAGCGAAATTATTTTATCTACAAATGAGCAAATGTCACAAAAACAACCTCATTTCATAAGGTTTCCAGCAGACAAAACACTTTCTATTTTATTTTTAATTTATCAAGTATGGAAATATGGAAACAAATATTTGTTTCCAATTCGCATTAAAATTCGCCCACTGCCTTGATTATCTAATGATCCCACAATGTTTTTCCGGTATTACGGAGGCAATAATTTGATAAATTAAATTTTATTTGTATTGTTCAAAATGCTGACCACCGCACCTGATACAGGTTCTTGCTCTTTTCCGCATACCTACCACAGTCACGTTGATAGATAGCTTCTCTCTTAAGAGTTGACATCAATTTTCGAGTCTTTGTCTCAAATTTTTCAAATTGACTACCTCCGTGCTGTATCGTATTCTTTTAAAAGCCCCATACAAAGTAATCCATGGGATTCAAGTCAGGCGATCTTGCTGGCCACGGAATCGGTCCTCTTCTACTAATCCACCTTGCGTACTGTTCGTTTAAAACTGGCGGACACCACGTCTGTAATGAGGAGGAGCCCGTCATGTTGAAAATGATACCTCTACGAACTTCTAAAGGGACATTTTCCAACAAAAGGGTAGTTGATTTTGAAGAAAGTCCAAATACACTTCTCCATTGAGGTTTCTTTCAAAATATAGGGGCCAATAAGGGTGTTTCCTATCACAGCCGCCCACACTTTAGGCTGAATCTGTGTTGGAACGATTTCTGTCTTATTGCATGAGGGTTTTCATCGGCATAATAGTGGTAATTGTGGAGATTTAGAACGCCGGCGTGCGTAAAGAGGACTCATCAGACCACAGTATTTTCGAAAGAAATGGCGCTCCTCAATATCCCGTGCTAATAACCAACGGCAGAACATCAACCTTTGTTGGAAATCTTTGTATCCGCCTTCCAGAGTTTGATCAGGTGTAAAGTGAAAAGGACGAATATTATTCTTCTGCAGAACATCTAGAACTTTCCATTGCAAAACTACAACCTCTCTTGCAATTTGACGTGTAGAAGTTGTAGGGTCTTGTTCCACTTGATCCAAGACAAACTCGTCAATTTCTACGTCCAGATCTTGCCCCCTTTCATTAGGTACTTGAAATGCTCCTCCATCAAGGAGCCATTGGTGCGTTCTTGCAAACACGTTGCGACTGGGAATCGGACGATTTGGGAACCGACGTTGATATTCCTCCCGTGCCCTTGTAGCATTACCATTACAAAAACCATAAATGAAATGCATATCTGCATATTCTCTATTGCTATAACGAGCAGGCATCTTAGATAGTAATTTAGTACGTATCAAAAATTTATACAAATACGACTGTCTAATCAGTGACAATGCTTCACACTGTCAATGTGACAACTACATGCTATGAACGTGCTCTTAAAATTACTGTACATTTTTGTTTTCAATTCGCACTGTCTTGATTATCTTATAATCGAACAAGGCTTTTTCCGCATTACGAAGGCAATAATTTTATAAATTAAAAATCAAAAAGAAAGTGTTTCCCACTGCTGGAAACCTTATGAAGTGAGGTTGTTTTTGTGACATTTGCTCATTTGTAGATAAAATAATTTCGCTGTAATATTACTTTAAACTTTGTTAAAAAAATTTTCTTTGTAATTTTGTACCCTTTAATGCTTTATAATAAATGTTTCTTTTAAAATTAAAAAAATCGAAATAGTTGTTTTTTATAGGAAATTTAATGTAGTTTATGAAAATCGGTTTGTTTATCTAGTTATTTGCAGCAGAAGCCGAGAAATTTAACTTTTGCTGCAAGAAGTCGCGTTATTAAGAAATAGACTAAAAAAAAACATATCTCCTAAACCAATCGAGATAGGACAGGGGTCATATTAACAATTTTTGTTGCAAATTAAGTGTACTATCTCCCAGTTCATTTTTGCACGAACGATACCATTCACCCTGTATAAATAACAATTATGTCATAAATGTAGATATCTTGTTTTGATATACGAGGTGTGCACCTAAGTTACCGGGCTTTTTGCTCAATTACAAATGGAAAATTTTAAGAGAAATACCAAAAATGGTTTATTTAAAGTATTGTCCCTTACTAGCTACCCGTTTTTTTACCGTCTCTCTGACAATACATGAATACAGTGCCGATAAAACTGTGTGTCTTAGGGCTGAAACCATTCATCCAACCAGTTTTCCACTTCTTCGAAACTGGCCAAGTGTAGATCAGTCAAGCCGTGCGCCATTGACTGGAACAAGTACAGAAGATGTCAAATCTGGCAATAACATCAGGTATGGTAGCAGATCCTATTTCAGCATTTTGATGGTGTCCTGGACGATGGAAGTGCGATGGCACAGAATGCTGTCGTACTTCAATATCACTCATTTGTATCTCATGTCCCATTCTAGCCTTTTTTTGAGCAATCCATGGTTCAAATTAATCAGTTGTTGTCGGTAGCGATGCCCATTGTCAGTTTTAACTAGTTTCAGCAGCTCATAGTGCACGATTCCTTTCTGATCTAACCAAACGCAGAGCACTGTTGTCTCTCGGAAACGATTTGGCTATACCATCAATGTTAATGCTTTGCCAGATAAAAAGCCACAAGTTGATCTTGTGTTTGCATAAATAACGCAAGACGCTCTCCATGGTTTTTATCCAGAGCGTTCCGTGACCCGAGTGCCGGCATCTTCACTTTTGAAGTGTTGAAAGCAATCTTCACAGGTAGTTTTAAACGTTTCAAAATAGCTTGGCGAGTCATGTTTAATGCATCCACAAGTTGATCTTGTGTTTGCATAAATAACGCAAGGCGCCCTTGATGGTTTTTGGTCCAGGACGTTCCGTGTCCTCAGTGTCAAAATCGCCACTTCTGAAGCATTGAAAGCAATCTTCGCAGGTAGTTTTTGATGGTGCCTGTTTGCCATAGGCCTCCTCAAGCAAAGGATGTACTTCAGCTGCTTTTTTTTAAAAGTCAAAGCAGAAAAGCAAAACTTTATGTAAATGCTGCTGATTTTGCACAAAACCCAATACCTTCGTTGTTAGAAACAATATTTTTGCGTTATGATGTGTTAGTAATTATGACTAGTTATTATTAACAGATGTCCAAGCTATTAAAAAAAGCAACTTCAGACATGTATATCAACTAGGTGTTGTGTTACCAAAACTATAAGAAAGTGACCGTTTTTGTTTTTATTTCTTTATTAAAGTATATATTTATAACTTAATTTACATTCCATTATAAACTATTTTGTATAACTTGTAATAAACGAGGGAAGTCTAATCCTGGTACATTCACGACAACTTGACTAAAAACCACTTACATGTTCAAAAGTGAACTAAACTTTAACCGGTAAAACCTACAAATTAAAAATACAACCACTAAGAAAGGGACGCATATTTATGAATCTCTCTCACATGTCGTTAGCGCCATCCATGTGTGAAACTGTGAAACTTAGTTGTGCACTTCTGTATCTTTTATGGTTCTGTTGCAATGGTTGTTACTCGTAAAATGAGCATGAAGTTAATAAATTTTGATTTGCTCTGAAGGGGCGGAGACCCTGTAACAATATAAGGATGCATCGGCTAACTGCCAGTGATGCAGAAGTCAATTCGTATAGCAGAAATTATAAAAGAAAATAGAAAAATTCGAAATATAAACAATGAAGGAATAAAAATAATAAACCATATGGCTGAAATACGAAAACTAAGTTCCATTAATCACCCTGAAAGGCTTTTCTTTCGTTATAGTTTAGAGATTCCAAACTGTCTAGTCATAGCAATCCCTTTTGATACTATTCCTATGCGGAAAATAGTTATTCCGCATAGGTCTTCCTTGTTTTGGTATCCTAAATTATACTCTACTTATTTTTCATATATCTTAAAATACTTATCGCATTTATGTTAAATTAAATAAAATTGAAAAATAAAATACCTTCCAAATACGATTTCTTCACTGGGATAGCTGAATATCCTTTACAAACGTGTCTGTTGATCTAATTTTTAAATAAATTCAAATAAATTTCAACCTAAACGTAAGCTCTCTTAACATTAAATAATTTTAATATTAATACAAATATACCTTCTTTAAACGAAAACCCTAAATTCCTTAACCTCACTCTGGCCAGGTATTGCTAAAAGAAATCCTAAAAAGACCTTAAATCTAGTCCATCCACAAGCTATCATCGCTTCAAATTTTCCTGTTCCCATATTAAATTTCATGACATTTGCAAAGCCGAATCTGGAAATGTCGTTAATAACAAACATAACAAATAGACATACCAGCTTTTTCGTTCTATAATTTCATTGTCTATTCCAAAATAGTGAATTTTTATGCTTTAACTAACACTACATTTCACTAATGAAATTTACTTTTAATATCCATGTATGATAATTCCATTGCTAATTGGACCAACAAAACATTTACTTTTACATTGATTAATTTTATTACATAAATACAAATCATTGAAGTTTTTAGTTCATGGGTACAAAATTAATAAATCTAAACATATTATTCAAGGTTTTATTACAATTCCTTAAATCTGAAAATGTCCAGAGACCTTCAGTGTTTCGGTTTCAGCTAACACAACTTTCTTAACACTACACAATCAGTTTATTTGAGCTATCCTCGCAGGTTGCCCTTTTATTACGATGCATACGAGTTTGCAAAATCCCACGCATGGTTAACCTCCTTTCCAAATCTGCAATCAAAGCCCTACAAAAGCACGTGCCGTTTAAATATTCCGCTTCGGAGAGAGCCAAATTACATCTTGAAGCTTTTTGTTCAGTGTTACTTTTAACTTAACTTATATCAACCTCCAACCCTGTGATCACTTTGCATTGTCACTACTTCCTCATATGATTACATTTTGATGTTTTCAGATTCCTGGCTTGCGAATAATTAATTCGTACGTTTGTTAATCAATGGTTCATGAATAATTTATTCAATTTTTTCCATCGGGCTTCACTATTGTTATTTTCTCTTATTATTTTTATGAATTATGGTCAGCATCCGGTTAGTACAATGTATGATTTTTATCTACGCTTAATGTACATATTGTCATGCAATCATTTATTACAATGTTATTATCTATGAAAAATATATATATATGCAGTGTCTGCTCATGTTCCAATGTCTGCTTTGCAGTTTTATAATAAGTCTTCGTCTTAGATGCTACTACGATACAATGTATTTAAAAGAATAATGGTATACCTACTTATTCTAATTATTTTTATGGAAACGAACTTTGAATTATCATGATTAATTAAGATTATATATTCAAGAAATCTATTATACAAAGTGCATCCATATTTTAGTTTATCCTTTCAAATTTACAAAATTTCTCTTTCGCGTGTAATTTATCGTTAGCATAAGGCAATGTGTTACACCGTGTATAGAAAAGTGTGATTTAACCTTTTACTCAAATGACATTATTTTAAAAAATGCTTGCTTTATATTTCCCAAGACGCTTTTTATCTAGTAGTTGAACTTTGGTCTACAGAAGTCGCAGTTCTATGTACTATATTATTAATATCGTAAATATTAGTAGTTTATACACAACATAAAGACACTATACAAAATTTGCATATTTTTGTAAACGTTTCTATTCTATTAGTAATTACTCATGGTATCGGAAACCGATTTTATAATTTTTGAATTTAAATAAGTCCATTTATGCCCTCAATATCTTAAAATAGCGTCCTTTTTTAAGAAATTATAGCTTTTAATACTCAATTGTAATTGATGCCAATAATTGTTAGTATTACTTTTTTTCGCTGATACTAATTAATAAATAAATAAGGAATTGATTGGCTAATACTTACAGATTTTATTTTTAGTGCTTCGTAAAGAAGACGAACGTAAATTAAATGAAGAGATTCAGTCTTCTGTTCATCAACTAATTGAAGATTTACTACAGCAGGTTGTAAAGAATTACAAGAAAGATCGTTTAGAAGAAATTTCTCATTCTCTCACAGCGCACAAAATAAAGCTATTTGTTAAAAAGTGGCAAAACATAATTACTATACGTAAGAAAAAACGTCAAGCAATTGATCAGAATCCTATATGGATGCCATCTAGAACAACATATGAAGAAGCTCACGAATTATATACCACAGCACAAACGTTAGTCCTACAAAGAATTAAGCGATATAGATTAGGACAACCTTCAAATATTTTATTACCTGATATAAAGCTTCCTGAGAAGATTAATATTTCACAAATGCATAAGGCGTTAGCTAATTCTTATGCTAAACACGGTTTAAGAGCTCAGACTCAAATATTTTGGAAACTGACTGTTTCGCTACCTGATCTGAAAGAACTTCACACAGGTTTGAATTATATTGAAAACACATTGACCGATTTTTTTGGATGGAAAGATCGTTATGGAACCACAGCTGTTGTGGATAAGCATGAAGTTGATAAGTGTTGTTTTCACTATTCGTTTGAAAAGAAACAAGGGGTAAGCAGATTTAAATTATAAGTACTGTACTTTTTAATTGTAAGGGTTGTGTGAATTTGGAACAAGCTTTAAAAAATAATGATGTGCAGTTTTGATATTTTTTAATCTCAACTACAAATTTCTGAAATTATTTTACAATAAGAACAATTGTAATAGTCAACATTTTATTTCACACATTTAAAAGTTTGCCATTGAAGCATAATATTAACTGCAAAAATGCAACATTACGGGAAACATTTTTTTATTATTAAAAAGCCTGTTTTTGTTATAGATTTGTAATGCTAATCTCTAACAATATATTTATAATACTCTCATTTCCATGCGCAGAAATATTGTGTTAAATATTCAAGTAATTTATTTTTTAACTTTAGTCATTTTGATGTTAATTAGAAACTTTTCAAATGGTGGCCGCCATTTTATTTCTTGTTATAAAAAACCGCTCCTTTATCAATGTTTGTATAAGAGTGAATGCTGCTATTGAAAATTATTAACACAAAACATTGATAATATGTTGTTATTGTTGTTTTATGGTCCATTACAAAAAATGGTGCATTTACGCACCAATGGCTGATTTTCTTATATACCATACATTCATGCACCCAAATGAGTGGAGTATCATAACCCATTGTGCAACCTTGTGAGTGGAGATGTTTACGTGTCATTCTTGTAAGCATAGCTGGCAGCATTCAAGTTCATTCATGAAAAAAAATTTGTTTGTGGCAGAGGATTGTTGATATTTTTATTTCCCGAGTAAAAATATGCATTTAGTATGGAAGATAAGTGGAAAAATGTTTATGAACGGACAGTTCGTACTATTGTTACATGTTAAGTGAATTAACCCTTAACACATATTTTTGAATCATTGGATAACCTGTTTCCGTTATACTCATTAAAGTTACCATTTTTTGTTTAAAAGCAAAAGTAATTCCTCTTGTTTCTTGGTGCTGGCCTTGAGTAGATGATAAATTAATAGTTAAATTGTAGGCTTAGAATGATGTAATATGTATAAATATGTTAAGATACCGTCGAAAGTATACATCATTCTCACTGGCTTGTTTATCGTTTTTGGGGAAATGGTGTGAAACTTTTATTGCATCTTGAACTAATTCTGCCAGGAATTACGTGGACTCAACTAGAGTGGTTATTGGTCGGAGTGCAGTTTAGTGCATTTTTCGATATAGTGACCTAATTTTTGGCTTCATCTCTCTATACCTTATTCGTTTAGGACACTAATATATTTGGAAGATCCATGCGATGAAAATTTAATGAGATCTAGGACCAGGGCACCCTGAAAACTTGCCGAAATGTTAGTAAAACCTGTTATAATATTGACAAAGAAATTTGATGAAGAAATTTTAAATTTAATTCTTGCTTTCATCATGAAATACGTTGAACAAAACAACGTTGGCGAAATTTCTTTTTCCGAGGAACTTATGAAATTCATTATGATACTCATCCTTGCGGGATACCATACACTTACAGCGGATATGTATCGAAGTAGATATGAGGGCAAGGGTGTACCTATAATAAAATCCTGCATAAGCAGAAACAGGAATTTGTATCTGTGTGATAATGAACATTTAGACAAAAACGATGAATATGCTGATAATGAACATTTAGACAAAAACGATAAGTATGCCTAACTACACCTCTTTTTTGATGCTGTAAATCAGAATAATTTACAGTTTAGAATCTTTTCAAGCAATCTGTGAATTTGCTACATGTAAGACAAACAGACCAGGAAGAAAAGAACAAAATGAGTAATGGAACTTTCGCTCGAATTACTGTAACGAAATAAAAAAAAGGAATTCAATGTTAACACAGTTGGAGAGAGTGGACCTAAAGAACGTTCTGAAAAAAATGATTTAGTATATTGAAACAAAATATTTTTTTTAAGTGTTAGGGAAACTGACACTAAAGGAGTACTTGGAACAAAATCGCCCACGTTTATGTGACAGTGTAAAAAAATTTAATTTTTATATTGATATTAACCCCACGCTTAAAGGTACAAGTGTAATATATTTTTTATTTAACAAAAATGGATGAAGCAGACCACCTTATAGCCCGGGCATGAACTCTGCTGGAGGCATAAGAGTGGTCGTATATTTGTTGTCATCGCGGTTCAAAAAACCATACAAAAAGGAAGAGGAAAAGCACCACTACATCTAATAATTCAACATCTAGATGGAACTACACGCAAGGGGAAATGTAGAAACCATAATACATTACTTATCACAAACGTACTTAAAATTTGCGACTACTATTCACAAATGGAGCGACCCCACCTGAAATTACAGTTAGTACATATATTGAGATCACTATTTGTGAGCCAAAAAAATAAACATGAAAATATGTCACGGTTCATAACTGTAGAGGCGGCTCCGTGGCGTAGTTGGTATGTGTGTACTACTACGCCCAAGGTCCCAGGTTCGAATCTCGACACGGTCCACTTGAAAAATGTTAGGCGAGCATTTTTAAATACGCCCTCATTCGGATGAGAGGTAAAGTGGAGGTCTCGTGTGTGAGTGTTGTCACACACGTTAAAAATCCCTACCTTGCTTGGAACAGCGGGGGTTCGGCAAAATTCCAAATTTTCCAGGTAAAAAAAACTCGCTTTCTGGCCAATGTAGTACCTTCGGGTGGAGTATTGGAAAATCACATGTAAGGTTCATAACTGTATGCGGCTCCGTGGCATAGTTGGTATGCATGTGACTACTACGCCCAAGGTCCCAGGTTTGAATCTCGACACGGTCCACTTGAAAAATGTTAGGCAAGCATTTTTCACAAAAATACGCCCTCGTTCGGATGAGAGGTAAAATGGAGGTGCCATGTATGTGTTGTCATGCACATTAAAGATCCCTACCTTGCTTGGAACAGCAAGGGTTTGGCAAAATTCAAAATTTTTCAGGTAAAAAGAACTCGCTTCCTGGCCAATGTAGTACCTTCGGGTGGAGCATTGGAAAATCACATGTAAGGTTCATAGCTGTAAATTAACCGAAGATAATAAAAGAATTTTAATAAGATGTTTATACTATCCAGAATAAGTAAGTTTCTTTTCAGAAAAATGTTTTTTTCATAAGTATTTACAGAAATCCATCATGGCATAGAACTATAATAGTAAGGAATTGGTTTCAGATAATAAAACTTTTCTTAATTTATTTTTCAAGTTACACTTTGGACCAAGGGACTACGAGGGTGGTTTGAAAAGTTCGCGAAACGAAGGGGAAAATGAAAAAATTTGTTTTTAAAATATAGTTTATTTTTCCACATAATCTCAGTCAAGTTGAATACACTTCATCCAGCGATGTTCCAAACCCATTATGCCATCACGAAAGTGCGATTCTTCAAGGCCTCCAAAATAGTCGTCGACAGCTCATTTTACTTCTTCGTTCGTGGAAAATCGGAGGCAAATCAGGTGAATGGGGTGGATGTTGCAACAGATCGTCTTTTAGATTGTAAGTGTAATAAAAAACGGGGGTAATTAAAAACTTTTTGTAAGTTTATTACCCTTTATCCTCGTGACTATCAGCTATATACTAAAACTCTCTATTTTTAATCTGATATCAGTAGGTCGAGATTTTCTTCTTTATACTCCAAGCCCAGGGTAATGTCAGATGGAAAACGGCTATAGACAAAGAAAACTCTTAGGGGTTAAACGGCTAGTAGAGTGTTAGCTCTGGGTAGATCATGAGCATGGGTCATGGGTGGATAATCGACCAAAAATATTTTTAATAGGCGCCACCGTATTTTTTAATACAAGTGCCAACAAAATTTAACTGTGTTTGTATAAGGGGAATGCGGAAACCTTATCTTAACACCACTATCAGAGCCATAAAATTTGAATTTCACTCTTTATCACACACTTACCAAAACCTCAACCACCAGATGTCAAACAGTTGTCTCAGCTTTACCTGTGAACAAACAAAACACCACATGGACACTATCTGTGTCTTCAAAAGCATATGCCAAAAATAGAATAAATGAATTTAAACATCTGTGAAATACTAAAGGGATTCATTTTCATTACTCTGTCTTTTACTTAAGGAGGATTTGCTCTAGTTTTCTCTTTCCTAATTTAAATGTTGTATAATAAAACTTCTTTCAAAGGAAACAAAATGAATTCTATTTATATGTAGAAATCTGATTATATACATGTGACTGCAATATATATTTACTATCTTGTCATAAAAATTTTTTATAAAAAGAATTTTAGAGAAGTTTAACCTTTAAAATAAATATGTATAAATTGATCGTTTCTATAAAATTTAGTTTAAGCAAACATGTCATAATTTATTAGATCATAACACATGAATTTATTTTTACTATAATCATTGAAGCGCTTCCTTGACCATTTACAACAAAGATTGATCATCAGAAAATATCGATCATAAAATGCAACTACTCAAATTTAACTGTAATCTACACAAAAAATATACACGAATTTCAGCACCAATAAAAAGCTTTTACATGACCTGAATGTTTTTAAGCAAAATGTGAAAATTAAATCAAGGCTGCATCTGGCGTCTAGATTAGGAAACAGAATCTATACTATTTTTTTTATCTCACATAAGTTGTCATTTTAAATATCTTAAAACACATTGTATGCGTGTACAAATAACTGACAAACTAGATATTTATTCGGTGTGTTATTAACTTTAAAAAACTACTTTATATTTTTGTTACTCTAATAATCAACGAGGAAATCTCATAATAATTTACTATACTTTCAAAGTTACGGAAAGTTTCAAACACTCCCGTGTATCCAAATAAATTGCAGGTGCAAAATCATGACGTCAGCTGTTGTATTTTTCCAGCGTATTAATCATCTGTAAGTTTGAAGTACCAAGATTCTTTGTATAATAAACCATTTCTATACGGCGTATTAAATAGATAGAACGAAACCATAACTGCCTGCTTTAAATTATTGCGATGAAAATTTATTATAATTTAACATTGAAAATTGTTGTTGTAGATATGTCCATAAGATATTGCACTAAAGTGAAATATATTAGTTTAATTTATTGTATTAATCTATACCAACTGTCTTAAATGATGTATATTATCGTTCCATGTTCTCAACTCAAGTTCTTCTTCTTGACTCTATTAGACGCCTCGTGTTTTAGTCGGGCCATCTTGACTTTTATCTCTAGTCTACAAAAAGCGACTTCACTCTCGGACGTTTGAAACAAAAGTACTGATAATTAACTGGACAACGCTTGGTAACAAGCCTGAGAATATATATCTTCTAGAATCTATGTATTATTGTGAACATTATACTTTAATTTTTATTGGCTGAATATTTACGAATTAAATACTTTAAAATTTATCTGTTTTATTATTAATTTATTAGGCTTGGTGTAACAAGAAAAAAAATACGTTACACAGCCTCTTCCCAAGAGAAAAATTCGAGGTATGGAAGAATTTTTCTAAAAAATTTTCGACTGAAACTTCAAAATTACTCTTATTAACTGTATAAACCTCTTACAACTCACAACAAAACAGCACAAACTTTAACTATAACTAACGATGAGTTTAACAAAAAAATCAGAATCATTCACTAATTGATATGGGGGAATATTAATGCATGGGATTGAGTGATTAGTAACTGCGCGTACTACACGCCTATAAAGGGACAAATTCGGGAAGTCATAATCAGTATATACGTCAATCAGTTAAGAATATTTAGGGGAATCTAACACTCAGTGGATGCATGTCATCTATAGTTACAAACGCAACAACCATATCAAAGTAAAAAATTTTACCTGAAGCGAAAATATTTTTCTATAAATTAGAACTGTAATAAACAAAATCGAATGTATAACAAAATTACTATTAAACAAAAATCTGTACAACGAATACTCTTCTCTAATTTACTATATCTGTCTTAAGGATTTATGTACATAACTTTCCAAGTGCTAATTACATTTAAACTAATCGATGAATTTAACAAGTACCAAAAGCTGTTATTTACGAAGTCCATTCACGAAACAAATCTCCAACACTCGAGAAACAGACAAAGTATTAACAATACTTATTCATCAACAAGATACCTTTGATCTTTGAGTGAGCACCTCACAACATTATCTGTATGACTACTATGCTACAGACTCAACTATATCTCTCAAAATCCTACAACATCAGTGATTCATCACCAAAGAACTCCAAAACCACTAATAAATCATACTTTGAGCCTACTGGGAGACATCCACCAGCAACTCACAAAAACTCTTCATGAACTCTCTTAGCTCATGTACACTCTCAATAAAAAATAAGCACATCAGGCCTAGTCTCAAACTACTAAACCAAAACTCAAGCATTCCTTTAATGCTTAATACTCTATCACACTCTAACTATATAACTATACTCAACACTTTACTAAACACTCTCTATAATCTCCATCATGTGCCTCATTACTGAATACGTACCTCTTCACTGAATACATATTCATCTCTACATACTTGCAACATCTCTAAGCATATGCTGCACTCTCAAACACCTCAAAAAACATATCCTCATTCAAAATCCATAAACATATCCTTGTCGTCATCAAGAATTATCATTTAACATATCCTTATCGTCATCAAGAATTATCATTTAACATATCCTTATCGTCATCAAGAATTATCATTTAACATATCCTTATCGTCATCAAGAATTATCATTTAACATATCCTTGTCGTCATCAAGAATTATCATTTAACACATGCAACATCTAAATCAACAAACATATCAAACTCTATTACTACTAAAACAAAAATTACTTTAAACAAATCAAAAAATTTTACTGACTTTAAACTTGTCCTACTTAAGAATTTAAAACACGGACCAAAAAGAATTACGACCGACATCAACTATAATTAGAAGTACTTAAGGATCAGAAACATTTTTAACATCTTCATCTTCACCATCATCTACCGCAGAATTATCGATACTAAACATTTTCTTTGACTTAAACATGAAGATACGGATAAATTGGAGGGAAGAAATTTAAATACAAAATTTTTTTCTACTTTCCATTGAGGGTAACTTTCTGGAGAAGACAAAATTTTATTCCTCAACGAAACGCATCCACGGTCTAATTTCTCTAAATTAACTTCGATTAAGTCGACAATAGGATTGTCCGGAGGGGTTGCACGACTAAGACAATCGGGCACAACATTAAATTTACCTTTTCTATGAACCAGATCGAACGTATGTTGTTTCAAACGTACTGCCCACCTGGCTAATTTACCAGTCGGATTTTGAATATTATTTAACCACAACAAAGAAAAGTGATCTGTCACTACTGTAAAGCGGGTACCTTCAACCCATGGTCTAAATTTCTCAATCGCAAAGATTACTGCCAGACATTCTCTTTCAGTAACCGAATAATTCCTTTCAGCTCGATTTAGCGTTTTACTCGCATACGAAATCACATGTTCAATATCATCAATTTTCTGAATCAAAACAGCTCCTAATCCGGTGTCACTGGCATCACATTCGATAATGAATGGGAGCGAATAATCCGCTGCGATAATAACGGAGCAGAAACTAGAGCTTGTTTAATCTGTATAAACGACGCTTCAGCCTCAGGATTCCAAATAACTCCTTGTCCTTTCTTTTCCTCTTAATAAGATCATTGATAGACGACACTAACGAAGAGAAGTTTCGGATGAACCGACGGTACCAACTGCACATACCCAAAAATCGTTTAACTTCTGTCGTAGTCTTCGGACGTGGAAAGTTTACCATAGCTGAGATCTTATCAGGATCAGCACGAAGAGAGTTAGAGCCAACTATGTGACCAAGGAACTTTAAAGATTTTTTGAAAAACTCACATTTCTTCAAATTAATCGTCAGATTTGCTTCCTTGAGACGTTCTCTAACATCTGCAAGAAGTTCTAAGTGTTCTTCAAATGTAGAAGACACTAGTATCACATCGTCAAGGTAGCAAAAAACATGAGGTTCATAACGTGGTCCAAATATAGCATCCACAAGCCTTTGTTGGGTTTGAGCTGCATTTGAAGTCCAAAAGGTACACAAGTGAAACGATATTGACCTCTAGAAACAATGCTGAAAGCAGTTTTGTCTTTAGAACTTTCCGAAAGAGGGATTTGCCAAAAACTTTTTCTCATATCTAAACTAGAAATATAGTTAGCACCCCGTAATAAATTAAGAATCCTGTCTATGTTTGCCATAGGGTAACTGTCATGCTTAGTGACATCATTTAACATTCGTCCATCGAAGCAAAATCTATACTCGTCACTGGACTTCTTTTAACTAATAATACTGGAGAACAATACGGACTAACGCAAGGTTCAACCACTCCTAACTTTAACATATCATCTAGTTCTCTATTCAGTATTTCGTTCATATATGGCGACATAACGCACGGCTTCCTACGAACTGGCTTGGAGTCGCCTGTATCAATGAACATTTCGATTTTATTAGTACGGCCCAATCTATTCTCACTACTTATTTCATTATACGTATCTATAACTGCTTGAGCTTGCTTTCGATGCTCAGTCGACAATTCTTCTAAACTAAACAAACTATCTTTATACTTTAAAGGCAAGGACGACTGTCCAACATAAGAAATATGATTTCCCATATCATCGCCAATATACCAAGAATTGTTTTTAAAGTCAGCAACTATACCAAACAATTTAGCAAAATCAGTCCCAAAGATGAAGGCATGAGGCAAAGAAGGTACAACTAACGCGTTCAAAATACGACATTCCGATCCGATACGGATAGGTAAATCAACTGAACCTTCTACCAATTTTAACGAACCATCTGCAGTCGATACTCCTTTCTTTTCAGATGTAAAACATTCAACTTCATTTTTCAATCACTGGAACGGCGAGGGAACCTATTATCGATGTAGTACATCCAGAATCAAATAAACCTGTAATATCCATGTCGAATAACTTTACCATCACATATGGGCGATTATCATAAGGCTTTTTCTCAAACAATGCATTAGCTTTAGGTGGAACTCTACTCCTGCAAAAATTTCTAACTACCTGAAGCCATCGCGACCATCCTCTTTACAACATAGACCTTCTCGAGCACACAACATATCTGTAGCCTCTTGTCTAAACCCAGGGAATCGTTATTCAACTTCTGTTCCTTTACTCGTTGAGTTGGACACGACGGACAAGTGATACTAGTCACCCTTTACGACCACAACCATAACAAAATAATCTCTTGAAAGATCTACAGACACTGAAAGTATGTCCATAACGTGAACAATTCCAACATACCAATTTATGCTTAATAAATGAGTTACCTACTCCACTCTTTTCTGTCATTGGGGTAGCAGAATTAAGAACTTGTACTGGGGAATGTGAAGATGTAGGGGTATAAACACGACTTGAAGCATTCTGAAATGAACTAGGGGTTTTGTTTCTAAAACGTGGATTAAAATAATTAATAGGCTGCTTGTGACTATATGGTGCAACTGAAACAGACTTATGTTTACTTAAAGAAGCTTCTTCTAACTTCTTACACAGTTTAACTAACGTACTAATATCCTCTATCTCTGTAAGAGCAAGATGCTGAATGAAATATGGCAATAAATTTTCTTGACTATTCTAACTTTAGTGTGTTCTGCAGGAATAATAGGTAATCGGTTAAACAAATTTTCCATATTAGCAATGAACAATACAACTGATTCACCATTCTTCTGTAATCTATTTTTGATTTTTTCCCAAATATCGTCTTCAGGATGTGCTGGCAAGAAATCTTCCTTTAGTCTACTAACCAACGAACTCCAATCTGTTAATGAACTACGAACGCAACGATACCATACTAAGGCATCACCGGTAAACAATTCAACTGCAGAATTAAACAATTCCATTTCAGATACCTTTCGAGACTGTGCAATGTCACTAATGTTTTCTAAAAATTGATATAAGAGATGGGTTTCCTGAATATTTTATCGACCAAGATCCAATAGGGACTGACTGTGTGACATATGTAACCGTTGGAATGGGCACATTAGATGCAGCAATAGGATTTATATTAATATCTTTATGATTTGAACTCGTATCCTTATTTAATTTCTCATGCAGATCTGCTTCCACAACAAGAATAGTAGCCAAACTTTCATTTTAAATAACACAATTTCCTCAAAATTTTCTTTAGGGAGCTTTAACCGTTGAATTCTACCTGTAAGATGTACTAATCTTGACCTTATCCTTTTAAAAATTGACTCGGGATCATCCATAAATTCTAACAAAACGTTTTTAACTGACTCTATACTAGACTCAATCTCTTCTTTCTCTACTTTGAAATCTACTTTATAACTTGAAGGATCTATCAAACAACCGGGTTTATCTGTTTCTTTGGCCAACAACCTTGCTAAAATTTTCCTTTTATCTGAAACTGGTCTTGAATTTTCAATGCCTCTAATGTTCAATTCATATTCTAACTCATTTTTAAGTAGATGTACGATGCTATAAGTTTCTGCCATAATTAAATATCTGAATATCTCTAACGTAACTCAATTATAAAATTTTGAAGATGAAATCTCAAACAAACGAATGTCCTAACTATATAAAGAAGAACTCACTATAAACTGTAACAAACTTTAACAAAAATGAAACTAAAAGAAGACGTTACTAATATCAAAGCAAACCTCAGTCGGTGAACATAAGTGTGATGAAAATAACTACTAAATGTTCCAGCCTCTAAGTGAAATTATTCGAGCCTCTAACTGAAATTATTCGAGCCTCTAAATGAAATTCCAGCCCCACGTTGCGAGCGCAAGTGTAAGTGTAATAAAAACGGGGTAATTAAAACTTTTGTAAGTTTATTACCCTTTATCCTCGTGACTATCAGCTATATACTAAAACTCTCTATTTTTAATCTGATATCACTAGGTTGAGATTTTCTTCTTTATACTCCAAGCCCAGGGTAATGTCAGATGGAAAACGGCTATAGACAAAGAAAACTCTTAGGGTTAAACGGCTAGTAGAGTGTTAGCTCTGGGTAGATCATGAGCATGGGTCATGGGTGGATAATCGACCAAAAATATTTTTAATAGGCGCCACCGTATTTTTAATACAAGTGCCAACAAAATTTAACTGTGTTTGTATAAGGGGAATGCGGAAACCTTATCTTAACACCACTATCATAGCCATAAAATTTGAATTTCACTCTTTATCACACACTTACCAAAACCTCAACCACCAGATGTCAAACAGTTGTCTCAGCTTTACCTGTGAACAAACAAAAACACCACATGGACACTATCTGTGTCTTCAAAAGCATATGCCAAAAATAGAATAAATGAATTTAAACATCTGTGAAATACTAAAGGGATTCATTTTCATTACTCTGTCTTTTTACTTAAGGAGGATTTGCTCTAGTTTTCTCTTTCCTAATTTAAATGTTGTATAATAAAACTTCTTTCAAAGGAAACAAAATGAATTCTATTTATATGTAGAAATCTGATTATATACATGTGACTGCAATATATATTTACTATCTTGTCATAAAAATTTTTTATAAAAAGAATTTTAGAGAAGTTTAACCTTTAAAATAAATATGTATAAATTGATCGTTTCTATAAAATTTAGTTTAAGCAAACATGTCATAATTTATTAGATCATAACACATGAATTTATTTTTACTATAATCATTGAAGCGCTTCCTTGACCATTTACAACAAAGATTGATCATCAGAAAAATATCGATCATAAAATGCAACTACTCAAATTTAACTGTAATCTACACAAAAAATATACACGAATTTCAGCACCAATAAAAAGCTTTTACATGACCTGAATGTTTTTAAGCAAAATGTGAAAATTAAATCAAGGCTGCATCTGGCGTCTAGATTAGGAAACAGAATCTATACTATTTTTTTTATCTCACATAAGTTGTCATTTTAAATATCTTAAAACACATTGTATGCGTGTACAAATAACTGACAAACTAGATATTTATTCGGTGTGTTATTAACTTTAAAAAACTACTTTATATTTTTGTTACTCTAATAATCAACGTAGGAAATCTCATAATAATTTACTATACTTTCAAAGTTACGGAAAGTTTCAAACACTCACGTGTATCCAAATAAATTGCAGGTGCAAAATCATGACGTCAGCTGTTGTATTTTTCCAGCGTATTAATCATCTGTAAGTTTGAAGTACCAAGATTCTTTGTATAATAAACCATTTCTATACGGCGTATTAAATAGATAGAACGAAACCATAACTGCCTGCTTTAAATTATTGCGATGAAAATTTATTATAATTTAACATTGAAAATTGTTGTTGTAGATATGTCCATAAGATATTGCACTAAAGTGAAATATATTAGTTTAATTTATTGTATTAATCTATACCAACTGTCTTAAATGATGTATATTATCGTTCCATGTTCTCAACTCAAGTTCTTCTTCTTGACTCTATTAGACGCCTCGTGTTTTAGTCGGGCCATCTTGACTTTTATCTCTAGTCTACAAAAAGCGACTTCACTCTCGGACGTTTGAAACAAAAGTACTGATAATTAACTGGACAACGCTTGGTAACAAGCCTGAGAATATATATCTTCTAGAATCTATGTATTATTGTGAACATTATACTTTAATTTTTATTGGCTGAATATTTACGAATTAAATACTTTAAAATTTATCTGTTTTATTATTAATTTATTAGGCTTGGTGTAACAAGAAAAAAAATACGTTACAAGATCATACGATTTTTGCATTGCTACTGCACTTGTGTGCGGACGTGCATCATCCTGATGGAAAATGATCTTCTTCTTACGCAATGCAGGCCTTTTTTCACGAATATTCTTTTCCAGTTGGTTTAGAAGTTTAGCGTAATATTGACCGTTTATTGTTTAGCCCTTGGAAAGCTAGTCAATTAGTAGGACACCTTTAGCATCCTAAAAAACTGATGCCATAACTTTTCCAGCCGACTTCAGGACATTGCTTTCTTTGGTGGAGAAGAACCCCTATGTCACCATTGTTTAGATTGTTGCTTGGTTTCAGGGGTATAATAATGAACCCAAGTTTCATCTGTTGTAACAAATCGTCGGACAAAATCGGTTTTATTGGAGTTAAGGCGGTCTAAACTCTGTTGTCAAATTCTCTTCCTCTGAAGTTTTTGATCAATTGTCAATATGCGCAGCACCCATCTCGCCAAAAGCTTTTTCATACCTAATTCCGCAGTTAAGATATGAAATGCTTTTCATCTGAAATACCTGCATCCTTAGCAATTTCGGAGACCTTTAATCAACGATCCTGCGTAACCATATCATTAACTTTTTGGACGATTTCAGGCGTGGTGGTAGTTTTTGGTCGTCTGCTGCATGGGTCATCTTCTAGGCTCACACGTCCACGTCTAAATTCAGTTACCCACTTGTGCACAGTTGTAAATGATGGAGCGGAGTCTTCTAATGTATCCTGCATATCTTTGTGTATTTTTGTTGCTTTCCAACCCTTTTTTCACAAAATATTGGATAACAGCGCGCGTTTCAGTTTTATCCGTTTTAAAAAACTCACAAAACTAACTTTACTTCATGTAGCACCAAATTAATACTACTTGACAGAATAATGTCAAATGTAACATCTGCACACCAAATAGTAGGATCCATCAATTGCATATATTTTATTCGAACTAATGCTGCCATCTGTGCTCCATTTCGCGAACTTTTCATACCACTTTCGTATCAGATCTGCTAACCTTACAAACATACAAGATTTCCTTAAAACAGGATTAATTTCTTGTAATTTCTAAAGGAATGATTACTTTGATGCAAGTAATAGATAAAATAGTTACTTTCACTTTTAAATTAGCCTTTGACCATTTTAAAGACAAAGTTGAACATGTGGTGACATTATTTCAAACGAGAACATCAATTTCAAATTACATTAAACCGAGTAAACGTTTTTACAATGATAAAAGTGTACTTCAAATCATAAAAATGACTCCTCAAAAGAAAAATGGTTAAACTACATGTTACGTTATTCGTGGCAGCCACGTTGGGCGCCAAATTTATGCTACGTTGGCTCGTAGCCGTGCGTAACACAAAGAAAATCAAAGAGATGACCGGGCTCAATCGGAGATTAGGGGGGTTGTAGAAAACAGACTAACATATGATGTATACGGCGGTAAGGAGTTAGTGACAATACCTGCAAGAAAAATAGTTAAGCAAACCTGAAAAAAAAGGAATAAGCATAGCAGCAGTGATAAGTCTAAATTATTCAGTACCTTGTAGAATGTAAAAAAAAAGAACTGTTTGGATAATCTCTATAATATAACAACGGTAAAAGCAATATAAAAATTTTTAGTACAAAGTGAGGTAATATTGGGGAGTAGCAGAAACGTTTCCTCACACACCAATTAAACATAAATCAGACAAAATGTTAACAAAAGATAAATAGATAAGACACAATTGGTATGAGTAATTCAGTAGTATTGATTTTTCTTTCTTTTTTTTTTCTTATGTTTTAAAATAGCATGCAAGTCTATTGTAAAAGGTATCAGAACGACGAAGATATGGCAAAACAACGGATAGATATTTAAAGTAATAACAAGTATGAAATAGTTCAACTTACACAACCAGGAGCACCGGAAGAGTTTCCATAGAATTGGACTAATTCGGCTACTGATCTAAAGCCTCCTGATAGCTTGGTAAACCGGATGCAATGGTGTAGCTTGGCAAAGATTCACAGTCGCCGGGTCCAACTTCACCTCCATTTGCATTTGTTGTTGCTAATATCCTTCTTTTCTATTGTTGGAATTTGTGGTACAACAGACACGAACACATACAACAAACGCAACTAAGAACAATTAAAGTTAGTATAATTCCGATCCAAACATCTGTCAAGAAGTTTTCGTATTGCGGATCTGCTTCAGCAGAAAGAACTTCGTCAACTTCTGAAGCTAATTTCAGTTGGTAAAGGCATTGTTTGAATACGGTGAAACATTTAAAAAGCACGATCACTCTCACAATTTCGTCTTTAAAAAAATGTTCGTTCATATTTTATTTACTTATTGAATGCAAGGTAAATTTAACATATCATTAATACGGAATGAGTTAAACACTTCTGCAATTTCATTTTGCAAATGTTTTAGGGAGTTTAAAACCTGACTAAAGTGGCTCCTTTAAAAATTCTGTACAAGTTTATTGCACTTACCCTGATAAAAAAAAGGAACACCAAACTAGATCGCACACACACAGTAATCCTAAAGAAAAATCGGTCAAGTCCAGCAAGCAAGTTCTACAACTTTTATTTCAAAAGAAACTCAACCAAAACACAATTAGCAAAGCACGCGTAATCCCTAAGTGCGTCCGTCAATGTTCCGTAAACAAGCACGTGCGGTCGAGTAAAACACGTTCGCCTATCAAGCATACTTCCTTCAAAAGTCATCAGAACTACACTGCTACAGTTAATATACAACTTTTATTTCACAAGAAAACAACTAAAATCGCGCCGCGCTTGTTCATGAACAATTCGCAAATTCATACCGCATTAATTCTCACTATTGTCAAAGCAAAGAAGCAACAGTCTTTCCAACGTAATTAATATATAGGAACAAAGAACAAACTACAACTCCTCATCTGTTTATATAAACTAGTTGTTACTGCGAACCTCTTATCGACTTCGTTAATAACATAAGGAACATCCAAAACGTGAATGCCGCAATCATATCTACTCTTATCTAGACTGGTATATCCACATAAGCAACAAAATTTATACGAACGGTAAGACAAGAACGATGCACTCCACTCAATATAATACGACGCATTCGCCAACGGGTTAATAAATATTAAATATAGAAATAGTAATTGCAGAAAGGTATTTACCAATTGAGAAGAAGCGTAAAATGTAAAACTATTAAAAATGCCCGTTACATACACCATTTTAATTGATGTGACTGACGACTCGTTAAACATAACAGATGCTCAAAAAATAACCAACGAACTTGATCCAAACAAATTTAAATAAAGGCATCCTTACATTACATAAATGTACTTTAAATTACATTACCACACGGTATTTTCAACTAAAGTGGAATTGCAACTTAAATATCATACATCGTCAAAAAATGTATATGAGCCTTTTCTCATCAATAAGGAACGCCACGATTAAAACATATGCTTGTTGTTCCACACAAACAAAACTTGATTCTTATATCTTGATAATTATTTATTAATTTATTTAGCGCTGAAAATATTTGATTAAAATAGAGCTTAATTAGATTTAAAGTTACACTATTATGAAGTCTTAGGGAAGCTACACGAACTCAACCAACCAATCACCAGACAATTAATAAACCTTGAACCCTACAAAACTTGTGAGTCGTGTTAACGATTTGGTGGGATCTCAACAAGTGCGTAGTTTCTTGATTGGGTCACTTATTAATATGTGATCATAAAGAACACAGATATAAATATCAATTAGAAGAGTGCTGTGAACAAATATATGCAGTTATTCGCTTGCATATGTGGCAACCAAGGATGCATACAAACATAATTTTTTATACATTTTATTTATTTATCATTAATCGTGTTAGATGATGCACCTTATCATTCAGCATTACTCAACAAAGTACTAACAGCATCTTGCACTAAGGCTGATATAATTCCATGGCTTATTACACACAACATTCAATATACTACACAGATGCGCAAAAGTGAATTATAAGTAATATCCTATAAGCCACAAAAGCGTTACAAAGTGGACCAGCTTCTAAGAACCCATTACAATGAAGTTCTGTGCCTATTACTGTATCATTGTCATTTTAATGCAATAGATATTATTTGAGCACATACAAAAGGTTATTATAATAAGCATATCAGAAGAGATGGTTATGGCGATGATAAGGTGTTCGATATGTGAAACCTAGCTTAACACCAATGTCCGAGGATGGCAAAAATGTATTCAACTTACTGAAACGTTCATAAGTGAATGATATCTATGTGAAAGATCACTAGATGTGATTGTTGATGAGATAATAATACAAGTCAATTGTAACAGTGATATCAGCAGAAAATGACAGCAATTAAAAACTAATTTTAGTATCAACACATCATTGTACATTTTTTTGATATCCTACTGTGTATTCAAAACTATTGTATTGTAATCTAAAGTAATTCTACAATTAAAAGTGAATCAGGGAACATTATTATTTTATTAATCCAATTGCTTGAATGTGTCATTTAGAGTCAATTGTATTTGCGTGGAAGCTGTTTAGGAAGTTATATTAGTTCTCGTAATTAATTATATCCATTTTAAATAGGTATCACCTATAAAAACAAGAATGCGAACTTGGGGAATTGATATACATTAACCTTACTTACATTTCATGACATGCCACATTTCAATTAAGATGAGCAACTTTTTCCATATTAATATGCACTGAACATGAAGAAATTTAATTTCTTTGGTATAGTTCATTCGCTTTAACTTTGGGATGACGTCACCATTGGATAAAATGCGACTTGACCAATGTTAGTTTAAATTCTAATGTATTTAATGAAAGCTATACGAATATTCCCATTGGCAAGAGGGAATGGTGGCAACAGCATACAGAACCACCAACCTTTATTGTGTTAAATGACAGTATCCTTCAAACGCAATTCTATGTATTCATTTGCATACAGTTGCCAACACTCCATTACTACATTTGACTTCATCCTAAAGTTAGAGCGAATGGACTATATAAGATGTTTAATAACATTTGAGGATCAAAATATGTTAATCGGCGCGTTTTCATCTTCATAATTGTCATTCTAACCTATGTGGATCCTGCGCAATTAACGATTAAAACACCAATACAATCTTTGTGTATTTAAGGATTTACAATTTCCTTGCAAATATTTATTAATTTACGTTCTATATATTTCTTTCAGAACATATCTTGAATTATGGGCAGGTTATGTATTCTGATTATTATAATTTTATGAGTGACTAATTCCGTTCCGAATGAACCTGCACTTAAAAGAATTTTTAGATTACTAGAACGGATGGAATGTCTTGAGCATTCCGGTAATCTAAAGAGCCAAACCACAGGTCCAACCAAAGTAGTAGGGTCTTTAGTAAGGAACCTGACTAAGACAGGTTCTTGAAAGAGGGTAGCAGCTCTTTCAGTACTTAGATTGGCAGAGATCAAAGGGTCAGTATGGCATTCTGACACACTACTGCAATGTGGAAGGAAACTGGAAACCACCACATTACCGCCGAAGTACACAGCATACTTAAATTGTAATTAAAATGATGGGCATCCTTTGGGGTAAAAGATTCTGGAGTTAAAATAGTACTCCATACGGATCTCTGGGAGGGGACTACTTTGAAAGATGTGATCGGAAATTATAAAAAAGAGTCGTGGACATTCCGCGAGTCAGAGTGTGGAATGTCAGAAGTTTGAAGCAAGTGGGTAAGCTAGAGAACTTGAAAATTGAACCGAATAGTTTGACATTAGACATAGTAGGGATCAGCGACATTCCGTGGCCAGAGCCATGTGATTTTTGGAGCGGAGACTTTAGGGTAATTCACACTGGATCAGAGGAAGGAAATTCTGATGTGGGGATAGACACGGGAGAAAACGTCATTATAGCAAATGTAGAGAAAGTGGTTAGATGGCAAAAATATACAGAGACTTTATATGCAGGAGAGGAACTAACAGCATTAGAACAGGAATCAGACATTGAAAATGATGACTTGGGACATCCTATACTTAAAAATGAGTTTGAATTAGTATAAAGCGTCTGAAAAATGGTAAGGTGTCAGGTACAGGTAAGGTACAAGCAGAAACTCTAAAAGGAGGGGAAAATAAATCAAACACAAGAATACAGGTAGGTAACGAGAACTTACAAGAGGTTAAGGATTTCTGCTACCTAGGAAGTCAAATAACGCACGATGGGAAGAGCACAAAAGATATAAAACAAAGATTAGCACAAGGTCGTGCTACATTTAACAAGAAAAAGCAACTACTGTGTTCAAAGACAACAAACATAGAAACGAGTAAAAGATTGCTGAAAACATATGTGTGGATTACAGCACTGTACGGCTGTGAAACCCGGACAGTAGAAGAAGCATACAGGAAAAATATAGAAGCCTCTGAAATGTGGTGCTACAGACTTATGATGAAGATATCATGGACGAACAAAGAAGTACTAGAAATGGTAAGGGAAGAAAGAAATATGTAGAAAACAGTAAAAAATAGGAGAGATAGAATAATAGGCCACATACTAAGTTATGAGAGAATAGTGCGGAATATATTAAAAGCAGAGATAGGAAAAAAGAGAGGTAGAGGTAGACCTAGGTTAGACTATTGCACACAGATACTGAAAGGTGTACACAGTGGAAATTTCAGGAAAATGTGTAGGCTAGCTCAGAATAGAAATCAATGCAGGTACGCGTCCAACCTAACGATGAAAAGAATAACTTTACTTAAACCTGATGATTATTATAAGCAACTACAGGTATTGGTTTTGCAATATTCTCAAGTAATGTTAATTGTGAGAAAGGATTTACTGGAAATCTAGTAATTCGGCAAATGTCTAAGTGTTGGGGGATCTTGGTAGCCACAGGCTGCTTAACCCTCATCATGTACCACTGAATCTCGTTGAAATAGGGCATATAATTAGGAAACAACGGAAAGAGAACCGAGCTGTATCTAGGCTATGGGAATTTTGGGGAACTGTGTAGGCTAGCTCAGAATAGATATACTAGGTATGCATCCAACCAGTTACAAAACGGAAAACCTAATGACGAAAAAATAATTACACTTAAATCTGATGAATATTATAAACAACTACAGGTGTTGCTTTTGAAACATTTTCAACAAATGTTGATTGTGCGAAAGGATACATTGGAAAACTGTTAATGTGGCAGATGTTCAAGTGTTGAGGATCTTGGTACCCCGCAGGCTGCTTAAACCCCTTCACTTACCGCTGAATATCAGGGAAATAAGGTAAGTAATTGTAAAACAATAGAAGGAGAACCGAACTGCATCTAACAAGAAAGAGCAGCAGTTATGTTCGAAAACAACAAACATAGGAACAAGTAGAAAATTGTTGAAAGCATATGTGTGGAGCACAGCACAGTGCGTCTATGAAATAAGGACAGTAGGAGAAGCAGACAGAAAAACAGTGAGGGCTTTTGGAATGTTGTGCTTCAGATGTATGAGGATGATAGCATGGACAGAAAGTTAATAACAAAGAAGTTATAGAAATAGTAAGGGAATAAAGATATCTGTGGAAAACAAAAAAGAAAAGAAGAAATGGAAGGCCAGGATACTTTCTAAGGCATTTTTGTGTGGAAAACAAAAAAGAAAAGAAGAAATGGAAGGCCAGGATACTTTCTAAGGCATTTTTGGGGGAATAGTGTGGGATATATTTCCAGCAGAGATAGGAAAATAGAGGTCGAGGTAGATACAGATCAGAGTATTGCATGCAGATAATGAAAAATGTAGACGGTGGAAATTTCAGGAAAGTATTTAAGTTAGCTCGGAATAGGAAACAATGATGTTATGCATCTATCCAGTTCCAGGACTGAAGACCTAATGATATTGATGAATGACTAATTAAATAAAAACCACTTAGTTATGAGCACTAAATTCTACAATAATCTAAATTAGTTTGGAAATAAAATCGAATTGGCAATGTTCTTTTTTCATATAAATCTTGTTAAGGGTAAAATGAGAATTACGTTATAAATTTAAATTTGCCCTGAAGGGACAGGGATCTCGTAACAATTTAAGGATGCACCCGCTAACTACCGTGATGCGGCAGTGGGTTCCTATGTCAAAAATAATAGGAACAAAAATACAATAAATATAGTTGAAATGGAAAAAACCATGTTACACTAATCAGTTATCGTGAAAAGGTTTTTCACTTGTCATAGCATAGGAGTACCAAACCGTAATTCTCAGCAATTCCTTTTGATATTTTTCATACACTGAAGACTGTAGGTCTCCTTTGCTTCTGATTTCTGAAATTGATTATTTATACTTTACCTTTCTTTAAAATACCATAAAACACTCTTTAAATTTTGTCATATTATTAAAAAAAAAACTGTAAAATAAAACGCCGCTCTCATACACGATTCCATCACTAGGGTGACTGATATCCTTTTTAATGACCTAATTACAATCTAGTTCTTAAATAAATGCAAATAAAATTCAATCTACTATCCTACTACTTTCTATGTATTGATATTAAATAATTGCAATGTAAAAACAAATGTACTTTCCTGAAAAAAAACAATTTCTTAATCTGAGATTTGCCAGGTATTACTAAAAGAAATCTTAAATATTAAACAACTCCATCAATAATACTATTACACCAATTTTCTCGTTTCCCATATTGAATTACTTTACATTCTAAATCCCATTTCTGGAAATGCACTTAACAACCAACATAGATAACAGTTAAATACCAACTTTTTCTTTTATTATTTCATTGTCCATTTAAAATCAATATGTACTTATTCCTTAATATTTTAAAAAGTTCCAACTTCCTTGCAAAATAACATTATACTTAAATTTAACTAACACACGTATCTCTGTCGTCATTCAACAAACTATGTACTTTCACACTTGATTCATTTCCTATGAATACCAACCCATTTGCATTTAAGATTCCCATATACACATAAAAGCTCATTTACTCGCTGTTTAATAATATTTTTAAAGTCAAGAATGTCCAGAAACCATCAGTATCTCCAATTTTCGTTCTTATCTAACACAGCTCCCTTAACACAACCAATGAAAAATCCAAATTATTGGAGGGGTGAATACTCCGCGTCTTATCCCCTTTTTAACTAGTTGTAATGACATTAAATCCACTCTCCTCCCGCCCTCGTGTGTGAAATGCGCCCTTCCATTGCAAGCATGTTTCAACCTGATTGCAAATGGCGTATTTAACCTCTGCGGGGAATCCACGGCCACATCTTGTTGCCCGTTTTGTCTACGAAATTTTAATCTTTCCTTATACCAACTCCAACAGCGTGACTTTCCTGCTGTACTAGTTGCTTGTATGATTACATTTTTACGATTCTAGTTAACTTTTGTAACTTTACTTTTCAATTGTCGTGCTTAGTTATTATATCAATTTTCTCCCTGTATAAAATCCTATTAATTGCATTCGGCATCGGTTAATACAACGTATCAATTTAAATCTATGCGTATGTACTTTATATTGTTGCAAGCCATGTCTCAAATGCGATTCTGCTTTCTAACATATTTATTTATTTCATCAATTATTATAGTCCCGTCGGCGTGACGAAAATACGCGCAACAAGTCTTTCAAATTTATGGCGCGAAACTCCCGCATATCAAAACTATATGAATGTTTACGGCCGAAATTTTCGGCACGTAACACAATGTATGGTGGTTTCTTTAAAATTAATCATCGTCCTAGATTTTACGTTTACAATGTATTTAAAAGATATAATATTATACATTACTAGCTAGATGACCTTTATGGAAGCTAATTAAAAATATCATGCTTAATTAAGATTCATTATTTTGGAAATCTATTATACAGGGTTGTTCATATGTATTCTGTCCTTTAAAAATTAAATTCATCTTTTCCAATCTAATTTATAGCTAGCATAATGCAACGTGTTACAAACTTCTCAATAATTGTAAGTGCATGGTCATTTGACTTCAGAAATTCATATTGATTCAGGCGAATACAAATGCTCACATGATGGTTTTATTTCCTGGTCCCAACTGTATAATATTTGTTAAGAATCTGACTAGATTGCATATAGAATTGTTCCACTTCAGAAATATGTAAATTGAGCACTTCACTAATCTCATGTATTTTGTGTATTATCAAAACTGTATATTTATTCTGTTAGTTAAATAGTGCTAGTAACCAACGTATAAGAGATGTGTAAGTAAAATAGTTTCAGCTTCGTGTGGCCAAATATTTCTAATCAATTTTTGGTGATTAATGGAATCAGAACTTATAATAATTGGCTTGTCAAAATGAACGAGACATACGATTTTATGAATCTGACTTGTTAGAACAAATAGCAAATTTTATTTTATTATTTTTGATTTTTTTTCATACGTACTTTGTAAATGTATTGCTTTTTCAATTAATCAATAAATCTAGAATATATTTGTCAGTGAGGCAAATAGTAATATAAAATACTTGAATTTTTCTTAACCACTAATTAAAAAACTTTTTTTCCAATCCTACCATTTGGTGTTTTTAATACAGAGCATTTCTTCCCTTTTTGGTTTTTTGTTGGCACTAATAGCAATTAGATAATAATTTAGTATGATATTTATTCATTGAAATTTTCAGATACATCCACTTGATGGTAACTCCAACGGCTTACTGTTTATCATCACTGACATTACTGATACAACTTTAAACCGAATATCGTCAGCTATTAGCGTGCTCCCTAATATGGGTAGACTACCTATAGCGTGTGTTATAGTTAATAATGATGTATCTCATGACAATGATCTTCAGAAACTGAAAAGAACTCTCGAATCAAATAAACACACGATTAACTATACGGTTTTGTCCTGCATGTACTCTGATACATCTCTAATAGATGCAATAAAAAGAAGTTTAGAGTTTTTGATAAAATGTGTTGAAAGACCTCCTCCTCTCGAATTAAATCTGCTCGATCAATTTTTGCAAACATACTTAGCAACTGAATTATGGAAGAAAGTTTCAAGTTATTCAGCTTGGAATCACAAATATAAAAAGTGCCTTAAATTACCAAATATTGTAATCAACTTGTACAATGAAGCAGTTGAGAGACTAACAGAAATTATAGTGGACGATTCTTGTTTACAGTACCAAGATTTTTGTGAGGATTTTGAATTAGCAAATCAAGCACCCACTGTATTTCCTTGTAATTACAGGTGAGTATATAAACATGTGTTCAAATTTAAGTGCTATCGCTAACTAATATAGTGTCTCAAACACAGCTTATGGTTAATTTTACAATCAAGTATAGTCAAACATCTTCCCCTCAGAGATTGATTAATGCTTTCCAATGGCTCAGTGGTGCACGGATCATGATATCTAGAGGTCACCCTTGGTTGAAACACTTGTTGCATGATTAGCATCTATTGTTACAATCACTATTATTACCTACTGATTTATTATCAAGTAATATTTCTGTCGATCACTATTAGCCGATGGATGTAATTCAGGTTTAGTCGTTGAATTTGATTCAGGTTGTCGATGGTAGTAACTCATGTTCAATGACTATTTCTTTGGAATTAATTTTGGAATGTAATAGTATAATTTGATTGTAATTTCGTCTAACAATTTTATCGTATGCTCTTTTCTTACACAATATTATCTAGGCTCTTTCGCTTTTCTAAAATTATTGCTTTATCCCAGATATTGTCAATGGTGGTTTTTAGTACTACCTTATCTCCTTTTTTTGTAGTGTATTGCTTTCTTTGTATTATAGCTATTATATTGTATTTTAATTTGCTGTTTTCGATTGCATAACTGTTTATAAATATGATTTGAAACCTTAGTTCTAATTGTGTCTTTACTATTCTGCTATTTAAAATTTGCGATTGTGACGCATTTAAGTTTCTAGTAGGTGGGTTGTTATACTCTAATAGCAGTTCACGGAAATCAGAATATTCTTCGAAACCTTTTCTTAAAATTTGTTTACTTATGCCTACCGTTTTTTCTTGCGACGTCATTACTTTGATGTTAGTGTGGAGTACACATCAGAATAGATATGTCTTTATTTGCATTATATTTTTGCATTTTACAGAAGTGAAAGATAAGTGATCCATTATAATGTATTGGGGATAACCAAACCTCATAAACACATTTTGCATTGCAACTATGACTGTATTATATGTTTTACTATTTATGAATAAGATTTCCATTTAGTGAGAAAAATAGTCTCTTAACATGTCTGCTGCTGCATAGTGGACTCATTGTTTGCAAAAATAATGTGATTTTTGGTTTGAATGATGTATTATTTGAGTATTTATACCACATGAAAACAGTTTTGATAATTTTATGACTTTGACGCACATTTGCATCGTCAGCATATAGGAAGCAAGCTATAACCATGTGCTACTCGATTCGAATGTGCATCATTGGTTTTTTAGCAATTTTGTAGCTTGTTTCGGAAAAGAGAATATTAATAAATCAAATATTTATTTAGAAAACATATGCAACGCAACACATAAAAAAGGTTAAAGTTATAAGGTATGTAACACAAAATAATGTTTGTAAAAAGATAAAAATATAAAAAATTCAATTTATTTGTTATGGTTAGCAACAAAATAACATAAAAAAACACAAAAAGCAAAATTTATGTCTTACAGTAACTTATAAAACAGACTCCTAAAGAAAGACTAGGTTTTTCTGGGAACTGTTTACAATAGTATATTGTATCTTTCCGATTTTCTATTCAGAACAGTTTCGGCACCTTTTGCGTTTGGTTTTGTTTTTCCGTCGGTTTCCAGAATTTTTTCAGGAATATGCTTAGCCGTGTTTGATATGGAAGTTCGTTTTGTTTTCCTTGTCTGTGTCCGTTTTCAGAAGATCTTCCACTACGGCTTGTTTGAAGTCGTAAAAAGTCAGTTTGTTTCCTGGGGTTCTCTTGAATCAAAAGTAGGAATTCAGTAACATCAGCTGCACAAAATGCACACCAATTTTTTTATACCATTGTATGTTTTCCTATCACAAGGGTAATAATCCATCATTTGATCTCGTTATATTTTAGTATGGGCAAGAGTTTGATCTTTTCATGGCCTTTCTTGTTCTCATATTGTGCGATATCATTTTAAAACGCTGTTGATATATATAAAACATCTCTCTTATCTCTCCACTTTTCTATCATTATTTCAGCACAGCATTTACCCTTCATCTCTCCTTTTTTAAGTTTCATGGACACAATGTCTTTAGGATTCCCTTTCCTATCTCACCTCAAAGTTCCTGTACAGTAAGTTTCATTCTTTATTAATTCTTGTGCTAATTTGAAACTATTGTAGAAATTGTCCACATGCAAGGAATGACCACAATGTAGTCGATCTTTCATCAGATGTAGCACAACCTTCTCTGCATGACCTCTAATGCCCCAGTGTAAATAATGGCATTTAGTATAAATTCATCAGGTTCAGTTAGTATGTACAATTTTATACCATATTTGTGACGTTTATTTTTTATAAACTGTCTAAAAATGAAACGGCCACGCTACCATTACCATTGATTTGTATAATGACAAATTTTTTCCTGACTGATCTTGCCAATTATATCTCATTCACTATTTTGACTCATATTTTCACTATAAAAGTGTAAACAACGAAGAATAAGCAAGAAACGATCTCTACTCATATGATCTGAAAATCACTGTAAATTAAATAAATGATGTGTTTTCCAGTAATCTTGAATCCTATTTAGTTTTATTGTGCCCATGTGTAGCAGAAGACCTAAAAATATTCGTAACTTTGCAACAGTTAGAGGCGCCCATCTTGTGATTCTAGATTTTTCTGATATTCCTGACAAAACAACTTTAACGGCATATTTATTAGTTTCTTCTACTACTAATTATAGCAGTTGTCGTCTGCAATTAGTTGGAAGAACCCGGGAGGTGAATTGCTTTCTGGTATTGCTATAATAGCTCTTGTTGTTTGGTAAATTGAAACTTCTTCATAGTGTTTGGTTTATCTTCCCACACATTTACAGCTGTTCCACTATAAATTGTCGTTGTTACCAACAACACTGGGAACAGCAGCTGACTCAACAGCAATTTCTAAAAAATTAATTAGAATAAAATTTCATAACCATCCTAGACAATTTCAAATCAAATCTAAAAATAATATCGAATAATAAAAAATAATAAATATTCAAGTGAATAACTTCATTGCTTGCCTCAGAATCACTGGATGAACCGTCTGCATCTACTAGATATTTGCTATTTTCATCAAACAAACTCTCCAACTTTTCGCGAGTTAATTTTTGGGGTTTTAAAATGTTCTTTGTCGGTTGGGGCGAAAAGGATCTGCTTCGTTATCACTCATAACGAAATCTCACATTAAATTGCACAATTTAAAAAAACCGAAAAGACGTGTAAATCTCGTTTTTGTAAGGTATCTTTTATTTTTTATTTATTTATATTTATTTATAATAAAAACATGTGTGAATCACTGACGTGAATAACAATTTGTCAAATACAATAAAAAATATATTTAGAATATACAATTAAAAAAAAAAACACCAAAAAGATGGAAATTATATTATATATCTTCAGAGGACAACCTTAAAGAACCAACTGAAGCTAAAAACTCAGGTATTGTGTAGAAAGCATTTTCTAATAAGAACCTTTTTATATTTAATTTAAATTGATAAATAGGCAAATCTTTTATGCTAGAATGAAGTGCATTATAAAAAATACAGCCAAAGTAGTTAGAACCATTTCTGCTCCTACTTAGCCTATGGTAAGGTACAACCAATTTTCCCTTGTTGCGAGTGTCAAAGTGATGAATATCAGTGTTGTGTTGATATTGAAAGATTTGTTTTTTTATGTAAAGCAGACATTGTAAAATAAACAGACAAGGCAAAGTTAAAATTTTAAATTTTATAAAAGATGCACGGCAGTCATCACGGAACCCAAGATCTGCTATATGCTACCACAAAACGAACTTCACTTATCAAGCGCTGAGCTCATACTGACGCTTCAGGCAATCCAGTTCTAGTGCCGCACATGTGCATCGGGCACATATCGGTAGCACTCGTAATGACACACATGTGCGGCATTTACAGCGAACGTGTTAGTACTAAATATGATTTGGCACTAAAATCTATATCAACTCCTATCTTGTTATACCTTAATTCTGGAATTGAATCAGGTAACATGGGTTCTTCTTTATTTGATGATATATTTTTGACGCGCCCTGTACTCTTAATAAAATTAGCAATATCATTATATAGATTTGGTCAAAAATAGTGCTCTTGCTTGTTAATGGTTTTGTTTATTCCAATATGACCTTTGTGTAATAATTGTATCATATTGTTTTGTAAGGTGCTTGGTTCAATTATTTTGTTTTCAATAAAAACAATTTCTGCTTCAATAAATATATCTTTTTTTTTGTTAATTATATTATTGCTTAACACTTTCTGCGATCTTATTTTTTGTGGACCATCCATTATAATAATCCAAAATTTTTGACAAGGTTTTGTCTTTAGTGGTTTCTGTTCTAAATTCATTTATGCTTTCATTGCTCATAGGAAAATTTCTTAAAACCATGTAAATCGTATCAACATAACCTAATCAGAACACTCGGATTTTAAACTTGATCTTGAAAGAATATCTGTGACTGAATGCTTTACCCCGGTACATAACGCATTAAAGGAATATTCGAGTAATTTCAATTCTGGACGTTGTAGTCTAACGGAATCAATTTTACAAATAGGCTTTTTCATGATTGAAATAATTGATTTGTGATCGGATCGGACATCTGTCTCAGTATAGTAAATAAAATTATGAAATTTTTGGGTACCAAAATCAATAGCCAATAAATAACTCTTCCTTAGTTTGGTTGTAATTTAATTTATGCTCATTCATTGAACATTAAGAACGTTACTAATTTTAACGCATTGTGGTTTCGAAAAATGCAGCATCCTAATCCATTTTTGGATGCGTTACATTGTAATAAATTTTTTTTAGTTGGATTAAGTTGGTTTACTTGGTATTAAGGCAGGAGGTTTAGAAACTACCAATTCTAATTTATTAAAACACTCTTGATGCTTGTGTAACCACTGTCATTCTATACTATCTTTTAATAATTCATACAGTGGGTTGAAATACAATGAACCCTCTGTTTTTACACTTAACCCTAAATCATAAATAAATATTTGTTATTGGACACAGTTGGTTGGCAGAGTGTGACTTAATTAGCAATGAGGTGAAAACAAAAAAGAAAAAAAATAATCTACATAAAACCTTGTTGTAAAATATGATTTTTTAATTTGTTTTTAAAGCGTAAGGGTAACATGATTTTAAGGTCCAGAGGTATTGAATTATAAATATGTACTGCAGTATATGAGAAAGAACGTTTGAATATCTGTGTCTTATGTGACGGGATTGTCAGCATACCCTTTCGCCTAATATTTATATTATGTACATCAGTCCTGAATCTTATATTATATAGGTATGGCCGTGTTTTACTAAATAAAATGTTGTGAAAAAGCAAGCTAAATGTAGTAGGCGATGCTTTTTCATATTTAACCAATTTACAACTTTTAGCTTATGAGAAATATGTTCAAATTTTCGGATTCCAAAAATCAAACGCAGACAAGAGTTTTGAACCTTTTGAACTCTCCTGGAGTATTTCTCATCAAGACAAGGCCCATAAATAACATCCCCAAAATTGAACAGAGAAAGCGCCAAAGATTAGCTTAACAGTGTTTTAATTCCGGCGTTTAATAAATGTTTATTGGCATACATATGTTTTATGTTAATATTAGCTCTTTATATTAGTTTATTGATGTGACATTTGAATCTTAGGTCGACATCAATGATTAACCCCAGGTTTTTTGCCGCAACACAGTGTGGACTAATTATGTCATTGACTTTAGTATGAATTTTTTGTGGTGCCACTATATGATGATTGTTACGTCCAAAAATTTAGATTTCGATGGGTTAATGTTTAACATATGTTGTTTAGAGATGTTAACTAACCTACTTATGTCACTATTGATTTTCGAATCGGCACCATTTAGTTCTTCCATCGGAAAGGAATATTACAGTTGTGTATCGTCTACATAAAAGTGCACTGAACAACTACTAATTACAGATAAAACTGAGACGTATAAATAGAAAACAGTAATGGACCTAGGATTGAACCTTGCTGTACACCAGACATTAATTTTCGAATATTGGAATATATACCAAATAAGGATACACATTGTGATCTATTTCTCAAATAACTGTTCATGAGTTGACATGCACCGCTGCAAAAGCTGATATACGTTAATATATCAAGCGTAACGTTGATATCTATTGTGTTGAATGTTTTTGTGTAGTCTAATAATACAAGTGCCATAATTTTGTTGTTATTAGTGGCGTAAATTTTAGAAAGTGCTGCAGTGCAACCATATCCTTGTCGATATCCCGATTGCATTGCCGATAAGAAACTATATTTAGTAACATGTTCTTTAATTTGTAAATTAATAAATTTTTCTGCAATTTTAGAAAGCACAGGTAGGATACTTATCGGTCTTAAGTCCTTCGTTTGTGATGGATTATTAACTTTAGGTAATGAATGTACAATTGCTTCTTTCCAACAAATATAATTAATTATGCGGGAAATGTATGGTAGTAGGTATGGCATGCAATATTTTAACATATTTATACTTATACCATCAGAGCCTATTGACAGTGAATGAATGGAATATAATACATTTGACACTAATTTACTGGGGACAGTACAGAATAGTAAGGGTTCGGTTATATGTATTTTTGGTTTGCTCGAATAAAATGTCAGTGTGTCCCGTGGTGACAGTTTCGAAGTAGGAATTGAATCTATCAAGTAGTCGTTGACCTTATTTACATCAAAAACATTTTGAGGTAATGGATTTTGTGTGTTTTAGTAGAATTGTTAAGTTCTCTTAACCCGTTCCAAAGTTTTTTGGTATCACCATTAGCACTAGTTAGAAGCGTTTTGATATATGCCTTTTTCTCCTTACGAATTGCAAGCGAACAGTAATTTCTTACCGATTTATAGTAATCCCAGAGGCATTTATTTCCAGTTTTCTTAAACTTTAACATTGCTTTATCCTTTAGCTTTATTAAAATTCGTATAGTGTCAGTTAACCAGTATGCTTTCGGTTTAGATAAACGCGTTGTAACTAAGGGTGCATGTTTATTAAACAGTTTAATAATATTTTCATTAAAAAAAGATACTTTTAAATTGATATCATTAATATAAAATGTGTTGCCATGATATGTCTTAGATCCCTCAGAAAATGTTGATGGTCAAAATTTTTAAAAGTACAAGTTGTGTAAATAATTGAATGTGATATGATGATTTTAACTTCACAATGAATTAGCGAATGATCAGCGGCACTAATATCTGTAACTCCGAAATATACTACTAAATCAGGCACATTTGTAAATATTAAATCGATCAGTGTTGCACTGTTATTGGTAATACGAGTAGCTTTGCTAATTAATTGATTAAACCCGAAGGCATTAAGAGAGGAAGATAATATCACTACAGAAGAGTCATGTATTTTGAACCAATTTATATTAAAATCACCCAATATAAAAACACCATCACTTACTGGTAATACCCTAAATAAGGAATCCTCCAGTGTGCTCAAAAAGTCCAAAAGGTTAGATCTTGGTGAATTATAAATCACATCCACTGATATAATTCCAGCCTCGGTACAAATTTGAATCCACAATTGCTCAATGAGTGTAATAGTAGTAATTACTTTAATTTTTAAGGAATTTTGTAAATAAATCGCTATGCCACCACCATGCCCAGTATTGCGATCATTCCTAATTAGTGTGTAATTATCATTATTGATTAGGTCGTTCAGTATATGTGATTAAAGCCAAGTTTCTGTAATTGCAATTAAATTATAACAGTTTCATAAAACGTAATTTTTGAAGATTTCAAAATTCGCTTGTAACAAGCGAATGTTAACATAAGCTAGTGTTAAGTTTGCTTATTCTGTCACACTTATGCCAACCAATATTTTATGTAAATTTATAATAAAAAAAATAAAAAGAAAAAATTGAGAAAACGATGTTCAACAACTGACGAATGTGATGCTGTTTTGCTTTTGTACGATTACTGGCTAGATGTTTAAATAATAACATCGTACTAGATAATTTATTATGTAGTGCAATTTAATAATATTATACCCAATAATAATACCCAATAATGCATACGGTGATGAAAGAGTATCATTCTAATTATATAAACAATTAATTCAAAATTTGCTATCCATGATAGGAAGTGTTTCATCACCGGCATACATGTTTAGTAGATATTACGTCATAATATTGTTTCCAAATCTTGAATACTGTTTACAGATATGACTTTATCATTATGCTTAACCTTTACTACGCCATCTGCAGTCCATACACATCTGTTTCCAAATTTATTACATGCTGCCTTAAAAATATCAACTCGATTTCTTGTTAGATCCTCTCTGACAGTAATATTTGTGTTTTTAAAATTACGTTTGTTTTTAAAAGCATGTTCTCTTATTTTATAACTTATAAATTTTATAATAACAGGACGCAAGTTGTTTACCATCTGTTTTCTCACTTTGTGACGTCGGTCAATTTGGTCCTTAATAATGCTAATACCTACTTTTTCACTTAATGTGGAAATTAAGAGCTGTTCAGTGTCTTCGTGCACAGGCTCAGGAATTCCGAAGATTCTTAAACTATTTCTTCTACTATATTGTTGTAAGCTATCAGTGTTGGAGGATAGAACTGCATTTTCTTTCTTTAAGAACTCCACTTGGGTTTCTATTGTCAATAGCTTAGCATCAATTTTTATTTCTATTTTGTTCCACGCCTCAACTGCTAATTTTGTTATAAAAGTTTTGTTCTCTAAAAATGTGTGTATAGCTTGTTTTATAATATCACCCATCTCACTTTTCTGCTCACGGGTAAAAGGCATTATTATATATTTATATTATCCCGTAAAACAATTATTAATACCGAATAACTTGCAACTACTAAGTAATTATGAATGTAGAAATTAACCAAAGCAGTAAACCGCACGTCTACTCTTCACGACTGTCGAATATCGAAAAAATTTATTTTTATTAAATGTACGCTCTGTTTTCCTTGCATGCTCAATTACTTGTACAACAGGTGTATCTTGCTCCTCCTTGTTTATACCTGCCACTATCATATTATCATGACAGATTACCATATTATCTATATTCCCAAAATTACTTTCGACTACTTCTTGAAATAAATCTTGGGAGTTTGATAAACCATACGGCAAAATGATATACGTATATATTCCAAACGGCAAGGAGAAACAACATTACCATGAGGAAGTATCATTAGTATTGATATGGATAACTCTCTGACATATCAAATACTGAAAAATATTTTTTTTTGTGACGGGGAAAAAAATTGGACATTTAATGTTTCTTGACAGGTAACAAAATGTCACTTTTTATGCATTTACTTTTTCTCCAGGAAAAAAATGAGTACTTTTTCCCGGGTATGTGCAAATAAGTAAGAACACGAAGATATTTAATTTAAAGCCGGGTTCACATTTGTAACTTTCGGGTGTGACATAACTTCGTATCATAACTTCGTTGCATTCAAAACAACCGATATAAACAACTTAAGTAAGCAATTTTTGAAACCACTCGCAGAATTAAATTCACAGGTATTTGATTACTTTAAAGAAATCTTGTGGCTGCTGCTTGAAGAATTCTTTCACGGCATTTTGTACCTCTTAGTCCAACTGAAAACGGTTACCTTTTAACGCTTTTTTTAGTGGCCCAAAGATGTGAAAATCGCAAGGCGATAAATCAGGACTATAGGGCGGATGCTTTAATGTCCTCCATTTTTTTTGCTGTAGATTTTCTTTCACTACGTTAGTAATATGAGGTCGAGCATTGTCGTGAAGCAGAATGACACCATGTGAAAGCTTCCCTGGACATTTTCGTCTTATTGCTTGAGGGAGCTTGTTCAAAGTTTCATTATACAGGTTTGCGTTGATATGCACCCGAGGTTCTGTAAATTCTATCAACAAGGGTCCTTCATGGCAGAAAAAAAATGTCAACATGACCTTACCGGCAGAAGGTTGAACTTTAAACTTCTTTGGTGGCGGAGAATTTGCATGTTTCCATTGCATCAATGACAGCTTACTGGATGGTTCAAAATAATGACACTAAGATTTGTCGCCAGCAACAATTGACGAGAGAAAATTGTTACCATTTTGTCTGTATTCCATGTGGTGTAGCAAAGATAAGCCTGTTCGCAAGCTTTTTTGGTTCTCTGACAAAAGGCGAGGAACCCATTGCGCACAAACTTTGCTGTAGCCTAGTTTGTGTACGATGTTATGAACAGATCCGATACTCACACTAACATTTTCTAAAATTATTCTGATTGAAACTCGATGATTTTCTCTAATCAGGCCTTCCACACATGCTATATTCCTGTCTGTTGATGCAGTACACATTGCACCTGGTCGCGGCTTATCATTTGTCCCTTCGCGTCCATTCTTAAATTTTTCACAACATTACTTGACAGTTGGATATGCAAAACATGCGTTTTCATACACTGCTTGCATTTGTGTGTGAATTTCCAATGATTGCAAACCTTCAGCATACAGAAATTGAATGACCACATGCTGATCACATTTGGTCGGATTGTTAACAACAAACGTCATTTCAAAGTCACAATACTTAAAATTGCTGTCAAATATATACGAGAGAAACTAACCAGTGGGAAATTTACAAACACCACTAACGTTGCAAAACGTCAGTTGAGTGATTACAATTGTTTCCAAGGCTAATCTGACCAAAGATGGATTTCAATTGAACAAGCCTCGTAATATTTTTTTCAATATTAAGTCATCGTTTTGCCTGTCACAGAAAAATAGCGTATTATACACAGGTAAAAATGTAAGATTTTAACTCTTGGTGTTTTATCTCCCCCGGCTTCGCGTCGGGAGACAAACACACCTCGAGCTAAAATCTAGTACTTTTTTCCCTTGTGTAATAAATATCTATTATTTACTACCTTGTACATATTTTTTCGATAGTTGGGCTTACTCTAGGTTGAAAAATTATTTGCTTGTTTAAATCAATGGGATCTAAACATATTCGTAACTTACCATTACTTTTTCAACAACTACCATTTGATTAATACTTGCACGTGAGTCTATTTTATTAACCTTGACTATGGCGTTCCTATTAATCAATCAATCTAATTCATTTTTGTCATCCCTAATCTGTATTGGACATCTATTAGGCAGGCAACACACTGATTAGAAATCTTTAATAGTTGTGATTTCTATCTTATCAAAGAATTTACCGGACCCTGAAAAAATATGTAAATTTTAACTAATAAATTTTGTCTGGTTATTTGACCACCAACTAGAACCTGATTAACACAATTAACAATCACAAAATCTTCAAAAATATTTCAGTTCTTTATACTTAATGACTAAATTTACAATAACAGGTTTAGAAATTGTACTTTCGAATGCTTCTTACCCTACAATTATTTTTAAATTTACGAAAAATTGATGAAAGCAAAACATTCGCATCAGCTCCCATATCTAACACACTTTTAAGGTAACATTCTCTATAACTAAATATTCTTACTAGAATCTACATAATTATCTTCAAACAAATCAAATTGTTAAATATAATGTAAGAAACTCTGACCTGCTACGTATTCCTCAACATCAAAGGACACTGATTCAAAAAAGTAGTACTGTAATGTCTCTTACTCTATACAACCACTTACCTGTATCTATTAAATCTCTGCACAATTTTATAAAGTTCAAATTTGCTGTAAAACAGTTGTTATTCAGTAACACCATATACTCTATTAAGGAATTTTTAGAACAAAAGTAAAAAATGATAACACTGGGTACAGTGATGACTTATACTTTATTACTAATTTAGTAAATTATAATAATTTAAATGTAGTGTTCTGATGAACAAATTTTATACTATAAGTTAGTCTGGAATATTACACTATTGTTTTAATGTAAGTGACATGTCCAATGTATAAATTATTTACTGAGGACTAATAGAATTTGAATTTGAATGCTTACAAACGTTTTTATTGCACTTACAAAGATTAACATTTATATTTTGCCTAAAAGTATCAATAGCTATACTCGTCACTTTTTTCTGTAGCTTTTACATTCTTTACCTTGCATGCTACTGCAAAGTGATGCTCAGTACCACATTTTTAAAATTTTTCATAAACCGCTGGGATTACTATGAAAACATTGTTGGTAGTAAGCTTTCTTCTCTTTCAGTATTCATAAATAACTCTATATAAAACAAAAAAGTGTGCAATAACCTTGCCACCACTGCATTTAATTTAGACAATAGAACAATTTAAGGGAGGACGTAGAAAACCCTTGTATAACGTGTGAATTTAATAATATTCAATGTTTGGTTTATGCTAAACCCTGATCCAAGTTCATGACCAGAAATAAATGTACCTAGATTATTAATATTTATGATGACATAGCGAACACGATTTGTGTCCCAACAAATTTATCACTAACATCATAGCACTCAAAATTCTCTCAAGCATCACCATTAAAAAGTTTGAATTATTTTTGCAAATTACAGAGTGTTTAAATCAAATAATTAAAATTTTCGTGCTTTCCAATTCATCACTAGCATTAATTTTTATAATGCATAAATTTGAAAGTATATTTAATATTCGTACAATAAAAATATATACGTACATTATCCTTGACTTTTACTGAAATTCTTAAGTATTAATCAAAGATTTTTGATTTACCCGTGCATAACTATTAATTGAAATCAATCCCTTGTACGATTAAAAAAAAATAGAAGTCTGGCTTCGACAACTGCATGTGACATAATTTCTCATTTTAAACATTATACTTAATACCTACCTTTTGATTTCTATGTTACAGAATAAAGAGACGATATTACCTCAATAACCATTAAAACATTAAAATTTAATATATCTAGGTTCTATATTCACTATAAAAAAACTCATCATCTGATACATAATGGCACTGTTCCGAATTCTCTACTAGGAGGAATTTTTCATGCAAAATATTAAAGTACTTGCCAACTATTTAAAAGACAAAAAATAACAACTAATTACTACCAATCCCAGCTGTACAAAGACTTGTAACAGGATAAATTCCTGATACAAATCATAACGCTAGGCAACCCAATGTACTCTGCTCGCGTATCTATATTAGATATGATTTAAATTAAACCTGGTTCACTCTTTCGGTGAATCTATTGTGGTTATAATCTAAAGGTATTCGTTACAGAACGAATCAATAGTAGAAGGGAGTCGGGAGTGGCAATTTGATGCGCCACGATCCGATCGGATCCCGAGTTTTGTTTTGAAATAAACCGTTCAGCAATATGGTTGACTGCAAGTACCTGATTGCGAAGTTAACTTTTGGGTGGAAAAGTGTACGACTCAAATTCTAATTGGAAATCAGATTGATTTTTGATGCAGGCTAGGGGTGAGTAATCTGAGGATAATAATTAAAAATTTGCTAGAGCGTCCACAAATTTTTAGCTCCAATTATTACTTGATTAATTGATCGCTGGATTATAAGAAAAGGATTGAACGAACCGCATTTAAAGTACACGCAGGATCTCTAGCAAGAAGACCTAATAGCAAGAATTATTATTTTACTCAAGATTTAACACTGTAGATGACTTCAAGAAGCTGATGTTCTGACATATCTATGGTTAAACCCACAATCTCCACTTATCTAAGAAGACAGTATTAGCTGCAGCGGATCTACCACATTTCAGGACGTCTGCAATTTTGGCTAAATATCATAAACAGGCAGGTTTATGAACTCCCACAGCGGGGCCTACAAGAATCCAGTCAAGTGATGTGCAGGTGTGCCGCCAGATGTTTGTTTTCGTTGAGACGTAAACTGCAGGTATTTATTGATAACGTTAATCTAGTTCAATGACGTTACAATAGTGTCAAGTTCATTTTTTAGTCTTCGAGGTTATTCATAATTGTAGTTTAACCTAAAAATTGTTAGTAAACTAATCTTTTAGTAGTCATTTTAAATAATCAACATTTAATGCTCATACCTTAGTTTCTTCAATAGTAAACATACATATTCTAACCCTAAATTAACACAATTAATTAAAGTTTTTATAATAAGTAGATTGTGTTTAGATCTTACATTGGTTAAGAATTCTTGCATGATTGCAGTATTCCTATTTCAAGTCAAACCCAAGCACTGCTGGGATTTAAATTTATTAGTACATATGTACTCCGTTCCGTGTTTTAGTACAGAGCTCCTTACTATCACCGGTTATTATTTTGTAACATTTAATTGCTACTGCTCGTGTTCAATCAATCCTTTTATGTAAATATTTTGTGAATAGCTATTGTAAATATTTTCCCTTTAGGGAATCGTAAATTTTTGTACATTTATTAGATTTTGATGGTGATTTAATATAACTTGGTTAACAGACAGCAATCGTTTTATTTGGTAAACTGATTGACACTTCAATAAACAAAATTATAACTAATTATTCATTATTGCTAAGCAAAACAGGTTGAACCAACCCTGAAGATATTGTTGTAAGTATCTCATGTTCTCGGAAGTTTTTAATACTGGTGTGAGTGACCTAGCTGAAGCCAGATTCAGTTGGCTTACCAGTGTTTTGTTAGCTTGCATCGTATAGTGTTACGGGGACAAAGTCATAAATGACCCACTCTGTCCCTTCTTTTATGTCCTATAGGCAAAGCTACAGACTTTCAAAACCTCCTTGACTTCACGTAATTGTACTACTTCTAAGAAAACATTTTCTTGTTCTGGTGATTGAATTTCGACTTATTCAGTCTCAAAGATCTTGAACATGTTCATAAACAAAAGACTGCCAATTATTATTTTCTTTAAAACATATTTACTAACCATTTTTAAATTTCAAGCATTAGTTTTAAAATTTGCTAAAAAAGAAAGGTGACATTATTATTAAAATATAATATTATAAAAATACTCTCTTTCAGGGGCATTAATTTATATTCAATTAACATAACATATTTTCAAAATCGTAATTCTTAATTTCCATGCCTCTAAAGACATGATTGATTTTAATCTGCTAACCACTTGTACATCAATTAACCAAGACATCGCAACATGAACATTCGTTACCAGTAACGACACCTGAAATATATAAGGAATCGTGATTATGCTTGGAATGTAGACAGCACAACGACCAAACTCATGTGATACGAGTTACGTATACTGAGACATCGACCTAATATTAAATTATTTATTTAGGTATATGGTGCTGTACAGTGCAGTATTTTCAGCACACTACGAACTTGATACATATGCAATAACAAACACTAATGTAACTAGTCATCAAATTTAACTATTAAAATTTTATTTACCTTGGAATCAAAAGCTCAATAGATACGTGGAATCTGTACAGTCCTGCGTTTTAAGAGAAAAATTGTTCTACTCAATATTAACTCTACGTTCATTCTCGGGATGTATTATGTCACATGCATTGTTTCGTGTTTATAGGATATCAGTTTCAATATTTTCAAGTGTTTTGGTATTACTATTATATAACCATTAACATTAGGGCTCAAACAAAAATGTAATTATAGCAATACCATAATTTTAAGAAGCAAGTCAGTTACAAAATTACAAATTTTATTTTTTTTTTTAGATACTTTCCTTCATTTTGGAAACTCCGTTCATACAGACAACTTCTGTTAACTAACATGAATGCACTTAAACTACCAAAGTTTGTTTATAATTGGCCACCAGACACATTTAGAGATCTCGAAGATTCTCTAATTAATTATCTTTCTGAAACATTTGTAGATGCATCATCTATTTATTACAAAACGCTAGCTATTTTATTAAGAAATGTTGATGTATTAAAGAATTTCTGTGATATTAAAAAAGCATCCTGGGTAGATGTTATAGAACTCTTAGCTGTAGAAAAGATACAAGAACTCAATTTTTCATTAAGACACACGGAGTTTCATACAAAATCAGCCTTTCAAGAACTGATCGTTGTTTATGAGATTTGTAAATTGGATGCATATAATTGTGATGAATGGTTTTATTTAAAGAACTCTGTCGTTCGACATGAAGTTGAAACGCAAATGACTAAAACAACAAAAAGGAAGTGTCATCAACTTGAACCGTTTGCATTAGACATTGATTTAGATGATATTGAAAAATCACTCAGGATATCTTCCAACGGATCAGCAAAAAAAGGTAAAATGAAGTCAGAAGTTGAAGAAATAGGAACATTAATGGCCGATTTAGAAGAAAGTATGAAAATACATAAATCGATTTGTTCATATTTTGAAACAGCTTTATCGCACGTTTTAGGTGTAAATAAGAAAAACTGATGCTAGTTTTATATTTCTAGTGTATATATTATGTAGGCATTTTAAATAAAACAAGATTATAGTTATTATTTTGTAATTAAATGTTGTGTATTATTTTTTATTATTCAAAGAAAATCAATTGTTCTAGGGCGAAATTGATACTGAAGCTGTTTTAAGTTGAATTATGTATGGAAGTTAAAGAAGTTCTTAACCAAGAGATTTAAGGTTCCTAATTTCTATTGTCGTAAATACTTTCTAGCTAATAGTGATGGTGGTCAACAGATTTAGTATGCATCTTATGAAGCCTAGATAAAAATTTATTAAAAATGATACCCATCAAACAATACTTGTTTAACACGGAACATGAAGATAAGCAGGTACGTTTGTAGATCGTCATACAGAGATAAAACACCCTTGGGATTTGCTATATTTTACTTGGTTAAAAAATATCTTAAGTTTGCGCACACATGCATAAACACCTGTGTGTAACTTTTAGCAATTATTTCTATAATAGCAATCGCGGGCATACTGCCAAAAGTGAACAAGTTAAATTTAGATGATTTTAAGTTAGTATGTCCAAGTTAGTCGCAAGTAGTTGCTGAACAGGCAAAAGTGACTGTCAAAAGGTGACTCTAGATGTCGCCACACACAAGATAATTACGTTCAAGTCACAGAATTTAGGTTCATTAGTCAAAAATGATCATCCTGACTTGGTCATGTACTGTAACTAAAACTTAACAGGTAAGTGCGATAATTTAATAACTTGGGTGCTTTTGATATTCATGCATTGTATGTTGAAAAGTGAAGCTCAATTCACATGTAGTAAATGAAAACATTTAAGTACATAGTGCTTATATTGTAGCTTCCAAAGGAAAGTTTTTAGTACAAATGTGTGTGAATAATGTAGTACCAAGTACTACAATAAATAAAGGTAAGCATTTTGATTTGTTTTAATCCATTTCGAGGTTATGTTGAGAGTAATAAAGTGTTTGGTAAATAGCCCTACTTGAACCAACTTTTTGTTTTAAATAATGGTTATTTATCACCCGTCCAGGTCATTAACATCGACAATGAAAGCCACGGACGCAAGTGTTTATTACTTTATAATAATTATTGTATCTTCCTAATTACAAAAATTATAGATAGTAGTTTTGCTAAGTAACAGTTACTAATGGTAGGTATTGTTTTTAGAACTGTTCCTCAAAGTATTTTTACTTTGTCTGCAACAAGCAACATTAACAAATGTAAACTTAAGTTTACTTGTTTTAACATTATGATTTTCTTCAATTAGATACCATTAGCATGGGCTAGTACAATTATTAGAGTTGCTTATGATGGTAATAATCCGGCAACTGAAATCGAAAATCATACAGAGAGCAATGGCCTTTCTACACATTCGTTGGAGGAAAATTTACTCTGATGAATTGGTTTAGACTTTTCTGCCGATAGTAGTGAAAACTATAACCCCAGCGATGATAGAAGTTCACCAAACGCAAAATCGTCTTCTGACAGCGAGACACCCTTATCAAAACTAAGGTGCTGTTGGAAAAAGCTAATGCTACACAATGGAAAAAGAATATTAATAAGAAAACAGAATGTTGGGTTTACCATACGAATCCAGTTGAACAGTTGTTATGGGTAAAAATTACATTATGTTAACGAATTTTGAGTTGCCCAGAAGGGACAGGAACCTTGTAACAATTTTAAAGGTACATCGGCTAACTACAGTGGTGCGGGAGTGAATTGCTATGGAAAAAATAATAAAAATAATATAAAGCTAAACTTGTGAAATGGCCGTAGCGCGATACTACGTTATAAGTACCACTTACCTTGAAAGGCTTTACTAGTTAACATTAAGAGCATCTAACCATCTTATCCCAGCAGTTCCTTATTCCAAATAGGTATCTCTCCGTGCTTTCGGTTCCTAAATCTCGTCATCTCATATTCTACCTATATCTACTATACCTTAATAACACTCACTAGTTTTTATCGAATTAAAGAAATTTTCAGAACAGCGGCCTATTCCAAAATACGACTTCATCATTGGAGTGGCTGGATATCCTTTCATAATAAATATTTATGGTTCCGGGTTGGGACCGTGTCATTATATAAACGAAGGTCGATGTTTCGCCCACTTTTGTAAGGGGCTTCATGGGACAAGAAAAGAAAACAAGTAAAAAATAATAATAAAGATAAGAATGATAATATTAAATAGACAAGTTAAAGTGTACGTAAAGTTACTTCTGAACTAGCAGATTTCACTAGCCCATTTAAGCCAAAAGGTGTCTTGTGGCAAAGTAATGTCAACCTTAGTTTATAAGATAACACGGTCCCAACTCCAAACCATAAATATTTACGACTGCGGCCCTAAAAGTCTCCGACAATATCATCCTTTCATAATGTTTCTTTCTACCCTTATGCATATTATAAATAACTCCAAACAAAATTTTGCATAAGTTTAAATTCTGTTACTAGTAAATTTCGAAAATACAATTGCACATACATTGACCTTAAAACCACAAATCTAATCTACATCCAACTGGCCGGGTATTATTAACAGAATTTGAAAATCATTAATCCGTAAATAAAACTACCATTTAAATCCCATTTATTCAGAAATTCCCTTAACAAAAAGCAAGATTTTCTTCGTTAATAATATTATGCTTAAAGTAATAATAAATAAGAACACTGTGGTACGATACAAATTAAAATAATTAATTCCGCTTTACCACAAAAAGTATTTTTAGAGACTAAATAGGTATTTCGACCATTATGTGGTCATCAACAGTGGTGGACTTATAAAATAAAAGTTGTTCAGGAAATCCTTCTGAGGATATTCTCCTCACCATGTAGGCTGAAGTGATCCTTCCCAACACACAATGTACCAAGTTTGTTTTGAACATCTGAGGATATTCTCCTCACCAAGTAAACTGATGATCACTACAAAACAAAGTAAATTGTTGCCTTAATAAACAAAACCACTTAATTTATACTAAAATTAAAACTGCTTGAGCGGACGCAAGGTTAATCATGGATTCCTGGTTGTTAAGCCGATAGGGAAAGCAATCCAGATGACACTATTGGACCCTTGTCAGTATTTAGGAGGGGTCCTTAGTGTTTAACTGTTTTAATTGATTCATATGCATTTAGGGAGGAATATGTTGGCACCGCTTTTAACAGTTTGACATTTTCTAGTTTAACTGGGCGGCTGGTTTCAAAAATATGTTTGATGATGAAATCTTCCGATTATTAACGAATTACGACATAAAATTGATATTATTTAAAAGCGGGCAAAGGTAATAGACTAGTTATTCTAGACAAACCAGGACTGTGTTAATAGAGTACAAACTTTGATAGCTAAGGGTCCTTACAGACCAATAGTCGCCAAGAAGAAAAATGGCAGTGCTTTAAATAAAATGGTAAAAACAACTCAGCCTGTTTTGAAGGTATGTCTAAAACCTAACTTCACCCACATTAAAATTAAAATTGACAGTTTCAAACCCTGAAATTTCAAAAATGTACTGCATGCCTAAAATTCACAAGAAAAACTTAAGAATTTAAAGATAAATAGTTTGACTATACAAAACTCTAGAGTTTAGTAATAAAGTTAAAGATATCACATAAGAAGAGAACGGAATCTTAATTTCATTTAACGTCGGTTCATTATTCCCTACTACTACCATGCAATATTAGCATGGGGTCACTCTGCGCAAGCTGATCGCTTATTTGGAATTTAACGTAAAGTGGTCAGAATAATGTGTGATTTAGAGTATAGAGCAGACTGTCGAAACAGCTATCCAACACTAAATATCATGACACTTTCATGTCTATATATATCAAAATCTTATCTATATATTTCATAATAGGAGTAGCTACACCACAAATAATGAAATACGTTCGCATGCTACACGTAATGGAGCTTTTATAAGATCTAATTTCTTGAGGGTATATAAATCTAGAACAGCCATTAACTAGTATGCAATAAAGCTTTTCAACCACTTATCCCAGTCTGTTATTAATTTACCTTGTATAAGTTTTAAATTGAAAATTAAAAACTTCTTAATTCATAATCCCCTCTGCAGCATTGAGGAGTTTCTTGCTTATGATAGGACTAACGTATAGCGAAAATATTTTGCTAAAATATTTCACTAACGTACTTAGCATGTTCTAAGTTTAGAATTCAGGTGACTACTGAAGTTGTGGATACTCGTGTATTGCTAATACTTAAGTATTATTTTATATTAAATTGACTTTTATATCTAAATGACCTGTGTAAAATGTAATAAAACTTTATCACGCCAATAAATTACTTACTTTGACATATTTAAAGGATGCTCTAATAGAATGTAACGTTTAAGACAATAAAATCGAAGAGTATATCAAGCTTATTTCACATAGCATGTCCCAGAACTGTTTTCAATTGTACAAACAACATGAAGGAACTGCAATGGGAAAGGCCTTCACCTTCACCATTCATAGCTAGTTTGTTTTTGTCGTGCTGTGAAACTGAGTTTAAAGAGAATTCCAAATACTTCCCAAGAATATGGATAAAGTATGTTATTGACATTTTTGAGACTTTAAAATCAAATGATGATCCTTAATGAATGAAATTCAAAAGTTAAAAGTATAAAATTAACATACTAACTAGAGAATAATGGACAAATACCGTTTCTAGCTACACTAGTAATTAGAAACAGTAATAAACTAGAATTTGATATTTATAGGAAAGAAACTAATGTGAATTGTTTTATTTTATCCTCCTCCAACCACATTTTACAACATAAATTTCCTATCAGTACCACTAATGGTATTGTGCCCATAGACAAATCAAAGGAAAGGAACTTCTTTCAATTACCCATCCACTGAAAGTCATTTATATCTTCATTCCAAAATGAATTCTAATCAATCTTCAAAAACACCTTCTTATTACAAAATTTTACAAAAATACTATCAACCTGAAGTTGGATAATCAAATTTTTTATCACGACGTTGATTTATACCTATCATATTTGAATTTAATTTCTCATAACATCGCTTCTTTTTATAACAATTACATTATTTACAAAATAGGTACTTGATTTTTCACAGATACCCTCAAAATTGCTCTCTTTATTTAAATTTTTATCACTGATACTGTCATTTAAATTTTTCTGAAACTTATTTAATTCTTTATCACATCATTCAATTCATCTTCAATTTTATCTTCCTGAACTTTCCATTTTAACTTCGTAACTTGTAGAAATATTCAGATCTCTTTTTTTCTTAATTTTTCTTGGGTATTAAACCACTCGGAGTTTTTTAAATTGTCTTTGTTTATGTTTCGAGTATTCAGATTTTTATTTTTCAACTCAGCATCTTCAAAATATTCAAACGAGGCTGACTACTTTATCTTGTACGTTGTAACCTCTACTAGGTTAAGTTGTTTTTCTAATGAGACGTGTCTGACTAACAATATACTGGCCAGAAACAATAATGAAAATGGGTCGGAACACTCGGTCCTGGTGGTTAATACTTTATGATCAACTCCCGATGTATTCACAAAGGTCTGGACAAAGTTGTTATTTTCCGTAGTTAAATGACCTTTGGAATCTTCCGGACTAGCTTGGGACTCTATCTCCCTCGGTTATTTGAAGAGACTATCAGGGGGGTTCCTATTCTACGAACATTTTACGGCGCCACTACTATCTTAAATTATTTTACGAGACAACACTATAGCGCGAAAGTAGAAGCTCTATGGTGTATAACGTACCTTAAGGAATTGACAATTAAAGTTGTTTTATCCTGGTTTTCAAATTAATTAATTATAAATACATACTATTACCTATAACACTGCAGGTGGTAGTTAAGCAAACGGTTCTTATAATCATTTAATAGATATCTAATCAAGTTCTATTATCTCTGAGTCGGTCTTTACGACCATAACTGCATAGCTTAAACTCCTCCTTTTATGTTAATTTAATGTCCATAAACCTGAATAAATAAATTTTAAGGCAACTCAAAGCATCTATTTTTACTGAAAGGAGTTATTTACACAAAATCAAATGAAAGTTATTTTAGGTTATCGAAGGTGATCAGATCTGAGGCCCTGTGGCTTACATTTATGACCACAAGGTCATTATATATTGCAATTATTAAAATTTCATTGTTGGCGAACAATCATTTCCTAATATGAAAATTTCAAAAATCAATTTCATTTATACTTGGCTCTTAAACCAACTTTTTAAATAGCATTACACACGATCTCCTACCAATTAATATACAATAAAGTTTTTAGACCAATAAAAATTAAGCAAAATGCATGTAATATTCCAACAGTTCGAATTTCAATGAAAATGTTTTTATAACGACTCACCGTACACTACAGGCGTGGTAACCTGACTTTTCCATGACGTAACAAATCGAATACATGGAACAAATCCTATACGGAGCCTCCCGCCTGCATCATTGTTTATGACATTGAAACGTGTCGTAGCTTTAATTTCTTGAGTTCAAGGTTCAGCATCGGTAGTTAAATACATCTTGGTTAAAAAAACGTATTGCTGGTTTTCACAGTGTCATCATATGTAAGGATAATAAAAACTGCTCATGCTTGAATTAATTTTTGTTTTAGTAAAATTTATAATTAAACCTAGTTGCGCAGTGGTTAATTGGCTTCTATCAATTATATCGGTGAATCAGGAGGATGGCTATACGTAGACTTGCGGCCAGTGCGTTTACCAAATACATGTTTGCGGACTGATATTTGGACTACAAGTGGTGGATTTTCCATGCAGCCGGCAGAGCTCAATAGAACAACAACCTGTGGCATGTTACAAACCTGTAGATGCACATTGAACCTATGACTTTATTTACTTTGTTACAATAAATTTCTATTTCTGATCTGTATGACTTATTGAGATTTATTTTATGAATTTTATACAAGATTAGGGCCTTGAGTAAAATTTTATAACACAAAATAATTTATTGGTAGGACAAAATGTAAGCTAAAAATAATCGATTCAGTGCAATACTGTTTCACAAAGGGCTGTAGACAATTAAACTGCTTCGACATCACCTGGATCTTCAATACTCTTTAACTCTTCTTCACTTACTTCTTTATCTCCATTTATTTTTACATATACTTCGATCAAAATTTTTTCACATTAATTGTTAATATTTAGTTTTAAGATTTTTTATAGTTTAAATGTTTTTAAAGTTTGTATTATTGAAGATTTCGCTAGTTGAAGTTAGAATGATAGTGTAAATTTATATGTAAGTTTTCAATTAAGCAATTTTATTTTAACTGTCACCATTTTAGCCTTCGAAAAAGAACCCAAAGAGGTTCGAAACGTCAGGAATAGAAATAAATACACCTTACTTGAAGCATTTCTTTCGAACTAATAGTTCCCAATATTTTAATTAAACAGCCTATAGTTTATATATATATATATATATATATATATATATATATATATATATATATTTTTGTACTCCACCCCCTCTTTTATTATTTATTATTTATTTTCGTCGTCGCGCGCCCCTTCTTATAAATTTCAATGCCTTTTATATGATGTGCAAACACCTATTGCACGCCACGTACTTTTGCAACGTTTGGTTGGTTATTTAATCCAAAATTGTTATTAAAATGCCTCGACTATTTGAAACTCTTTATTCTCAGGGTGTACACCTACTTACCGTGGGTTCCGTGGTAAGTAGATGTGCAATGCCCAACCAAACTGCACTCTCTTTTGTTTTAGTACTAATTTTTGAATCTAGTTTTGTATATGCCAAATTTTTATGATCAACGTTGCCTTGTGCCAAATTAATTTAATACCACAAATTTAAGACTTTTGACGTTATAAGATATTTCACAGCACTCACCTGGATTATACTTTGTTTCCGGCCTCGTTTACTGCTGGCTCAAAATCCTCGTCGCCGTATGCGCCTTTACACGGTTGCACTATCCTTTTGAATTTCCGTCTCGCCTCCAGGTATCTTTCTGTAAATTTTAGTTGCTCCCAATATCTGAAATAAAGGACCCGAATTTTAGAATTTAGAATACCCGTTTATTTTACTTCTCCTGCGCTAATTCTTCCGTTGTAGTTTCTGCGTTGACTCTTCCACTTCCAATTGCTGCTCTTTCGTGTTCTCCCAATTTCGCTCCTCTTGTTCCAAATTAATACGTCCGCCTTTAATCCGCACTCAATCCAAATCTATCGTCGTCCTGTTCAAAATCACTCAATGCCCCGCTACATATACATCCATATCAAAATCAATCTTCGTCCCTTTTTATAACCACTCAATGCCCTGCTACCTATAAATCTATATCCAAATCGATCCCAAATATTCTTCCTTCTTACAATTCCAATCCGATGCCTTGTGCCTTTATCAATATCGTTCCAAATCTACCTTATTATTCGTCGCTTCGCCGTCGCACTAATACAAATCTTTACTCTTCCTTGTCGTCGCTATTACTTATTTATGTAGCGATGCTGCTCTTTACCCTTCTTTAATAATCAAACTATTTCAAAATCAAACACGTTTATTAATCTTCAAAATCTTTACACAAATTAGCGCAGTTCTTTAAAATACGTCTTTATACCAAAAATATTCAAAATAAACTCCCCTTGTTTACTTTTCAAGGTGATAATTATAACATTACTTTCCTACTACATTACAAATTACATAAACTAAAATCGTCCAATAATATTAAAACACTAAGTTTGTGTCGCACATACCATAAATTATGTCCTTTTACACTTTCATAGTTTACACATAATATTCTAGTATTGGTTCTAAATATTTTACAATCCTTCAATCACATTTGACATTGTTATCACTTATAATTTTGAGCTTACATATTCGTCCAAAAGTTGATTCTAATTAAACAAAAGCCAAAATAAATCACACATGACCCTGGATCGGCGTGGTTGATAGTGGACATCCATAGACGCATCTGGTTTTCGGACGGCAAATGTACTTTCAATGGCCTATTAAAGTCTAACTCAGTATAACCCTTTGAGCACTGTGCATTTTATCACGTCATCAAGTCATTTTAATTTACCTCTTGGCACTTACATTTCAACAACCATTTTGAATACTTTAGCATATGTAAAGTACGGCAAACATACATTTTTAAATTATGTGATCAGATATATGGATCATTTTACTTGGCATACACTACCTTCTACTAAACAACCCTTAGAACCCTTGGTAGCTCCCTCTGACACTACAATATATATATATATATATATATATATATATATATATATATATATATATATTCTTCACCACATATTTCTCTTCTTTGTATCTATTACCAACTTTAACCTATCAATCAAATCCATTTCCATAATCCTCTCAATCCTTAATGTAGGGACAATCATGAATTCTTGTTAAAAATTTATCTTGCCTAATTCACATCTTAGGATTGCAATGCTATTTATATTTGCAAATTTTTCTGTAGTTTGGTGCTATGAAGTTACATTTCTTTGTGTATCAACTCATTATTTAATTTTTATATGTTGTTTTTAAAAAAATCTTCCAATGCTTCAGCTCCCATCTCTATGAGTACTTTGGTAATTTTGTCTTCTACAGTAATATTTAACATAGGTAATAAGTTTTTGTTTACATTTTTATTATTTTCTAAATCAAATTTTATAAATTGTCATTATTGTATCTACTGGTTAATTTGTAAGGGTGCGCTCAGTTTACCTTTTATTGAAAATCTGACCTTGCCGTTGTAGGTCCTGGTCTGTTCATCATCTCAGCATATGTCCTTTTATTGCTTGTGCTATTGTCAGTGAATTTTCACTGTTTTCCCTTCCTTGGGTTACGGTTATATTTTCAATGGTACAGAACTCATTGTTCTCCCTTACCCCGTCTCTCCTGATAATAATAATAATAATATTGTTTATTAACTGTATGCAACAAAGTTACAGTTACCATAAACAAAAGCATTAAAAAAATATGTCTTAAATAACTAGATTACAAGATAATACTACATATTGGAAAACAAATGACGTTTGACTGAATTTTTGAAGGAGTTTAGTGTTTCAAGAAAAAAGTCAGTTTCACTCAAAAAGTTGGCATTTTTACAACATCTTTCTAAAGGTCTTTGCATTCCATAATTGGTTTGATGTAAACAGACATTAAAAAATATAGATGATCGAGTATTTCTCGTTGGCACATGGAACTGAACCCTGTGTAACAAATCTGAACAATCTATCAGCCCATTAACAATTTTAAAGAGCATTAAAATGTCTAAATAATTACGACGAATTTCTAATGTTGGGAGATCCAAGTAGCGTAAAATATGAATGTATTTAATTTTCCCATAAGGGATGGATGCCTAACTTATAAGCAATTACACAAATAAACTTTTTCTGACATATTTCCAGGCGTTTTATGTGAATAGAGTAAAAGGTGACCAGACAATACTTGCATATTCTAGTAATGAGCGAACTAAGGAACAATAAACCCCAGAAAGACTATGTATATTACTAAACTCTGAGAGACTTCTATTCATAAATCCAAGAAGCTTGAATGCTCTATGCGTTAAAAATTGAACATGTTCAGTAAAATTTAGCTTATGATCAAGAAGTATACCCAGGTCCTTAAATGTAGTGACACATTGTAAAACTTCGGAGTTGATGTTGTAATTAAACAAAACAGGATCTCTGATTCTATAATAGCGCATCACTTTGCATTTGCTAATATTTAGATAGTCCATTTGACCTACACCATAAGGCAAGTCGATTAATATCATCTTGAATAAGTGAGCAGTCACTCACACATGTTACCATCTTAAATATTTTTAAATCGTCTGCATAAAGCAGAAATTTACAATGATGAAACAACAAGCAATGTCATTAATGAAGCAATTGAACAATACAGTCGAGAGATGACCACCCTGAGGTACTCCAGAAGTTACATTAATTTCCGAAGAAAGTACGTTGTTTATTTTAACAAATTGTTTCCTCTGAGAGAATATCTAACCAGGCAAGCAAGTTACCATGAACACCCAATTTCGAGAGTTTGAATAATAAAGTTTTTACTATGAGTGAGTCATACGCCTTAGAAAAGTCAGTGTAAATCACGTCAACTTGGTACCGCTTTTCCATGACATCAAAAACAAATTCTTCGAAAACCAAAAGATTTGTAACTGTTGACCTGCCTGGAAAAAATCCGTGTTGTTCAGGAATAATAACTTTATTAAGAACAGGAGAAATCTGAGAACTAACAATAAGTTTAGTTATTTGCAATAGAATCTCAGTGGGTGAAAAATAACAATTGTTAATGGATATAGAATTGTTAATGACTATGTTAGGAACAGTGATGGCATGATGGCATTATTCTGGCCTCAGTAGCCTCTCGTGACATTCCCCTTATTGAATGTTCTGCCATGGTACCTTTCCGGTCCATTGCTTCTTTGAAATAAAGGAATTTATGGGCTGGCTCCTTGGTCTGGTCCCCATCTACCGTGGTTTACCCCATCTGATCATACCATTGATGATACTCCAAAAACACATCTGCTTGTCCTCTAAAGGAGGATCAAGTTGTTTGGCAATGCTTGGAAAATAGGGGTTGTCCGCGAAACTTAATGTCTTTGGTCAAGAGTTACTTCTCGGGGCGATTGGCACAGGTTGAAATTCCGGGTGAAGTTTTGTCGCGCGAGGTGGAAAGGGGATGCCCGCAGGGGTCATGCTCTGGTCCCACATTTTGGAAGTTGTTGTATGAGAGCATCTTTAGGGTTAAGTTGCCCACAGGATGCTCAATCGTTGGGTTTGCGGATGATACGCTTTTAATTGTCAGATCGCGATTGTTTATGGAAATGCGCACAAAACCGAACGAGGCACTTAATAAACTACACGAATGGTCGCAAGCGGTAAAATTAAAATTTAACACCGCGAAGTCAGAGGCGCTTTATTTCGGAAAGGAACCGGAACAGCGACCCCCTAGGCTAGAGCTGGGAGGGCAGAAAATACCATTTAAGGAAGAAATTACATATCTCGGGGTAAAGATTGACAATAAGTTAAATTGGAAAGCTCACGTGCAGTACGTTAAAAGCAAAGGCAGCGAAATATCAAACAAAATGATGGCCGCGGCGAAAATCAACTGGGGTTTCAGAGGCGAATCGCTGAGGACGATTTATGCCGGAGCAATTGAGCCGGCAATGCTGTACGCAGCTTCTGTATGGGCGGAAGGTTGTAAAGTCCGGGAGATGCGTCAATTGACAAGCGTACAACGCATAACCGTGGTGAAAGCGGCCAGGGCGTACAAGACCACCTCCACGGAGGCGGTCCTAGTAATCAGTAGGACTGTCCCTATCGAATATGTCGTTAGAGAGATTAGAGATAGGAGATTGATAAATATAGGGAAAGGGCGCGAAATTATCGAAGATATTCATCTTGGTAATAGGGAGGTAGAGAGAAAGATCGTTGTATCGGAGTTGGGGCACCCGGCCGATATTAGAGGAATCGAGTTTGTAGAAGGAGATGGTGACGCGACGGGTATCAGAATTTAAATTTAAAAAAGACAAAAAAAACAGCAGTAAGAGTCAAAAAGAGATAATAACTGTCAAGTCTCAAAATATGCTAGCAAACGTCAAAAACACTGTAGAAAAAAAATTGTTGTACTTCAAGCAGTAGCAACAAAGAATTGTATCAAACGGAAAATAAAGAAAACAATATCTAAATAAACCGAAAAACCAACAAAGTCGTAGTTTTCGAAGAAAAGAAGAAGGATCTAGAAAGCACATGTCTACATTTTTGATTTTTCAATGCTGCAACCGAAGGTACTACACTGGCCAAGAAGCGAGTTTTTTACCTGGAAATTTTGAATTTTGCTGAGCCCTTGCTACTTCAAGCAAGGAAGGGATTTTTAACGTGCATGGCAACACACACACACGAACGCACGCGCGCACACACACGCACGCGCACACGCACGCCCACGCACACCCATCCACCCACACGCACGCACGCACGCGCGCACGCACACACGCTCACACACATACACACACATCCACACACACACGCACATGCGCGCGCACACACACACACGCACACACACATTAGGAATCGAACCCCTGACGTTGGACTTAGTAGTTACACATGAACCAATTAAGTCATGGAGCAGCTCAGAAAGCACGTGCCAAAATTAAACAAAGTTAGTGTGAGGACTGATAGTAAACAAAACCAGCCAATGGAATGAGATAGGTGTTCATATGAGACTTCCTCTCCGATTCCAACCATCGGCAGGCAGAAATTAGCCGTTGGCTTTGACTTGGCCTATTTGCACGTGCCCCGTGACATTACATTTGATTTTCCAATGCTCCACCCGAACGTACTACATTGGCCAGGAAGCGAGTTTTTTTACTTGGAAAATTTGAAATTTTGCCGAACCCTTGCTGTTTCAAGCAAGGTATGGATCTTTAATGTGCATGACAACACTCACACATGGGACCTCCATTTTACCTCTAATCCGAAAGAGGGTGTATTTTTGTGAAAAATTCTCGCCTAACATTTTTCAAGCGGACCGTGTCGGGATTTGAACCCGGGACCTTAGGCATAGTAGTCACACACATACCAACTACGCCACGGAGCCTCCTACGTGTTCTGTGGCAGTTAGCAGCTGAATATCTTGGATGCACGCAAGTTTTGCGACATCGGTACACCTGTGTGTGTGTGAGAGAGAGAAAGAGGGTGAGTAAGTGTGTGCAAACGCGCGCGCGTGCACGAAGAGTGTGTTAGACCGCTTCAGTCGCCTTTTACGACAGACAAACCGTTCTTTGGGACCATTTTAATCTGGACCCATTTGGGTAGAACACCGAAGTGGTACAAAAAAAAGTAAGTACACAAATTAAAGTTAGCGAAAAGTACGAGAAATGTTCGACGAAATTCAGAAAGGAATAAACAAGAATTTGGGCACCAAAGTTTTTAAAGGTTCTCTACGGAGAAGCACTACAATTATCAGCAGAAACACAATTCTGAAACAAAATCTACAGAAAGCCCCCATGTAATTAATGGAAAGGAAACAATAAAACTGACACAAGGGGAATTGTTATCGGGTCAAAGGGGTGTATGTTCAAAAAAATCTGACTCATATTGGACGCCAAATCAGTTAAGCCGTAAGACGAGCGGGCCAGTAAGAAAAGAACTAAATTAGTAACGGAATGCTCGCCCGAATTACGTGTAACAAAGAAAGAGAAAGTAAGAGAATGAAAACGAATGTCACGCTAAACACAGTCGGAGATTGGGGTGGATGACGGACAAGCAGGCGTGGCATTTGTTGTGTTTAAGCAGGAAAGGGAGGTGTTTCAGTATCAAACCAAACTCGCAAACTGGAGCACTATCTTCCAGTGCGAATTGGTAGCCATACGAGAGGCAATCGATTACGTCATAAACCACACGGGCAGAGATGAATATTATGTAATCAGCGACAGCAAATCAGCGCTGACGGCTTTGACTAATATGAACACCTTAACAAACCTCCAGGCGGACGTCTGGAGGATAGCGCATACGGCGCTCGAGTTTCGACGTTTAAAGTTCTGTTGGGTTAGGTCGCACAATGGTAACGTAGGGAACGATAGGGCTGATGAATTAGCTAAAGAGGCAGCGATGGGCGACTTTCGGATATCACATTCGTCGATACCGAGATCTCTAATTAAAAGAAAGATGCGCGAAAAGTCAATTCGACAATGGGAAGAGAGGTGGAACAACGCTGCCACGGGCAGGTTGACCGACAAATTCATACCGAGCTTAGAAGCTAGAGGTAATATCGAGGTAAAACTCGATCATAAAATGGTGCAACTGATAACAGGACACGGCGCCCTAAAAGCGTATTTACAAAGATTCGGTTTAACCGACAATGACCGCTGCGAATGTGGTGAGGACACTGAAAGCGAAGAGCATGTGCTCTTCGACTGCCCGCTTGAAGCGGCAAATAGAGGGTTAGCTGATAGCAAATTAGCTATCCTAGGTCTAGCATGGCCAAAGAGCCTAGAGGAAGTTGCGGAAGTGGCTAACCAAAAGGCGTTTTGGACAGCCTTTAAAGAGTTCACGGGAAGGGTCGCGAGATTAGACGGCGATAACTGCGTGTAAAACAGTAGGGGGGAGAGGGGGATTGGAAATTTTAAATTTTGACCTGGCGTTAAATTATATGAGTTTGGTAACCAAAACCTGTATTTAAATAATTATAAAAAAAAATTAAAAAAATATATAAAACAAAAACTAAAAAAAAAAAATTATCATAATATTTATAAAAGTCCATATGCACGACAACTCCCGCACCACTAATACAATCACTATAACCACTATATAACCTTATACGCGCGGAAATCGGGAATAAATAAAAAACTTAAAACTTAATCCGGGCAAATAAATAAATAGGAACATATAAATCAAAAACCTCATTAAATTAAATCAGTGAAACAAAGAAAGAAATAAAATAATAAATAAAATAGAGTGAAACCTCCAGGACTTAAAAGTGAAGTGATAGTGAGTGATAGTGATTGTGAACCCCCCAGGACGAATAGTGCATACCCACCAGAACTTAGCAGTGCATCCATTTCCCCCTAGCAGAAAGTTTGAAAGTATGCAGACGACCAGATCTTGGGATGCCGGAGAAATATATTAACGAGGTAAGAACAAAATTGTGGCGGTTGTGCTCGCATAAGCATTGATTTATGATAATTAGTACATTTGGAATAATTTAATGAGCACGATTTGTGCACAATGGCGCTAGCCGGTATAATGCTTATGCGAGTTCACCTGATAATTTGGGTTATGCTTTTTGCAATTTTATGCACTGCTCAACGCTTAATACTTATAGATGTTTATTTATATATTTACATATATATTTGTATTTATTTTTACATTTATATTTTTGCATGCTTTTATTGTTTGTGGCTTTATATTATTTATTTGACGTTCTGCCGCCATTTTTAGTGGTACCTTATTTATAGGAAGGAAGATTGTCTGAGAAGATTGTAATTATAATATAAACCAGTTAGGGAATGATAGGGAAAGCTAGGGACGGACTTGGGCTAACAAATTACTTAGACCAGGGAAGACGAATTTGTAAATTTGTAGAGCAGGTAAAATAGCTGAATTCACTATTAATATTTGGTGTATTTTTAGAAAATTTGAATCCATTTTAAATTAGCTAGCTAGATTTGGATAGTTTTAAGTCAACCCTTCAGGTCGCACCGGTAAGCAGAGCTGGCAGCTACTATCCGGCATTACGGATCCCTCCTCATTAATTTTGTTTGTGTCTTGTTGATCGTGCACACTCTAAATCAACGCTAGGGATACCATCAATGAAACCCTATTTTTAGTTTTGTTTCAGTTGTTAGATTTTTATTTAAGATGTGTTAATATTGAAGTTAGAATAATTAGGAGCACGTTTATATTTTCGCGTTTAAACCCAATGTAGTACCTTCGGGTGGAGCATTGGAGACATGGCCGCAAGCATAGCGGCCCTTAATTAAATTATAATGTTTGGCAATGCTAAATTTCTTTATAGCATACAACTCCCTTATCTTGTCAGAATCAGTGCTGTACTTGCCCATAAGTAAATTGTCTCTAATATTAAATTGCTGGTTATCCCCCAAAAATGTTTTAAAAATTTAATTTCGAAGTCTTTAAAGGAGTTGAATTCACTCTCAATCAGTGCAAACCAAATTTCCGCACTACCTTTTAACATGGACCTCACGATATTTAACTTAGTTTGTTCATCTCAACCGCCCTGTATCAAAGTTTTCACGTTGTTTAAAAATATCTTAGGGTTAAGTTTGTTATCCCCATAAAATTTCAAATGTTGTTCCAACGGAACACTAGTTGGACTCCATCGCATAAGTTCCCCAACAAGAATATTTTTAACCCTGTCTTCTAGATTTTCAAACTTATTTCCCAAGTCTGTTTTAAGATTTCCCAAATCATTTCAAACGTTGTAAACCCGGCTTGACAACTTTCCTCGATTTAGTTTACTTTTTGATCTAAAATTTTAATTTTTTCGTTGGTTTCTTTTTCGCATTGCACCCCGATTCCCTTTATTTGAATAATATCCTCTTTCATGTCATCCATATCCTCTACAATCTGGACCGCTTTTCCTCTAATTTCAAATTTCATTTCCTCCTTGGTTTTGTTAAGTCTGAAGTTCATTTTTCAGTCATCTCTTTGAAGTTCCTTTCATTCTTGTCTCTTTCTAATCTAACTTTCCCCAATTTTACTAGATTCTCTCCGAATTCCATTTGTAACAGCATTTTTATCAAATTTCTCAACCATTCCTTTCATATTCTCATTCATTGCTTTCATTCTTTTCACTCATCTCCTGCTGTTCCTGCATACTTGAATTTAGACAATAAAAGAGTTATTTTTTATTCAGGAGTCTCTCCTGCACTTTGTTTTTTTTTCACCTTGTAACCTTCAGTTCATTTTATCAGTACACATTGTCAAGTCATACAAATTTTCCATTTTAAAATCCATAGTCAATGCAAAAATGTTAGAAGGTAATCTCCTAAAAATTAAAGTTTCATTATCTTATCTTCGTTAAGGCAGATGGTCGAAATTCCAAAATATATCACGCCTTCAGTGCACATCCAGTGTCGAACGTTCTATTTGTTATCTTCCTTAGCGACAGTGATAGGTTTGTTGCCATCACACCTGGGATTACAAGAGATATGGGGAAGGAGGCTAGTCGCCGTAGTTTTAGGTTAGTTGATGTTAAAGAGACAAAGATGTGACGAATTTGTAATAGTCGGAAGACGAGTATCAAAAGTGAGTCATGCACGTGGAAGTTATAGTTAATGTAATTCGTGTCAGAGGTCTGCTTCCTTGAACGGATTTGTCACTCATGTATATTGGAGGATTTGAGCATGTGACAAAAAATCGGTTTTAATAATCTACGTGATTCTATTTTTCTTAATAGAGACTGAAATCTAAGCTTACATTGTAGTGTGTGTGTAATCAAGAGACTGTGATTTACTTCGGTGTAACCCTTATCCAACAGACGAATTATTAGTCTTTGTTACGGTATTAAGATAAGGTTTAGTTATTAAGTTCGTAATTATTAAGAAGATAAAAATATTGGTTTCCAAGGGTGACTTTCTTCAATGCGGGTTTAGTCGCGTATTAAATTAATTCTTGAAGGAATATAAATTATTTGGACAATCATATCACCGTCGTAGTGACGTGTCAGAAAGGATCTTCAAATATGTACCAAAATCATTGGGGTGCAGGTGAAGTTCGTTAGGTTTCATACACTTAGCCGCCATTTACTTATGTCATCGTCCTGGTTTCCACATACCTCTAGAACTCTAAAAGAAACAGTGAAGTGAATTCCTCGATTGATTTCAACACCTGTACTGTAAGTTATATTGGCTGACAATGTTATTTGTGTTCTATCCGATACACGGAGGTTTCTCCTACAAAATTTCAGAGAAATTTACATCTTAGTTCAAATTTATTATCAGTATGTGATTATCACAAAGATAGGTGGATTCTTAGGGCACAGGTTAATTATCTCTATTATAAAATGTAAATACTTTGTTTGCAACAATTCTTTTGATTTATAAAATAGAAACCATATTATCGAAGTCATAATTTAAATAGAGATGGTTCCGAAATAATAAGAATATTGTGTTAACACGTTCACTGCTCCTTACTTTTAGTGTACTTGCACATAACCTAAAACAATTTTTTGTAATATATCCACATATACTAGGAACGTGGGTCCGTGTCAGACGCACCAGCGTAATGGGCGGATTGACGTGAATACGCGTCAGGCGCAGTGAACGTGTTAATCTACGTGACTACATTGAAATTGATTAAGAGGATAAAATGTTAGGTAAGAGTTCTACAGGAGTGTAATCAGCAATTCACCATTCAGAGAATAAAATTTTTAGAATATTATTTACTTATCTCAATTTAGTGCTATAGTACAATTACGATTTGGTTTATTTCAGCATTAAGTACATGTTAACATATTTTAAGATGCTTCTACATTATTGTAGACGACCAGGTACTGCATGTAAGTTTGGCTTGTTTTTTAGCCTTCTAGGTATATTTCAATTATTCCTACGTTACGCTGTCCGGCTCAATCTCAATCTTTCAGTCATCGGTCGTTTCAATTTTAAAAAGTGAAAAGAAAAAACCTTATAGGTACATGAGTACATTTACATGAGTTGACAGAAGATGATTTTGACAGGAGACTACAATTTTGAAAAAATTTATCAAATATTTGCAATAATAATGAAAATTTTGTCAACAATTTTCTTTGCTACTTTTCCTTACCGGTGAAGCAAATACACATAACCGCAGGCACTGGCCATCTGAAAATCCTTTTTGGTTTTTGAAGCATAATATGCAGTATCATCAATAGCAATTTGACTTCGACTCTGTATTTGCAGTTATAGCAAAATCAAATTATAGCAGTTTGTGCTATGCTCTCTTCACATGATAACAATGGACAACTTCCCAATAACAGTATCTGGCTCCAGCAAGATGACACCCCACCACGTTATAATTGAAATGTTCGTTAACATCTGGATAACGTTTTTCCAAACAGATGGATTGGAAGACGAGGAAACATTGAGTAGCCAACCCATTTACATAATTAAGCACGTGGGTTTTTTTCTTTGGAGATACCTAGAAAATAAAGTTTACAAAGATAAGCCCCATGACATCAAGCGTTTAAAAATCCGAATTATCAGGACAATACAAGAAATTCCCCGTGTATTTTTAGAGAATTTTGGATTATTATCAAATTACAAACTGTGAAGTACTTGATAGAAATAAACATCAACTTGAGTTTTATAATGTATAATAAAATAAATGTTCCCACTTATTATAAACTATAATCGCAAAGTATTGACATGGTTAAACCCAAAGGTGTAGACCGACTGACTTAATGTATGTATGATAACAATTAAATTGGATATTAACAATATATCAAGTTCTGTTATCAACCGTAATACAGTTTACATATTGATACATTACATAGCCTTCCCTTTCAAAAGGGAAATTAACAAAATGAAATCGAAAGGAAGACCAAAACAAGAAAAACAAAAATATTTTTTCTTATTAAATTTAATATTGTAAATGCTGAATAGGTTTAACGATACGTTTAGGTCTACTGAAGTCGTCCTTCTCGTCAGTTAAATCAATTATATCTGCGTTTGCCTCTGTATTACTACTATCAATTTTATTAGGCAAAGCTGTCGCAATGAAATGAAACTTTTTAATTTGATTTAAGTAACGCTTCCATACAATATTGTATGAGTTATCCTGACAATATAAATAGATTTACCTATTCTTTTTTGTATAATACCCTTGATCCAGGTAGATTTGTTTACAATACCATAATTTCTTACTACAACATGTTTACCTACTTCAAAAACTACAAACCTCCTGCCTATGAAATTTTTTATTTGCTTTGTTTGTTGAACATGGACACAACGTTCAATGGGCTCAATATGTTTGCTTTTAGGCGGTAATAAAGAATCAAATTTTGTTCTCAAACCTCATCCAAACATTAACTGTGCAGGAGTTGACTTAGTCGTAGAATGGAGTGTGTTTCTATAATCAAACAAGAAATTATTTAAATATTTGTTTAAATCAATAGATGAGCCCTTGCCCAACGCACACTTAAGTGCATTTTTGATGGTTTTAACTGCATTTTCCGCAGCACCATTAGAACTTGGACGAAAAGGCGGTGACGTAACATGAATGATGTCATTAAAATGTAAAAAGTGTAGGCCCATTATCAGTGACAACTTGGCGGAGTAAGCCAAATCGTGCGAACAATGAGCGAAGCATTTCAATTGTTAATTTTGCGGTAATTGATGCCATTGGAAAAACTTCGATCCATTTTGAGTGTGCATCTAGAACTACTAGAAATTGCTTATTTAAAAAAGGACCCCTCGAGTCAATGTGTAGCCGTGACCAAACTTCAGTTGGCCAAGGCCAAACACAATTTACTTTTATCTGGGTTTTTATTGTTTAAAATACATTTGGCATTTTTCTAATATTAACTCCATATCTTTAGTTAGACCAGGCCACCAAAAGTAAGATCGAGCTAAGGATTTCATTTTTACAATCCCCAAGTGAGAGGAATGTAACTAGTTTAGCACCCCCTCGTGTAAACTTTCAGAAATAACTAACCGGTTATTCCATATTAAGCAATTTGATTCCACACTTAATTCGTTCCTGATCTTGTAAAAATATTTCAGAATGGTAGGTGAGTTGTTAGGCCAACCAAACCGTACATAATTTAAAACTTTACATAATATCGTGTCTGTGGACGTTGCCTTTTTAATGATTTCAAACTTCAATGGAAAATCCTCGTTGTTCGAAAAAAATTAACAAAATTAATTCAAATTGGTCCCGAGATGGCAAATTAACCTTAATCAGTAATCAAGATAAGAAATCTGCAGTGTTTTTCTCAGACTTAACAAACTCGATTTTGTAATTTGAGAGTATAACAGCCCAACGGTGCAAACGATTTGCCTAAAATCGGGGTATTCCTTTTTACGGGTGAAAAATTGAAGTCGAAAGGTTTATGGTCTGTTACTAATACAAACTCTTTACCATACAGATATTGGTTAAATTTACCCAGACCAAAAATAATTGATAATCCCTCCTTTTCGATTTGTGAATATTTTTTTTCTGTATCCGACAGGGTGCGTGAAGCGAAAGCGATGGGTTTTTCAAATCCACCACTCATTCTATGGCTAATTACCGCTCCAATGCCTATGTTTGAAGCATCAGTATGTAATTTTAATGGTAATTCGGGATCAAAATGCACTAATACATTGGCAGAAACTAATAATTATTTAATTTGTTTAAAAGCACTATCGCAGCGTGATGACCAATTCCACGTTGCATTTGTTCGTAGAAAATTATATAATGGATACAAAATAGTAATAATTAA